>JARQOC010000004.1:57380950-57990279 GCA_033576535.1 Allobates femoralis | reverse complement strand
AATGCATGAAAACGCATGCAAAAAACACACTGCAAACACATTGCGTTTTGGTGTGTTTTTCCTGCTATGAGAAGCAGTTTTGGTGCAAACATTTCTGCAACCAAATACATAACATCGATAGGGATGCAGTCAGCTGAGCCCAGTGACTCTGCCTAGGAGGTAGACGGCACAAATTGATCAGCTCACTGATTGGCTGCAGTGCTAACATCACTTGAACAGGGCTGCAGCTAATCGGTGAACTTGTGCTGTTTTAGGCTGGCTTCACACCACAGTTTTTGTCTGTCAGGGTGGATCCTGTTTTTTGCAGGACCCCCACGCCCAGGAACGGATAGGACAGGATGTGTAAGAAAAGTGTAGCCAAATATGGTCCCAGATCCCGTTTTTTGCAGGATTCGTTTTCTGCAGCTGTCCATGGTGCTGAAGTCTGCATGTGTCTGCTTTGCCGCTGTCCTTGGTGCTGAATTCACAGGCTATGCATGAAATACTGCTGTCCATGGTGCTGAAGTTAGAATGGCAGGATTTCTGGGCATGCTCTGGGCGAAAACTCGGATCCAAGAAATGATCCGTTTTTTTTCACGGATCCAGCGCCCATAGACTCCCATGTTATGGGTGTCGAATCGCCCCGGATCCGTTTCTGTCTGATTTTGTCTGATTTTTTCACCGGAGCCCAAAAATGCTGCAGGCTCCGATTTTGGGCACAGTAAAAAACCGGACAAAAACGAATCGGGCACAGAATAAACAAAATCGGATGGTCAAATAGGACCAATCCGGCACCATAGGGATACATGGGAGGCAAAACCAGATCAGGTTCTGTCCAGTTCAAACCGGACAGAACATGATGCATAAGACCGTGTTGTGAAGCCAGCCTTACATGGGTACATGCATTGAACTCAATTGGCTGCAACTCTGTCAACATTTATATTAGATAATAACATGTGTCTGGAACATCACTGTTCATCAATGTAAAACAAACTGCAACTGTGAACAGGTGATTTCTGAAATGGGAAAGTCCTTTAAGGATATATTACAGATTTGCATTTTTGCTTTATTTCTTGAGCTTATTCTCTACTGGTTAAAAAATGGCAACACACAGGGGTTCAAAATTGGTCCACAGAAGTAGGACCTGTATCACAAGGTTCTATTATATGGTTCTGTACGTGATTAAACCAGTTAGAATCTGATACACTCTTATCTTTGCCATTCAGAGATGCAAATAAGGCCGTGTGCTGGATTTTGCCTATGTTCATAAGTTCTAATAGTATGTGCTCATGATCCGGAGGCGCTGCGTGTTGGACACAGCACCTCTGGACATGAGGGAATCTGCAGGTGAGCGCAGGGAGTACACAGCCACCCTGTATGCACATTCTGCAGAGGGTGCAGGGCGGCTACTCCCTGCATTCACCCGATGGTGATCACTTCTGATTTCGCAGCATGAAATGAACATGCTGCGGAGAAGCGTGGTAACTCGCTCCACAGCTGAATCATACTTGCGGTTAGGGGAAGCAGGGGCAGACACAGACTATGGCTGCTTTCACATAACGATTTTTGTAAATCCGATGCTACTGGGCCCCTGTGCAAGAAATTTTTTTGGGCCCCCCCCTTCAGAGTGCAACAAAGTTATGTAAATCTATAGATGGTAATATTTATAAATGGTGCGTATTTTAGTGCAGGAAAATCTGCAGCATATATACAGGTATGCAAATAATTACATGTATAACCATACTGGCCCATAAAGTGAATAACCTGTCCCCACTTGTTCAAATACTAACACATAGTCAATTGTCAGCAACACAGAACGTGTCTGGGGCAAACCCCCCATAGATAGTATCCCGCCCAGGGGTCTTTGGGAACTCAGTACCCGGGCGTTAGTACTGGGGTGCTGTCTCGGTGGCCAGTGCCCAGACCCGTAGCCCTGGGTGGTCACTGAACAAAAAGGGAAAAATAAAAGGATCCTATTCGAGACACCAAAGCTATGACCCTTAATGGCCATGTCCTTTAGGGTGGTGAAGTTTGTATCCGGGTGGTCTAGGGTTCACCAGCGCACGGTTCTGCTTTCCTCTGTTGACCGTAGGCCCCGAATAAATTGTTCAATTAACATCTTATTTTTGTCCTGTACACTAGCTGGACTGACCTGTTTCAGGGCCCACAGCGCTTCCTGTAGGCGCCAGGCAAAGTCTTGGATACTGTCCAGTTGCTCTTGGTAACAGTGATAAAATCTCATTCTCAAGTCTGTCTCTTTGCGATTTTCAAAACAGCCTTTAATTTGTCAAAAATAACAGTCATAGATTCCTGATCTGCCTCCGACCAGGTTTCAATCTCTGCTGCACCGGTTAACTGTCCCAATACAACAGAAGCTCTCTGCTTGCCAGTCATTGCGTACATATCTAGCACACTGCAGATTTTCCTCTTAAATCCAGATAAGGTGTCTGGCTGCGGTAACTACTTGGCCCCCGGGACATACGGTAGAGATATCGGCATGATCGGTGCTACAGTCCCCATCGGTGCAGGTACTCCTCCGGCTGGGGGAGCGAGTGGTATGGGCTGATTAACAGGGTCGAGGTCAGGAACTGCGGCATCCCTCTGCACGTCCGTCATGTTTGCGCCACCATGTGAATCACGGCCAGTCTCTATGAAGTAAAGCAAGTGATGGATCCGCAGGCAGGTAGTTGAGCACTCGTGAGTTTCCAGATTGGGCTGCTGTGCCTCGTCAGTTTTCGGCAGAGCACGGGGCGGGGCTAATCTTCGCACTCTTTTGGCAGTCATGCCCCCTTCCTTCCCGCTCTGCCGCGCAGTAATGGCGGCCATATATTAACAGTTCACAAAACATAGTCAGTATACGGCACACAGTACCTGGTAACACCGGGCACAGGATCCTCTTCGTGATTCCAAAGCTATGACCCACCCAGGGTTTGTTGGGAATTTGGTACCCAGGCGTTAGTACTGGGGTGCTGTCTCGGTGGCCAGTGCCCAGGCCCGTAGCGTTGCAGCAGACCTCTGGGGATGATGGATGGGCAGCTTGAGTAGTACAGCTCCCCACAGGGGGTGCGGGGTCCCCGGTGCAGTAATGAGGTGACGGGGTTTGCACAGGGAGGTGGCTAGGCAGCCATGCTGCTGCTACAATCTCTAGGCCGGACTGGTTCAGGGATGGAAAAACTGACACACACTGGAAATCGTTTCTGTACCTTTACTGGTGTTATGGCAGGCACTGTCCAGGGTACGTTCCAGGTGGTTGGGAAGCACTTCTGGATTTCCATTTTCTGGATTGAGTGATGCATAAGGCCTCCTTGTCTCCTTTCCCTTGGTGAAGTCCCTTGACCTATGTAGAACTAGTATCAAAATTATCCCATAAGGGAAGAAAAACGATCATGTGGTCATTTATGTGAAAATATAAATATTTATTATTATTCAAAAAGACTACACGGTACAGGGGGTGAGAGTAAGGTAGTAATTCCACTGATACAAATAGTTATAAAAAGTATATTATACCATATACATACTTCCAAAATTTATAAACATTCATTTCTCATTATATCAAAAGTATACATACTTCTATTTAGGGTATTGAACCATCACAGTTTTTAATAGATGTCCAAACAAGGAGGACCTTCATGCTTCACTGTAGTATATATCATATATCTCCATGAAACCATAGTTTATGAATTTTATAAATATATATATTTTTTTTTTCCCTAATTATGTAGATATAAGTTGGGTCAAGAGTGGCATTTGTTGTTTGTGATGTCATACATATTTTACTCCCATTATCATATCATATAGATAAAGTGTCTACATATCATTAAGATTAATGTCTAGTGTATATTATCACTTGCAGACAACAATTTATATTATTCCTCAGAATTCTAAAAGGAATTATTAGATATCACAATATGAGAGTATCACATGTATTGCATATAATCACTATTTAGAGTGCAGCTGTGTAACCCATATGTTATCCAGGATACTATTCCCAAATCTAAACAGGTATTGAACCTTGATTGAATAACTCTGTGATTTTCCTAACTGTAGTGTATACTGGAGCCTGTATGGGCTCGGGAGATGGCTGCAGCACATGTCCTCTCTTAAGAGGCTGACTAATGCTGCGGGCATAGGCTTTTTTGTGCAGTGCCTGTGTGTGTTTTAGATCCTGGATAACATATGGGTTACACAGCTGCACTCTAAATAGTGATTATATGCCGGGCTCCCTCGTTGGTTGCGTTTGGAAGTGCAGTGAGATACAGGCTGATTTGCTGCTAAGGGAAAAAAAGAAAAAAAAAAAGACTCTTTATATCTGATTCTCTAGCGAGTGTGACCGCGAGCTTTGTGTGACAGAGCACAAGTGCGACAGAAGTAAGTGTGTGACTTGTGATTCAGTGACTTTCGATTCAGGGAGTTTGGAAGGGAGGAATTACTGAATTGCTGGTTGTATTTTATTAATACTTTGCATTTCTTTTTACTTATCATTTCTGTCTGGTGCAATCCCCATTAGGAAATGAGCTCCATGATTGGCAATGCCATCCAGTGTACATCTTGCCACATGTATGCATTCCTTGACCAGCCGGCCGAGGGTGCATACTGCTGTGTGAGATGTGAGTACGTTGTGCATTTGGAAGCCCAGATACTGGATCTAAATGAACGACTGACAACGCTGAGATCCATAGACAATATGGAAAGGAGTCTGCTGCTCACTGAACAGCTGCTCAATGGGATAGATGTGGGGGAGGATGGTACTATGGAGCCTCAGGACCATGAGGTAGCTAGCTGGGTGACAGTTAGAAGGCGGGGTAGAGGGAAGGGTGCCAGGGAGGCTAGCCCTGATCTGGCACACCCCAATAAATTTGCTATGTTGGCAGATGAGGGGGGTGTGAGTTCAGGGATAGCACTGCTGCAGCAGGGCATGACCTCTGAAAGCCAGAGGAGTGTCTGCTCCAGTAAGGGGGAAAACAGGAGAGTAGGGCAGGCCAGACAGGTGCTGGTAGTGGGGGACTCAATTATTAGGGGAATAGATAGGGCAATCTGTCACAAAGACAGGGATCGTCGAACAGTGTGCTGCCTACCTGGCGCTCGAGTCCGGCACATCGCTGATCGGGTTGACAGATTACTGGGAGGGGCTGGTGAGGACCCAGCGGTCATAGTGCACATTGGCACAAATGACAAAGTTAGAGGTAGGTGGAAGGTCCTTAAAGATGATTTCAGGGAATTAGGCTGCAAGCTTAAGGCAAGGACCTCCAAGGTAGTATTCTCTGAAATACTGCCTGTACCACGTGCCACACCAGAGAGACAACGGGAGATTAGGGAGATAAATAAGTGGCTCAGGAATTGGTGTAAGAAGGAGGGGTTTGGGTTCCTGGAGAACTGGGCCGACTTCTCTGTTGGCTACAGGTTCTATGCTAGGGACGGGCTGCACCTCAATGGGGAGGGTGCAGCTGTGCTGGGGGAGAAAATGGCTAGAAGGTTGGAGGAGTGTTTAAACTAGGGATTGGGGGGGAGGGTATTCATTGTATAGAGGGGAAGATAGTGTAAACAGTAACCTGGGCACAAGTAATAAAATTGGGGGTGGCATGGGGGGTGGGGTTAGAACAGTCAATCTAGTAGGAAGGAATAGAGGTAAAGAGAGATGCATAAAGTGCATGTATACTAATGCCAGAAGCCTCACCAACAAAATGGAGGAATTAGAATTGATTTTGTTGGAAAATAATTATGACATGGTGGGGATTTCGGAGACTTGGCTGGACGAGAGCCATGACTGGGCTGTTAATTTACAGGGCTATTGTCTGTTCAGAAATGACCGTACAAATAGGCGAGGAGGAGGTGTATGTTTATACGTAAAATCATCCTTAAAACCCATCCTGCGTGATAATATAGGTGAATCTAATGGAAATGTAGAGTCTCTGTGGGTGGAGATAAGGGGAGGGGGAAAAAATAATAAATTACTGATAGGGGTTTGTTATAAGTCTCCAACAATAATGGAAGTGGAGGAGAATATCCTCATAAAGCAAATAGATGAAGCAGCGACTCAGGGAGAAGTCATTATTATGGGGGACTTCAACTACCCTGAAATACATTGGGGATCAGAAACCTGCAGTTCCAGCAAAGGTAATAAGTTTTTGAAAACTATAAGAGACAATTACCTTTCACAACTGGTTCAGGACCCAACAAGAAGGGGGGCACTGCTGGACCTAATATTAACCAACAGGCCAGACCGCATATCAAATATACGGGTTGGAGGTCACTTGGGTAATAGTGATCATAACTTAATAAGCTTTCAAGTATCCTTTACTAAGACGTGTACTAGAGGGGTCACAAGGACACTAAACTTCAGGAAGGCAAATTTCCAACGGTTGAGAGATGATCTTAGTGCAATAAACTGGGACGATGTCCTGAGACATAAAAGTACACAACACAAATGGGAGATGTTTATTAGCATCCTGAATAGGACCTGTGCACAATATATACCCTATGGGAATAAGCATGCTAGAAATAGGAGGAAACCACTATGGCTAAATAAAGCGGTAAGAAGTGCAATATGTGACAAAAAGAAAGCATTTAGGGAATTAAAGCAAGTAGGTAGTGATGAAGCATTAAATAAATACAGAAAATTAAATAACATTTGTAAAAGGCAAATCAAGGCAGCAAAGATTGAGACAGAGAGACTCATTGCCAGAGAAAGTAAAAAGAATCCCAAAATATTTTTTAACTACATAAATAGTAAGAAACTAAAAAATGATGGTGTTGGCCCCTTTAAAAATAGTCTGGGTGAAATGGTGGATGAGGATGAGGAAAAAGCAAATATGCTAAATGACTTTTTTTCAACAGTATTTACACAAGAAAATCCCATGACAGACAATATGATCAGTGATAACAAAAATTCTCAATTAAACGTCACCTGCTTAACCCAAGAGGAAGTACGGAATCGTCTAAAAATCACTAAAATTGACAAATCCCCGGGCCCAGATGGGATACACCCCAGAGTGCTGCAGGAATTAAGTACTGTCATAGATAGACCATTATTTTTAATATTTAAAGATTCCATAATAACAGGGTCTGTACCACAGGACTGGCGTATAGCAAATGTGGTGCCAATATTCAAAAAGGGGACAAAAACTGAACTTGGAAATTATAGGCCAGTAAGCTTAACCTCTACTGTGGGTAAAATCCTAGAGGGTTTTCTAAGAGATGCTATACTGGAGTATCTGAAGAAAAATAACCTCATGACCCATTATCAACATGGTTTTACGAGGGACCGTTCCTGTCAAACTAATCTAATAAGCTTCTATGAAGAAGTAAGTTCTGGACTGGACCAAGGAAATGCAGTGGATGTGGTGTATATGGACTTTTCAAAAGCTTTTGATACGGTGCCACACAAAAGGTTGATACATAAAATGAGGGCAATGGGGATAGGGGAAAATATGTGTAAGTGGGTTAAGAACTGGCTTAGTGATAGGAAACAAAGGGTGGTTATTAATGGAACACACTCAGAATGGGTCACAGTTAACAGTGGGGTACCACAGGGGTCAGTGTTGGGCCCACTTCTATTTAATATATTTATTAATGACCTTGTAGGGGGCATACAGAGTAGAATCTCAATATTTGCAGATGACACTAAACTCTGCAGGGTAATCAATACAGAGGAGGACAATTTTATATTACAGGAGGATTTATGTAAACTAGAAGCTTGGGCTGCTAAATGGCAAATGCGCTTTAATGGGGATAAATGTAAAGTCATGCACTTGGGCAGAGGAAACAAAAGGTATAATTATGTGCTTAATTGTAAAACACTGGGCAAAACTGTCACTGAAAAAGACCTGGGTGTATGGGTAGATGACAAACTCACATTTAGTGGCCAGTGTCAGGCAGCTGCTGCAAAGGCAAATAAAATAATGGGATGTATTAAAAGAGGCATAGATGCTCATGAGGAGAACATAATTTTACCTCTATACAAGTCACTAGTGCGACCACACTTAGAATACTGTGTACAATTCTGGTCTCCGGTGTATAAGAAAGACATAGCTGAACTAGAGCGGGTCCAGAGAAGAGCGACAAAAGTCATTAGAGGACTAAGGGGTCTGCAATACCAAGACAGGTTATTAAACTTGGGGTTATTTAGCTTGGAAAAACGAAGGCTTAGGGGTGATCTTATAATAATGTATAAATATATGAGGGGGCAGTACAGAGACCTTTCTAATGATCTCTTTACTCTTAGGCCTGAGACCGGGACAAGGGGGCATCCTCTACGTCTGGAGGGAAGAAGGTTTAATCATAATCACAGACGCGGATTCTTTACTGTAAGAGCAGTGAGACTATGGAACTCTCTGCCACATGATGTTGTAATGAGTGAGTCACTACTAACATTTAAGAAGGGCCTGGATGCCTTTCTTGAAAACTATAACATTACCAGTTATATATACTAGATTCTTTGATAGGGCGTTGATCCAGGGAATTAGTCTGATTGCCGTATCTGGAGTCAGGAAGGAATTTTTTCCCCAATGTGGAGATTAGTGTTGCCACATGGGTTTTTTTTTGCCTTCCTCTGGATCAACATGTTAGGCTATGGGTTGAACTAGATGGACTTAAAGTCTTCCTTCAACCTTAAAAACTATGTTACTATGTTACTATGTTAGGTGTCCTGGAGACTGGAGTCTTCTCGGTGAACCAGTCTTTTCTGCTGGCTAGATGCTCTCCTGCAGACTCGAACTCCGGTGTCCGGGTTGCTTTCTGGGATGAACCAGTATGGCTCCTCTGCCTGCCCACAGTCTGCTCCTTTACTCTGTCTTCCTCACGCCTTGCCTTCAACCTCACTCTCAGGCCCTCACACAGGCTAGGCTGGTCTACTGGCTTGGTTCTAGCGTGGCTCCGATACACCAGGATGTCTTCACAGTGCTGCTCCGTACTGCACGGACTAACTAACTCCTCCCCCAGCACCGGTATTTATAGGGGATCTTGCTTAAGGACAGCAAGTGGAGCTCCCTCTACAGATCTGGGGTGGAAGGTGTTGTGTTTGTAAGGGTACCTGCTGTGGAAATCCTTCCATGCTTTAGGTGGTTCTGTGGCTACCTGTAATGGCAGGGTGCCACAATAGTCAATTGTCAGCAACACAGAACGTGTCTGGGGCAACCCCCTCATAGTCATACCTAAAACATGGATGGATTTCCATAGTGAGTACCCCAAACACATACAACACCTTCCACCCCAGACCTATAGGGGGAGCCCAACTTGCTGCTTTAAGCAAGACAAGATCCCCTATAAATACCGGTGCGGGGGGCGCAGTTAGTTAGAGTGTGCAGTCGCTAGGAGAACTGTGAAGATGTCCTAGTGTGTCGTAGCCGTGCTAGGCCTGAGCCAGTTGACGACCGAGCAGTTAGCAGCCTAGCCAGTGCAGGGACCAAAGAGTGAGGTCGGAGGCAAGGTGTGAGGAATGAAGTGAGAGCAGACTGGGAGCAGAGGAGCTGTACTGGTTCACCCCAGAAAGCCACCCGGACACCGGAGTCCGAGTCTGCAGGAGAGCATTTAGCTCAGCAGAGAAACCGGTTCACCGAGGAGACTCCAGAAGGGAGCCAGGCACAGCAAAAGAGAATATAGCGGCAGTCCACACGAAGGTTTCCCACTACAACACACAGGTGACAGAAGAGCAGAGAAGGCCAGGCCTAGTTTTACACGGGGCAGGGGCTTCAACAAGGAAAAAGTGACAAGGAAGCCTTAAACTCACCGTGGAGATCCAAAAGTGTTTCCCGACCACCGTAGAGTACCCTGGACATTACCTGCAATTCCACCAGTAAAGGTACAAAAACAACTTTCGGTGTGTGTGTCGATTCCTCAGTCCCTAACCCTGTCCAGCACAGAGATTGCCACCGCTGCCTGGCAGTGCAGCCAACTTCCTGTATCAATCCCTGTCACCTTACCACAGCCCCCGGGAACCCTGCTCCGCCTGTGGGGAGCTATACCACCCAGCTGCCCGGCCATCATTCCCAGAGGTCCACAGCAGTGCTGGTGCATTCACCAGAAACCACAGGTGGCGTCACGACAAACTTTATTCCCTTTTTCACAACTTCCCACCGGTGACATCCCTGCAACTCCAAGCCTGGGTACCGAGTCCCCATAGGCCCTTGGGTGAATCAAACGTGTCTGGGGCAGCCCCCCATAGATAGTCAATTGTCAACAGCACAGAACTTGTCTGGGGCAACCCCTTACTCTGGATGACCTGGGGACCCCGCTCCACCCGTGGGGAGTGACACCATCCTAGCTGCCATTCCACCATCCCCAGAGGTCTCGGCCTGCAGCAGCGGTTACTAACAGCTGCATACCACCAGTGGCGTCACGACAACCACCCCCACCAATTCTCTTACTCAAAAGACTCTTTACTTCCTTTTAAACCCCCTTTTAATTGACCGCCCATTCCGGGTGGCCACGGACCGGGTCACGCCACCGTGACAGCCCCCAAGATGATTGAGGACGTCGAGAGAGGCCCGGCTCCGAGTACGCCACGGCCCCACTGGGCGAGTCAAGAGGGGACACAAATCTGAGACTCACGGGCACCTGCACCCAACAATCATCCTAACACCAGGTCAGGGGATCTTGGGTGGATCCTATTGAGGAAGTGCCCCATCTTCTGGCTGGGGGAGGGAGTAAGTAGAAGGGGTGGGAAGAGAACAGTTCGGAGAGAGGAGAGAGGGAATCCTGAGGGACACGGGAGTGGAGGATCCACCTGTGGGGCCCCAAATTTGGACCCGACATGAGGGACTGGTTGCAAGAGGGGACCGGCCCCGATCTGGTGGGAACTCTTCAAGGTTCCACCAGGAAACCGGAGGCTGCTGCACCTGTACGGGCAGTGGTTACTAACCGTGCACACTTGCCGAAACGGTGGCTAGACCTAGGGTCCAGGGACAGGTTGCCAGAAAAAACCCACAGCCATCTGCTTGGGACACTGTGCACGAAGATGCAGGGCAGGAGAGGCGTGTAGCCCATGTGGCACCCCACCGGTCAGCCCGCTACCGGGGGTACTGCACTTCTCCGTTAGCGGGAGTGTAGTTCTCCTGTTCTCTAATAGCATACTGTACCTCAGACGGCTCCAGATTTCAGGATCCAGCTAATTTGCGTACAGTACCTCGGACAGCTCCTGAACTCAGAAGCCTCCTGGTATTTTCAGTAAATTACATATTACCGATAATTGCCGGCTTTTACTTACAGCATAAATTAACCCCTGCTGAGCCGCTGTGTGATGTTAGCATGTGTCCAGGGAGTGTGAACACTCCCTGGACACAAGCTGACGCCACACTAACATCAGTTACCCTGCATAATCGGTTATTAGCCGCATTGCAGCTTGCTGACATGCCGCACAGAGGCTGCAGATGGGGTTAATATGCAGCTAAACCCCGCAATTGACAAAATGCGCCCAGCAGCTGGGTTTTTAATAATCATCTTTCACCGCTGCTGTCACAGTGGTGAAAGAAGATTAGTTACTGGCAAATTCAAACTCTGCAACTTTAAAAGCCGTGGAGTTTATATTCACAGGTAAATGCTGTCCGCAGTCCTGAAGTTTGCTCCAGGACCACGGACAGCATCACACTGAAAAGCACTAAACACGCACTCACGCAGCACACTCACATGCATACAGCCAATCACACTCACCCACACGCACCACACTCACCACACTAAAAAACACGCACTACACTCACATCACTGTCATGCATCAAACACGCTCCGTGTTTGATGTATGGCAGTGTGCCTTCAGCCTTAAAGTGAGACCAGACAGTTACCTTACAGAACTATAAATAGTTGCATGTAAATAGTAATCCCTGCTTGTAAGGGTGCATGCACACGATCAGTATACCCAGCGTTTTGGACACAGAGTCTTACCACTGCGTCCAAAACGCTGCGTAGTACAGTATAAGCATAGCAGTTGGGATTGTAAGAAATCCCATCCTCACTATGCTTAACCCGCCCGCAGCGTGTTTGGAGCTGCGGTGCGGATTGCCGGCATTCGGCTCCTCCTCCGCATGTTCATTTCATGCTGCGGAGTCGGAAGCAGCTGCCATTAGGTGACTGCTGGAAGAAGCCGCCCCGCACCCACCGCACATGGTGAGTACAGGGCAGCTGCGGCCTCCCTGCGGCCACCTGCAGCTTCACTCAGGTCTGGAGGAGCCGTGTCCAACACGCAGCTCCTCCGGACCATGAGCATGCAGACTAAATGTTGTGTACAGTACATAATTAGATAGTTACAGGCACTGCAAAATTTGTATGAATGTAAATAGTTAACTGCTGTAATTACTGAACTCTGCAGTAGAGACACTGTAGCACAGCGGGACGATGCTGCACCTGTTTAAGAACTGTGTTGAGCCCCAGCCGGTGGCTAAGGGGTGCTGCAACCCGCAGAGCTGAAAATTTTGTATCACATGTACATTTTTTTTACTTTTTAATTTTTCTACTCCGGGACTTGAAAAGACTAATTTGTGTTTTGTTATTGAAATATTTAAGTGTGTGCCTCCCGAAAGGGATGAAAAGTAAGCTTATGTTCGTTTGTTCTTGTTGAAAAAACAAACAAGTAAATAAATAAATAAATTGTGAGTTTTGTGTCCTGCTGGAGGTTGCTCAGGACGAGCTAACATTTGCCAAGGGGGAATGTGGCACCCCACCGGTCAGACCGCCACCAGGATTACTGCACTCCTCCCTTAGAGGGAGTGTAGTACTCTGTTCTCTAGGTACCTGGATGGTAAAGTTGAGACCCACACTACACACACACACACACTTAGGACCTCGGGAGGGGATGGTGGGTGGACCCAGGGGGAGGACCCAGTCTCAACCAGGGGGAACAAGGAAGTGTAGAGAAGAGTCGAGAGGAGAACAGCAAAGGAGTAGGAGGTCGGAAGTGTTAGCTCCAGTGGGATGGAGCACGGTCACGCTTGCCCTGGGAGGGAACGACCAACAGATGTGGACGAAGAACAGAGCCCTCGGGGTATGGAATGAGACGTAGATCCACGTACGCCCATACGGACAGAGGGGCTGGTGGATGACACAGGGAACCGGCCTTGAATACGGCGCGGATGCTGTATACCCGAATCGTTAAATACAGAGGCCCCGAGTTCCTAATGGGAGCTGCGGCCGAACTCCCGACACAACTTAGAGAAGGTGGATCGAGCTAGAGAGCAGCACCAGGGAGCGGTACAACTGAGCACCCATGGCTGTCGGTACCTGTGCTCTGTGTGCAGAGGTGTTGAGAGGAGAGGCGAGACGAACTAGGAGCACTGAGAGTCCCACCAGAGAGGAGAAAACACTGTAGGAACAAGGAACACCTAAGGGGGTCTTGACGACACTGTCTCGGTTCTAGAGAAACCGCTGAAACTTGAGATTGGCAGAAGGAAGCACCCAGTGGCTTGGTTGAAAAGTTACAGTAAATGTGCAGAACTCCAACAGACGTGTGTGAGACTTTTCTTAGCAGCGACCACTGGCTGCAGAGGCCGCATGACATCTAGAGGTGCCGATGACTCAATAAACACCGGCCAAAGACCCTGAACTGACCTTCCTACTCACTGCCTTGGGGAACTGCTCCGCCTGCGAAAACACCTAAGCTGACGGTCATTGTCCTCAGAGTTCTGAAGCAGCGGCGACCACATATAGCCGCACACCACAGGTGGCGTCACGAATACCCCTTTTCTCTGTCTCCCCATCAGAATCCCCCTCTTTTAAATTTCACCACCAGGGTCACGGGACTGGGTCTCGGCCTCCGTCTGTCCCAATGAAAAAACCGAGAAGAACAACTGCTGCCCAGTTCCCAAGTACCCCCGGCCCTGGAGTGGGCGTGTCACCCGCGTGGGAGAGTCAACCAGGGAAGGCTTATGACAGGTGTCTTGGAGGAGTTGACCCAAGCTGCCTGGGAGATGGCTGGATCGCAGACCCGGAGGACACGGTGCCCCTGCTGGGCTTGACTGCTGAACTGAACTGTGAGTAAACGCTTGAGAACTGCAACCCCGGTGTCCTACAGTTATTCCCTGAGCCCTCCTGCACCATTGCACAGTCACCATCACTGTCCCAATAGACTGTTACACTAACCCTGGGGCTCCGTGATTCCATCCCGGCTGCCATTCCCATCTACCCCTGAGGTCTATGACCAGGTTCCACAGGTAGCTATCACGAAAATCACTACTAAACTTCCCTGTAAATACACCCTTCATTGCACGGCCAGGGCCACGGATCTGGGCTTCAGCCATCGTGACCTACCAAAGAAACAGCCGCCCGGCTACCGAGTACCCCTGGCCCTTACGGCCATTGCATCTATTCTGAAACAGCAAAGTCTAATAGCGCTCAGAAGTGATGTGCAGACGGTGCTTTTTTTTCCCTGCAGATTTTGTGCAGATTTCTTTTTTCTGTACCAAACCTGCAAGGGGAAAAAAAGCACCGTTTGGCACAGCACTTCTGAGCCCTCATAGATTTTGCTGGCTTCAGGATAGACATGCAGATTCTCAAAATCTGTATTAAAAAAGCATCAAACAACGTACTGTGGGCACCGTTAGTTCCATCAGTGTTTTTCACATACCTTTTTGTCTATGCAGAAGTTAATATGTCTATGTATATTTGTGGACTTGGTCTGCATAAAAAAAAAATTTTGATCTGAGTTTCAGATCAAACTCGTCAATACAAATTTATGGGTCCGTGAAAAAAATTGGACAGCACTTGGATGCCATCTATGTGCTGTCAGGTTCTCATGGACCGGCTTGGTAGGAGAAGTTTAACAAACATTCATCAATTTTTTTATCTGAGAAAACTGACAAAACTCTAATCAAACTGATTATAAAAACTCTGATCATACTTTGATCAAAAACACTGATGACATTCAAAGCGTTTTTTTTGTATACAAGAAAAATTACCGATATCTTAAGCCCCATCACACTAAGCGAGATCGCTAGCGAGATCCTGCTGAGTCACAGGTTTTGTGACGAAATAACGACCTCAGCAGTGATCTCGCTATGTTTGACACATAGCAGCGATCAGGCCCTGCTGTGAGATCACTGATCGCTACAAACTGTTCTGGACCATTTTTTGGACGTTGCGCTCCCGCTGGGCAGCGTGCATCGCTGTGTTTGACAGGGACAATGACCAACAATCTCAAAACTACACCCAAGAAAGACAGATTCCCAACAACCGCCGTATCGTTGCTGCGTCGCTGGTGAGATCTGACTGTTTGACATCTCACCAGCGACCACGTAGCGTCGCTCCAGCGATCCCTACAGGTCATATCATTGTCATTGTCGGGATCCCTGGAGCGTCGCCAAGTGTGACGGTACCCTTAAAGAGTCCTAATGCAAAGTGCAGCACCTTGCCCAGTAGAAAGCAGTCGGGTGGTGACAGATTCCTCCAGAACATTTCCTGCTGAAAATGAAATCGGAGGAAGTGGGTAATATCTGTAACCACACAAAGAATGTGTTTTAATCTACTTTCTCTTTGCATCACATAGGCGCTGCATGTAAAAAATGCCCTAAGATATTGGTTTCACACCTTAGACTTTAATCTGGTTCTTAAAAGAAAGGTACCTGTTTGACCTGTCCTCCTTGCTGGTTCCTCTTTTCTTAAGTAATACATCAAACTGCACATCGTGGTGGTAGAGCCGACACTTGCCGACTGTATGGAGGTTCCCTGTAGAGGGTCTCTACCGCTACAATATGGTGCTGCTGATTTTTTTTGCCAAAAATCAGTTGGGGGAGATTCATTCATAAACTACATAAATCCTTACAAAAGCAATAACATTCATAACTGAAAAGAGCAATAGCAAAAGGCTGAAAATTGCAATGAATTTCTACAATGGTGTACATGAAATTATGACTTTGGACAACTCACTAGACATTATACAATTGTTCCTTGGCGCACTTCTTGGCAAAATACTTTGCTATAGTTTGTTTTGTAGAGACAATAGCTGATATAGTATAATATTCTGAAACTAGAAAGAGCGCAAAATAGGGTCTTATCTCACATATATAAGAGAATGGTGCTAATGGTTGCGCTCACCTTAGAGGGTTGTGAGAGTCACAACCACTACACACGTTTAAACAATGGCTGCTGCACGTGTCCACTTCCGATAAAAATTCCTCAATATGTAAAGATATGGATTCTCACATGCGCTGCCGATCAATAATGACAATCGGGATCTTTCATGAAGGTTTATTGGCCTACACGTTCGTATGTATGTTTTCATGAATGATGTGCGCCCTGAAGAAGTAGCGAAAGAGCTACGAAATGCGTAGGCCAATAAACCTTCATGAAAGATCCCGATTGTCATTATTGATCAGCAGCGCATGTCAGAATCCATATATTTACATATTGAGGAGATAGTATAATATTGTGTCAAGAAAAAAAGATGGATGATACCAATAGATCAAATAGAGTTCAAAATTTCATTTTTGCCTCACTTGAGTGAATTTGGGTATGTGCACACAATCTGGAGGTTCTGTATCTTGGACACAATGCCTCTGCACGTGAGGCAACTCGCGGGTGAATGCAGGGAGAGCTCAGCCGCCCTTTGCCCACAATCTGTGATCAGTGCAGGATGGCTTTTTCCTGAATTCTTCCTCTGGAGATCGCTTCCAACTCCACAGCAATAAATTAACATGTTGTGGAGATGCAGAAGTGCGGCAACCTGCAACACAGCTGAAATAACGCTGCGGTCGGAGAAGCACAGTGGCCTTGGGATTTCTAGAAATCCCGTCCATTGTGCTGGTGTGCCACCCTAATGATCCGGTTGCCACAGTGGCATTGCCTCCCTCACAGGGGGTGATGTCATGTCTGGAATCAGGAGGAGATCCCCACGCTAGGTAACACCCAGCATACAACACTATTCCTGACTCCGGGTCAGAAGGGGGAGCTCTAGAACCTGACTTCAGGGGAGCTGCCCTTGTTCTGGCACGGAGGAGGGGTTAGAGGAAAAGTCTGAGGAGAGGGAAAGGAGAGGACGTGGAGAGGAGAGCTCTGGGGAGTGGAGCTGCACGTGAGCTCACCCCGGAGCGAAGCGCTAGAAAGGACGCCAGAGTCCTTGGTTGTGTGGATGCTGTACGCCTCAGCAGCCGAATCTGGAGGGAAGGAGGCTGCAAGTCTCTTGGCTACACCGAACACCCTTCGGCACAGCAGCATACTGATTGCCCGGAGCCGCCACCAGTTCAGTGGTGCCCGTGATAGGGTCTTGCTGCCTCCCATATGGGGAAAGAACCAACATGCAGGAAGAGGGCCGCAGAGTAGCTACAAGCAGCAGGGTCCTAAAGGGAAAGCGCAGCAGGGAGACCTCAGAACTCACCTGGCGAGGTGGACCCCTGAATGCTTCCCGGCTGACCGGACCTTTTCTACCACCTGTAACCAGTGCCCCGGACTGCACCATCATCTGCCAAGTAAAGGTAAAGGAAACTACAAATCCTGTGTCCTCAGGTTATTTCCTGCGCCCTCTGTCCTGCACCCTAATAATCACCACCACCTTAATAGACTGTCCCAATAAGCCCTGGGGCCCCGCTCCACCAGTGGGGAGTGATACCATCACGGCTGCACTACCATCTGCCCCAGCGGTACTAATCTGCAGCGTCGGCCACCTCTTGTCGAACACCAAAGGTAGAGTCACGTTCATCCCCTGTAAATACCCCTTACCTGCATGGCCAGGGCCACGGAGTCGGGTCACAGCCACCGTGACCTCCCCAAGAAAGTCAACTGGCCCGGCTACAGAGTACCCCATAGCCCTGGTGGGCGTCACACTGGTACTGTACAACTCAATGTTATGGACGCAGAACAAAGATGCTGCATCCATAATGCTGCAAACCCTGATCGTGTGCATTTAACCTTATTCTTTCATGGCAATGTAATACTAAATTCAGTGTAAAAATACCCTAAACATGCCAGTAAAGAGCCGACATAAATAATCATCAACAGTACACGCCTTTATATAAATGTAGATGTGCTACCAACACTAGTACAAACTGCATAAGGCTATGTTCACTCACAACATTTTTGTTTTTGTCCTGCAGAAAAAAAAGCTGTGTTTTACAGTACCAGTAAAAGCTATGGGTTATCAGAAATCTCATCACACTTGGTATTTTTTTTTGTACACTCCCCAGCTTCAGAGGCCGTGGAATGCAAAACCCGGAAGTGACTCGCGCTATGGGGTATGATGTCACTTCCAGGTTGTGATGGATCAGGGAAGCGTGCAAAGCAGGACAGGACCAGAGAGCTCAGAGAGGCCTCCGGTCCGAGTACTCTGGCCTGCTTTACCCCGGAGGGTGCAGGAAGGCCATCACCAGTCCCGAGTCCAAAAGAGACAAGAGCAGTACGGAAGAGGAGGGCTGACCACCGCTGCCCAGCAGGTAAAATAAAAAATAAAAATCCATACTGCCCAGCCGACCACACAGCATAGAACAACCTCTCCATGCCCTATGAGGGACAGGAAAGACACTGGCATCTGGGAGGTGGGAGGAATTTTTAACCTCTTTGTGTTTCCTGTCCCTCATTACTGCGTGACGACATCCTCCTATGCTGTCGTGGAAGGTGATTACAGATAACTGCCGTCTTGTGCACTTCTGGTGATGTGCAGTGTGACTCTGAAGTTGTGAAGCTTATACTCAGCATCAGAAGTGCAATGACACTGCCTAATAGAGGTGCGCGCATGCGCAGGATTTGCAAGGGCCTGGAGATGACGGCAACTCATTTTTTAAGTATTTTTTTTTAGTAACTGACCAAAGAATATAATTTGGATAAAATTTTAGATGTAAAAAAAAAACTGTTTTAGGAAAATGGGAAAAAAAATTCCAAGTGCGGTGAAATTGCAAAAAAAGTGCAATTACACATTGGTTTTTTAGGTTTTGTATTCACCATGTTCACTATATGGTAAAATTGCCTTACCTGCATGATGCCTTGGGCCAGTATGAGTTCATAGATACCAAACATGTATACTAAGGTAAAAAATGTTTATGCCAGGTTAGTCAGTAGATAGAAAGATATTAGAATCTGAGCGTCCTCAGTGGTTAATGCCTTTTAATGGCTAACTGAAAAGATGTAAACATAGCAAGCTATTGAGACTCTAGGGCAGGGGTCCCCAAATCCAGGCCTCAAGGGCCACCAACAAGGTTTTCATGATTTCCTTAGTATTGCGCAGGGGTTGGAATCATTACCTGTGCAGATGATCACATTAGCACATGTGCAATACTAAGGAAATCCTGAAAATCTGCACTGTTAGCGGCCCTTGAGGCCTGGAGTTGGGGACCTCTGATCTAGGGTGTCTTCATCAGGCTAATAATAACACAAATTCTGAAGACACACACACATATATACATATGCAGGGTAGGATGATGCAGTAAATAAGACAGGTGACGTAAAGCAGAATATAGTAGTCAGTCTTGGGAGGAGGAGAGGAACTGAGGAGGTAAAAATCAAAGTTCCGAGATAAGAGGCACAGATTGTATTATTGTTCTATGATTAGTGGTCGGTGGAGACCTGAAAATTCCTCAGTGAATGTAGAAAGCCATAAATCCATGCAAGATTTTCTGCTTTACGTCACCTGTCGTATTTACTGCATCATCCAACCCTGCATATGTGGCGCCCCCGTTGGTCAAGCTTCACACCGGGGTATTACACCGATAAGAGCGGTGTAATTATCCCAACTGTAAGTGGATGCAGGGTTGGTAAGAGGGACCCAATTCCAGCACTCCCACACTCAAGCCGGGGTGATACCCTATGGGGAGGGTTAGGGTAGTAGAAAGGTCAGAACAGGAGAGTTGCAGACTGGACCTGAGGGAAGATGAAAGGGGGTCCTGAGGGGACCTTGAGAGAGGATGCCTGACGTATGAGTCTGGGCACGTGAGAGAAAGGGGGAACCCCAGCCCAGAGCGACCATAGTCCAGAGAGCTTCCCCAGTCCCCACGGAAAGCCGGATCCGAGGAAACGGCCGGAGTCCACCTCCGTAGCCGTCAACTGGTTGCTGCGGCCTGTTTACCAGCCACAGCACCCTGCCACTCATGGCGCGGTCGACCTGGTTCTCCATAGAGGTCGGGGTACAGGTAGGCAGAGAGAAAAAGAGAGAGGAACTCCATTACTACCTCAGCAGGACTGGGAAAAGACTTATCCGAGGCAGGGCTAACAGGACACAGGTTCGTTAACTAAGGCATACCACGGGTACCTCCAAACCGCCTTGCATCCACTTACAGCCACCCGAAAGGTTATCTGTGAATTACATCAAAACTGAACTGTGGACTATGTATTCGTTGGTTGCATGTTTCTAGTAAAGTACCCGAAAAGAGTGAAGCTGCCTTTGTGTTTCTGTATTACCATCATTGAACTTTTATTTCAGCAAACGCTGCCCTGGAGGCCAGCTTCACCTGTAGGAAGCTATACCACCCTTGCCGCAATTCCAACGCCCTCCAGAAGACTGTGGCAGCGCTGGTGATCCCTCACCAGGTACTACAGGTGGCGTCACAAACCATTCTAACAAAAACTGTATTTTAGAAGTCACCAACCCCCGCAGCCACAGACTCGGGTGCAGCCACCCGTGATAGCGTTCCCTGACACCGTGCCCGAGCTCTGAGTACCCCAGGGCGGGTGACATATGTATTAGCCTGATGAAGAGGCCATAGTGTCTCAAAATCTTGCTATGTTTACCATCTTTTCAGTTAGCCATTAAAAAGTATCAACCACTGAGGACTCTCAGATTCTAATATTTTTCAAACATGTATACTTTTACTGTTATCTAAGCCTATGTTCACATGCTGCATCTTTGCAGCGTTTTTTTGAGGATTCGATAAACGGATGTGCTTTCCTAAAGCATCACCATTCACACAGTGCATTTTTCCTGATCTGCTCTTTTTGAGCCCATTCAAAAATGAGGTCAATGGAAATGCGCATCCTCAAACGCCAAAGAATTGACATGTTCATTCTTTTTGAGGAGCCGCTTTCCAGTGAAAACGTTTCCTCAAAAAGACGTAGCGTCTGAACGCTAAATTTGAAATGCAATGACTTGGCCGGAAGCACAAAGTCACTGCATTCCATTGGAATTACGGATCCCTCAAAAAAATGCTGCAAAAACGCGGCATGTGAACGTAGCCTAAGTGGTGAAGAAACATTCAGAATTTTTTAAAGAAAAAGAATTGCACTTTTGCACCATGTTCTGCGACCCGTAGCGTTCACATTTTTCAAGATCTGGGGCTGTGTGATGGCCTATTTTTTGTGGCTTGAGCTGACGTTTCTAATGATACCATTTTTAGGTGGATGCGATGTTTTGATCGCCCATAATTGCATTTTATTGCAATGTTGCGGCGACCAAAAATCATAATTTTGGCATTTAGACTTTTTTTTCCATTAATCAGTTTACAGATCTGATTAATTGATTTTATATTTTGATAGATCGGACATTTCTGAATGCAGTGATACCAAATATGTGTATATTTTTTATTTTTTAATAGTTCTGTTTTCAAGAGGGGTGATTTGAATGTTCATGTTTTTTCTTTTTTTCATACTTTCAAAAACTGTTTTTTTTTTTTTTTATTTATTTTACACTGCCCCCTAGAACCCTCAGTGCTGCACAGTCCGATTGCTTCTGCTATGCAGAGAGGTGCTTCAGCATGTCTCTACATAGCAGAAATCATTACTTTCTGTGGATGCCGGAGCTCCCCAGAAAGTGTTTCCAGACAGCCTTCGGAGTCATCACAAGACCCTGGGCTGTCAAGGTAACAGCGGAGGTCCTGTGATCGCTTCATGGGACCTCCAATACCGGCAGAGAACAGTGAAATCCCCACCATGGTGGCCAGTGATTGACAGTGCGATCCAAAGGTTTAACAGCACCGATTGGATCACTGATCCGATCGGCCCTGTTAGCTACACGACAGCTGATCAGATCAGCTGAGATGTGTCGGGGATGATGCAAGCTCAGCATGTGAGCACTCATCAGAGGGAGGGACACGGTAGCAAAAGTTGTGTATGTATATGCAGGGGCATACCTAAAATAGGTGCAGGAGTTGCAATCACACCCGGGCCCTGGAGCCTAGGGGGCACCAAAATTCCCTTTGGCCAATAGAAAAAGACTACTGCTATTAAAGATTTGCAATAATTGGAGGCCCCGTTGAAGCTTTCGCATTGCAGCCTATGAGCATCAAGTTACGCCACTGTGTGTATATGTGGGGATTTCTGCACGTGGTGCTCAAATAAAACAGTCATCTTTTGCATATCAGTAACATGTCTATCCATCCATTCATTTCCATAATTCCACTTCTTCTTCAAAGATTCAATTTCAATTTTGAGTAGTGTGACTTCAGTTTTTGAGAGATAACAGCTTCTTTTTTTGTTAGGAAACATAGTTGAATTACAAAGAAGGTCCGCACCCGACATTCAACTATTCCACGACAGATAAGGGACATTATCAGATAGCTCCACACTTCTACAAGTTGCCCCTAAGTTGCACTATTTAAGCTTGTTTTGGTAACTGTTACTGTTGTGATCACTCATATACATGTAAGGGCATTAGTCTTTTTTCATAGCACATGACATTTTATTTATAGTACTTTTTGCCTTTTTTGTGTCCAAATTACATCTGTGTTTTATTCCCTGACCAGGGGTCCTTGATGGCAGGTTTCTTTTTTTGCTTCCATAAATGTCTCCACATTTCTGGGGAGAATTCCCACAGGGTTTGCCGGGATTCATAGCCGGCCAGCCATAAATCAATTGGTGTGATTGAACAGTAAGGGTTAGGCCGGAGTCAGACTTTGACCCCAACGGGTGCAATAATCTCATATTGCACTCGGCAGTGGTGTAACTTGAAGTTCATGGGCCTCAATGCAAAAGCTCCTATCGGGCCCCCAATTATTGCAAAACTTTAAAGAGCACCTGTCACCCCCCTGTTGCATGGCAATCTAAATGCAGCACTGAATGCAGCATGTCTGCTGCATTCAGGGAAGGAGTCCCCCATGTGTCTGTGTACCCTGAGATATAGGCTTTGTAAAACTTACAGTTAGAAGCCATGGAGGAAGTCACTGTGGCTGGAGGGAGCTTGATTGACGGTGGCCATTCCATCCACCACTGCCTCTCTGTGCTGCTTCTGCTGTGCAGGCTCTGCCCTCCTCCGCTCCTCCACTCTGTCACTCACAGCATGCAAATCATTTGTCCTGACGTCAGCTCCAGAGTCCTTCCTTGACAAAGCACAAACAGCACAGCAGGAGGCGGCACAGACAGGCAGAGGGGGAGGGAATGGCCACAGTCAATCAAGCTCCCTCCAGCCACAGGGACTACCTCCATGGCTTCTAGCTGTATTATTTATTATTATTTATTTATAAAGCGCCATTGGTTCCATGGCGTTTTACATGTGTAAGGGCAGAAAAAGGACGAGAACATAAATAACGACCAATAAACCATACAGGTACATTAGGGCAGAGATCCTATCCACAAGGGATCACAGTCTATAGGGGATGGGTGGGAGACAGTAGGAGGGGGAGAGGTGAGATGGTGCAGCGGGTTAGGTCTCAGTGTGGGTTATAGGCTTGAAGGAAGAGGTGGGTCTTCAGGTTTTTCTTGAAGGTTCCCAGGGTAGGGGAGTGTCTGACGTGGTGTGGAAGAGAGTTCCAGAGTATGGCGGATGCACGAGAGAAGTCTTGTATGCAGTTGTGGGAGGTGGAGATGCGGGGGGTGACGAGAAGGAGTTCTTGAGAGCAGCCCAGATTGCGTGAGGGGTGGTATCGGGAGACCATGTCGGAGATGTATGGAGGGGACAGGTTGTGGATGGCCTTGTATGTCAGGGTTAGGGTTTGGAACTGAGATCTCTGGGAAGTAGGGAGCCAGTGGAGGGCTTGTCAGAGGGGGGAGACGGGGAAGTAACGGGGCGACAGGTGGATGAGTCGGGCAGCGGAATTGAGGATGGTTCGAAGGGGTGCAAGGGAGGAAGCGGGGAGGCCGGTGAACAGGAGGTTGCAGTAGTCGAGGCGGGAGATAATGAGGGCGTGGACAAGCGTTTTGGCAGTGTCATGGTCAAGGAAAGAGCGGATCCGTGAGATGTTTTTAAGCTGGAGGTGGCAGGGCCTGAATGTGTGGCTTGAAGGAGAGGGCAGAGTCGAGGATTACACCGAGGCACTTAGAGTGGGGGACGCGTGAGAGTGTGCAGTAGTTGACAGTGATGGTTAGGTCGGGTAGGGGGGAAGAGCGACTTGGCGGGAAGACGATGAACTCGGTTTTATCCATGTTGAGTTTGAGGAAATGAGCGGAGAAGAAGGATGAGATGGCGGACAGGCAATGTAGGATTTTGGATAACAGGGAGGTGATGTCAGGGACGGAGGGGTAGAGCTGGGTGTCATCGGCGTAGAGGTGGTATTGGAGGCCGTGGGACTCGATGATTTGGCCTAGGCCAAGGGTGTAGATGGAGAAGAGTAAGGGTCCCATGGGGAACTCCAAGAGATAGGAGGTAGGGTAAGAAGGAGGTGTGGGAGTGGGTGACGCTGAAGGTCCGGTCTGTTAGGTACGAGGAGATCCAGGAGAGGGCCAGGTCGGTGATGCCAAGAGATTCTAGAATTTGAAGCAGGAGGGAGTGGTCGGCTGTGTCGAAGGCAGCAGAGAGGTCGAGGAGGAGTAGGATGGAGTAGTGTCGCTTGCTCTTGGCGGTCAGTAGGTCGTTGGTGACTTTGGTTAGGGCTGTTTCGGTGGAGTGGTGGGCTCAGAAACTGGATTGCAGGCGGTCAAAGAGGGAGCACGAGGAGAGATGAGAGGACAGTTCAGAGTAGACATGTTGCTCAAGCAATTTTGAGGTAAAGGGGAGGAGAGATATGGAACGATAGTTGGAGACTGTTGCGGGGTCGGGGGAGGGTTTTTTGAGGATGGGTGTGATGAGGGCATGTTTGAAGGATGAGGGGAAGACGCCGGTGGTACGTGATATGTTGAAGAGATGGGTTAGGGCGGGGATAAGGACAGTGGTGAGGTTAGAGATGAGATGGGAGGGGAGAGGGTTGAGGGCACAAGTGGTGAGGTGTGATCGTGCTAGAAGGGAGGAGAGACGCACTTCAGTCATGGAGGAGAAGTTACTTTTGGTCGAGGGGGGTTGGGTGATAGAGAGGGAGGGCCGAGGGGATTGGGAATCGAAGCTTTCTCTGATTTTGTCGATCTTCTGTTGATCTTCTGTTTCAAGAAGCTGGCAAAGTCGGCGGCGGTGATGAGGGGAGAGGGAGTGGGTGCGGGGGGACGGAGTAGGGCGTTAAAGGTTATGAAAAGTTGCTTGGGATTGTGGGAGAGGGAGCTAATGAGAGACAAGAAGAAAGCTTGTTTTGCGGTGGTCAGTGCTGTCTTGAAGTCGATGAGGGACTGTTTGTTTGTTTCTTCCATCACCGTTTAGCTACCCTGGACGTCTGTCAAAGTTTTTTGGTGCTGGCAGTGAGCCAGGGTTGTCTGTGTGCACAGGTTTTGTTGTATGAGAGAGGGACGGCCTCGTCGAGGGCTGTGGCGAGAGTGGTGTTGTAGAGGGTGGCATCAGCATCATGAGAGGAGGCTAAGTCAGAGAGAGGGAGGAGGGACTCGGCGAGTGGGTGGAAGTTAATGAGCTTGAGGTTTCTTCGGGGGTGAGGGAGTTTCCGGAGAGGGGGGAGTCTGGCGTGGGGGGAGAGGGTCAGCAGGTTGTGGTCGGATAGGAAGGGGGTTGAGTTTGCGAGGTCGGTGAGGGAACAGAGGCAGGTGAAGACGAGGTCTAGTGTGTGACCGTTATTGTGTGTGGCTGAGGAGGACCATTGGGAGAGGCCGAAGGAGGAAGTTAGAGAGAGGAGTCTTGAGGCAGCAGTGTGGGGTTTATCAATGGGGATGTTGAAGTCGCCCATGATGATGGTGGGGATGTCGGAGGAGAGGAGGCGGAGAAGCCAGGTTATGAAGTGGTCAAACAAGGTGGACGAGGATCCTGGAGTATGGTAGACGACAGCCAGTTGGAGGTTGCAGGGGGGAGAAGATACGCGGGAGTGCGCCTCGAAGGCGGGGAGGGAGGCAGAGGGGGGTGGTGTAATTGAGGTGAAGGAGCAGCTGTTGGCCAGGAGTAGGCCAACACCTCCGCTGCAGGAGCTGCTGGGGCGGGGATGTGGGAGAGGGTGAGTCCGCCATAGCAAAGGGCGGCGGGAAAGGTTGTGTCGGAGGGGGTAAGCCATGTTTCGGTGATGCCAAGGAAAGAGAGTTTTTTGGTGATGAAGCGAATGTGGATCAAGGCGAGTTTATTGCATACTGAGCGGGCATTCCAGAGTGCACCAGAAAGGATTGGGGGAGGGGCGGCTTGGGGGATAGGTGTAAGGTTACAGGGTTTGCAGATGTTAATAGTGGGGAGGGGGCATGGGCTAGAGGTGATTGTGAGAATGTGTTGGTGGGGACCGGGATTACGGGATTAGGGGAGATGTCGCCAGCAAGTAGGAGGAGGGAGAGGGGCATGAGAGCTTGTGTGGTGGGCGGGCATGGTTGGAGATAAAGGCTTGGGTGTGGAGGAAGAGCTCAGAGGAGTGGCTGAGATGGCTAGGTAGGATGGAGGGGGAGAGTGTTATTGTGTTGTCGGGAGGAGAGACAGAGGGGGGTTGTAGGAAGTGGAGTAGGATAGGAGTGAGTGTGAAGAGAAGGGAAAACATTTCATACGGGTATAGGATACAGTGGGAGTGAGGTGGAGCAGGGGGGTGAGGTACAGATGGGGAGTGGTGGTGGCGGGGGCAACAGCAGCTGAGAGGAGGAGGTGCAGCCGGCTTTGGGATGGAGGCAGGTGACAGGAGGACAGGAGCAGCAGGAGGGGTGAGACAGAGGCAGGGGTCTGGAGTGACAGGGGACAGGTGCAGCAGGAAGGGTGTGTAAAGCAGGTGAGTGACAATCAAGTCCAGGCAATCGCAAAGCAAATGGAGGCGTACAGAGTACAGCAGGGTGATGCGGTGCAGTCTGAGAACAGATGTAGATACAATAGTGGGGATGAGATGCAGCCATGTATGAGATGCAGATGCAGCCGTGGATGCGATCAGGTGCTGCTGGGGGCGGGATGCTGAGGTGCAGTCAGGATCCGATGCAGCTGGGGGTCAGATGTAGCCTGGGGGGTCTATGCGGCAGAGGAGTCACTCAGAGACAGATGAGATGATAATTGTATATAATTTGCCAACGGTGGATGGATAATCCAGGAGGAACAGTAAGTTTTACAAAGCCTATATCTCGGGGTACACAGCACACAGACACATGGGGGACCCCTTCCCTGAATGCAGCAGACATGCAGCATTCAGTGCTGCATTTAAATTGCCATGCAGCAGGGGGGGTGACAGGTGCTCTTTAATGACATTAGTCTTTTTTTATAGGCCAAAGGGACTTTTGGAGCCCACTAACCTCCAGGACTGGGTGCAATTGTAATCCCTGCAGTTGTAGTTGTGCCCCTCGCACGCGGGCCCATATTTAGACAATCGGGCAGCTTATTCTTGAGACCTAATCAGACTGAGGAAAAAATAGCAGCATGTTGTGATTGTCAGTGAGCCTTGTAACACTCATACAAGTCTATGGATGTGAATAAAACATTGGACTGCACTCAGATGACTTCTGAGTGCAGGGCGTTATACGCACGGGAAAGTTCCAATCAGCTCACCTTTGGGAGATAGAGATAGAGTATGTTGCGGTGCACGAAGATCAGCAAGCCGGATCTTGTAGCAGTGAAACCAAGAAGAAAAAAAAAGTCCAGCATCCGCCCAGGTGAGTAATGTATGCAAGTTTAATTTAAGGTGCAAAAATCCATTATAATATGGCGTAGCAGGCCCCAATCTGGACTGGGGTAGACCTGTAGACGCGTAGACCTGGACTGGGGTCTGCTACGCCATATTTTAATGGATTTTCGCACCTTAAAATTTGCATTACTTACCTGGGCGGATGCTAGCCTTTTTTCTTCTTCATGGTTACACGCAGAGACTGGGAATAGAGGAGATGGGGTGATTAATGTCCCCCTCTCCTCCACAGCTGTGATCTGATCACAAGGTTGGAGCACAGTATAATGACACTAGGATCACGCTCGCAGCAGAACCTGAGCAGAGGGTCGTTAGCAGATCACAGTCCATGGCATACGGTAATGGTCCCTTTACACGCGGCCACAGGAAGGTAGGAACAGGCAGGCATCGGACACAATTGTGCCTGTTGCAGTGGCGTAGCTAGCCTGCTCTGGGCCCGGGGGCGAGATCTGCACCCAGGGCCCCCATGTGAAGAGCGGGAGAAGGGGGGTTAGGGGTGCTGGCAGAGAATTCTCGTGCCACCCCATCATCTGAGGCAGTGGCGCAGCAACTGTTTGTGGCGCCCGGGGCGGTCGAAAAATTTGCCGCAGCTGCCGCCTCTAAGAATTGGGCTAAATGGCCACTCTCCTCCTGAACTCTCCATCCTTCTGCACTCCCCATCCTCCTGCACTCCCCATCCTCCTGGACTCTCCATCCTCCTGCACCCTCCATCCTCCTGCACCCTCCATCCTCCAGCACCCTCCATCCTCGAGTACCCTCCATCCTCCAGCTCCCTCCATCCTTCAGCACTCTCCATCCTCCTGCAACCTCCATCCTCCTGCACCCTCCATCCTCCTGCACCCTCCATCCTCCTGCACTCCCCATCCACCTGCGCGCTCCATTCTTCTGTGTGCTCCATCCTCCTGCGCTCTCCTCCTCTTGCGTCCTCTGTCTTCCTGCGCTCTCTATCCTCCATCCTCCTGCACGCTCCATCCTTCTGCGCTCTCCATCCTCCTGCACTCCCCATCCACCATCCTCCAGCACCCTCCATCCTCCTGCACGCTCCATCCACCTGCGCTCTCCATCCTCCATCCTCTTGCATTCCCTGTCCTCCGTCCTCCTGCACTCCCTATCCTCCTGCAGTCCCCATTCTTCTGCGCTCTCCATCCTCCTGCGCTCTCTATCCTCCTGCGCTCTCTATCCTCCATCCTCCTACGCTCTCCATCCTCCTGCGCTCTCCATCCTCCATCCTCCTGCACTCTCCATCCTCCTGCGCTCTCCATCCTCTTGCACTCTCTATCCTCTATTCCCTGCAGTTTCCATCCTCTATCCCCTGCAGTTTCCATCCTCTATCCCCTGCAGATTCCATCCTCTATCCCCTGCAGATTCCATCCTCTGTCCCCTGCAGATTCCATCCTCTGTCCCCTGCAGATTCCATCCTCTGTCCCCTGCAGATTCCATCCTCTGTCCCCCTGCAGTTTCCATCCTCTGTCCCCTGCAGATTCCATCCTCTGTCCCCTGCAGATTCCATCCTCTGTCCCCTGCAGATTCCATCCTCTGTCCCCTGCAGATTCCATCCTCTGTCCCCTGCAGATTCCATCCTCTGTCCCCCTGCAGTTTCCATCCTCCAGCCTCCCTGTATCCTTCATCCCCGTGCACAGCCTGCCACCCTCTGCACCCCTCTCTCACACACCTCTTGTTGAAGGATCGGGGGGGCCGTTGCACACTCACCGCGGCCGCCGTGTGTGTCTGCTGTAAGGAGGAGGTGAGGAGGGGCGGGCAGAGCTGCAAGACAGGAAGTCCCGTCCTCCCTCCTCTCTGGCCGGCACGGCGGCCGGCTGCCAGCATGGGGCCCCCCAGGGGGCGCGGGGCCCCCCAGGGGGTGGACAATGGGCCCCTCATGTCGGGGGGGCCCGGGGCGTCGACCCCCCTGCCCCCCCGCTAGCTACACCACTGGCCTGTTGCCTTGAGAAGACCACGATGTGGCTGCGTGTAATTCAGGACTTTCCTTCCTGTGTCTTCCCTGAAGGAAGGAAAGTCCTGAATTACACGCAGCCACATCGTGGTCTTTTCAAGGCAACAGGCACAATTGTGTCCGATGCCTGCCGGTGTCTACCTTCCTGTGGCCGCGTGTAAAGGGACCATAATGGGACTCCGGCCTTGGATGACAGTTTTGGGTCAATTGTATCTTAAAGGTCAATCATATGCTACAACTGGACACGACTTTCCTAAATAACGGTTGGATAATGGCCAGGTCTGTACAATATTAGGGCAGTTTCACTGGTTTCTACATGCTGCGCGTTAGGTCGGAGACACACCGATGCAGGCATGAGTCTCACATGACTCACCCAGTATGGCTGCCTGCTCTCTGAACAGGAGCTTGGAGCTGCTTGTGTTTCTACGCAGTGGACGTGCTCCTGTCCAGAGAGCAGGCAGCTGGGTGAGTCATGTGAGACTCATGCCTGCATCGGTGTGTCTCCGACCTAACGCGCAGCATGTAGAAACCAGTGAAACTGCCCTAATATTGTACAGACCTGGCCATTATCCAACCGTTATTTAGGAAAGTCGTGTCCAGTTGTAGCATATGATTGACCTTTAAGATACAATTGACCCAAAACTGTCATCCAAGGCCGGAGTCCCATTATGGTCCCTTTACACGCGGCCACAGGAAGGTAGACACCGGCAGGCATCGGACACAATTGTGCCTGTTGCCTTGAAAAGACCTCGATGTGGCTGCGTGTAATTCAGGACTTTCCTTCCTTCAGGGAAGACACAGGAAGGAAAGTCCTGAATTACACACACTCATGCCTGTATCGCTCAGTGTGTGTCACAGGCTAAGGATCCCTGCTCTAAAGGAATATCCCAATGTCAGTAAATAAAAGACAGCTGACCCCAATATCAACTCATTTCTTACATACAAAAATGGAAATAAATCGAACTACACCTTTCCGAACCTGTTCTGCACTTCACCACCAGATGGCGCTATTTGTGTATGGCGCGGCCATCTTTGTGCTCCTCCCGCCCACTGGGGTGAAGCAACAGGGCTGGAGCTATATCAGCAGAGGACGGAAGAGATAGCAGGAAGTGTCAGAGGAGACGATGGCTCCCGGTGTGTGTGTGCTGCTCCTGCTGCTGGCGGCGGCCGTGTGTCCGGGCCGAGGTGAGAGGTGACACCGTCTCAGTACAGGGAGTGAGGAGGCGGGACAATGGCGGACTGCCGGGCTGGGGTCACTCAGGAGCCTCCATGTGTGGAGCAGCGGAGAGTGCGGACTGGGGGCACCTGTGTCTGCGCATGCGCAACAGCTCTCCCTCTTTTCCTATCCTCTTCCAAATTCAAACTCTTCTCTCGCTCTCCTTTTTTCTCTTTACTTTCTCTTTTCATTTCTTTTTTTTCTCTTTCTCTCTTTTTTTCTTTCTATTCCTTTCTCTCCTCTCTTTTTTTTTTTTTTCTCTTCCAACCGTCTAGGACTGTGTGATATATCGGCGAATGATGCGTGCAGAGCTATTATTATTATTATTATTATTATTATTATTATTATTATTTATTATATATTTCTTCTGAGACCGGGGAGTCCCTTTGTTATTTCCGATCAGTGTGCTCCCGGCCATCTCACCCCTTCACTATAATAACCGTTATGCTAAATCCTAATTTTTCCATTCCCATTTTCTTTTAAAAACTGTAAAAAGTAATAAAATAAATCTATGTGCTGCTCCTCTTCCATTCCTGGTAATGTGATGAGTGGTCGGCTCTGCGGCCAGTGATCGTCTGCAGCGGTCACATATGTGTCTGGCCTTGGAGTACAGAGACGGCAGGTGGGGGGTGTAATGACAAAGCAGATTAACCACGTTGTCTCACCCGCTCTTCATGACCAGGGTTTATCGGCTCTATGTTTGTTTTAATCTCTAGATATTCATGGAGTTTAATATTTTATAGCTTTTTTTTTTTTATTGTTATTCATTGAGGGGAGGTGTAAAGAGAAGTAGGATCTATTTCACTCTTTAGATTTCCCAGTAAAAAGACTTCCTTTTCCATACAGATTACTTTTATATAGTGGACGGGGGCTTGCAACAGCAATTTACACTGGCAGCGTCTCTTCATTTTTAGAGGTGGTGTGTTGTGTGTGGGTTTTTTTTTTTTTTTTTTTTTAATTTATTCTTTCGGTCTAAGGCTTTGTGCACATCTAGTATTTTTGGTGCATTTTGGTTATGTCTTGAAAAGACACATCATTGTAATGCCTTTGGCTTTTCTACAGTGCTGTGCAGACCGTCAGGTTTTTTCACCTGCAGATTTTGATGCAGAAAACACAAGGAACCTGCTTACTTTTTCTGCATTTTCCCTTGATGTCTCTTTCAGAAATTCTTGTCGAGGGAGACAGAGGCGTAACTACAACAGGTGCAGGGGTTGCAATCACACCTGGACCCTGGAGTCTAGGGGGGCCCAAAAGTCCTTTTGGTTTATCGAAAAACACTATTGCTATTAAAGACTTGCAATAATTGGGGGCCCCACTGGAGCTTTTGCATCAGGGCCCCTGAGCTTCAAGTTACGCCACTGGAGAGAGAGATTCATAAACTGTCAAATGCTCGTCAAAGAAAGGAGGCAGAAAAAACACATTAAAAAAAAAAAAAAAAAACACGTTGTGTTTTTGACATGTTTTTCCCTACCAGGAGGTGCAGAAAAAAAAACTGCTGGGCAGGTTTTTTGGGGGGATTTTTCCCTGTAGGGCTGGTATATTGGCCCAAGCCCTGGGGAATTTCCACCTGCTGACTGTGGAGCTATCTGCGCGATGTCAGCAGCTCCTGCCACTACCGTATATACAGGCAGCAGTCACATGCTCAGGGCTGTCATTGCTGTATACACAGGTTCAGCACTAGATATACAGACATCCAGTAGGTAAACACACTCATAAATCTCGTCTATCTTCTCTCTGGTCGTGTGACGGCCGCTCCCCTCCACCACAGCTTCACCATCTTATCCAAGCTGTTAAGACGCCATTGACACTGCACAAAAAAAATTAGTGTCTTAGACAGAAGCGTAACTTGAAGCTCAGGGGCCCTGATGGGGAAGCTCCAACGGGGCCCCCAATTATTGCAAATCTTTAATAGCAGTATTTTTTTTTTATTCATTTATTATTTTTATAGGCCAAAGGGACTTTTTGGTGCCTCTAGGCTCCAGGACTTGGGTGCGATTGCAACCCCTGCACCTATTGTAGTCACACCCCTGGTCTTAAGTTTCCTGCAAAGTGGAACTAAGTTGTGCAAGTCTGAAGGACTTTTCCTTTCACCTACGCTGTGTAGACTGACCTGTGGTGCTGGTTTGAAAGCCACATTTCAATTTTTCTTGCAGGTATGCCAAGTGTCATGTGCAGACTTTTTTTTTATTTTTTTTTTTTATAGAATTTCTTTAGGCAACGTGCCCACCAGAAGTGTTCGGTGCGTTTTATTTTTTATTTTTTTAATTAATTCATTTTAAATTACCCATTTTACTTATTGGCTGCAGAAATCCAAATTTTACCAAATGCCCATTGTGGGGAATGCATCCTTAAGGTATGTTCACAGAGTATGTTTTTAATCCATTTTTAGTAGTCCTGTGATGCCCAAGAAAGTCAATGAGTTTTCAGACATGCTGTTCTGACGCTGGGTTCTTTAAGGGCCGCTTCACACTGCGGCGTGATCCGGTCCGGGATGACCCAGACAGCCGCGGATCGGATCAGCACACAGGACTGGGGGGCTTATATGCCCTCCAGTCCGGTGTGCAGCGCACGCAGTTCCCGCTGCTGTTAGTCAGGACCGCGGGCGCCGTGGTCCTGACCTGTCAGCGGCTGCAGCTGCACACCGGACCGGAGGGCATATCAGTCCCCCAGTCCTGTGTGCTGATCCGATCCGCGGCTGTCTGGGTCATCCCGGACAGACCCGGACTGGATCACGCCGCAGTGTGAAGCCGCCCTAACTGCTCTGTTTTTGGGGCAGAAAATGCATCCAGAAAAAAAAAGAGCCTGTCAACTAGTGATCCCATTTCTCCATTGAAATGAAAAGAAAGCAGCAAGAATGCGATGTGTTTTTTTTTTTTTTTTTTTTTTGTTTTTTTTTTATATTCAAAAAAACAGATCCAGTTTTGCTGCTGAAAATTCTACACAAACACAGCACAAAGCCAGATCAAGAACGCAGGGTGTGGACATGACCTTAGATACGGAAAGTCCGCAGGTAAAAAAGAGTGCATGTAATCCACACGACTGTATCAGTAAAGTTTAGTCACATCCAAATACCAGGAGGTATAAAAATGCAGCTTTATTTAACATATCACATACCAGCAAGAGACAAGAGCCACATCATCAAAAACATATGTAAACAAAGAAATGTAATGTAAGCTACATAACAGGTGCAGAGAAGCCTTAGGGCGGCTTCACACCACGTTTTTCAGGATCCGGGGCGGAAAGCCCGGATCCAATTTCGGCCCCGTAGAATCCCTATGGAGCCGGATGAAAGTCATCTGTCTGGGAGAATGCGGGTTTTTCTCCCAGACACAAAATTGCAGCTTGCTGCGATTTTCTGTCCGGGGGAAAAATCGGCACAAATCGGATGCTGCCGGATCTGGCGCCCCCTAACATGGGAGTCTCTGGCGCCAGATCCGACATAAAATCTGATGCGGCTCCCAGACACCTAGTAGTGAAGTTTGGCAGCGAGCAGTGCTAAACTTCAGCAGCTGGAGAGTTCCCCACCTGAGATTTCAGGAACCTCGGGTAGCAGGGATCTTGAAATTTCAGCAGCTGCTATCTGCTGATTTTGTCAGAAAACAGGTCCGGGGGGCATTTTTGTCCTCCGGTTCTGTTTGTCTGGAGCAGTCAGGTCCTCTCCTTTGTTTCCTGCATAACACCGGACAGAACCTGATACACCACAACTGTGGTGTGAAGCCAACCTTAAAGCGAACCTGTCACCCCCTCCAGACATCTAAAAATACCATAGCCACCTTCTGCAGCACTAAGGCTGCAGTCTGACAAGGTGTCTATAGCATTTATGCTCCCTTGATTCACTGAAATAAAGACTTATATAAAATCTGTTTCAAACCAGATCCAAGACCGGGAGGCGGGTTTTCATGTGTCTGTCTCCCTCCTCTGTGGTGTCAGTCATCCCTCTCTGCTCTCTGTGCACCGCCTCCAGGGCCATTTCCCTCCATTACAGAGCTTTGTCAGCTCTGCTACAACACAGAACTGCTGTTATAGGAGACCCCACTGTAGTAAATCTAGCAGGAGGACCCTGAGCAGAGAAAGCACTGCCTGCTACATAGCAGCCCTTGAGCCGAGCTGTCAGCAGTGCAGCAGAGTTGAGTTTGTGCTTTAGATCAGGGGCTGAGGACAGAGCAATGCTGCTGGGTACAAAAAACTGAAAGTGAAACCTGCTCAGCTCAAGGGCTGCTACGTAGCAGGCAGTATCCTCCTGCAAGATTTACTACTGTGGGGTCTCCTATAACAGCAGCTCTATGTTGTAGCAGAGCTGACAAAGCTCTGTAATGGAGGGAGATGGCCCTGGAGGCGGCGCACAGAGAGCAGAGAGGGATGACTGACACCACAGAGGAGGGGGACAGACACTTGAAAACCCGCCTCCCGGTCTTGGATCTGGTTTGAAACAGATCTTATAAAAGTCTTTATTTCAGTGAATCAAGGGAGCATAAATGCTATAGACACCTTGTCAGAATGCAGCCTTAGTGCTGCAGAAGGTGGCTATGTTATCTTTAGATGCCTGGAGGGGGTGACAGGTTCGCTTTAAGGCCCCGTTACACGCTGCAATATCGCTAACGATATTGTTGCAACGTCACGGTTTTGTGACGTTGCTGCAGACCTCGTAGCGATGCCGATGCGTGTGACATGTACAACAACCAGCGATCTGATCGTTGGTAAATGCCAGACCATTTTTTGATCGGGCAGCAGCATCGCGTGTGTGACAGTGGGTCACGACTCTCAGCGCCGCACAGCACGTGTGGAGGCTGGTAACCAGGGTAAACATTGGTAATAGTGCAGCGCTGTGCTAGTTACCGATGTTTCCTGGTTACCAGGTTCTCGTTGCTGATCGCTGTGAATCTTGCTGTGTGACAGGTCACCAGCGATCAATGGCGATGTCCCAGCGATCCGATCGTTGGTGGGATCGCTGGACATCGTCGCGTGTAATGGGGCCTTTAGGCTATACTCACACCCAGGCCTTTTTTTATTTTTTTTTATTTACTTATTTTTTTTCCTTATTAATGAAAATAAGAAGCTGCTCTTTACAGTAAGTCTGCGTTCACACATGCGTATTTTGCTCCGCTTTTTACGCACCTTTTCAAATACGCAATTGTGTGTTTTGTGTCTGCCGGCAAAGTGAATGGGAAATTCACTTTGCTGTGCAGACACTGCGTAAAAATACGCAGTGCTTTTTCAGGGAGAAAACGCAGTTGCGTAAAGAATTGAGATGTCAATTCTTTACGCAGCTGCTCCTGCGTTTTCTCCCTCTGACGTCACAGAGGGGAGGAAGAATCCTGCTTCCTCCTCCCAGCTGTGACAGCCCCATTAGATTTCGCAGTGTATTAATATACACTGCGAAATCTAAATTAAACAAAGCCAAATGTATGAAAGAATGAATACTTTACCTGTCCGACGCCTTTTCCTGTTGTCCGGTAATGATGCCAGTTGAGGTGTCTTCTGCCGGGACCTGCCGTGATGTCAGAGGGGCAATCCCAGAGCTGATTGGGCGCTCGTGGTCATGTGATACATATCCGATGACCGCGAGCGGCCAATCAGCGCCGGGAACGCCCCTCTGACATCACGGCAGGATCTTGCAGGACACAGATGTCCTGGCCACAGCACCGAACACCGGGAAAAGGCGTCAGACAGGTAAAGTATTCATTCTTTTTTACTTTTCATACATTTGCCTTTGTTTAATTTAAATTTCGCAGTGTATATTAATACACTGCGAAATCTAATGGGGCTGTCACAGAGGAGAGGAGGAAGCGGGATTCTTCCTCCCCTCTGTGACATCACCTGCGCTTTCTGGGGTAAAGAAAGCGCAGTATGTGAAAGTCCCTGCGTATATTGTTGCGCTTTTTTGCGCGGCTGAAAAACACAGCAAAAAGCGCGCGCAAAAAAGCAGAACAAAATGCGCAAATGTGTGAACGCAGCCTAAGGTTATGTGCCCACTGCACATATTTTTTGTGCTGTTTGTCAGCTGTCTAAAAATAAAAACAGCACAAACCTTTTGTGTTTGTGCACATACAAATGCAGCACAAATAAAGCCCCGTTATACATAGCGATGTTCCAGCGATCCAACCTGGCCGGGATCGCTGGAACATTGCTATGTGATCGCTGGAGAGATGCCAGATAGGTATACTTACCGGCAATCACCCAGCGATGCGCCGACGGTCGTTGCGATTGTTCAGGGTCTCAGGCGCAGACTGGGGATCGCTGGTCGTTGCCCCTGTCACACACAGCGATGCAGCTTGGCCAGCAGGAGATCGCCGATCGAAGACTGGTCCAGGCCATTCATTACCGAACAGTGATCTCCCAGTGGGGGGGCCAATCGCTGGTGCGTGTCACACACAGCGGTATCGCTGGCAAGGTTTTGTGCCCCATGTTTTGACAAAAACATATGACGCATGTTTTGTGACGTTGCAGCGATATCGTTAACGATATCGCTACATGTAACGGGGCCTTTAGAGGACACAGAGACACTTTCTTGCCCCTCCTCAACGAGTTCACAGTGATCCTTCCACCCCCCAGTGATTCCTTCCTCTGTGCACAGGCAGGAACTGTGTTTATCGATCTGCCAGATCCTGCGCCCCATGTGTCAGGCTAAGTAACATGGAGCGCAGGCTCTGGAAGGACGATACAGCTTCTGTCGGTGCACGGAAGAAGAAATCGCCAAAGATCGCTGTGGGCTCGTTGGGGAAGTGTGAGTATTGGAGCGTTTTTATTATAGAAATCACTGTAAAAAAGCCTCACAAACAGACTGTGGGAATACCCATCTATTTGTGGTGTTTTTTATTATTTTGTGGGGGAAGGGTGGGGGGGGTGGTTAGAATGGGCAAAAAACAGGCATGTTAATGTAACGTCACACGTGGCAATATCGCCACCATATGGCTGGCAATTTGATGTGACCACGCACGTTCCGGGCACTTTTTTACACATTGCTGTCGCCCTGTCACACAGACATCTCGCGTGCGATGTTCGGCGATCCTGCGTTCCAGAAATCCCTTGCTGCAGACCGGAAGCAATTTCACATACTCGCATCGCCGCCAAATCTGTGAGTCGCATGCCTCCACCGCATCAGCGATGTGGGCGTAGTGTGAGCGCGCCGAGGAGACAAGCGTGGCAGAGTGTTGTACACCGCGCCCCTACCACTCTGATTGGCCAACACAACTGCATCGCCATTGGTCAGCTTTGTCAAGACGTCTGTGCACTACATGACGCATGTGTCCTTTCTACTATATCGCTATTCAAATATGGCGCCTTAGCCATGGCCAGCCAATGGGAACGCAGGAGCGACCACCAATCGCGGCAGACGGGGCCAGCCAAACAGAACGCCCAGGCACGCCTCTGGAATTGCTTCCAAATGGCCTGAGCTCGCTTTCTACATCGCTATCGCCCTGTCACACGCCATGGTGCGCAGAAATCGCCTGGTTGATATCGCCTGATTTCTCAGCAGAGCAGGGCGATCAGGAGACTCATCACTGGCGATTTCTTGCCGTAAAATCTCCGTGTCTCACGCCACTATGCACAGGAGATGTGGTTTCTACATCGCTGAAATACACATTTACGGCTATATGGAAGCCATATTGCTGCGTGTGACGGTACCTTTAATTGCAGAGACATTTTATATAAATAAATTGCAGGCGATGTCTGCTACAAAAAACGCACATGTGGGCACAGTTTTTGGAAAATCACTTTGACTTTAATGATAAAACTGTGGGCGCTGCTTTTTTGCAAAAAAAAAAAAAATAAAAAATTGTAGCAAAAATGCACAGTGGGCACATAGCCTAATTAATGAAATTTGAGATTTCAGAAATCTCATGCACATGATTTTTTTTTTTTTTTTTTTTTAACAGAAAGCAATGAGGGCAAAAACACCACCACTGCATCTCTGGTGAATGAAACTAACTTTATTTACACATGTACTGTGTAGAAATCTACGTACATAATCGCACTGTCCGATCTGTCAACCACTTCCATTCAGATGTCCTCCTAACACGCATCGGCAGCAGACATGTTTTGCACATCCAAATAATGGGTGTGCAAATATGGTGCCCGCTGGTGGTACTGGTCCATTGCGCAGTACCACTAGCTGTGCCAACGACACCTGAAAATGACATCCAAAGCCAGGAACCTGCCACTGCACACGCCGCCTGCAGTCTTCACCAGGCATCACCTCTGAATGAGTAACTGCGCGTACCTGGCGTGTGATTTCGCAGATACTCATGCTGCGCCATCTTTGGACACCCAGGTGTCCAAAGATGGCAGTGTCGTGGCGCACAGGCAGAGAGAGACCGTACATAGGGACAGAGACATAATTGCGCTGTCACTTCTGGCGTCTTGATGTCCTTCTATCACACACCTACGCCATATTTGCAAACCCAAGTGATGGGTGTGCAAATATAGCGCCTACTGGCACATTGCACATTACTGCCGGGGGTGCAACAGCTGCCCGCAACCACGGCCACCCAAAAACACTGCCACCTGAAACCAAGTTGCCGACACATCACCACCTGGGTAAGTGCACATGCGTATACCCAACGCACATGCGCACTTACTTGGGCCGCTGCCATCTTTGGACAACTGGGTATACAAAGATGGCGGTGGAGTTAACCTGGTGCATGCATGTGTACTTGCTCATGCTGTTGCCATATTTGGAGAGCACAGTGGGGAGAGAGCCACTAGTTGTTTTCTGACAATCATTGAAAAACAGCTTTTGACAATTTTCAATCCTTCTTGGAAGGATTTACAACCCAATCCAAAAGTTAGGAAAGAAAAATTAAGAGGTAGTTGATGGAGAATTGGTAAATTTACTTACCAAAGAAACGTTTACATTCTTTGACCGATTTAATATGAAAACAGATTTCCTAAGACAAAATCCAAACACCTGGCCTCAAAATAATGACTTCCAAGAAGGATTGAAAATTGTCAAAACATTAAAAGTAGTTAATGATATGGCTGAGCGTGGTGTTAAATTAATAACAGACTTATCGACCTTCTGACAAAAGATGAAGAACAAAAGCAATATGTCCTGCAAGTTGTAAGCAAATGCCGAGCATTATATTCTGACGTTTCAAAACCTACTTTCACAAAAGCTCTAGAATAGATTAGATAACTATGTAAAATTATCAACTCGTGTAGGTACTACGTCTGTATCTTTTCTGTGTCTGTTTTGTATGCCTTACATACCTCATTTTTATATTTTAAAATAAAAAATGTCATTAGACTGATCAGAATTACCGTATATACTCGCGTATAAGCCGAGTTTTTCAGCCCAAAAATTGGGCTGAAAAGTACCCCCCTCGGCTTATACGCGAGTCAGTGCTGTATACCGATGTATACATCGGTACATACTGATGTATACATCGGTATACAGCAGCCCCCGCATACCCAGTAATGCAGGGCCCCCCCCCAGCGTCTCTCCGGTCACCTGTAAAGCAAACTATACTTATCAGTGTCCCGCTCGCAGCTGCCGTACGCGATCCTCCATCTTCATGCGTCTTCTTCCGGTTTCTGTGCTCGTCGCCGGCAATGACGTCATTCCCTGCGACGAGCACAGGAAACAGGAAGAAGTCGCATGAAGATGGAGGATCGCGATGTCGGCAGCGGCGGGCGCGGACAGCGGGACACTGATAAATATAGTTTGCTTTACAGGTGACCGGAGAGACGCTGGGGGGTCCCTGCATTACTGGGGCTGCCTGTATACTACCGCTGGGGCTGCTATATACCTCTGGGGCCCTGTATACTACCACTGGGGCTGTATATACCTCTGGGGCCCTGTATACTACCTCTGGGGCTGCTGTATATACCTCTGGGGCCCTGTATACTACCACTGGGGCTGTATATACTACCACTGGGGCTGTATATACTACCACTGGGGCTGTATATACTACCACTGGGGCTGTATATACCTCCTGGGGCTGCGTGTATACTACCACTGGGGCTGCTGTATCTACCTCTGGGACTGGTGTATACCACACTGCTGGGGGCTGTATACTTGTGCTAGGGTCCACCCTCGGCTTATACACGAGTCAATAGATTTTCCCAGGTTTTGGGGGCAAAAGTAGGGGGGTCGGCTTATACACGGGTCGGCTTATACACGAGTATATACGGTACTTGTTTTTTTTAATTATATTTCTACTTTAAACTCAAAAATATACCAAAAAAAAAAATATCACTTAATAACAAAATATATGAAGTATGCTCCTAGTGGTACCAGGTCACGTTCTTGGGGCTAAAAGCTGTTGTAACTCAGTTTGACTTAAAATAATAACGATTATGTATAACGTATACATTTTGAAGAACAACATTAGCTTTCTTTTGAAATATTAAGCGTGTTTTTATTATTTACCGTTCTGGAGTTATGGCTCCATATGTCAGCTTTTTGGCCAAAAAATTGGATTTTTTTCAAACTTTGAGCGACGAGTGTCACGGGTTAACGTCGTTTGATCGAGCTAAAATTTTGGCTATCTCAATATCTGGAAAGGGGAATCGTTTTGTGGGGTCCAGACGGACAAAATTCCGACAGCGATTTTTATTTATTTTTTTATTTTTTATTTGCGGTCACCCTAGTGTACACCATATGATGCCATCTGTCTTAAGCACCTACACAGTATGATCTAGACCAGGGGTCTCAAACAACGCGGCCCGAGGGCCGCATGCGGCCCCTGGGGCTTCACTGTGCGGCCCGCGGCACCTTGGACAATTTAATGATGCATCACCATAGTGCAGTGGGCCACTGCAGTCCCTGCTGTGTTATGACTTCCGGCCGCGGCACTAACAAGCTCTGCAACTCAGCAAGTTCAATGCAAGCTGCCAGCCAATGAGAAGCCCACAGCTGACAGCAGCATATGACGTCACCTGCGGGCCTCTGGCTGGCAGATTGCATTGATCCTGCTGAGCAACAGAGCTTGTCTAAGCGACGGCTGGAGGTAGTCATATCACAGCGGAGGCCGGAAGTTGGCACAGCGGGGATCCCCTGCACTGGAGCGATACATCATTAAAGTGAGAAAAGTGTGAGTGTGAGTGTGTGTGAGGATGTGTGTATAAGAAAGTGTGTGTGAGTGAGTGTCAGTGTGTGTATGAGAGTGTGTGTGTGAGGATGTGTGTGAGTGTGTAAGTGTGTGTGTGTGGGTTTGCATGTGAGTATGAGTGTGAATGAGTGTGTATTTGTGAGCGTGTGTTTGTAAAAAGAAGGTAAACCAGGATGGGGGCATCACTATAAAAGTAGATCAAGATGGGGGACATACCTAGAAAAGGGGATCAGGATGGGGGGCAGGATGAGGGACATCACTATAAAATGGGACCAGGTTGTGGGATATCACTATAAAAGGAGTCCAAGATGGGTCCAGGATGGGTAACATCACTACTAAAGGGGATCAGGATGGGGGACATCACTACAAAGGGAGATCGGGATGGGGACATCACTAGAAAAGGGGATCAGGATGAGGGACATCACTACTAACGGGGATCAGGATGGGGGACATCACTACAAAAGGGAACCAGGATGGGGGACATCACTAGAAAAGGGGATCAGGATGGGTGACATCACTAGAAAAGGAGATAAGGATGGAGGACATCACTAGAAAAGGGGATCACAATGGGGACATCACTACAAAAGGGGATCAGGAAGGGGACATCACTAGAAAAGGGGATCAGAATGGGGGACATCCCAGAATCTGGGACAGTACTTGATGAAGACCAGGGTGGGGACATTGCTACATGAAGAGGACCAGGATGGGAGACATTACTACAATATTGGGACCAGACATTACTACAGGATTACTACAAGATGGGGACATTACTACAAGAAGGAGATCAGGATTTGTACTTTATTACATTGGGCAAAACGTTCTGGAATTACTAAAAATATTGCTTAGTCCTACAAGGGATGCGGCCCCCGATATAAATTTTTTCCTATGTGCGGCCCACCAACCCAGTCGAGTTTGAGACCCCTGATCTAGACCTTCAGGGAAGGAAAGTAAATCTGAGGATGAGACATAGCACACCTCCCAGAGGAATGTGATTTTATGGTGCATTTATGAGTTTAGATAAGTTGCCAGAGAGGGCTTATGTAGGATCTTTCACTCTCTAGTCTAATCTGAATAGCTTCATTATCAGCATAGATTGGGAATATATATATAAATATTTATTTATTGTTCTGGTAAATAAATGTGTGATCAGCCAATAAACAAGGATATTATTACTTTATCGGGTGATCACCGGCAGATAATCGGGAATTTCCTACGAGTTCTTGTATGATGATTATCTACTGATGTAAATGCAGCATTATTCTACTTCTTCCTCTTCTGATATGGGGATATGAAAAAGGAGTGCAACAGCCACTTATAGTACTTGCAGGCTACACTGAGAACAATTCCCTTTTGTCCAATCCACACTTTGGACCTGGTTATATATTAAAAAAAAAGCCGAAGTATTATGGTTACTTCTTCCTGCTGCTCACTGCAGGTAGGAGAGATCCCAGCACAATCACACAGGAGGTACATTCATTCCACTACGATGGGACATGGCAGGAATTAGCCGCCTTCCTCCTCTTACAGGGTGTGGTGTACGTCCCCTGCAGGGTCCTCATGGGAGGGACAAACACAAGCAGTTCTGGGTGCATATCTATAATCCTTGCAAGATTACAGCATGTTGCAGCATACAGAAACTGATCTTTGGGCATCTCTATATATCATTTATGAGATGCTATTTAGGGCTCTGACTAGTCAAGGAGTCGTTCCCCCGACTAGTCAGCCCACATAGCATGTTATTCCGCCTCTGAGGGTGTGATAACATGCTTTACATAGAATCCTCATCTCACTGGCTATATTATCATCACGTGAAAGCGGCTGTCTTTACCTCACCATTGAGCGTCTTTCAGCAGGTGTATGCACCCCGCCTTCAGTGAGGCTCACTGCGCACGATCGGGAGTTGTCATTAGTGTGCATGACTGGAATTACTCTAAGCCCGGGTGTATGTATCCCGGCTTCAGAGAGGCTCACCGCGAATGACTGAAAACGCAGCAATTTTCGATCATGCAAGGTGAACCTCTCTGAAGGCAGGATACATGCACCTGGGATTAGAGTAGTGCTCATTACTGGAAGTATGGACACCTCCCGATCATGCATGGTGAGCCTCTCTAAAGCCGGTAGTGCATACACCTGGCAACACTCTCAATGGTGAGGGATAGAGTCGTGCGCACGCACGGTTAATATGGAGGTTGAGAGTTGATGATGCTAAGCCAAGTATGTTATCACACCCACAAGGGCAGAATAACATACTATGTGGGCTGACTAGTCAGGGGAACGAACACATCCTCAACTAGTCAAAGCCCTAATTGGCAGAACATAAACGGTTTATAGAAATACTTCTCCTATCTGTTTATGTATGCTGCAACATGCTGGGACTATCAGGTAGGGATTCTAGATATGGGCACATAACTACTCATGGTTACGTGCTCGGGGGACCTGACAGGTTCCCTTTTAAGTTCTCCGTACCCATGATGAGATTCTCATGTGTGAGAGAATCTGAGCGCAGTGAATGACACTTGGCTCACACTTGGATCAGAGTATGAGCAGTGTCGTTAGCATAATCTATCCAATTCTCTCAATATACACCAGTTTGACCCGGCTTTATAGTCCGCCTGGTGTGAGTGTGCGCATGTAATTTTAGAATTATAACCAGTGATAATTATCAAGACAACTACAGGAGGATGGAGGCATGGGCAGCAGGAAAAAACATACCTGGCAACTCGGAATTTTGATGACAACTTGAGTTGCTTTTGTTTTGGAAAATGAATTATATTGGAGAACTTAAAAAGGGAACCTGTCAGCTACTTTATGCCCCCAAACCTATCACTACCTGTCCCTGCAGCTTCCTACTACATCCCTAATTATTATTATTTATTTATATAGCACCATTAATTCCATGGTGCTGTACATGAGAAGGGGGTTACATACAGAATTATAGATATAGTTTACAGTAGACAAATTAACAATGACAGACAGACTGGTACAGAGGGGAGAGGACCCTGCACTTGCTGGCTTACATTCTACAGGGCAATGGGGAGGAAACAGTAGGTCAGGGGTGCAGCAGATCTGGTGGCGGAGAGGTGGCAGCTCCAGTGGTGGGGCAGCGGCTTCGGTGGTGGTGAGGCGTCAGCTCGGTCATTGCAGGCTGTAAGCGCTCCTGAAGAGAGAGGGTTTTCGAGTTCCATCTGAAGGATACGAGCGTGGTGGATAAACGAACGTGTTTGGGCGTAGAGTTCCAGAGGATGGGGGATATTCGGGAGAAATCTTGGAGGCGGTTGTGTGAGGATTGCATATGTGTGGAGGAGAGGAGGATGTCTTGGAAGGGTCAAAGATTATGTGAGGGAAGATGGTGTGAGATTAGTTCAGAGATATAGGGAGGAGACAGTTGATGGATGGCTTTGTAGGTCAGTGTTAGTAGCTTGAACTGGATTCGTTGGGGAATTGGGAGCCAGTGGAGGGATTTGCAGAGGGGAGATACAGGGGAGTAGCGTGGAGAGAGGTGGATTAGTCAGGCAGCAGAATTGAGGACAGACTGGAGAGGTGCAAGACTGTTAGCAGGGAGGCCACACAGGAGAATGTTGCAGTAGTCAAGACTGGAGATGATGAGAGCGTGTACAAGAATTTTAGTAGATTGAGGGCTGAGGAAAGTACGGATTCTGGAAATGTTCTTGAGCTGGAGGCGACAGGAGGTGGCGAGAGTTTGGATGTGTGGTTTGAAGATCGGGCAGAGTCGAGAGCCACACCACAAATTCACTGCCTTGGAGTAGGAGAGAGCATGATGCCACTTACCATAATGGATAGATCAGGTGGTGAGGATGAAAGATGGGATGGAGGATGACTTTGGTTTTGTCTACATTGAGTTTTAGGTAGCGAGAGGAGAAGGAGGATATGGCTGACAGGACACTCCGGGATTCTGGACAGCAGAGAGTTGACATCTGAGCCAGAGAGGTAGATCTGAGTGTCGTCAGCGTACAGGTGGTACTGGAAGCCATGGGACTGTATGAGTTGTCCTAGGCCAAGGGTATAGATGGAGAAAAGTGGGGGCCCCAGGAAAGAGCCTTGTGTGACTCCAACAGAGAGAGGGCGGGATGAGGAGGTTGTGTGGGAGTGGGAAACTAAATGTGCACATGGAAAGGTATGAGGCAACCCAGGACAGGGCAAGGTCTTTGATGCCAAGGGAAGAAAGAATCTGAAGTAGGAGGGAGTGGTTGACTGTGTCAAAGGCAGAGGATAGGTCAGAAGGAGGAGGATGGAGAATTGTCTGTTAGCTTTGGCTGTGAGTAAGTCATTGGTAATTTTGGCTAGGGTAGTTTCGGTGGAGTGGTGGGCCGGAAACCAGATTGTCAAGTAGAGAGTGATGGTACCGTCACACGCGGCAATATTGATTGCACTTTCACTGGCAATTTGCTGGTTGCAATGAAATCATGAACACATAGTTACATTTTGTTACCGTGTACAAATGGAACAATGTGTCCATGATTTCACTGCAACCAGCAAATTGCCAGTGAAATTGCCTAGCAATATTGCTGTGTGCGACGGTACCTTTTAGATGAGAGGTGGGAGGAGAGTTGAACATGGACGTGTTGCTCAAGGAGTTTGGAAGCAAACAGGAGCAGCGATATGGGGCAGTAGCTCGTCTTGGCAGACGGGTCTAGGTTTGGCTTTTTGAGGATGGGCGTGTTGGTGGCATGTTTGAAAGTCATGGGGAAGGTCCCAGAAGATAGTGATAGATTGAAGAGGTGGGTTAAGGCTGGGATGAGCCTGTTAGTGAGGTAATCATCCCTGTCTGACCTAAATGTGTAGTATAATGGTTGAAAAAAACGCTTTTTATTACTTATGTTTCCCCTGTTATGAGGCATTGTCTAGACGTGTGGGCGTTCTCTCTGGGTTGATTTTCTTCCTCCTCGCTCCGTGGTTATCATGCCCCCGAGGCACGTCCTTTCCGGTTCTGCGCATTGTGGGGGAGTATTGGTTGTACAGGCCGGCTTCAGAGCATGTGCAGTGCGTGTTCTGCAGCCGGCCAGTACACCCAATACTCCACAATGTGCAGGACTGGAAATGTCACGCACGGTGTCATACATACACTGGAAGCTTGCTTGGAAATTATGTCATCACACCCTCAGGGGTATGATAACCACCACGGAGCAAAGGGGAAAAATGGACCCGGAGGGAACACCTTCACATCTAGATGATTCCTCATAACTGTGGGGGGGAGATGAAAGTTATAAAAATCATTTTTTTCCTCCATTATACTACACATTTAGCTCAGACAGGGATGATTAGGAAGCTGCAGGGACACATGGTGATAGGTTTGGGGGCATAAAGTAGCCGACAGGTTCCCTTTCTGACCATGCACATAAGGCCAAATGCTCCATTTCATGTAGATCTTTTCCCATTATCTGAATTTTTAAACCCCTTTTAGGTCCAGTGGACTGAATTATTGCAGGGAATGTTATTAGCGATTGAGCTTGTAGAAGTTCCCAAGCAAAGCTGTATTAAGTCCTTTCCTAGAGTAAATTTCCAATGTTGGCGCACAGCACTAAATTCATTAACAAGGACACACGCCTTAATAAAACATGCTCCGGAGAAAGATGTGCCAAATTCATTAAAAAGGACACACAACGTAATGAAATATGCACTGGACGGAGATGTGCCAAATTCATTATGACTGGTGTACAACAGTCCGTTCTTAATTAATAAGGACCATGGTTCTTACTTTTTGGCAAAAAAAAAAAATTACTATAGAAGTTGCATAAAAAAAAAAGGCACCACATATCTAAAAATAAATAGAAGAAATGAGAATGAAAACTGTTCCTCAAATTGTATATAGGGGAAAATAACATGCTCATGATCATGAGTGAAAATGTCCCAGTCTTTAACTGGTTAATGGGCAGAATAGACCCAAAATGTTGTTGGTCAATGATTTGCAGTGGTGTAACTTGAAGCTCATGGGTCCCGATGCAAAAGCTTCAACACGGCCCCCAATTATTGAAAATCTTTAATAACAGTAGTCTTTTTCTACAGGCCAAAGGACATTTGGTGCCCCCTTAGGCTCCAGGGCCTGGGTGTGACTGCAACCCCTGCACCTGTTGTAGTTACACCCCTGATGGGGCTTTTATGTTAAGTGTAACCTAATATTAAAATAATGGGCTTTTTTGGTTTAATTTCTTTTTGTATCACGATGACGTTCATACCGTCGATTTGTTACTGAACAGCTTGTGTTACTATTTTTTTTTGTTTTATTTAACAGCTGCACCCGTAGATCCCCTTGATCAAGGTTCTCTGAAGATAGATTGGCATGAAGAAGAGGACAAGCCAAAAGAAGATTACATGGTACAGGTGAAGATTGATGAGGATCTCCTGACGGGGCCACAAAACAGCTCCCAACTCAGCAGTCAGCCAGAAGAGGTATCCGAAGAAGAATGGACAAATGTAAACAAGACACAAGAAGTAGAGTCTGATGATGAAAACCCTGCGGACGGAAAATTGCCTGACTCAGAGGAGGACTGGTGGGAGATGGAGGATGACTGGATGGAGCGAGATTCTAAATCAGAAGAGATTCTTGAACCGCACAATGCAGAGAAGCCGCAATGGGAGCCATGGCCTGTAACACAGTTTTGGTGGGAGCCAGAGTCCAAAACTGAGAGGCCTGAGTCGGAGGTAGATAAGATAGAAGTGGAACCCTGGTGGCAGGAAGAGGACAAGGAAAAGAATTTACCCGATTGGGAGCAAGAGTGGGGAAGGCCTGATTTGAAACCACTCCAAAATGAAGAAATCTACGTGACAAGGACACAGAAAAAGATGTCAAACAAAATTCCCTATGGTGGGCATGGGCTGTAACAAGTAAGCCCTGGTGGGGGCAGAGACCACAACTGAAAGGCCCTGGTGGCGTGAAGACCAAAAACCTGAGGAGCCCTGGTGGGATATGGATGATGTGAAGACTCCCCCAGAGAAGGAATGGTTCCCAACCAAGAAGCAAGACCAAGATGATGATTCTGACGACTATGTAGACTTTGATGTTAACATTGGTGATTTGGATACCGCTGATGTTGTTGAAGAAAGACCCTTCCAACAAGAAATATTTCCTCATGAAAATAAAGAAGGCCTAGTTTTCCGCGAGCCGTCAGGCAGCGGCTATTTCTGGGCCTTCCTGGCCACCTTGGCCGTCCTTGTTGCTGTTTTGTACATGGTTTATCACAAGAAACGCTTGTCGCAGCAGAAGGTGAGAAACGTAAGCTGATTTTTATTGTGGGTGCTGTGAAAGTATCTCATTATGGGTAATAGACAAGAGACGGATTGTATGGTGGTGAAAGGTTTAAGCTAAGTTCACACATTGCGCATTTTTGAGTGCTTTTTTCTTTTTTGCGCGCTCTTTTCAAAAATGCGCCATGTGCTTTTTGTTTGCCGCAAACAATGTGAAATCACTTTGCCGTACAGACACTGTGTAATTTTACGCAGCGCTTTTATGGGAAAAAGCGCCGGCGTAAAAAGAATCCTGGTCCTCCTCGTCTCTGTGACACCTGTGACCGCCCCCATTTGATTTCGCAGTGTGTTAATATACACTGCAAAATCAAAATTAAAGCCAGAGGTATTAAAAATAAAGTATAATACTTCCTGTCTGCCGGCTTGTTCGTGCTATCTGGAGCCAGGCACCGATCTGACAAGACCTGGCATGACGTCATGGGCGCTGATTGGCCGCTCGCGGTCATGTGGTATGTGACGCACATATCACATGACTGCAAGCAGCCAATCGCAGTGCCCGATGTCATGACATTCATGCAAGGTCCTTGCAGGTCGATGCCTGCTCCGGAACACCTGGCGGAGGGCAAGTATAAAAATCTTTAATAATTTTAATACATTTGACATTCTTTTAAATTTGATTTCACAGTGTATAATACGCTGCGAATCAAGTGGGGCTGTGACAGATATCAGAGGGGATGAGGAACAGGATTCTTCCTCCCCTCTGTGACATCACTGAAGAAGTTGCCCCGTAATAACATGCGGTGTGTGAATACACCTCATTTTTTTTACGGGGCTTTTTTTTGTGCGGCTGCAAAACGCTGAAAAAAGCACGAAGTGTGAACACAGCCTTACATGGAGCAGAGATTGGGTAAACGAGCATCTCTCGCTTTGGATGAGCTCTGCTCCTCCGTACGTGACCTGGTTTTCATTGTGTAATGCTTTCTTTTGCCCAATAATCCCTGGTTTCATGCTGACATGTTTAATGTGCATCTTGTTGCTTGTTTCCTTCCGTTCTCAGAGATTCATTTTTGCACTGGATGGAGGACTCTTTGGAGACAGCAAACGTCCAAATACAGGCGAATACCAGAGATTGGATATAAGGTGAGAGCAGCATGGAGTTGGGTGCGATAAATAATCTTATGTGGGTTTACACACACACTGTGTCCAATATCTGAACGATCTGGTTGCAGTGAATCATGGACACGAGTTCATTTGTGGCTGTGTACAATGAACATGTATCCATGTTCCTGCAACAGAGATCTGTTAGTTTGGACCAATGATTGGTGTGTAACCACATCAATGGACAACGACGTTAAAAAAAAAACTGGTTCCATTCTAATGAAAATTCTTGCACGCAGTTTTGAATGCTTAACCCCTTCACGGCCATGGTGTGTATCTCAATGCCTTGTTCCCTCCCTCTGATGTGACTTCTCATGCTGAGCTCGCATCATCCCACACGTCTGATGATCTGATCAGATGAGGTGTGTAGCTAACAACACCGATCAGATCAACTATCCGATTGGCACTGTTAACACTTTTGGATTGTGCTGTCAGTTACTGACACACAATCCAAAGCACCACGGAGGAAATCGTTCTGTGCCCTGCTGGCATCAGCGGCCCCGTGATGCAATGACAAGACCTCGACGCGTGGCTATGACAGGATGCTGTCATAAATCTATGACAGTTATGTCATAAGCTATGTAGAGGGATGGTGAAGCATCTCTCTGAATAACACAAGCAATCGGACAGTGCAGTGCTGAGGCACCATAAGGGGCAGTGTAAAATAAAGAAAGTTTAAAAAAATCACTGATGTAAACGTCAAGTCCTATTGCCATACGATCTGAACGAGAGCATGCACCTGGATGGTGGTGCACGCTGAAAAAGTTCATTAAAGAGTTCAATCAGTAGAAAAATGAGCGGCACTCACCGGTATACGTCTTCACAAGTCTTGACCGGAAGAAGTGGCTTATTGCTGCGAAACGGTGCCCGTCGTCACCTGTACGCCACACTCCCTCCCCTCACCATGCTGCCTGTAACCTGGCTTGAATAAAAATGAAGACGTATACCGGTGAGTGCCGCTCCATTTTTCTACTGATTTAACTCTATTATTCATTTATATAGCGCTATTTATTCCATAGCACTTTACATATATCAGTAATGCTGTCCCCATTGGAGCTCACAATCTAAACATTCTATCAGTATGTCTTTGCAATGTGGGAGGAAACTGGAGTGCCTGGAGGAAACCCACGCAAACACAGGGAGAACATACAAACTCCTTGCAGATATAGTGGGAATTGAACCAAGGCCCTCAGTGCTGCAAGGCTGCAGTACTAACCACTGAGCCACATATTTGGTATCGTCACGTTCAGAGGTGCCTGGTATAGCAAAATAATATCACTTATTCTGATCTGTAAACTGCATAACAGAAAAAAGTGCAAACCCCAAAATTATGTTGTTGGTTGCCGCAACATTGTGATAAAATGCAATAGCGGGCAATCAAAACATCCCCCAAAAATGGTATCATTAAAAACTCCAGTTAAAGACTCAAAAAATTGAGCCATCACACTGCCCCAGATCCTGAAAAATAAAACGCAACGGGTCACGGAAAATAGTGACATCGCAATTTATAAAAAAAATTTTTTGTGTGTGTAATAAAAATACATGTTTGGTATCTATGAACTCATGCCAACCCCTGGCATCATACCAACACGTCAGTCCCGTATAGTGAACATGGTAAATAAACAAAAAACAAATGCGTAATTGCACTTTTTTTTTTTTTGCAATTTCACTGCACTTAGAGGTTTTTTTTTTTTTTTTTTTTTTTTTTTTTACTCCCATTTTCACGTACACTATATGGTAAAATAAGTGATGTCATTCAAAAGTACAACTCTTCCTGCAAAAAGCAAGCCCTCATATGTCTACATTGAGGAAAAAATAAAAAAAAAAACGTTATGGCTCTTGTTCTTAGAACAAGGGGAGGGAAAACCGTAAAATGGAAAGTCACCCGGGAGTGAAGGGGATAAGCAGGTGTGGGTTTTAAAATGGGGTCAGTTTTTGGCATTTTCTGACATTTATTATATTCTAGTAATTTCAAATGTGAAATGGTCCCATAAAAAATAATGGAAAATTTCAAGCAAACAAAAGAAAAACCTTTTTAAAAAAAAAAAAAAGAAATTATGGTGACCTAAAGTAGATGTGTGTTACAATGTTTATTATTTTGTGCTGTATGATTATCTACTAAGTTATAAAAATTTTCATTGAATTTCCGATATTTTCATAAACCTAAATCACGTTGTGAAAACTTACAACTGAGACCAAGTACAAAGTGAACAGGTCTGTAGGATCGTGTTCACACCACCAAATAACTAGACCACAAAATAACAGTATAACAAATGTGTAGAAGTACTCTGCTATAATAAGTAATAATAAAAAGCAGTGCTAGTAAAAAACAGTGTCAAAAATAGCTTACATAGTTAATACGCTTTTTGCAAAAATTTTCGAAGCAGTTCTACCAACGCCAAGGTGACCCATATCGGAACAGTCCCTATCTAACTAATTTAAAACCTGATCCTGTATAAGTATACCTCATGGATGCAAGATAGTGAGTGCCCCACCCCTTCCATTCTGAGCCAGGCACATAAGGTGCTGTCTGCTGCATATTGGACTCTGGCCCATCTTCATCCTGCATCTATGAGGTATATTTATACAGGATCAGGTTTTAAATTAGTTAGATAGGGACCGTTCTGATATGGGTCACCTTGGCGTTGGTAGAACGGCTTCGTACATTTTTTTTGCAAAAAACGTATTAACTATGTACCCTGTTTTTGACACTTTTTTTACTAGCACTTGCTTTTTATTATTACCTATTATAGCAGAGTGCTTCTACACGTTTGTTGGTCAGAAAGGTGAAAACAGACTGTAATAGTGAGGGGTTAAGACACTGGGCAGTAATATATAGCCTTACAGCATTGGGGTCTTGGGTATAAATTCCTACAGGGCTACATCTGTAAGGAGTTTGTTCTCCCAATTCATATGTACTGATAGCAACTTTCTAACTTTACCCTTTTGAAAGTATATGGATGCTCAGCCAAACAGCATCCTTATGTGTGGGGAAGTATCACCTGAAGTAGCTTACGGTTGGAGTTATCAAAGGTGTGTGGGCACTGTACGCAGCCCCAAATGGCACCCACAGAATGGTACTACTCTCCTTTCTCCCCTCTGAGTGCACATAAATTACTCACAAAAAGTTAGGGATATTTGGCTTTCTGGTGAAATTTATGGAAAACTTAAAACATTCACGCTACAGTGATATTTTCTCATGAATGTAGGACATTGTAAGTAGAAGCAGCAATGGTGATTTCCTCATCTCACACAATTTATAGAAACAAAAAAGCCAACAGTGGTGGGTATGCCCCAACAAAAATGTCAGTGTATCCATAATTTGTCACGTGGCCTGCAGCATAAATTTACAGCTCGTCAACAACCTCTCCGGCTGATCACAAGTGGAGCTATCTGCAGAGGCGGCATCCCACTGTAGAAGGGTGGCCCTCAGGTCATTGAGGTTCTGGGGTGCAGAGTCGTGGCCTCTGCATGGCGACTCAGCTAATCCTAGAGGTTTTCTCTGGGATTCAGGTCTGGAGAAAAGTGCAGCCACTCTATTTGAGGTTCCGCAGTCTCCTGCAGACATTCCCTAATGATGTGACCTTGATGAGCTGGAGCATTGCCGTCCATAAAGATGAAATTAAGCCGGTGTTATTCATGCGGAGAAACAATGACTGGATTAATAATATTGTTCCGGTAGTAGAGACTTGTCACTGTACCACTCACCAAGTGTAGGCCAGTTCTGTATTGACTACACACACCAGCCCACACTAACTCCCAAGGCTCGTCTGGTGACAACAGTGACTAATGTAAGCAGTGCAAAAAGTAGGGAAACATTGAACAGTTGGACATGTGCATTCTTTTTGGAGTCCCTTGGTCCTACGCTGGATTTTTCCCTTTTTTTTTTTTTTTTTTCAGGGCATTTTAGATCCTTCCTGAAATTTCAACCCAAAGCCAAATATCCTTAACTTTTTGTGAGTAGTGTATGTAATGGAAAGTAGGTAGAGAGAACCAAAGTAGTGTTGAGCTGAGTTATCTAAGGCCGGCTTCACACCACGGTAGAATCAGGTCCAGCGCTGTCCGGTGTAAACCTGACAGCCCCGAACCCGATTTTGCTGTAATGCAGCCCTATGGGGCCGGATGGAACCGGATGGCGCTATGTGCCATCCGGGACAATTCGGATTTTCCTCCTGGACACAACAACGTTGCTTGCAACGGTTTTGTGTCCGGGGCGTAAAATCTACCCAAATCAGATCCGAGGCAATCCGGCGCTCCCTAACTTGGGAGTCTATGGCGCCGGATTGCCCAGATCCGGGAACTGGATACCGGCAGCTGAAGTTTAGCAGCGAGCGTTGCTAAACTTCAGCACCACCAGCTGTCCCCTGATGTGATTTCAGGACCACGGTTAGCTCCCCACTAGCCGCGATCTTGAAATTGCAGCAGCAGCGGCTGCTATCAGTGACATCCGGCTGCAAACCGGAGACGAGGGGCATATTTGCCCTCCGGTTCTGTTTGCAAATCGGGTCTGGGGCTGTCCGAATCACATCGGACAGCCCCGGACCTGATCACACTGCGGTGTGAAACTGCCTAAGGGTATGTGCACACTGGGCGGGTTTTCGGCGGTTTACCTGTGTAAACCGCCGTTTTGCATACATTAGTTTTATTTAAATTTATGTTAATCCAAACCGACGTTTGGATTAACATTAAAACTAATGTACACCGCCCAAGGCTGTGCACATACCGGCGGTTACCCAGCGTCATCCGTTGCTAACCCGCAGGTTTCCCAGCGGGTTAGCAAAGAATGACCATGTTCTAAAAACCGGCCGGTTCTGCAGCGGCTGCAAGCAGAATCATGTGCTGCTTCCAGCCGCTGCAGAATCGCCGCCGAGAACCCGCTGGGCAGCCGCCGGATACCGCCCGCACATACCCGCCAGGAAGCCGGTGGACGGCGCCGGAGCTTCCTGGCGGGACCCGCCAGCTGCCGCCGACAAACACGCCGGGTAAGTGTGAACTTACCCTAAGGCTGGTTTCACACTGCAGTTTTTTTCCTGATCAGGTTCAATCAGTTTTGTGTTCCAAAACCCGGAGAGGAACTTGCAGAGAAAAACTATAATTGAAAGATTGACACCTGTTCTGAGTTTGAGACACTCCTGGTTTTGACACACAGTCTTCAAAACTCAGAACAGGTGTCAATCTTTCAATTATAGTTTTTTCTCTGCGAGTTTCTCTCCTGGTTCCTCTCCGGGTTTTGGAACACAAACCTGATTGAACCTAATCAGGGAAAAAACTGCAGTGTGAAATCAGCCTTATCTGTGCGTGTGACGGCCGCTTATCTTGAACGATATTGTAAGCGATCACGTGCACGCGCGATCGCTTACAATATCGCTCACATCGCTGGTGAGATGTCACACAGACAGACTCACCAGCGATGTGGACCAGCGAGATCGCTGGTAACTATGGTACACATCGGGTTACTAGGCGCCGCGCGTCGCTTAGTAACCCGACGTGTACCATAGTTACCATCTCCCAGCATAGGCTCTGCCGCTGGGAGATCGTTCATCGTGGTGTTATACACCACGATGAAGCTGTTTGTAAAATCGTTCATCGCAAGATCTGAGGTCCGGAGCTCAGATCTCGATCTTGCGATTTTAACCATTCTCGTTCGTCGTATCTTGCCGTCACACGCAGAGACATCGTTCACGCGATGTTTAATCTGGCGCGTTCAAGCGATATCTTTCAAGATATCGTAGCGTGTGACGGCTGCCTTAGGTGTATGGACACAAGACACCCCATGAATGTCATCCATAGAATGGAGCTCAGGATTTAGTCATGAACAGAAGACTGTTACTTGCAAGAGTCTGCAAGTGACAATATTACATTTGGAAACTTTATACATGAATTATGAATTAAAATGACATTTCTCCTGTTTTTTTTCAGATTTGATCCATCTGCTGACGTGGGTACAACATGTCAGCCAGGTTGTTGTCGCCCTGAATCGTCATATCTTCCATTCAACACTCCACAAATATACACCAGCAATCACAGGAACTGCTATGAAAATATACAATGTTAAACCATCACTCCAGTGTTATTTGTTTTTAGTTTTTTTCCAGTGCTGGATTGGCACTTTAAATCTAAGCCCCCCCTGCCCATTTTGTTGTTCACCTACCAGCGCCTTCACCTTTTCCTGACACCACTCAGATTCCACGGTGCCATCTTGTGTCAAAAATGTCAGACTGGCCGGAAGTCAGAAGTTACAACACCGATTCCCAATGTATCTCTGAGAGCCAGAATGAGGCTCTTATAGAGTATTGTATTGTATCATGGCGCAGGGTATTGAGTGGCGCTGTCCGTGGCACTCCATGAAACACTGGAGCTGCCAGCAGGTCACAAATTTCCGGAGACCGACACGACCAGCGGTGATGGAAGTTGAGTATAAGACTGGGCAGGGGACTTAGATTTGAAGTACCATTACAGCAGTGCAATTAAAGAAAGACCCTGGAGTGGTGCTTTACCCAGGCTGACAAAAGTAATGAATAAAGGCTTGGATTTCACTGGTGACTGTTATCTAAGGGAGAAAATGCACTTCTAGAAATAGGACATGATTTATCTTGTGATCTAATGCGAACAATTAGCTCTTTTATTGATTGCTTGTTTTTACATATTTACACTGTTTTCGCACAATTAGTTTTCAGAAGACCTCACTGCACCTTACAATTCACCTACATTATAGACAGGCACACCTTATAGCTGTATTATCTATATTGCCCTTTGGACTCCAGCTGAGGACATTCTTGACACCCACCAGGACAGGATGGTGTGTATATTTTGGTTATGTTATTATGTTGTTCTCAGATGGCAAAAATCTGGTGATAGATTGCTTTATGCATAAATGAGTAGGTTTTCATGTTGTTGTGGTGTTTTTTTTTTTTTTTTTTTTTAAGAATTTGAAGCTGATCTGCTTAAAAACATCCTAAGAATACTAATCCTATTTTTTTTAATGGAAAATTCACTGTCCTATTTACCATCAAATTTGAGAGCAGCATAATGTTCAAAAAGAGACCCTGATTCCTGCGATGTATCACTTACTGAGCTTCTTGCTGTCTTTTTGATAAATCTGCAGCACAGAAAACAGTAATTTTATCAGCTCATGAATATGCTGGACTACCTGTCAGCAGGCCAAGTAGTCCTCAAATGATAATCTCCAGATGATTAAACAGGGATTTTATCAAAACTACACCTAGCAGCCCAGTAAGTGACACATCGCTGGAATCAGGATCTCTGGCCCTCCATTATGCTACTCTCAGATTCAGGGCAAAAATCTAGTGACAGTCATTTGCCATTATATTTTTTTTTAATTTATTTTTAAACTGGTGTATATGCTGCTTTTCTCCTGAATCCAGTGTTGTTTTTCTTTTGTCCCTTCTCTCTGTTCCTGAGATTTGGCACTCTTTCCTGTATAGAAATATAGTCATGTTAGCCAAATGGGTTGGTCCTCAGCTCCTTTTCTTTTGATGATCAGCCCCCTTGGCTAACCATATAAGGCGGCCGTCACACGCTGAGATATCTTTAGCGATATTGTAAGCGATCACGTGCACGCGCAATCGCTTACAATATCGCTCACATCGCTGGTGAGATGTCACACAGACAGACTCACCAGCGATGCGGAGCCGCGATCTCGCTCGTTACTATGGTACACATCGGGTTACTAGGCGCCGCGCGTCGCTTAGTTACCCGACGTGTACCATAGTTACCATCTCCCAGCATAGGCGCGGTCGCTGGGAGATGGATCATCGTGGTGTCATACACCACGATGATGCAGATCGTTGCATCGTTCATCGCTAGATCTGAGAACCGAACCTCAGATCAGCGATGTCACGATCAAGCGATTTCACATCGTGAATCGCTTGTTTACATGCAACGATTTCTTGCCCGATATCGCTTAAGCGATCAAAAAGGAGATCGCTTAAACGATATCTGGCAAGATATCTCAGCGTGTGACGGCCCCCTTAGATTTATATACAATGAAGATTGTGCTATATCTCAAGAATGGAGAGAAAAAGGTACACGTGTAAATCACTGCCAGATTCAGGATATCAGCAGCATTTATACTCGGTAAGAAAATGTGTACATATGGCCGAAGACAGGCCCTTTCTTAAAGGGGTTTTCATAAAGTGAGAGAACCTTGATCATCCATCCCTGGATGATTTGTGGTGATCGACCATTTGGGACCCCCCCACAATCTTGATGAAGGAGATTTGATGCCCCTCACAATCTTGATGAAGGAGATTTGATGCCCCTCACAATCTTGATGAAGGAGATTTGATGCCCCTCACAATCTTGATGAAGGAGATTTGATGCCCCTCACAATCTTGATGAAGGAGATTTGATGCCCCTCACAATCTTGATGAAGGAGATTTGATGCCCCTCACAATCTTGATGGAGGAGATTTGGTACCCCAGCCTCCCATTATGTAGGGACATGAGGACATTTATCCTTCAGTACAGATGGCACCTCTTCCTTGATTTGGTAACCAGACTAAAGCTCAGGTCACACGACAATATTCTCTTTCATGTGAGAGAATCGAATCAATATAGCTCTTAGTGTGGTATGATTTGTCTCCGATAAGAGATGGGGGGGGCTTCTCCATTGTGTCAGTCCATAAAAATCAGACCACCCTACAAAATCCTCCTAGTGTGGTCCAAATTTTTATTAGTTTTCCTTTGGACAGTCTCGATCTGAGGAAGACACTTGACATGCACTTTTATAAAGCATTGTTGCTGGTGTTAGACATTTCTGTATAACAGTGAGTTTGCTGTGTGTTTTTTTTTTTTTTTTTTTTTTTTTTCTTAAACAAATTTCATTTGATTTAGTATGTAGTATTTTCCAGTAGGTGCCTATAAGCTGTACACAGGACAGGCGGACATTTTGTGGACACACAACAGGAGGAAGTTGCCTGTAGCAGCCAGTCAGATGACCAGTTTCACTTTCTCACAGGTGTGAATCTGGTTGCTATGGGCGACCATGTCCCTGTATATCAGGCCTAGTCACATTTTGAGCTATAAAATGTCCGCCTCCTTCTCTGTTTAGGTGAAAGGGCAGCGAATTGACTCAGGGAATAATAAAGCTCCAGTTCAGGTGTCTTGCTTAATATAATTCTATTAGCCGTGTGTTAACAATCTATTTAAATGACCTGATTGCACTGCAGTAAATTAACTCCTCCAATGCCAGAGCACCTTTTCTGAAAATATGTTGTGCCATTTCTATGTTTTTGCTTGAAAATGTTTGGGGAACTATAAAAGCTTATTACAAAAAAATATCTATACAGTGTAAACTATTACCAATGAAAAATTATTTTTTTTACTTCAGGCTGTGGGGTTTTACTCAGGAATAAGGGATTGTAGAAAATAATGTATTGCAGTAAGTTTAATGATTTGTTTGGTTGATTTATAAATAAAGCTGAAGAATTTGCACCTTTCTTGACTGGTCGTCTGGTCATTTCTGTGTAAGGGTGGAGACAAACTATGCGAGCTGTACGCAAGTGTCTCACATGCATCTCGCATGAGTCACCCGGCCTTTGCCTTTCTGAACGAGAGCATGGAGCTACATAGAAACACAATTGGCTCCATGCTTCTGTTGAGAAGGGCAGTGGCTGGACCCGGTGACTCATGCGAGATGCATGCGAGACACTTGCATACAGCTCGCATAGTATGTCAATGATTATTTTCCCCATAAAGTCATTGACATGTCAGTGCAATCCAACTGATGCAACTTGTGCATATTGCATTATTTCCTAGCTGTAGAGCCCGGGGTTGCCCGAGGGTAATGCTCCTATATGGAAATATTGCCTCACAGTTTACAAGGGCTGGGTGAGGATGCAGTAGGGGTGGAGAGAGCACCCTGCCCGCGAGGGCTCACTGTCTACAAGGGATGGGTGAGGATGCAGTAGGAGAGGGTACAGCTGGTTGTGCAGCAATTTAGTGGACTGAGGGCCACTGCAGGTTGTAGGCTTGTCGGAAGGGGTGGGACTCTAGGTTCTTTTTGAAGGTTTCCATGGTAGGTGTGAGCCTAATTTGTTGGAGTACAGAGTTCCACAGTATGGGGGTGCAGAGAAGAAATCTTGTTTGTGGTTGTGGGACGAAGAGGGGAGTAGAAAAGGAGATCTTGTGAGGTTTGCAGGTTGTGTAGGTAAGTACTGGGAGACCATGTCACAGATATATGGAGGAGACGGTTGTGGATGGCTTTGTATGCCATGGTTTTGAACTGGAGCCTCGAGGTATAGGTAATGGTGAGCCATTGAAGGGTTTGGCAGAGAGAAGAGGCTGGGGAATAGCGGAAAGGAGGGGGATTAGTCGGGCAGCAGAATTTAGGATAGATTGCTGCAGGGCTGTGGAGTCGGAGTCGCTGCCCATTTTGGTGGAGTCGGTAGAAAATACTCCGACTCCTAAAATATATAATAGTAGTTCAATGCAGAACGTGCTGAATATTATTATGATTTATTATGTTCTATCTAAATATCTTGATTATTATGTCATAATGGTTAAAGCCTAATGTTACCATTGATCTACAATAATTTTATCACTTAAAAATGAGCCATGACTGAAGGAGTCGGAGTCAAAGGAGTTGGAGTCGGAGCCAGGGAAATTCAGGAGTCGGAGTTGGAGTCGGTGGTTTGATTTACCGACTCCACAGCCCTGGATTGCTGGGGTGCTAGAAGGGAGAGCTGGTGGTTGTACTAGTCTAGGTGGGAGATGAGGGCATACACGAGCGTTTTTGCAGTCTTTTGGTCAAGGAATGTGTGGTGGCACCCCAGCGGTCTGGTCGCCACTGAGGGGTACTGCACCCATACCCTGGGGTAGTATTCCTGTCAGCAGCAACCAGGGTTGCTAAGTCCAATCACCCACAAACACACCTGATCCCAGGGAGAGCAGGTGAACCCAGGTAGTGGGATGGCTCAGGCATCCTGTGGGATGGCGGGTGGAGAAAGGTAGTGGGTGGACATGGAGCAGGAAGTGGTCAGGGAAAGGGACAAAGAAAAAACGCCACAGAAAGTGTCAGGCAGTTGGAGGAGGTCAGAGAGGACCTTGAAGACATGAGTTGTGATGAGGCTCGTCCCGAGGCCATAGACCACAAGGAGATAGAGGGTACCATAGGGGCACGTGCAGTGAGCTATCCACCTGTACGCCTGAATCTGAAGTGGAGCAGAGGGGCAGGGCGAGAATTTGGGGCCCAATCCTGAAGGTGGCGAGGAGAATCAATGCTCCAACCACAACCGGTGGCCACGAGATATTGAGGAGCTGTGGCCAACTCCCGACACATCCGCCAAGAAGGCAGCCATACTAGGGCCAGGGGACACAGCAGGTTGCCCAACAAAGGCCCGTGGCTGCTGGATTGGGGCTTTGTGTGCGGAGGCGTGTGCAGGAAGGAGAACAGGCAGCACTGAGGCAGAGGCCCATGAGGGAAGGAACACAAAAGGGGTGTACTGGACAAACCACCCTGGTTGCTAAGGACTACCCGGACCGTCACTGTACTTGAGCTGTAACCTGTGTGGCCTACAAAGCAGCTTTCTTCCACATGCAAGAGTAATGGCGGCCACAAGAGACTAAGGGCGTGTGCTTGCTGGGGGGCGTGCTGCAGTCCCCCCATCGTGGGCCTGGCCAGCACACAGCACGAAAAATGGCCTACGCCCCCTTCGTCCTCAAAGTCGGGAGGGCGGATTAAGAGACTGTGCCACTACACCCAGGAGTGTGGCTGACACCAGTGGAGCAGTCACACCCACGAAGGGAGGGGGCAGATTGAGACTTGGGAGCGAGCTACAGACGGTGTGGCATGGAGCGTGGGGTGGCAGCATGCAGACTCCCCCCAGCTTCCCGGAGAGGAGCCAGATGCCAGAGCTGGACCCCACCTTTCTGGATGATGAGGTCCAGGAGTTGAGCCGCCAGCTGGTGCGAACCCACATCATCACCATAGGGAAATGGCAGCAAGCCCAGTTGGAGAAGGTAACGGTGAGGTGGGCGGCTACGCACCCTGCCTCCCCGACCCGTGATATGAAGGAGGACGCTGAGCAAGGTACGAACATTGCCCCGATTTCTGCATAATGTGTGTGTTGATTCTGTGACAGATTATAGATCATGGACGATGAATGATCTGAACTATATTGTACACCATTTTTTTTCTTTGATTCTCTTAAATGGTCAGTGCAAATGACAGCCAGAGCAATGAAAGTCATCACCCGTTAAGGTACTGTTACACACAGAGATATATTGCTTGCAACTCACTGGTTGCAGTGAAACCATGGACACATTGTTCCATTTTGTACACAGCAATAAAATGGAACAAAGTGTCCATGATTTCACTGCAACCAGTAAGTTGCAAGCAATATGTCTCTGTGTGTAACGGTACCTTTAGGGTGTACATCGAATTTTATTGAAGAAACCTCCCAATGATAACAGTATAATCTTCAAAATTAAAAAACTTTAAATGTTCTGTTCCAAATTATTACGCACAGTAGAGTTTCTAAACATATGATAGGTTTGAAAGAACTGAAAATGCTTATTTGTTGAATTTGCAGCATTAGGAGGTCTCATTCACTGAGATAAAAAGCTATTTAATTCCAAAACATAGTAACAGGTCAAGTTACATGTTAACATAGGAGCTCTTCTTTGATATCACCTTCACAATTCTTGCATCCATTGAACTTGTGAGTTTCTGGAGAGTTTCTGCTTGTATTTCTTTGCAAGAATAGCCTCCCAGAGCTGCTGTTTTGATGTGAACTCCCTCCCGCCCTCCTAGATCTTTTGTTTGATTTATACTCCCAAGGTTCTCTATAGGGTTGAGCTCAGGGGAAGATGGTGGCCACACCATGAGTTTCTCCTTTTATGAACATAGCAGCCCATGACACAGAGGTATTCTTTGCAGCATGAGATGGTGCATTGTCATGCATGAAGATGAGTTTGCTCCTGAAGGCATGATTTTGCTTTTTGAACCATGGTAGAAAGTTCTTAGTAAGAAACTCTATATATACTTTGCAGAGGTAATTTTCACACCTTCAGGAACCTTAACCCCTTCCCGACATAAGACGTTGTACAAAGTCCTGGCAGATTTGAGCTGCTGCAGCTCCTTTGAGTGGGGTCACTCAGGTGTCACAGATGCTGCTGCTCTGACAGCCTGTAGTTGACCCACAGGGGGTGGATTAACCCCCCCCCCCCCTCCATGCCCAGGACCCCTCCAATGGGCAGTTTAAAAGTGAAACTGCTGATCGGAGGGAATCATAGGGATTCACCCCTCCAGATCTGATTGGAACTCTCCAATCAGATCTGGAGGGGCGGATCAGCAAGTGTCCTCCCCTCCACAGCCCCCTCCAGGACTTACAGGGCCACCAACCGCCCGCCCCCCTCTATTTATATATATGCCGGCGGGCTGCACCCGCGGGTGTGCCCGCCGGTCACAGTGCCTGTTCTCCCCCAGGCAGCCCCCACCTCCGCCCTGTGTCCTGGCCCCTCACCTCCTGCGACGGGCTGCACATGCCGCTGCACCCGCCCTGCCTCCGCCGCTGCGCCTCCTCTGCCCGGCCGGTCGGTGGCTCTGCCTCACCTCCCTCTCGATCCACCGATGAGCAGGAGGAGGCCGGGAGAGAAGTATGTATGTATCGATGGATGATGGGTAAATGGATGGATGGGGGGTGGATGTCTGCATAGATGGATGTCAGCGTGCGTGAATGTGTGCGTGCGTGGATGTCAGCATGCATGGATATATGTGCGTGGATGTCAGCGTGCGTGGATGTGGATGTGCGTGCGTGGATGATGGGTGGATGGGTGCAACAAGGGATCAAGTGTCCTCTTGTAGTCTCTGGGATCATAGTAATGGTGACTGTATGACAGATCCTTGTCATACAGTGCACCATAACTCTGACCCCAGAGGCTGTAGGAAGAGAACACTTGATCCCTTGCTGCAGTCTCTGGATTGAGCAGAGGCGATCGAGCGTCGTGGGACCTTCTTTGTGGACTACGTCGAAGGCGATCGATCGTCGTGGGACCTTCGCTGTGGACTACGTCGGATCTTTGTAATAAAGGAGTCCGAATTTTGTTTGTGTTATTTTTTTCAAATAAAAAGATTTTTCTCGGTGTGTATTTTCTGACTATTTACCAGAGATTCCTAATGGCGGGTCTAACATTAGCCCTAGATTATGAATCTCGGGCTTAGTGCCAGCTGCCAATAAAAAGCTGGCATTAACCCCTTTATTACCCAGTTTGCCACCGGCACCAGGGCAACTGGAAGAGTCTGGGTACAGCGCCAGAAAATGGCGCTTCAATGAATGCGCCATTTTCTGGGGCGGCTGTGGGCTGCAATTCGCAGCATGGGGGGCCCAGAAAACTTGGGCCTCTCCATGCTGCGGATTCCAGCCCCCAGCTGCCTAGTTGTACCTGGCTGGACCAAACATATGGCAGAGCCCCCACGTCTTTTTTTTTTTTTTCTTTTCTTTTCTTTTTCTAGAATTAGTTCTAGAAGAAAAAAAAAAAAGGGCTTTGCTGTATTTTTGGTTGCCAGCAAGGTACTACGAGGCAGCTGGGGCTTGGTGGCAATCCGTTGCTGCCAAGTTGTACCTGGCTGGACCAAAAATATGGCGGAGCCCCACGCCATTTTTTTTTTCTTTCTAGAATTAGTCCTAGAAAAAAAGTAAAAATCGGCTTCGCTGTATTTAGATGCATAGTGAACACTTTGAACCCCAGGTGCTTCACAAATTGATCCGTAAAAATGAAAAAAGAACATGTGTGGAAAAAAAAAAAAGTACTTTTTCCTTCTTACGGATCAATTTGTGAAGCACCTGGGAGTTCAAAGTGCTCACAATGCATCTAGATGCATTCCTTGGGGGGGTCTAGTTTCCAAAATGGGGTCACTTGTGGGGGAGCTCCAATGTTTAGGCACACAGGGGCTCTCCATACATGACATGGTGTCCGCTGACAATTCCAATAGTTAGCGAACACTATGTCGCATATGGAGAGCCCCTGTGTGCCTAAACATTGGAGCTCCCCCACAAGTGACCCCATTTTGGAAACTAGACCACCCAAGGAACATATCTAGATGCATAGTGAGCACTTTGAACCCCCAGGTGCTTCACAAATTCACTTGTAAAATTGAATAAGTACTTTTTTTTTTCCACAAAATGTTCTTTTTTCATTTTTACAGATTATTTTGTGAAGCACCGGGGTGTTCAAAATGTTCACCACCCATCTAGATAAGTTCCCTGGGGGGTCTAGTTTCCAAAATGGGGTCACTTGTGAGGAAGCTCCAATGTTTAGGCACACAGGGCTCTCCAAACGCGACATCATGTCCGCTAACAATTGGAGCTAATCAACATGTTAGCGGACGCCATGTCGCGTTTGGAGAGCCCTTGTGTGCCTACACATTGGAGCTCCCCCACAAATGACCCCATTTTGGAAACTAGACCCCCCAGGGAACTTACCTAGATGGGTGGTGAACATTTTGAACCCCCAGGTGCTTCACAAATTCATCCGTAAAAATGAAAAAGTACTTTTTCGTGGAAAAAAAAAATTTCTTTTAGCCTAAATTTTTTTCATTTTCACATGAGGAACAGGACAAAATGGATCCTAAAAATTGTTGGGCAATTTCTCCTGAGTACACAGATACCTCATATGTGGTCATAAACCACTGTTTGGGCACACAGCAGAGCTCAGAAAGGAAGGAGCGCCATTTGACTTTTTGAATGGAAAATTTGCTCCAAAAGTCAAATTGCGCTCCTCCCTTCTAAGCCCTGCCATGCGCCCAAACAGTGGTTTATGACCACATATGAGATATCGATGTACTCAGGAGAAATTGCCCAACAGTTTTTAGGATCCATTTTATCCTGTTGTCCATGTGCAAATGAAAGAATTGAGGCTAAAAGAACATTTTTGTTGGAAAAATTAAAATGACGGTTTTTTTCCTTCCACTTTCCTTTAGTTCCTGTGAAGTACCTGAAGGGTTAATAATCTTCTTGAATGTAGTTTTAAATAGCTTGAGGGGTGCAGTTTTTGGAATGGTGTCACTTTTGGGTGTTTTCTGTCATGTAAACCCCTCAAAAGGACTTCAAATGGGATGTGGTCACAAAAAAAAATGTTTTTTAAATTTTGCTGGAAAAATGAAAAATTGCTGATGAACTTTGAACCCTTAACTTCCGAACAAAAATTTTTTTTTTTTTCCAAAATTGTGCTGATTTAAAGTAGACATGTGGGAAATGTTATTTATTAACTATTTTGTGTCACATACCTCTCTGGTTTAGCAGAATAAAAATTCATAATTTGAAAATTGCTAAATTTTCAAAGTTTTTGCCAAAATTTTTATTTTTTCACAAATAATCGCAAAAATTATCGACCTAAATTTAATACTAACATGAAGCCCAATATGTCACGAAAAAACAGTCTCAGAATCGCTAGGATCTGTTGAAGTGTTCCAGAGATATTATCTCATAAAGGGACACTGGTCAGAATTGACAAAAATGGCCTGGTCATTAGAGTCAAAATAGGCCCGGGGGTGAAGGGTTTTAATGGGCCTACCAGCTGTTTCCCAATGGTTTCGGCCCAAAACATGACTTCTCCACCTCCTTGCTGACATCGTAGCCTTGTTGGGACATGGTGGCCATCCACCAACCATCCACTACTCCATCCATCTGGACCATCCAGGGTTGCTCGGCACTCAGTAAACAAGATGGTTTGAAAATTAGTCTTCATGTGTGTCTGGGCCCACTGCAACGGTTTGTGCTTGTGAGCACTGTTTAGGGGTGGTCGAATAGTAGGTTTATGCACCACAGCAAGCCTTTGAAGGATCCTACACCTTGAGGTTCGAGGGACTCCAGAGGCACCAGCAGCTTCAAATATCTGTTTGCTGGTTTGTAAGGCCTTTTTAGCAGCTGCTCTCTTAATCCGGTGAACTTGCCTGGCAGAAACCTTCCTCATTTTTCCTTTATCTGCACAAAGACATCTGTGCTCAGAATCAGCCACAAATCTCTTCATAGTACGATGATCACGCTTAAGTTTTAGTGCACTATCTAATGTTTTCCTCCCTTGTCCAAGGCATTGCACTATTTGCTGGTTTTCGGCAGCAGAGAGAGACTTTTTCTTTCCCATGTTAATTGAAAACTGTGGCCTGCTCAATATTGTGGAACATCCAGTTTTCCTTTTATTGGACTCACCTGCCAAACTAATTATCACAGGTATCTGAGATTGATTTCAATGATCCAAAGAACCCTGAGGGCCGCTTTACACACACACCAACTTCTGAACAGCTCTCTAGTTGCAGTGAAATCACAGACACATTGTTCCATTTTGTGGCTGTGTACAAATGGAACAATGTGTCCATGATTTCACTGCAACCAGAGATCTGTTCAGAAGTTGGTCACAGAAGTTGGTGTGTGTAAAGCGGCCCTCAGGGTTCTTTGGATCATTGAAATCAATCTCAGATACCTGTGATAATTAGTTTGGCAGGTGAGCCCAATAAAAGGAAAACTGGATGTTCCACAATATTAAGCAGGCCACAGTTTTCAAGTAACATGGGAAAGAAAAAGGATGTCTCTGCTGCCGAAAAGCAACAAATAGTGCAATGCCTTGCACAAGGGATGACAACATTTGATATTGCACGAAAACGTAAGCGTGATCATCGTATTGAGAAGAGATTTGTGGCTGATTCTGAGCACAGACGTGTTCATGCAGATAAAGGCAGAATGAGGAAGGTTTCTGCCAGGCAAGTTCATCAGATTAAGAGAGCAGCTGCTAAAAAGGCCTTACAAACCAGCAAACAGATATTTGAAGTTGCTGGTGCCTCTGGAGTCCCTCAAACCTTAAGGTGCAACATCATTCAGAGGCTTGCTGTGGTGCATAAACCTACTATTCGGCCACCTCTAAACAGTGCTCACAAGCAGAAACGGTTGCAGTGGACCCAGACACACATGTCCCAACAAGGCTGCGACGTCAGCAAAGAGGTGGAGGAGTTATGTTTTGGGCCGGAACCATTGTGAAACAGCTGATAGGCCCCTTTTAAGGTTCCTGAAGGTGTGAAAATGACCTCTGCAACGTATATAGAGTTTCTGACTGAGAACTTTCTTCCATGGTTCAAAAAGCAAAAACGTGCCTTCAGGAGCAAAATGCATTTGTACATATATATATATTTGTATCTCCAGATGTTGTCATTAAGCCTGATAAAGAGGCCATAGTGTCCCGAAAGCTTGCTTCACTTACCATCTTTTCAGTTAGCCATTAAAAGGTATCAACCACCGAGGACTCTCAGATTCTAATGTTTTTCTATATAATATATGTGCTTCACTTTTTGTATTGAATTACTGAAATAAATGAACTTTTTTGAAGAAATTCTAATTCATTCAGATGCTCCTGTATCTCCTCCATTCTCTGTCTCAATGAATCTGCTGGCTCAGAGCTGTCAAAGAGGGGAGGGTGGAGATAGAGGGAGAACAAGCAGGTGGGAAGGTGCACCTAAATGATTAGCCCGCCATAATGCATAGAGCCCTTGTATTTGGTATGCACAATCATGCTGTGCTGACTTTCCCTTTAAGTGCATTTTCCCACCTACTTGTTATTCCTCTATGTTCACTTATCCTTTCTGTTATTGACAATTCTGGTTTATGGAGTCAGAGAAAGGCAGAGAAGGATGAAAAACAAGTTGGTGGGAGGGTGCCCTGATTTGTTTGGCTATACTGTGACGCACCAAGTGCTTGTTTTTGGTTTGAACAGTAATTCTGTGCTGACAAACTACCTTTCAGGTCAGCTCTAGGTTTAGCTTCATAAGATAAAGACTAAACTTGATTATGGATACCGCTGTGTGTCTGGAAGAGCATGTAAACTTATTATGAAGACTAAACTCTATACATCAAAGTGCATGTAAGCACAGGAAATAATTAGGAGAGGAAAGAGAAATGAAACTAAGCTGTGTCTGTCAGATCAGCTGTGCCTGAAGGAGGGTTAAAAAATATATTTTTTTAATAAATTATTAAAATAAACGGGAAATATATTTTTCACATATACGGTAACTAAAAACCTGGCATAAGAAGGTGGAAATCAAATAAACCTCAAGCATCTCAGCATGTTCTAATATAGTGATAGGTATACATATAAATATAAAGTGCCAAGCGCAAGGATATCACTCACGCCATAAGCTACATAAATGATCTACAAAAAGTATATTAAAATATCGCAATAGCATATATATCCTAGTAACAAGGCACATATAGAAAGGTAAACGAGTATGAATCGACAAGTTATCATATAAATGCCTCTGTACAGTTGTTATCTGCAACAAATCATTATATTAGAATGATGAAAATAGAATACAGTAGAATGTACCCTATATTTCACCAAAGTACAGTATATATGTCTTAATTATGAGGCATGATGTGTAAATAATAAAGAGAATTAGAGGAGCAAGTCACTATATCAAGAGATTAGTGTGGCTAGCTAATTAAATGGCTACTGCCATAAAGTCATAAAAAGAAAAAAAAACTATGACTAGTAGTTCCAAGTGAAGCAATTATATAAATGAATGTAATGCTGCACTAGGTGGGGTAGACCACTTAGCCTAAGGTTCTCGTAGGCACACTGGTCACGTGTGTTGCCGCAGCACACAGGTGAGGCACATGGGACACAGGTTTTGTGGGGGGTTACTGGAGGCCACTGGTAGACGAGTGAAAGACAAAGGAATATAGGGGGCGCACTAGTGCATTACCATTATTACCAAGTGGGAAGATTCAATTAAGTAATCACTAACCTATTCCTGTTGTGCAATCCCCGCACAACAATGGTGTAGATTTAGAAAATGGTCGGGGTCTCCTTTCTCCTGGTTCAAGTTCTAAGTCTGCAGGTCCACAAGTCTCTGCGAGCTGCTCCAGCCGTGCTCTTCAATAAGATAGGATATGTGAATTCAATTTGCACGGTCTCGTGCTGAGCGCTCCAAAACAAAGCTGAGGACTCTGCTGACTGGAAGGTCCTTTTATTGAAAATCCTCCATCCGCCACGACATGTTTCGACGGTGTAGTACCGTCTTTCTCAAGTGGAATCACTGGTAGACGAGTAGCAGAGTCACTGGACACCGGAGATGGGTTCAAGGGTGGCTGGAGACCGCAGACGGGTAGAAGAGTCGCTGGAGACCGCAGACGGGTAGAAGAGTCGCTGGAGACCGCAGACGGGTAGAAGAGTCGCTGGAGACCGCAGACGGGTAGAAGAGTCGCTGGAGACCGCAGATGGGTAGAAGAGTCGCTGGAGACCGCAGACGGGTAGCAGAGTCGCTGGAGACCGCAGACTGGTACAAGAGTCACTGGTGACCACAGACTGGTACAAGAGTCGCTGGAGACAGCTCAGAATATTAGAAGCACTGAAATCGTAATACCAAGACACAGGTCTTGGTGAGCCTTAAATAGACCAGAGCAGTTGATCACACCGGTCCATTTGCAAAGCCCAGTGTGCAGCATAATCGAGTTTAGTGGACCAGGGTGAGGGAAGTAGTGTGCGAGGAGTCTGAGACATATGCGTAACATGGTGATTGTAAACTCTCCCTGCAACATCCCAATGACTGGAAGCTAGTGGCTACAGCAAGGATTTACAGTGGATATAAAGAGTCTACAGATCTATGTTAAAATGCCAGGTTATGTTATGTAAAAAAAATCATACCAAGAAGAATTATTTCAAGAATTTTCCACCGTTAATGTCACCCATATCTGTACAAATCCACAAACAAAACAAACTGAATTAATTTTGAGAGGGGAAATTAGAATAGCAAAACTACACCCTTTATAATTTGGGATGTGGTTGTGTAAAGAATTAGCCAATCACATTAAACTCATGTAGAATAAAAATCACTACCCAGCTGCCATGGTTTACAGTGATTTTGCTTAACACTATATAAAGCTCAGCTAGGATTTTCTTAGTTGCATCTTACAGCAAAGTCATGGTCCGTAAACAGCTTAGGCTACATTCACACACAGTGCTATTTAAGGATCTGTTTTGGTTGCAGTTTGTGCGCGAAAATCTGATCGTCTTTTTGCAAAAAAAGCATCACAATGCATCATCAGTTTGTGCTGCTTTTTTGCTCCATTTTCAGGGGACACAGACAGACACACAGACAGGGACGTAGACAGACACACGCATACACTTTCTCACCCTCCCCACGATCCCACAGTAATCTCCAGCGAGGTCCTCATCCCAGAAGGCTGCAGGACCTGTGAGTTATCTGTTTGGTGCTTCTAGGACCTTGCACTGCACCATGTGACTAAGTTACGTCACTCAGTCATATTGGCAGGACCTACAAGCACCAAACAGAGAACACGCAAGTCCTGCAGCCTCCTGGGATGAGGACCTCACTGGAGATCCCCGTGGGATCGTGGGGATGGTGAGTAATTAGCACAGCAGAAAACGCCACACAAATTGACATGCTCATTCTTTGTGAGGATCCATTTTTGAACTCAAAAGCGGATCCTTACAAAACGTTGTGTCTGAATGTCAATTGTTGAAACACATTGATTTTGCTGGGATGCCCAAGTCACTGCAAAAACGGATCCTCACAAAATGCAGCAAAAACGTTGTGTGTAAATGTAGCCTTACATCACAGCAAACGGATCACATTGTTAAATGTTGTCAGTTAGGAGATGGGTACAATAAAGATTTGCAAGGTGTTCAATATAGTCTGGAATACCGTTAAGATGGTTGGTTGGTTCCCTGAGGAAGGAGTGAGGAATACATTCTGAAACACGTCCGATGAATAAAGACCACCTCTTTGGAATATACACCACTTTGTTTCTCTTTCCATTGGCAGCGCGGTTTTCTTCCACTTGTATATCCATTGTCTTTGACAAGTACTGGTACTTCATATGTATAGGCTTAGAGGAAGAGTGGCAATGTGGAAGCTTTTTCTTACAAATAAAAAGATCCAAGACCAGCTATGTTTTGCTAAAACGTACATCATGTTTGCCAAAAGCATGTGCTCAAATGTGTGGTATGTTCTGATGAGAGCAAGGTTGACCAATTTTGTCATAATTCCAAAAGGTATGTTTGCCGCAACACTGCCGATAAACCAATAGAGCAGCATACCCACAGTGAAGTATCGTGGAGGCAGCATTATGCTTTGGGGGTGTTTTTTGGCAGCTGTAATTATGAACAGTTCCAAATAGGAACAGACCAGTGGCGTAACTACCGGCATAGCAGACGTAGCGGTCGCTTTGGGGCCTGGCGCTTGTGGGGGGCCTGGACCCAGCGCCGCTACGCTGCTGTCCGGTCAGCTGCGCTGGCCCTGCGATTACTTATCCCTGCCGGCTGCCGCTGTTGCCGCTCTGCACCGCGCTCCAGCTTCATCCGGCTTCTTCCTGGTGACCGGCGGGCACAGGCAATGACGTCATTGCCTGTGCGCCAGAGGAGGAAGCAGGAAGAAGCCGGATGAAGCCGGAGCGCAGTGCAGAGCGGCGACAGCGGCAGCCGGCAGGGATAATAAGTAAGTATAATGATGCATGGATCTGTATTCATTTACAGGTGTGCAGGGGGGGGGAGGCCCTGTATACACCACCACTGGGGCCCTGTATACCACCATTGGGGCTGCCTGTATACACCACCACTGGGGCTGCCTGTATACACCACCACTGGGACTGCCTGTATACACCACCACTGGGGCTGCCTGTATATACCACCACTGGGGCTGCTCTATATACTGCTGGGGCCTGTGTATACCACTGGGGAGGCTGCTGTAATACTGCTGGGGCCTGGATATACCACTGGGGAGGCTGCTGTATACCACTGGGGCTGCTGTATATACCACTGGGGAGGCTGCTGTAATACTGCTGGGGCCTGTATATACCACTGGGGAGGCTGCTGTATACCACTGGGGCTGCTGTATATACTGCTGGGGCCTGTATATACCACTGGGGAGGCTGCTGTAATACTGCTGGGGCCTGTATATACCACTGGGGCTGCTATATATACTACTGGGGCCTGTATATACCACTGGGGCTGCTGTATATACTGCTGGGGCCTGTAAGGGTGTGTGTCTTGAAGGGGGCGTGTCATTGGAGGCGTGTCTTGGAGGGGGCCCCATTCAAAAGTTTGCTATGGGGCCCTGCCAGTTCTAGTTACGCCCCTGGAACAGACCTCTGCTGTAAAGCTGAAAATAAAGAGGAATTTTACCTTTCAGCACTACAACAACCCCAAGCATATCTCCACATCAACAAACAATAAATCCAAGTAAAAATATGGGAATTGACTTAAAGAGGGTGCAGTACTCAGGAGATGCACTCGCAATCTGACAGACTTGGAGCCACAGCGAGGGAGAGTGGGCAAAAATTTCCAAGATTTTACCATGCTGAGAGACTCCTACCCTAAAAGATGGGATACCGTAACAAATTCAAAGGGTACTTCAACAAAGTGTTAGTTTAAGGGTGTATAAATAAAATATATATATATATATATAAATTATTTTAGTTCTATGGTTTTCTTTTTCCATGCGGAGAGATATCAGTTCATTTTTCAATTAAATTGTTCGGAATATAGGCAACATTAAAGGTGGAAAAAGCTCCTGGTATGAATTTTTTTTACATGACAAACACCTTTGATTTCACGGCGGTGCGTAGAATTTTTATATCCACTGGAACTTAATTTTCTTCCCGTAGCTGCACTTCAAGGCAGTCCTAGCATGATTTCAATGCTATTTACCTGCAGATTAACCTTATATTTGCTGGTAAATAACTTGTCTTATCCAGAAATGCTATCTTTAAATGCCCATAATATGGTTATAATCTCAGTACTAAGTACCTTTATTGTCCAAGAATGTGATAAAATGGTCCCCGAAAATATTTAACGCTGCAACTTTAGTCACGTGTCAGGAGGACAGGTTACAGGATTATAAAACCCGGCTCAAGATCAGACTCAACTGACAGAAGAGCCAAATCGTGTGCAAATATATCTCACTGAGCCGTTGAGCAGACTTGTAACATGAGAAAAAACTCATTCTCCTTGGGTGAATGAGCACAATGTTTTGTTTTTTTTGTCCAGCTTCATCCTCTTTCATTCTTATTTGCAAACCTGTTCTGCTTCATAGCAGGGCAAGTACTGAGCAGAATGAACATAAAAATGCACATGGAGGACAATGAAGTTGGAGAGTAGAGATGAGCGATGTTCGATCGAACATGTTCGCCAATTTCAAATTCCACCTGTTTTGGGCTATGTTCGAGTCATTCAACGAATGCGAATGACTTGCTAAAAATTCGATAATTCGAGGTTATGTTCGATAACGCTTCGTTGACCAAAAGCATTACTGACTTGTCTAAGGAATAGTGGGCGGGAGGGGGTGGGGCTGGGGAGAAGTCTTTGGTCAAATAATGGAGATCTCCATTTTTTTCCCTACCCGCACTTACTGTGGGTGGTCCGGTCTGTCAGGCTATCAGCATGCATAGAGCAAAGTGCACTTTTTGCACACAAGGGCTTGTGTCATTGGCTGGGTATGTCATATGTCCTTGCCATATAGGAACCGGTCATTTTCCATCCTCACCATCTTCTCAGTGTTGGAGCCCAGTGTCAGACGCCGCCGCTGCTGCTGTGTGCGCTACAGCGAAAGCTAGTTAGCGATTCCACTCCAAGTTAGATAGAGAGATAGTAGGTTTGGGGACTCCTTCCAAGAACAGCGGTTTTTTAGGACTTAAAAGCACTGTTTGCCAAGCAGGTCTGTTCCAGTGCTGTGTTGAAATCTACGTAGATCCTGTGCTTTGCAAGCGTTTTTTACAGCATCTAGCCAAATCTAGCCAAGAAAATCCTTTTTAGCTAGTAGCAGTGTGTGCCAGGCAGTGATGTAGCACTGTTGTGAAGAAAGCTACACCTCCTGTGTTTGTGTCGCACCCCGGGGCAGGGGTACTCGAACCGGGCCCTCTCTTCAGTCTGCGGGGAAAATTGTCACGGCGACGTGACCCAGCTCTGTATGCCCAGGTGCGCCAAATAAAGGGGAAAGTAAATAAAAAAAGGAAAAATAAAGTTTGTAAAATTAGTTTGTGATGCTACCCATAGGTGTGGCTATATGGGGCCACCGCTGCAATCGGAACCGCTGGGGTGATGGTGGGTGCAGCCAGATGGTGAACCCCCTATGGGTTGGGCTGATTCCCCAGGGCATCCGAAGGTGTAGAGTAGTATAAGTGTGTAAAATTTCCCATACCTTCAGGCAGTATTCACAGTCTCTGCGCGATTGCGGCTTCTCTTCTTTCCTGTGGATAAACAACTGAGTCCACACCATACTGGGCTTTACTGGGCTTGTACTCTTACTTCACACTTAACAGCTTACAACAGCTTTACAGTTCTTTCACAGAAGTTACAACAGACCTGGGCTCACACAGCAGCTTTGTAGAGTTCTTTACGGGCTTAAGTTCTCACTGCAGCTGGGACGGTTCATCTGCGTCACTCCCCTTCAGTGTACCTCTCGGGCCCTTTTGTTCTCCTTTCCGCGTGTGGTTACGGTCCGGCCTTCACGGGCTCTTCAGTGATTTGTCCCTCTCTTTAGTTCACTAGCCCTAATACGATGGCTTTCTCCTTCACCACATCGGTTGTAGGTTCCAGGGCATAGAGTTCCCAACCCCGCCAGGGTTTCGTGGTTGGGGCTTAAAGCTACCCGGTCACATCTACAGAAACGGCACCCTGGTTCTTTGGCCCAGCCACCAGTGTCCCGCATCAGCCAGGAACACCTGGCTCCTTCTGTCCTTCCACAGTTTCAGCCTGGGTCCCCGGCCAGCCATCAGTGGTGCAGGCTGCCGGCCCCTCTATTCTCAGTTTGGTCTCAGTCACTGAATAGCTGATGGGTTTTTCTGCTTAGGAGTTCTCTACTTCCTCCAACTATCCCACTAGAGTGTCCTAACTTCATATTCCTGGGTTTTACTCCAGTTCCTCCACCCCTTCCCGGGTGCTGTACTCCATTCCACCCTCTACTTAGCCCCTTCCTCCATCCCTTGCCTGACATGAAGTGACTTAGGTTCAGGATCGGAGTGTGTGTGTGGGGTGTTGGTGCGAGGTTACCACCTTACCAATCCCAGATGCAGTTCTCCTCTGTGGTCACGTGGTAGCAGGGGAACCACATTTACAATCCTTTTTTTTTACTGCATCTAGCCAAGCAAATCCTTTTTGGCTAGTAGCAGTGTGTGCAAGGCAGGGGTGTAGCACTGTTGTGAAGAAAACTACACCTCCTGTGTTTACAAGCCTTTTTTTTTACTGCATCTAGCCAAGAAATCCTTTTTGGCTAGTAGTGTGTGACAAGCAGGGTGTAGCACTGTTGTGAAGAAAGCTATACCTCCTGTGTTTATAAGCCTTTTTTTTACTGCATCTAGCCAAGCAAATCTTTTGGCTGTAGCAGTGTGTGCCAAGCAGGGTGTAGCATGTTGTGAATAAAGCTACACCTCCTGTGACAACAAGCCTTTTTTTATTGCATCTAGCCAAGCAAATCTTTTTGGCTAGTAGCAGTGTGTGCCAGGCAGGGGTGTAGCACTGTTGTGAATAAAGCTACACCTCCTGTGATAACAAGCCTTTTTTAATTGCATCTAGCCAAGCAAATCTGTCACTGAAAAGACCTGGTTATGGGTAGATGACGCACTCACATTTAGTGGTCAGTGTCAGGCAGCTGCTGCAAAGGCAAATAAAATAATGGGATGTATTAAAGAGGCATAGATGCTCATGAGGAGAACATAATTTTACCTCTATACAAGTCACTAGTGCGACCACACTTAGAATACTGTGTACAATTCTGGTCTCCGTGTATAAGAAAGACATAGCTGAACTAGAGCGGGTCCAGAGAAGAGCGACAAAAGTTATTAGAGGACTAAGGGGTCTGCAATACCAAGACAGGTTATTAAACTTGGGGTTATTTAGCTGAAAAACGAAGGCTTAGGGTGATCTTATAATATGTATAAATATATGAGGGGGCAGTACAGAGACCTTTCTAATGATCTCTTTACTCTTAGGCCTGAGACTGGACAGGGGCATCCTCTACGTCTGGAGGAAGAAGGTTTAATCATAATCACAGACGCGGATTCTTTACTGTAAGAGCAGTGAGACTATGGAACTCTCTGCCACATGATGTTGTAATGAGTGACTCACTACTAACATTAAGAAGGCCTGATGCTTTCTTGAAAACTATAATATTACCAGTTATATATACTAGATTCTTTGATAGGTGTTGATCCAGGGAATTAATCTGATTGCCGTATCTGGAGCAGGAAGGAATTTTTCCCCAATGTGGAGCTTAGTGTTGCCACATGGGTTTTTTTTGCCTTCCTCTGGATCAACATGTTAGGCTATGGTTGAACTAGATGGACTTAAAGTCTTCCTTCAACTTTAAAAACTATGTTACTATGTTACTATGTTAAATCCTTTTTGGCTAGTAGCAGTGTGTGACAGGCAGCTGTGGTCCAGTTTTCTGTTGAAATCTACCGCCACACAGCGAAGAAAACCCTTTTGTATTGCATCTGCCCACACCTACTTACCAAAATCTATTTAGGGTAGTACCACTGTTTGGCCACTCAGCTCTATTAGTTTTACATCCGTAGTGTTTTGTGCTAACAACAACAGAGTTGCCAATTAGTTTACCCTCAAATATGAGTGGTAAAACGTCTGCTGATGATGGAAAGGGGAATAGGCATGTTGTAAAGGTTAAAAATCTTTGTGTCCGTGGGGTTGGTGCTAAAGTAACAGAAACATCTGCTGAACAAATACCGTCTTCAAGCCAAACTAAAATGTCTACTTCTTTCATGGACGATCTGCTATCATCCCTTTCTTACACAACAGAGCATCGCTAAAACTTGTAGATGAGGCCCAAAAAGAGCATATGCTGCAATGGATATCAAGCACTCCATCAAGTGGGCTTGAGGCGGTCGACAGGGTAGGGGGGTACTCGGATACTGGGACGGGATGGTACTTCGATGGGGGGGGGAATCACTGCTGGTTGGTTCCCGATTCCGTGCCATGGACCCTCAGTGACGGAGATGATGATGGTGAATGGGGTGGGGGATGTTGTCGTGATGCCACCTGTGGTACCTGGTAATTTTAGATACCAGCGCTGCAGCTGGCCGCTGAGGTGATGTGATGCAGCTTGGGTGTTACAGCTCCTCACAGGTGGAGCTTTACCTCAGGGCAGCGGGGATGGATGAGGGGAGTCGTAGCAGCGTCTCTGCGGTGAACTCTGTGGCAGCGCGGTGAAACAGGCACACAACACACACACAACAGTCTTTGTTTCGGTACCTTCTACTGATGTTCGGTAACAGGTACAGTTCAGGAAGGTAACCAGGTCCTCGGTGCAATTTGGGGCTTTCACCTTGGAGAGTTGTGAGGTCTCCTCTGTCACTGTGTACTGTGGTTTGGGGTAAGCTCTGCCTATAACTGAACTCGCCGCTCCTTCTCCCCGCTCAGGGTATTACTCTGTAACCGACTATGCGGACCTCCTGTGTTAACCCCTATTCTCCTTTCTGGCCCCTGGTCCTGTGCTTGGTCAGGTTGTAGTGTCCCTTAATTTGTCACCTCAGGGGAATAAGTTCCTCTGGTCCTTCCGGGCTTTTCCTGCTACAATGAATGGTTAGCAGTGTCGGACTCCGGTGTCCGGGTGAGCTAAAGGGAAGCTTGGTCTGTTCCCTTCTTTCTTTCTCCTACTTCCTCCACTGGCCTCCGACCCTCTCCCTAGGATGCAGCACAGCTGAGTCAGTGTTCCCTGGTCCTGGGCCTGGCTTGATCCCAGCGACCAGCTCCTTTGCTCCTGCTCTCTCCTCTGCTCACTGCAGACTCACTAACTGACTCCTCCCCTCAGGCCTGGATCTTTTATAGAGGATCTGGCTTAAGGCAGCCAGTAGAGCTCCCCCTCCAGGTCTGGGGTGGAAGGTGTTGTGTGCTGTGTGTTTCAAAGTGTAAATCCCTCCTTGCACCAGTGGGTCCTGTGCCAATCCCCAGCAGCGGTGTGCCACAGGCTCTCCTCCACCTCAACTTCAACATCACAAACACTCCAGTATTCAGAGGTGTCACCCCAATCGCACTTGCTTCCTCACAGCTCACAAGTCTCCAGCCACCCTACTGACTATGGGTTTATACAGATGGGTGGGTGAATCTGCAGAGCTGTTCACTCATACTATAGCCTTGGAATCAGAGGTCTACTGTAAAGCTTCAGTGAGTCAAGACGAGGAAATGATCTGCACCAATGCCCAAAATCTTTGTGAGTCAGATCCAGGACCAGATGAAATAGGGTCCGAGCATAATGTAGATCCTCATTCCCAAACCGTAAACCTCTGTTCGTGGAGACAATGAGGCAGATGATGATGGGACTCGGATACATAATTGGAACAACAACTTGACTTTCCGCTGAGGGCAGGAAGAGGTTGGCTCTGAGGATAATAAGTGTGAGAACACACTAGGTGATGATGAGGTTGGAGATCCCACTTACTCTCAACCCTCAGGCAGGCACTTGATGAGCTCAGCAGAGGAGGTGGAGGAGGATGCTAGTGACAAGGTTAGGTTGCGGCTTCCTGGACAGAGACGGAGTCCTAGAAGCACGTCAACAACTGCGTCCTCAGCCACAACTCTGCCTCTGTGCAGAAGCCGTGGTGGCTCTGCAGGTCACATGGGCCTTGCCTAGTCTGGGCCTTTTTTCAGATTGCAAAGGATGACCCAACTCCTGTTATCTGCAAAATTTGTAAACAAAATCTGAGTAGAGGCCAAAAAATCAATAATTTTAGTACTTCGTGCATGAACCGTCACATGGACATGAAGCATAAGTCATAGTGGGAAGCTCACTGTTCTACAATGCGGCCTAGCGGACCTGGCCAACCACTGTCTGCCCCATCAAGTGCATCTGACGTGCACCCAGGGCTCGGGTACTCAGCTTTCAGGCGGTTTCAGTCTGTCTGGGATGTCACGGGTTGCTGCCCGAGGCTGTGGCCCTGGCGAGTCAATGAATAAGGGGTTATTTACAGGGATTATGTACAAAGTTTGTCGTTGTGACGCCACCTGCAGTGTCTGGTGATGCTCACCAGCGCCGCTAAAGTCCTCCGGTGGTCGGTGGTATTGCAGCTTGAATGGATTAGTCCCCCGCAGGCGGGACTGGACCGCCGGGGCAGCAATGCTGTAAGAAAACAGTTTATATGGTAAAAGATGCAGCAGAGTCGGGACTTCACTTCACCGGGTACTTTACTGAAAACGTCTCCAAAGTCATTACAGTTCAACAAGATGTTACAATGGCAAATGAGACGGATGCTGCAAGTGGAACTTCTGGCTGTTAGGTAGATCCCTCCTTGTGTACCTTTCTTAATCCTTTCTTCCCTTGCCTCCCAGTGGCGGTGAAGTCTGATTCTTAAAGATAATCTGACCTCCTGCTGCTTTTCCTAGTCTCCTCTCCCTTGTACCCGTCGGGTGAACCTTTTACTGTCCTTTGCAGGATCCGACTGCAGAACTGATTCCCCTCTTTTGGGCTCTTTGGGAGTCGGGGCCGTATCTGTAATATTCCCGGTCATTGGATTTTCTATGAGCCTTATAGGAACTCACAGTTGCGGGCTCCGGTACCCGGTTGCTTTCTTTGGGGCAAACTCTTCTGTTACTCTGTCCCCCTCTTAGAGTGAGCTCGCAACTGAGCTATCTTCTCTCTTTCTTGCTTTCTCTGGGATCTGTACTTTAGCTTTTCTGGGTCCCTCAGCCGAGGAGACCCTCCTTGCTCCCTCCAGCTCTTCACTTCGTCTCCTCCTCACTACTGCTGCTCACTAGTTCCCCCTAGAGGCCACTATATCTCCTCCCGGGGTCCCTCCCACCTACCATTCTAGTGTGTGGGTGTTAGCTCTAGGGTTCCACCTACTGACCATAGTTCCAATTGCAGTGGGATGACTACACCGCTTTTCTGGGTGCAGTACCCCTTTTGTGGCACCTACATGGTGGGGCGCCACACATCTGCGGCTTATTCATCCTTTGTGACTGTGGGGAAAGCTGTCACACAGGCTTTCGGCCGCAGAACTTCCACCTCTTTACCCGCAACAGCCAGTGTGATTGACAGGTCGTCAGCTGTTTTGGAAATGGAAACACCTGCTGGTGTTGAGCGGTGTCAGACATCAAGAGCACCACATTTCTATGAATGCGACATAATAAGTCTGCTTACTCCTCCCTCATAGTCCAGCAGTTTGTCTGGGACACCCTACTCAGCCCTGTCTCAGCACAGCAGCCAGCCCTCGGTCCCTCAGATGTGGACAAGTAAAAAAACATTTCTTCCTACCCATGCCAAAGCTAAGAGGTTGAATTTCACCATTTGCAAGCTGTTGGCTACAGAAAAGCTGCCTTTCTGGCTGGTGGATACAGAGAATTTTCGAGACCTTATGGCCGTCGCAGTGCCCCAGTACCAGATGCCCAGTCTCCACTACTTCTCGAAGAAAGCTGTGCCTGCACTACACCAGCATGTTGCACACAACATCACCACTTCCTTGAGAAACTCTGTGTGTGACAAGGTGCATTTCACCACAGACACCTGGACGACTTACATGTCGCTGACTGGGCACTGGGTGACTATGATGACAGCAGGAGAAGGGGCTGCTGTAAAAGGCTTGCCATCCCCACAGTTTGTGCGTCAAACCTCTGTATGTAGAAGTTCCTCCGCTGATTCTGCCTCCTCCACCTCTTCTAGGTCCTCCACCTGCGCCCAAAGCCTGTCTGGTAATGTGACACGCGTTCAAACTGCGCAGAAGGATTCCAGCACATCTCCTTGCTATGCTGGCAGCAGGGCTCAATGCCATCAGGCGGTGTTTACATTAAAATGTCTGGGAAATGTGAGTCACACAGCTGAGGAGTTGTGGTCAGCTCTGGAGAGTGAGTTTAATCAATGGTTGTCTCCACTGAACCTGCAGCCAGCAAAGTCCATGTGCGACAATGCTGCTGTGGTGCCCCTGCGACCAGGGTGGCCACAGGTAGGAACTGCAGCCAGGAAGGTGGAGACAGTTTAACACAAAAACACCTTCACAAACACACCCACAGACACAAGACCCAAACCGGAGCACGGGACTCTAGGCGGGCAAGGGGTGGTAGGGCCAGTCACAGTGGGTGGGACGTACGCAAGGTGACAGACCGGGTACATAAGGAGAAAACCAGGAAGTAACAGTAGTAGGCCAGGGGGTGCCGAACAGAAAAGACCAAGTAAGACAGAGAGACACTTCCCTGAAGGTTTCGGGTTTCCTGGAGGCGCAGAATCCTGCGAGGCCTAAGCCCCTGGAGAGAAAGTCCGCTCCACAGCCCGTAAGCAAACGGAAGGGGAAAGAACCGACCAGTGCAGTTGGGTCCGAGGAAAACGGCATTGGTGACAGAGGACGACTGACAGGAGGGATCCCCTGATGTACGCCGTAGTCACACGGGTAGGAGAGAGCCTGGTGATCCCCTGCAACATAGGGACGCTGGAAGGCTAGGCTGGAACCAGAGAGTCGGCTCTAAGGTGACTGTAGCTTCATGACGGATCACAGACACACCGACGGGGAGCTCAGATTCCAAGTATGATATCCTAACACACGTGCAGGAGGTACAGTGACATATAGGACCCCGGCTTGCTAACCACACATAGGGAGAAGCCAAACAAGGATCCGAGTCGCCTACCACACAGCACACCGGGAGAAGAGAAGTGTAGAAAAGCCTGAATGATATCACAGAGAGAAGGGTCTAAGGCAGAAACCTGTCTGCAGTAGGGCTGGCTGAAAGCACGGAGTTTAACCTGTAAAATGCTGTACAACGTTGTGAACTGTACTGAGAAGAGTGCCAGTAAAACCCGTGAACACTGCCAGTGTCTCCTGTGTGTGATTCCCTGCATGATAAACTGTTTTACACCCTGTCAGGAGTAGCCCGACTCACGGCGGGCTCATCCATCCGGCTGCAGCACCATCCATCCTCCTGGCAGAAGTGAGCAGCAGTGGTGGTCCCCATTGACCACAACCCGTGGGTGGCGTCACAACAATCCCTGTAAATAACCCCTTTTACTTGTGGGCTCGGGACACAGTCTGGACCAAGACTGCCGTGATAATCCTCCATGATACCCCTGGTCCGGTTCCAAGTACCCCGTCACAGTGGGCTCCACACTGCAAAACTGGCTGCGGCCCTTTGCCGGGGCAAGGTGACACGTGCCTGGTCGTCCAGCTATTTCTAGCCCACTATCCCCGCCTAGATGCGCTTCTGCAAAAAGCACGGTCGCTGTGTGCTCACTTACGCCATTCGCATCCTGCAGATCAACAACTTGCATCGCTACAGAAGTCTTTCGGCCTGACGGTTCACCACCTGAAATGCGATGTGCCAACACGATGGAATTCCACTATGCACATGTAATGAGGTGTGCAATTCAGACTGTATCATAGAAATGGATATAGAAATGAACTGTGCACAGTCCGCACTTGTCCACCAGGGGGCATCAGTGGACTGTACAATCACAGAGCTGGGAAACTCCCAGCCATCTCTGTTGTTTAACCAGGAAGTGAAAGCAGAGAATCAGTGCAGTATAAATCCAGAGCTGAGAAGATCTGCCTGCGGATGTCTGTTTAAAGTGGACTACTTTGCTACACCTTGCCGGAAAAATCACCCCGCAGAAGCCCCTGTGACTGATCCTGGGCCACTGGACTTTGGTGCTGTGACTCTGGCCGCTCTGCAAAACCTTGCCCGCCGAGCACCCGGATTACATGTGCAGGGGCCGTGACCGACATAAGGGAGCCATTTGTGCTGCTGTGATCTCCCTTCTGCTGTTGCTCTGTGTGCCCTGAGACTGGGAGAGACAGACTGTTACCTGCAGAAGGAGACCAAAGAAGAAGAGTGAGGAGATCCCCAGGCCTGCTATGTGGGAGCGACATCTTCTTCTGTGATAGACTGGTACGTGATTTTAGGGAAAGTTAGGGAAAGATACCTTCATTGTTGTGTTTTCTTTTCTTGCTGCGTACCCGGCAGAAGTGAAGATTCAGAGACTCTAATATATACAAGTGCGCATATAGTTCGGTTGACTGTGATATAAATATGTTTTACAGTAAAGAGATGTTACTACCGGTTAAATCTGAGTATGGGGATTCTGTTGTGAAAGATCATACACACACACACCCGCGGCCTTACCACCGGTCGCTACATCTGGCGTAGTCGGCAGGATGTGTGATCAACAGAATCTCCTCCCGGTAGTAGCTTATAACCAGACTTATACTACGGCCTGCAGGTCCATATCCGGTGCCAGCACTCCGAACAGTGACACGGAAGAATTGAAGCAGATAGTAGCAGAGTTGCAGAAACAGATACTACAGCTACAGCTCAGGCTAGACCAACAGGCGGACAGGCAAGCGAGACAGCAACCCAGTCGGCCTATGGGAAGGTGCTGGACATGCGGCGACCCCCGCCATAGGGCAAACCGTTGTCCGCATCCTCCACCCGTGGTCCGATATACCAGAACCAGCAAGTCATGCCCCACAACAGCCGCCACCTTTAAACTAGACGCCCCAGCCAAAGCGGTTCGCTCGGCAGGGGAGATCAGGGAAAAGGGTGTGAAGAGACAGAGCCAGACCGATAAGCAAGTGCTGGCCACTCGGGTCCAGGGGACGGTGAAGTGGTTTAATGTCCGCGATGGGTATGGCTTCATCAGCAGGAATGACACAAAGGATGACGTGTTTGTACATCAGACTGCCATAAAGCGTAACAATCCTCGTAAGTGCCTCCGCAGCGTTGGTGATGGGGAGGTGGTACAGTTTGATGTTGTGAAGGGAGAGAGGGGTACAGAGGCCGCCGACGTCACCGGTCCTGGGGGTGTTCCCGTCAAAGGAAGCAGATTTGCCCCCAACCGGCGCCGCTACCGCCGGCGATCCTACTCTCCCCGGGTAGAAAACGTGACTGAGTTTATTGGAGATATTGTGAGCCCTGAACAAGGGAGCGAAGGTGAACGGGGGATGACGGTTTCCCCCAACAGAGGTCCCTACTCCGCCGGAGATCAATCCCTGTGATATCAACGGCCATCACTGCCCTGGAGCCGATGGTTGTTGACAGGGACTGTCAACCTTTAAGTGGGGGGGTATGTAATGAGGTGTGCAATTCAGACTGTATCATAGAAATGGATATAGAAATGAACTGTGCACAGTCCGCACTTGTCCACCAGGGGCATCAGTGGACTGTACAATCACAGAGCTGGGAAACTCCCAGCCATCTCTGTTGTTTAACCAGGAAGTGAAAGCAGAGAATCAGTGCAGTATAAATCCAGAGCTGAGAAGATCTGCCTGCGGATGTCTGTTTAAAGTGGACTACTTTGCTACACCTTGCCGGAAAAATCACCCCGCAGAAGCCCCTGTGACTGATCCTGGGCCACTGGACTTTGGTGCTGTGACTCTGGCCGCTCTGCAAAACCTTGCCCGCCGAGCACCCGGATTACATGTGCAGGGGCCGTGACCGACATAAGGGAGCCATTTGTGCTGCTGTGATCTCCCTTCTGCTGTTGCTCTGTGTGCCCTGAGACTGGGAGAGACAGACTGTTACCTGCAGAAGGAGACCAAAGAAGAAGAGTGAGGAGATCCCCAGGCCTGCTACGTGGGAGCGACATCTTCTTCTGTGATAGACTGGTACGTGATTTTAGGGAAAGTTAGGGAAAGATACCTTCATTGTTGTGTTTTCTTTTCTTGCTGCGTACCCGGCAGAAGTGAAGATTCAGAGACTCTAATATATACAAGTGCGCATATAGTTCGGTTGACTGTGATATAAATATGTTTTACAGTAAAGAGATGTTACTACCGGTTAAATCTGAGTATGGGGATTCTGTTGTGAAAGATCATACACACACACCCGCGGCCTTACCACCGGTCGCTACACACATGTTGCAGCAACTGTGGCAGCAGCGCCGAGTCCTGGTGCAGTATATTATGATGTAAAGCCTGTGCCAACGCGATCCAGAGGTGCGGCAAATCACGCTGCTGGAGTGGCCTCAGATCAAGGACCTCTGGTGGTGGGCCAAGAGGAAGGGGAGGAAGTAGAGGAGGAGGCATATGCTGAAGGGATAACAAGATCTCAAAGGTCCAGACAGTCGGCAGCAACGGCAGGCATTGGAGGGTGGGGGAGAGGGAACAACGAGGGCATATGGTAGCAGCCAAACTGTTGATGAAGGGGCAAGATCTTTTATTATTTTAAGAGCTAGCGCATAGTCTCACAAATAAATAATAATTGATTTAAACAACAATAAGGCGATTAAATACGCGGTACTGCCTTCAGACTACTGCAGCAGCTCAAGTGCTAACTGCTAGCTCCAGTGTACTCTTGCAAATAATATAAAATTTTCTGTATTCACATCCACCATTTTTGGGTGCTTAAAAGAAGTGATTACTACATCTCCCTTAATGTTTGTATAGACTGGTTTTGGGCATCAAACCAGGTTTTGGAAAATGTGATGTATACACATGAATAGTTTTTGGGCCCTTAAGAGCATTGTTTGGTCAATATCCCCTGTCCACTAGGCCTATACGGGTCACTGACCTACCTGACTAGTTCTTCCTGTAATACTAGATTCAAGATTCAAAGAAGCTTTATTGGCAGGACTAAATACACATTAATTTTGCCAAAGCAAGTGTACAAAAGGGAATATGGATAGGGACTGTGGGGATGTTGGGTGGGGGCTGTAGGGAAGGTGGATGGGGCAGATCAAGGGTGGGGGCTATAGAAGTCCATGGCATATCATAGTTCTCTTTCTCGCAGTCTATGACATTCGCTCACATACCGCTCTGCTATTTCTACTGCGCTCTCTTCCTCTCCCAGCAGGATATATGTTTTCTCTTCCTCCTCATGGTGATGAAATCTAGAAAGAGGTGTGAGAGTCTCCTGAAGTGAGTGTCCCTCACTGCTGAGTATTTGGAGCAGTGTAGCAGGAAGTGGGTTTCATCCTCCAGAGCCTCCTGATCACAGTGTTGGCACAGTCTTTCCTCTCCGGACTTGTAGCTCTGCCTGCGTCGGCAGACAGATTTGATGGCCAGACTGTGGGCCCTGAGTCTATATCGGCTCAGGATCTTGTAGTCTCTGGGGTCCGGGAGTTTCTCCAGATACAGAGCCCGTTTGTAGTGTCTCTGCAGACTCCGGTATATGGTCAGTTTCTGTGAGATGATTAAATCGTTCTTCCAGTCACTGACATACCTCTCTTGGCCTTCGTCTACCATTTTCCTGTGCCGGCTTTTGTCAGGTTGTTGTGATTGGTGTTCTGGTCGGGTTGGGTTTGAGTGGGCTGGTCCGAGGGTCCTGGTTTTTCTGTTTCACCTCTATGTATCAGGGCTTCATTGAGTGGGCTGTTCCGAGGGTCCTGGTTTTTCTGTTTCACCTCTATGTATCATGGCTTTATGGCGATGGAAGTTTGGATTGCTCCTATGTAGGTGAGCCCGGAATTAAAGCGCCCTCTTAAGGACCGTTAGGTGTAGAGAGAATCTGCCCAGCTCGGCCGGATAAGCATTGTTGGAGGTGCTCCGATGGACCTGGAGAAAGTGCTTATGTGGCACCCCATGGGTTAATGTGCCACAATAACATCACATGGGTTCTCTCCCCCACTACACACTGACAAACACTAGCACCTCTGGGCCAAGAGGGGGAGCACAACTTGCTTCCTTATATACTCTTGCCCATGAGGAAGGAGCTCAGAACAGCTCAGGAGACCGTGCAGCACGGTGTAGTGCTGTGAAGAGGACAGAGAGCAGAATTAGCTCAGTGCAGACCTAGCAAGGGTCAGAGGAACAGGAGAACTACAGACAGAGAAACACGTCTGGGAGCTGGAGTGATACCTTCACTTGCCCCAGAAGAACGCACAGAACGGACACTGGATCCGGTACTGTGTCTGGCACCCCCAGCACAGTGAATCCAGGAACAGTGGGATCTCTAGATGCCCCTAGTACCAGAGCAAAGCAACACGGAGGGGTCAGCACAGCACAGAGGACTCAAGTTGCCTAGCCAAGTGGTACCAGCAGAATACAGAGAGAGAGACGTGAGGAATCCCAGCAGCTCAGCTAATAGCAGCAGCCAGGACACACACACAGTGCAGCATAAGGACGCTGACGACCCCGGACAGGGTGGGAAGAGAGCTCAGCCCCATTACAGACTCCGTGGACTATAATCTGCAGTAACATCAGTAGTAAAGCTTTGGAAAACAGCAAAACTGTGAGTCTGTGTATTGATTGCGACCTTTGCTCCAGATTCAGCACAGAGAGCTTCCCCCTGCTACAAGCCTGTCAGCTCTGCAGCCTCAGGAGAGAAGGAGAAGTGCACAAGTGTCTACCAAACGTGAGTGTGTGTCCTTTAACCCCGTATCCACCATCTATAACCCCAATAGACTTTAACCCTTACTGCCCCGGGGGATACAGTTCTTCCCACTGGAACTACACCATCTCCGCTGCCATCACATCACCCCCGGAGGTTCTGCAGCAGCGGCGGCCCCCATCACTGGCCGCAACAAGTGGGTGGCGTCACCCGTGACAAATCCCCTTGTAAATATTCCCCATCTTATTGTGCGGGCCCAGGGACACGGTCCGGACCAAGCCACCCGTGACTTCCTCGGTACCGACCGGTCCGGTACTGAGTACCCCCGTCCCGTGGGGGCTCCACACTTACAGAATTCCAGATAGAATATTTCTTTGGGCTGGAATCCCACCTTGACCAGTCTGGGTAGATGTGAGGACCCCAGACTTCGCTGCCATACAGGAGGATTGGAGCAATGATAGAGTCAAAGATTCTTTTTTTTTAAGAAAAAGCAACCACAGAGCATAATAAATCGAAGTAAAGGGTAAGTAGGGTAAGGGGAGGGGGGAATGAGGAGGGAGAGCAGGATGATCAAGATTACAATAATAGTACCAGCAGTATAGTATTGAGAGAGATCCACAAGTCAAGTTTACAAAGGCAAGAGACAGGAAATAACGTATACAGGTACAGTATGGAATGACAAGGTTATTAAGAAAGAGAGAAGGAGGAATGTAAGGCGGAGTCCACGGGTCCCACCAGGTTAGGATTTTATTTATCTTTGAGAGAGAATCCGCTACAGTGACTTCATAACAATAATGAAGATTAATTTTGGCTATAAGTTCCGATCTGGACGGAACCGTCGCTAGTTTCCAATGACTAGCAATACATTGCCTGGCAGCGACCAAAATGTTAGAGATCATAGGTTGCAAGGGGGAGGGGAAGTCTACCAGTGAAACTCTCAGAACCGCCAACTGTTTGGATAATATAAAGGGAAGATGGACAATGTCAGCGATCATTGCCTCAACCTGACTCCAAAATGCGTATATATGAGGGCACTCCCACCATAGGTGAGCTAGAGAAGCTCTGGTGCCACACCCCTTCCAGCATAGTGAGGAGGAGGATAAATGAAATTTGGCCATTCTTACGGGGGTTAAATACCATTGTAGTTGTATTTTTTTTTGATTGTTCAAGGTGGCCTAGACCGGAGGAAAATTTGGATGCGTGAGTCATCGCAAATTGCCAATCCTCTAACGAGGCCTCAAAGGAAAGTAACGACTCCCAGGAGGACATGAACGGGAGTTTGTGTTGAATGCCATGGCATAACAGGGATTTATATAAAATCGATAAACCGTGAGCCACTATAGTACCTGGTTTGAAAAACTGTTGGCAGGGGAATTTGAGAGGGCCGGAGGGTTACCGAATAGCCGATGTCCCCGTAGAACACTGCGGAGTTGCAAGTATGTGAACAAAGCTGAGTCAGGAATGATATACTGTCTCTTCAGATCTAGAAAAGACAGAAAGGTTAAAAAGGTCCGCCACACGACGCTCCCCACAGCCCGGCAGATTGTAGCGAGACATATTGGGCTATAGAAGAGAAGGTAGAGGGGCATTCCGCGGCCCAAATTTTGACCGCAGGTACCATGCAGGGGGAAGGGCAAACCACTTGGACGGAGTAACTGTGATTCTAGCAGTATCCTAAGGGAATTACGAGGCGCATAGTGAGATTCAATTAGATACCAGGGTAACGAAAAATCTCCCTCCCACCAGATCTTCATAGGGTCCAGAAGGGCAGCTTTGTGGTAAAAGACTATTCTAGGCGAGCCTAGACCCCCTCGGTTATATGGTAGGGACATAATTTGACGCTTAATACTGTGTTTTGTTTTATTCCATATAAAGTTGTCTAAAATAGTTTGGAATTGAGATAAATATTTAGCAGGGAAAGACATAGGGAGACATCTAAATAAATAAATGAGTTTAGGTAACAAAAGCATTTTAGTGGCCTGAATTCTCGCCATCCACGAGAGAGGTGCTTTGGAGAAATTGTTTATCTCCTTTTTAAGTTCTGTGATGGTCGATTTGGAGTTGATACGGACTATATCAGCCAGGCGCGCCAATTTTATTCCAAGATAGGTAAACCCTAAAGGTGACCAAATGAAGGTGCAAAGGGACTGTATCTGCATCTGAAGTTGAAGAGGGAGGAAGAGAGGGAAGAGGGTGGATTTGGTCAAGAAGTTGAGCTTGTAATACGAAGCGACAGAGAAGTCCCGCAGAAGAGAGGAAATTGCCTCTAGTGAGGATAACGGGTCAGTGCAAGTAAATACCACATCGTCTGCATATAATCCGATTTTGTACTCTGTGTCTCCTATTGGAATACCGTTAATGCAGGAAGATTGCCTAACTATAGCAGCGAGGGGTTTCATGATCAGAGCAAAGACAATGGGGGAGAGAGGACAGCCTTGGCTAGTGCCATTGGTTATTTGGAATGTCTGAGATTCAAAGCCCGAAGCACAGACATAAGCACAGGGCTTAGAATAAAGCGCCATAATGGCCTTGGAGATCATGCCTGTAAGACCAAACCTCGACAAGGTGTTTTGTATATATCCCCAGTGTACCCTGTCGAACGCTTTTTCGGCGTCAAGGGACAGGAATACACTGGGGAGGCGGCCTCTCTCCACCACATCCAACAAGTCGATCAATCGTCTCGTTCCATCTCTTGTCTGTCTCCCCGGTACAAACCCAACTTGATCTGGGTGGATAAGGGCAGGGAGAATTGTTAAGAGCCTATTGGCCCAGAGCTTCTCGTAAATTTTAATGTCAGTGTTGAGCAGAGCAATTGGGCAAAAATTACCGGGAGAAGTTGGTGCCTTCCCCGGTTTCGGGAGAGTGGCTATAGAGGCCCTGAGCCCCTCAGATTTAATGGAGCCCGAGTCCAACCAATAGACAAACGCCGCAGGTAAGGAGTGAGGATTGGGAGAAACTGTGCATAATAGGAAAAAGAGAACCCATCTGTGCCAGGTGCAGTTCTTTTTTTGGTATCTTTAATAATTTGGGACATTTCAGAGTCATGAATGGGGGCATTAAGGAGGGATAGTTGCTCAGCCGAAGCTCTGGGGAGGTTTGCCCTATCTAAAAAGGAGAAAATAGTAGATTGAGAAGGTTGGGGGATAGAAGCGTCTGAAGCAAGGTTATAGAGAGAGGAGTAATAAGATGCAAACTCATCCGCTATTTGGATGGGGTTATAGATCCGTGAGGAGTTTCTCTTTTCTTGACACGCTTGGCTAACAAAGCCCCAGCACGATCTCCTATAGAATAAAATTTGGCCTTAGATTTCCTAAGGGCGTTCTCAGTCTTCTACAATAGCAGTTGCCGAACCTGAAGTCTGGTGGCAGTAAGGTCAGAGAAGATTTGTTGAGTAGGGGAGCGTTTATGGCGAGATTCAAGTTCCGCTAATAATGTGAGGGCTTCTTGGAGGGCCTTGTTATATTTATATTTATATGAAAAGCCCCCGGGCCACCGCCTTGTGAACAAACCACAGGTTGTCAATCTGAGTTTCACCAGTGTCATTAAATGAGAAAAATTCTCTAAGGGACTCTTCAATAAAGGAGGAGTTGGACTGGTCCACTAATAAGTGGTCATTCAGACGCCATTGTGAAGGAGGAGTAATAGTCATAGGGTCTTCTAGAGAGACAGAGACCGGGGCATGGTCCGACCAGGAAATATTGCCTATGGATGCAGAAGTACAATGGGGTAGGGCAACATCATCCACCAACACATAATCAATCCTACTGTAGGAACCATGCCTCGATGACATATAAGTGAAGTCCCGTTCATTACAATGAAGGTACTGACTCACCGTGGCCGGGGACTCCGGTTTAAACAGGCTGTAGCTCCTTCCTCCTTGTCACGGGTGGGCCGCGCCTGCCGGTAGTTACCGACACTGCGGACCTCCGGGGGATGGACAGCAGCAAGATGGAACGCTCCCCACAGGCTGAGCGGTGATCCCCGGAGGCTGGAACTGCTTAAGATGTTGTGCGGCAGCTGCGGTTACCTTGTGCGCTGACGGATTCAATCATAATGAAGCACAGACACTGAAAGTCTCTGTAACGGGTCTTTACTGTAACCAGCAGGCAGTACATGGTATACAGTTCACGGGTAGTGGACCGGGTGGACTCAGCAGTTATAGGTGTCCCTCAGAGATCCGTAATGTTCCTCCATTCTAGCTAAGTCTTTGCCATTGTCGCCCAGGAATACCAGGTCGGGTACGGGGAGGCTGCTTCAATCCCTATCCAAGATGTACGTTATGGATGTTTTGGGGAGCCTTGGGTCCCTCGGTGGGTACACCGCTGGTTAGACGACTGGAAGTTGGCTGGTGGTGGGGGGCTCCTGTGAAGCTGCTCCTCCACGCTTCTGGTTCGCGTAGCAGAGGTGAACTGCTGCCAGCTTCGGTACCAGTGAACTGGCTGTGAGTTGGGCACGGGGTATTTTGGAACCCGTGGTTGGTGATGCCCGATCCCGGTTGTTGAGGCCTCAGGTGCTAACATCCGACCAGTGACGGCCCGGGGCTGCACGAGGTGCAGAGCCCCCGCTCCTACTCCAAGTTCAAATCTGTGTGTTGTCTCGTCTAGACTCTTCAGACTACTTACTGACTAAGTGTCTGTACTTCTCCTACACTACCCTTGCACTCCGCCCACCAGGACCTTGGATTGGCCCTCTATGTTAAGTGATGCATGCAGGGTTTGGATCTCTAAGTTAACCGGATAACTGCTGGGTCGGAGAATATTGCGGCTGCATTTATGGCTGCAATACCCTCCTGTGACGCACTCGTGGCGGGGCGCCACAGTACCTTCAAATGTCGTGCAGGCCGAATGAGTGAACAAGAGGGCCAGCCTCACCTCAGGAGTCCGAGGAGGTTGAACAGTCTAAAAGTTTAGACATAGGGATATTAAAGTCTCCAGCGATAAGTTTATAGGCGTGTTGAATTTCACTCACGGTCTGAAAAAACTTTCTCAAGTATTTAATCTGGCCAATATTAGGTGCATACACAGAAGCGATAGTATAGGGAACGTTATTGATAATGCATAGAATTATAAGGGATCTGCCCAAAGGGTCGCGAATAGCCCTTACCAGTTGGAAAGAAAGTGACCTATTAAAAAAAATAGCTACCCCTGCTTTTTTTGTTCCACTATTAGCAAAAAACTGGTGGGGATATAACCCGGATTGCATTCTCACATTATCCTGTTCAAGAAGATGTGTCTCTTGTAAACATAATATGTGGTGACGGGATTTGGATAATTGGCGCCAGACCAGAGATCTCTTACATGGTGAGTTAAGACCGTTTACATTGATTGAAGATAAGGAAATACTCATAATAATACAGTAACATCATGCTTGTAGTTATGCAGAATTTAGGGGATCCCATATTAGTGAGAGGCCAACAGGGCAGTATCTTGAACAACCTGCAGGAAAGAAACAGGAACGAAGGAAGGGCGGGGAGAACAAACAAGACAGACAAACAAAGAACAATAAATTTGAAATCCATTCAGCCAAAACTGAATCCACAGGTGAAAACAGAAAACAAATTCACCAGCGGGGCCTTATACTGAGAAGGCTCAGTGTCAGGAAAGGGTCCAGCTGAAAAAGAAAAGTCCAGCAAAAGAAACAATGGACCGAATAGCAACGGGAAAAAGAAACCAGGAACCTGTAGAATCATGTCCCTTCAAGCGACCTCCCACTCCGGATTTATGTGGTGTTTATTTGGCTTCCCAGGGTTAGATCTTGGGGAGTTGATGGGAGCAGGGGAGCCAGGAGATCTTAGACCCCATTGAGCCAGAGATTTTGCTGCATGAGATGGGGTCAAAGAGGTTGTCACCGAGCCATCCTTCCAAATCAGGAGTTTGGTGGGGGAACCCCCAGCGGTAGGGGATGCCCTTTTCTCTCAGCACCACAGTATAAGGGGCAAATGCCCTACGAAGTGCCAGTGTCCCAGGAGACAGATCAGGATATACCGTGACATGGGCAAAGCATTCGTCCAGGGCAGGGTTCCCCCTCAAGGCCGAGAGGAACTCCTCCTTGATCTAAAAAAAATGCACTCGTGCCAACACGTCCCTAGGGACCGAGGGGGCCAAGCCTACCGGCTTGGGAATGCGGTGGATGCGATCTATAACAACAGTCTGCCTGTCCGTGTGCGGTAGCACTGCCATAATAAAGTCTTGTAGGAATGCTTTCAGATCTGGTGCGAGCACTGATTCCTCTATCCCCCTCAGCTTTACATTATTACGCCTGGACCTATCCTCCAGGTCCAGGGTTTTATATTGGATTTTAGTGGCCAAGGATTGTAAGAGATCATGGGCGTCCCACAACTCATTGTGCGATGTGACCAGCTCCACCATTTTGCGTTCGAGTCTGTCTGTGCGGTTACCTAATTCTTCCACATCTCCTCTCAGGTCCGCCATCATGGTGCGCATATCTGCTTGTAGGGAAGTTCTGAGTTCCCCCAGCATGAATTTGAGGAGGGCTGCCGTGACCGGAGCATCAGGGCCATCAGCAGCAGCTCCAGCAGAGACTGAAGGCTGGGAGCCTCTGCGCGTGGCCGCTCTGGGGGAAGGAGGCGCCATTTTCTCTCCCTGAGAGGACTGCAGGGGGGGCCACAAAGAAGTCCGCAATACACCTAGCAGGGTCCCGGGAGCCGGGCTTGGTTTTCCCCATGCACTCACCGGGGGTTCAGCTGACGGTGCCTGGAGACTGAGGTAGCGGAGGAGGAGCAGGGACAACGCTATGTGCCGTTTTTCGGTTCCTTGTCACCGAGCTCCCGCACTGTGCGACCTACGCCATGTGCAGTCAGGCCACGCCCCAGGAGAGTCGAAGATTCTTAACCAGACCTTCACTGGTGGCTTCAGATGATAGAGTTTCCTTCGGATAGCACAGAAGTTTTTGCAGGCCTTGTCTTTCAGGGTCTCTATAGCTTGTTTGAAACTCCCTGACCGGTGAATCTGACTCACCGTGGCCGGGACTCCGGTTTAGACAGGCGATGCTTCCTTCCTCCTTGTCACGGGTGGACCGCGCCTGCCGGTAGTGGGGCCCGGTGTAGTGCAGATCAAAAGTGAAGACGTCTTGGTGGAACAGATTAAGGGGTTTTAATTTATTCGTGACGCCACCTATGAGTAGTTCGGTAAGGACTACCGACGCGGCGGAGCCCCCGAGGGATGGACAGCAGCAAGATGTTACGCTCCCCACAGGCTGAGCGGTGATCCCCGGAGGCTGGAGCTGCTCAAGATGTTGTGCGGCAGCTGCGGTTACCTTTTAGTGCGGACGGACAGTTCATAAGGAAGCACGGACACAGAAAGTCTCTGCAACGGGTCTTTACTGTAACCAGCAGGCAGTACATGGCATACAGTGGTTGAGTAGTAGACCAGGTGGACTCAGCAGTGATGGTGTCCCTTAGAGATCCGCAGTGTTCCTCCTTCTACCTATTTGGTTGCCAGTGTCGCCCAGGAATACCAGGTCGGGTACGGGGAGGCTGCTTCAATGCCCTATCCATGATGTACGTTCTGGATGTTTTGGGGAGCCTTGGATCCCTCAGTGGGTACACCGCTGGTTAGACGACTGGAAGTTGGCTGGTGGTGGGGTGCTCCTGTAGAGCTGGTCCTCCACTCTTCTGGTTCGCGTGGCAGAGGTGAACTGCTGCCAGCTTCGGTACCAGTGAACCGGCTGTGAGTTGTGGGCACGGGAGTCTTTTGGGAACCCGTATAGATAATGCCCAATCCCGGTGGTTAAGGCCTCAGGTGCTGACACCCGACCGGTGACGGCCCAGGGGCCCGCACGGGGTGCGGAGCCCCTGCTCCTCTCCAAGTTCTAGTCCTAGACCCTTCTTCTCCGAGTTCTAGACTATTCTCCTCTTTGTCTAGATTATTGTGTGCTACTACACTACCCTAACACTCCACCCCCCAGGACCTATGATTGGTCCTCTGTTCTAGGTGTTGTATGTTGGGTTGGATCTCTATGTTAACCAGATCATTGCTGAGTCAGAGAATATTGCGGCTGCATTTATGGCTGCAATACCCTCTTGTGACGCACTCGTTGCGGGGCGCCACACTCCCCCTTGGTTGAATACACTTGTCCCCAAGCGTCACACTACTCACATTACAGAGGTTTTCATATTTTATAACAGGTAATACACTTTTATTAATGACAAGTCATTGTATGCATAAAAGTGAAAAGGTGAATAAACAGGTTAACACATTGCGCGGACCCGGCGGGCGGTCGGCTGTCCTTAGAATAAAAGTTCAGGCTGTAGCCGCCAAGTCGCGGTGTTACGGTGCAAACAGGAAGAAGTCTCTTTTAGTAGCAAAGTTCAAACAACAACAGTCACTTATGGAGGGCAGTGTTCCGGACTCGTATAGCGAACCACCCGTCACAGCATACATGACGCTCATAGGTTACTATGTCCCCTCTATACAAGTCTCGGTTTGGATGACCTCGCGGTAGGTGCGATTCCACATCACGACGCCCCACAAATACTTCAGTACTCAGACCCTCCTCCCTTACGAATCCCCACCCGGTGGACAAGTTAAAGGTGCTTACCCGCCCGGTTTTACGGAATTGTTCAGGTAATGGAGATTGGCGGCGGGCCTCGGCGCGAGCCTGCATGTTGGCTTGCAGTCGAGTGTGCCACTCGTCTCTCCGGATACGACGTACCTCTTCGTCGGAGTGGTGCGGCGTGTGGATAAAGTCACTACGGCGTGATGGTTGTTGAACCGCTCGAGCTTGGTGGGCAGTCTGGAGTGGAGCCCGGTTCAACGGAACCGGAGAAGATGCTGTTGCGGCGGCACCCGACCAGTGCACCCGAGCTGATCGCCCGGCAGAAGGGTTCCTGGTGTCTCCCCAGGCGAACCCGGTGTAGAGATCCTCAGCTGGACTGTAGGACTCGTCGTCATCCTCCTCGACCTCTCCTTCGATGACTACGTCGGGCTGCTCGGCTGACGAAGACGATGGGATGGAATCCTCTGGATCGGTGGGTGGCTGTGCTGCAAAGTTCTCCTCGGGGTCGTTGTGCAGGACTTCCAGGCTGCCTGCCTCTTCTTCTGTAGCAGCGGGAAGTGCTGTTTCGATCCCGGTCACCAGGTAGGCCTCTGTATTTGCAGAGGAGGCCTCCGGTTCAGGGGAGAAACAGGCGACAGTCTCGGTAGTGGTGAAACTAGTCGCGGGTTCCACAGGTGGAACCAGGTATGTGTCAGCTTCTTCGTGGGAGCGTATTGGAAGCTCCGGCTCTGGAACGGGGTCGGCTGCGGTTTCATCCGCTGGAACGGGTTGAGCTGTGGTCCTCACAGGAATGATACAGTCTATGGGCTCCGGTGACGAAGCAGGACAGGTGGTGGGCGACGGTGAGGTGGTTGAAAAACTGGCGATGTCGTCTGGGCTTGGAGAAGCTGTACCCGGTCGGCTCTGCTGCATCGCATGGTGTAGTCTTCTGCCTAGGGTCGCGCTCCAGCTGCGAATCGTCCATTCCACAGTCTCAAGTAACCGCACCCGGAGGTCTTGTAGAGCCTCTAGCCAGAAGTCGGGGCTGCCGTCTATGGTAAGGGCAGGACCCGGACCCGGTTGGCCTATGGCTGCTCTGGCCTTCGCCTCGACCTCCCGCATCAGGTCTTGGAGTCTCATGCTGGCCATTCTTTTCATGGAGGGAAACCACACCCGTTCAACCGGTAAGCGTTCTGGTAGAGCTGGTGAAGAAGTCTGTCTGACACTCCCATTTCCTCTGGGCTTTTGTAGTCCAATCGTGGGAAAAGTCTTTGGGGTCCGCCCCCATGGTTGATTCGAGCAATCAGGGCGGACAAAGAGTTTGGCGCCTTTTGTCTTGAGCCCGCCCACGATGAGGGGGGGGTCGACTCACTCCTGGGCTTGCACGTGGCGGCTTCTTGTGGCGGGAACGCCATCTTGGGCGCCATCTTGGCCCAATGGTGAAAAGGCGGGAAAGTTCTTTTAGGGACGAACAAAGTCCAAATTGTAGACAATAAAGTCCATTTTAAGCACGTTATACCCGTTGGGTAACGGGCCTGCTCGTATCCTGTTCGTGACGCCATTTTCTGACTCACCGTGGCCGGGACTCCGGTTTAGACAGGCGATGCTTCCTTCCTCCTTGTCACGGGTGGACCGCGCCTGCCGGTAGTGGGGTCCGGTGTAGTGCAGATCAAAAGTGAAGACGTCTTGGTGGAACAGATTAAGGGGTTTTAATTTATTCGTGACGCCACCTATGAGTAGTTCGGTAAGGACTACCGACGCTGCGGAGCCCCCGAGGGATGGACAGCAGCAAGATGTTACGCTCCCCACAGGCTGAGCGGTGATCCCCGGAGGCTGGAGCTGCTCAAGATGTTGTGCGGCAGCTGCGGTTACCTTTTAGTGCGGACGGACAGTTCATAAGGAAGCACGGACACAGAAAGTCTCTGCAACGGGTCTTTACTGTAACCAGCAGGCAGTACATGGCATACAGTGGTTGAGTAGTAGACCAGGTGGACTCAGCAGTGATGGTGTCCCTTAGAGATCCGCAGTGTTCCTCCTTCTACCTATTTGGTTGCCAGTGTCGCCCAGGAATACCAGGTCGGGTACGGGGAGGCTGCTTCAATGACCTATCCATGATGTACGTTCTGGATGTTTTGGGGAGCCTTGGATCCCTCAGTGGGTACACTGCTGGTTAGACGACTGGAAGTTGGCTGGTGGTGGGGTGCTCCTGTGGAGCTGGTCCTCCACTCTTCTGGTTCGCGTGGCAGAGGTGAACTGCTGCCAGCTTCGGTACCAGTGAACCGGCTGTGAGTTGTGGGCACTGGAGTCTTTTGGGAACCCGTATAGATAATGCCCAATCCCAGTGGTTAAGGCCTCAGGTGCTGACACCCGACCGGTGACGGCCCAGGGGCCCGCACGGGGTGCGGAGCCCCCGCTCCTTTCCAAGTTCTAGTCCTAGACCCTTCTTCTCCGAGTTCTAGACTATTCTCCTCTTTGTCTAGATTATTGTGTGCTACTACACTACCCTAACACTCCACCCCCCAGGACCTATGATTGGTCCTCTGTTCTAGGTGTTGTATGTTGGGTTGGATCTCTATGTTAACCAGATCATTGCTGAGTCAGAGAATATTGCAGCTGCATTTATGGCTGCAATACCCTCTTGTGACGCACTCGTTGCGGGGCGCCACAAATCTCCATGCCCAGGTAGGTATATTTGTCCATTCCTGTAAGGGCGCAGTTGTTGAGGACAAATGAAGGGTGCCGGTCTGATCTTCTCTCCTCTGGAACACCATGATGTTGGTTTTCTTTAGGTTGACCAGTAGTGCCCAGGTGAAGCTGAATTTCTCTAAGGTTTTCAGGTTGTCTTGGAGGCCTTTCTCAGTTAATGATGTAGCGCAGTGCTAGTCAGCGCGGTACAAGAGGGTACTGCACCCCTAACAGAAGGTGCAGTATGCTTTGCTCTGGTAAGAAGTAGTAGAAGCCTGAAGCTCCAACACCACACACACCTAGTGATAGAGGACCAATCAGATGGCTGTTACTAGGGTAACCGGTCCCGGTGGGTGGAGAAGCTAGGTTATATAGAGAGTGGGGAAAGAGGAACAGTCAGAAAGAGCATGAGCAAGAACAGAACAGTAGTTGAGTTGCAGAACAGAACAGTAGAAGTACAGAGCAGAAGAAGTAGAACAGTGAAGCTAGAAGGAGAAGTAATGGGGAGGGCACCTCAACCTGGTGACACAGAAGAGAAAGGGGTAAATAGAGGGTAACCAAATACCCTGGCCCAGTCCGAAGCGGGGTACCGGCTTTGACGTAGATCAGAGGTCCATCACTGAACCACAAATTACCGGCGTGGTCGATAGCTTTCTAGGAGCATGATCCAACCGCCTAATTCAAGCACGGTCTCCACCAGAAGTACCAAGTCGGATTGAGCTCCCTTCAGGGCACAGTGGGGATGACTTGTGTCGCCCCAGGGTGTGGGGTACTCGGGTATCAGGCGGCAGAAGGGGTTAACGGTGTCACGGGGAATGGCGGCCGCGCCTGACCCGTATCCTGGGGACTATTCTCTTTTAAAAGGGGTATTTACAAGGGATTATGTACAAGTTATAGTTTGTCGTGACGCAACCTGCAGTACCTGGTGAGATTTCACCAGCGCCGCTCCAGTCCTCCTAAGGTCGGTGGTAATGCGGCTGAGATGGTTTTGTCCCCCACAGGCAGGACTAGGACCTCCGGGGCAGGAAATCTGTTGAAGGAATGATTTCATGCAAAGAAAGATGTAGCAGAGTCAAAGTCACTTCACCGGGTGCTTTACTGGAACTTTTGCAGAGTCATGACAGTCCTCAGTGCAGTTGGTGTTACAATGACAAGTGGCTTCGGGTGGCTGCAAGCGGATCCCCCTTTATGTGCCTTTCTTGTTCCTTTTCTTCCCTGCTTCCCAGTAACTGTGTGAAGCCTGACCTCATATAGAATAAGTCTGACCTCCTGCTGTTTCTCTTACCTTACTTCCCTTGCTCCCGTCAGGTAACCTTCTTATGATCACTGCGGCCCTTTTGGCACTGCGACTCTTTGCACAGCAGTTAGCCAGCCGTGTCTGGTCCCCTCTAATGGTTGCTTAGGAATCAGGGCCGTATCTAGAGATACCCCCATGTCGCAGATTTTCTGCAGGCCGTAGAGGTTCCTACAGGTGCAGGCTCTGGTACCCGGTTTCTTCCTTTGAGCAAACTCCCTCCGAGCTTCTTGCTCCTTTCTCTGTGTCTGGGATCTGTTCTGGTTGCTTCCTGGGTCCCTCAGCCGAAGAGACCCTCCTTTCTCCCCGAGTCCTAGACTCTAGACTGCCTAGACTACCCTAGTTCCCCCTGGGGGTGACTATATACCCTCCCGGGTTCCCTCCCACCGTGTGACCTAGTGTGGGGTGTGGGTTTAGGGTTCTCCCTACCATCCTAAAATCCACTTGCAGCTGGGGTTACTACACCTCTTTTATGGGTGCAGTACCCCTCTGTGGCACCTACGTAGTTGGGCGCCACAAAGGCCTAGTAGACCAACATCACAAAGCATTCACTGATCTCAGGGAGACCAGTCCAAGAAAACACTGCGGGCAGCTGGCTAAAGCACTCAACACAGTGAATTCCTAGGCGCATTGCCCCTCGGGAATTCTGAATATACAAATAGAGTCTTTCCCTGGAGGGATATCTGGCTAGTCCTGTGTTTGAGACTCCTAACCGAGGCTCCACAGACTCTATTTGCATATTCATAATTTCCAGGGGGCAATGCGCCTAGGAAATCACTGTGTTGAGCGCTTTAGCCAACTGCCCGCAGTGTTTTCTTGGACTGGTCTCCCTGAGATCAGTGAATGCTAAACAAAACCCAGGAACACACAGGGGGAGTTAGTGAGAAGCAGGAGACTGAAGCGAGTTAGTTAGTTGGAGACGGAGTTGGAGAGTGACGAGAGAGAGAGACTTCCCAGACAGTTTTGGGCTCCCTGGAAACGCAGAATCCTGAGAGGCACAGACCCCTGGAGAGGAAGCCTACTTCACAACCTGGAAGCGATCCCGCAGCTAGGGAAGGTGGGAGGACAAGGGCCCGGCAGCTTGATAGACCGTGCTGCGCGGAGGAACCCTTAGCACAGTGACAGACAGAAAGAGCCTGGTGTGCCCAAATATCTGAACCTGGGACACTGGAGGGCTAGGCCAACACTAGAGAGTCAGCTCTGAAGAGGTGATCGGGGATTCTATACCCTAATCACGAGACACACCAGTGTGGGGCAGAGACTTTATGTGCTGCAGCCTAACTTTCCACCACGGACTAGGAACACAGCCGTTATACTAGGACTGGTGACCTTGACTGCTAGGGAAATATATTCATCCGTGAGTCCGCGACGACCAGACTGAACCCGTGGGTGAGGTAATGCGTAACACTGAGAGAAGGGCCTGAAAGGACTTTGAGGGAGCAACACATAAATCCTACCTGAGCTGGACAGTCTGAGTAACCTGGAGCAAGTGCTGAAGTGCTTAAGTGTAACTTGTGTGAGCTGTGAAACTGCTGTGGAAACATCAAGTAAAGTACCCAGGAAGCTCACACTTGCCTGAGACTGTTTACTTGCAGCGTCGCAGAAAAGTCCCACCTGAGGAGCCACAGCCTGTCAGCCCTGCACACTGGCTGGAGAAGCTGCAGCTTGGAAGTAAGTGACTTGTACCCAGCACGATCGCTCACAAAGCCCCATCCAACAATCCATCCACAACCACTACTCCTGCCCTGGGGACCCACAGCCCTACCCAAGGAGGGCTTACCATCCATGCTGCCCCAAGTCACCGTCCCCAGCAGGAATACGGCAGCGGTGGTTCTAATAACCACACACCCCGGGTGGCGTCACGACATATCCCCTGTAAATACCCCCTTTTTGGACTTATTCCAGGCCATGGGACCGGGTCACGATTACTGTGATCTCTGAGAGACCGCCACCGGCCCGGTTCCCGAGTACCCCATAGCCTGGGGGTGCATCTTTGATACTGGAGGAGGCCAAGGATTGGTGGAATTCCCCTGCACATTTGGGCTGGACTCAGATAAAGTCTCATTTCATAAGTGAAGGACCCCCTGTCATATTTTGGCGGTGGAATCCCTGCGTTCTCTTGGAGGAGATTGCCCGCTGGATACTGTGCGGACACTTCTCACGATTTGGAGTGGGGGCTGGGGGACTGGACTAAGATCCCTGTTTCGGCATTTCCACTGTCTGCCCTGTAGCTTCATATCCCCTCACTGAACCTAAACCTATGGCGGGAACAAGGTATTGAGGTTCTGGGTGACCTGGTGTTTAGGGGCAAATTGATTTCCTTTGATGCATTTAATCCTTAAATATCCAGCCCTTGGGCAGGCTTTTCTATCAGATCTGCCATTTTCTACGTTCTCGGTCCTGCCGTCACAACCTGGGCCTATCTAGACCATCACCACTCCAGAAATTCTTGTTATCAGGCCCAGAAGTCACCAAAGGTCTGTCAGGCCTATATAGCGGACTTCTTGAATGGCCTTTGCCCTCGAAGCTGGAATATATGCTGAAGTGGGAGGGAGATTTGGGTTTCTCCTCTGACCTAGACGAGTGGGAGGGGGCTTTACGTTGCACGCTTCGGGCTACGAGATGCATCAATCGCCTGGAGAGTCTAATGAAGATTCATCTCCGGTGGTATACTCCCCCTACCAAATTGGCGAGGTTCCGGGCGGGCACCTCCCCGTTATGTTGGAGACACTGTGGTGTCAGGGGAGACCTGGCTCACATGGTGGTCCTGCCCAAGAATCTCCCAATTTTGGCATTTGATAGCTAATTTACTGGAAGCTATGACAGGGATTAATATCCCACTCTCCCCTCAACTCACAGTACTTCATATCGGCATAGAAACATACCCCCCTCTCCCTCACCATGTGACCATGTACGTCTTGATAGCAGCTAGACTATCCATTGCGGCGAAATGGAAAACTGACGTACCTCCCTCTATGGCGGAGGTCACCGATAGAATCAATTCCATCTTTTGTATTATTTGGCACTAGACTCTCCAACGAGGAGATACGTTATGGATGCATGGTCACTGTGGGCCTCACACCCTTTGGCAATCCCGATTCCTTTTTAGGTTTCCTGGGTATGACTCACCATAGCCGGGGGTACACGTAGCGGGCGTTGATTCTCCTCCTGTCACGGAACCGCGCCTGCGGTAGTGTAGGCCCGGTGGTCCAGATCAATAGGGGAATGGCGGAACAGTGGGGGTGATTTGTCTTCGTGACGCCACCTGCGGGTGTTCTGGTAACTTTACCAGCGCTGTTCAGGTCTCCGGGGGATGGTACACAGCGAGATGGAACGCTCCCCACAGGATGAGCGGGAATCCCCGGAGCCGGGAGCTGCGCAAGATGTTGTGAGGCAGCTGCGGGATGCTGCGCGCTGAATCCAGGAATAATGCACAACCACACCAAGTCTCTTTTAGATACCTTTACTGGTTGGTAATCAGGTACACTCGGACCGGGATAGTGAGGTTGGCACTTATGGAGTTTCACAGCAAGCAGTGTTAGGCTTCCTTTCTCTACTTCTGGTGCTAAGGTCGGGTGGATGTGGAATCCAGCCGGACCGGGCAGTTTGTTCAATGGAACGGATTTCACCTGGTTGTCAGCACTGAGGGCACTGTAAAAGGGTGATGATAATTCTACCTTCTTCCCTGGGCTCTCGCTGGTAGGTGCGACAGGTGAACAGGGGGCTAGACTCCCTGTGTAGTATGCTGGTTCTCTGTGAGGGCTTTGTAGCTTCCACAGCTTCGGTTCCAGTAACCGGATGATTTGGAAAGAGTTGGATTAACTCTGTATTCCTGAGAGGTGATCTCCTTCTTCCTCTAGTCCCAATTGCAGGGACTCCCACTGGCTAACAGGCTGGATGGGCCTAGTGTGTTCCTCATAGGGTGGAGGTTTCACACAGGCAGGCAGCTCTTGTAGCGTCTACCACACTCTGAAGTTTCTCCCTCCAAGACTCTTTTTATAGGGGGAACTGGCTCAAGTGACCAGTGGTAGCTCCCCCTAGAGGCTCGGGGTGAAACCAGGTGTTCTAAGTGTTGTTTGTGTTGTGGTTTTGCTGTGCTGTTACTTACTCCATTGTACCTAAGGATTTCTGTGGTGCCCAACAGGTGCCAGGGTGCCACATTCCCCCTTAGTTAACCTCAGTTCTCCCGGCTGAGCAAAAGGTTCTTTTTACAACTTAACACTAAGCATTTTATAAACATTCAATTTACAAAGTCTTAAAGAAAACACAAAAATCACTGAAAAGGAGTGAAAAATGTGGAAAAGGTGAAAAGCAGTCCGTACGGCACTAGTCCATCTGCCGCAGGCTGGAAAAAGGTAAAGTTAGTGGTCACACAAGTCCTGTGACAATTGTTCAAAGTTTTTGAAAAGGGAAAAAGGTAAAGTCCAGGGATACACGGTAAACTTTATACATTCCCTACGGGTGTCTCTGCTTGGGAGGCCGGTACTAACCTTTCTATACCTTACCAGGCACTTTCTGTCCCCAACTTAGTATACTTGGGACATAGCCCAGTTCCTCCACCCTTCTGTACACTACTTTTTACAGGTTTTGAAAACTGGTTAATATTTACAACACTTACAGGTTACATTTTCCACTACATTTTAAACCCATTCTCCAAGTTTTTGTGGGGGTTGACCTAGTGTACTACGTGTGGATCTGCGTAGTGTGGGTGTTTCAAAAGCTGTTTGTGTAGTGTACGAAGTGGTTGGTACTTCTCTATGTCTGCTTTGTGTAAGACCATAGTAAGTGCGGAGTCTATCAACTGGACTGACCTCTGTAGGTAGTTGATTAGGAATGGCTTCTCTTACTGTGGGACTAGCAGGCTGACCGATTACAGGAATCTCAGGTTCCATGATAACAGGCTGCAATTCTTGCACTTGGACTTGTGGAATTGGATTTGGTTTTGGCTGACCTTCTGTAGGCTGGTAGAAGTGCATAACTGGTATGAGGAATGCATCACCTATTTGTGGCCAATCAGCTGGTAAGTATCCAATTTCTGTAAGGACGAGATTTTCTTTTGTTTCTTCATCTTGAGTTACAGTAGGGTAACTGGTTGCTTGTGGGATTAACTGTGGCGGACATTTCTTCAAATGATCCCTTGAGACAGTCGCAATAGTATTCCCATTGTCTTTGCTAATAACACAAGTTTTTGAGTTATCATAGTGTGACGGCATAACGGTGTAGGGTATGGATTCCCAACTGTTATCCAATTTGTTTGTTTTTCTTTTTCTTTTCAGCACTACATCACCTATAGCTATTGGTTCAGCTGAGGCGTGCTTGTTGAAGTCTTTTTCTTGTTTGGTCCTACTGATTTCAAGGTTCCTTTCAACACTCTCTTGTACCTTCCTGTACTTTTCTTGGCGTTGGCTGACCCAGTCTTCGTCAGAAGAGTCTTCTGTGGGTTCAACGGTTCCCATCTGCAAATCAATAGGCAGTTTACCTGGTCTTGCTCTCATCAAGTAAGCAGGTGTGTAATTTGTCGAACTGACAGGTATGTGGTTGTAGATGTCCACGAGATCTGGAAGTTTCTCTGGCCATTGATTTCTCTCTTCAACTGGTAAGGTTTTGAGCATGTCAATGACTATGTGGTTCATCTTCTCACATAAACCGTTCGTTTGAGGATGATAAGGTGTTGTGCGGATTTTCTTACACCCATACAGCCCTAAGAATTCTTGGAAAAGAGCTGATTCGAAGGCTGGCCCTTGGTCAGTTAAGACCTGGTCTGGATACCCATGGGGGCGACAGAAGTAACTCTGGAACGCTTTGGCTGCTACCTCAGCAGTTAAATCTTTAACTGGAACGACTACCAGGAATCTTGAGTAGTGATCAACGATGGTGAGAGCGTAGGTGTACCCGGTTCGACTTGGGGTAAGCTTCACGTGGTCGAGAGCAACTATTTCAAGAGGTTTGGTGGTAACAATTGGTTGCAACGGAGCTTTCTGAGTTAAGTGGTCTTTTCTTCGAAGGTGACAAGGTCCACAGTTTTTACACCATTTGTCAATGGAACCTCTCATACCGACCCAGTAGAACCGATCCTTCAGGAGTCTCTCCAGCTTCTTCCATCCAAAGTGTCCGGCATCGTCATGGTATGCTTCAAGGATCATTTGGACTTCAGTCTTGGAACTACAATCTGCCAGATGAGTTCATGGGTTCTCGGGTTGAGGTATCTTCTGCATAGTTTACCTTGGTAGACGAACAACCTTCCTTTCTCCTTCCACAGGCGTTTAGCAGTTGGTGAGGCATCAGAGTCCATGTTGGCGTGTTCTTGAGTGATGAGATCCCTTACCAGGCTGACATCTGGGTCGTTGGCTTGAGCCTCCTTCCAGTCATGGTGAGGTAACGGGTTCACAGTCCTCTCTACACGTGTTTGGTTTCTCTGATGACATGTTGCTGTACCGGAACGGTGGAAAGCAGGTAGTTCAACCTCTTCTAGGTCATCTATGTCTTCCCCCTCTTCAGGAAGATGAGGCATTCGGGACAGGGCATCAGCGTTGCCGTTCTTGTGACCTGCCCGGTACTTTACAGTGAAGTCGTAGTTAGCGAGTCTTGCTACCCAACGCTGTTCTAGGGCTCCCAGCTTCGCAGTCTCTAAGTGTGTTAGAGGATTGTTGTCTGTGAAAGCTGTGAACGGGGCGGATGCCAGGTAATGCTTGAAACGCTCTGTGATCGCCCAGACCAGGGCCAGGAACTCCAGCTTGAAGGAGCTGTAGTTTTCCGGGTTCCTTTCGGTGGGACGGAGCTTTCTGCTTGCGTAGGCTATCACCTTCTCCTTGCCCTGCTGACGTTGAGATAGGACTGCTCCTAGACCTTCATTGCTTGCGTCTGTGTACAGTAAAAACGGTAGATTGTAGTCAGGATAGGTCAGGATCTCTTCTCCAGTTAAAGCATCTTTTAACGTTTGGAAGGACTTGTCCTGCTCTGGGCCCCAGTGGAACGGGGGTCCCCTGATCTTGCCGTTTTTGGATTGACCCACTAAGAGATCTTGCATGGGGGCGGCTATCTTGGTATAGCCTTTGATGAATCGTCGGTAGTACCCGACCAGTCCTAAGAATTGACGTACCTCTTTGTGGTTGATTGGTGCTGGCCAGTCCTTGATGACGGTGACCTTATCCGGATCCGGTGCTACGCCTTCGGCGCTGACCACATGTCCTAGGTATTGGACCTTGGGTTTCAGCAGGTGGCACTTGGACGGTTTCAGTTTCATCCCGTACTTGGACAGTGACTCGAACACTTCACTCAGGTGTTGGAGGTGATCTTCATAGGTCTGAGAGTAGACAATGACATCATCGAGGTATAACAAGACAGTCTCAAAGTTCTTGTGGCCCAAACAACACTCCATAAGTCTCTGAAATGTGCCTGGGGCATTGCACAAACCGAATGGCATACTGTTGAACTCGCATAAGCCCATAGGAGTAGTGAAGGCTGTCTTCTCACGATCCTCCTCTGCAACGGCAACCTGCCAGTACCCACTAGTAAGATCTAATGTGGAGAAGTAGTTGGCAGATTTGAGTGCAGCTAGTGACTCTTCTATGCGTGGTAACGGGTATGCATCCTTGTGTGTGACTTTGTTGATTTGCCTATAATCTACACACATCCTCATACTACCATCTTTCTTTTTAACCAGGACTAGTGGTGCGGCCCAGGGACTACAGCTATCCCTAATGACTCCTGCATTCTTCATGTCCTGAAGCATCTCCTTTGCTTTCTGGTAGTGAGTGGGTGGTATAGGCCTGTACCTTTCTTTGATAGGTGCATGGTTGTTTGTGGGGATATGGTGTTGTACCCCTTTAATCCTCCCAAAGTCAAGTGGGTGTTTGCTGAACACTTGCTCATACTCCCGAACCACCCGGTATACTCCATTTTTCTGGTGAGAGGGTGTATTGTCAGTTCCTACACTGAGGTCTTGACACCATTTCTCTAACTGATCTTTGGAGTGAGGGGTTCATCAGTGACTATTTGGTTTGAGGATTTTACATCAATCACAGCATCATCTTTTACTTGGTACAATTTGGCAACAGTTGCATATCTAGGCAGTCTGACTTCGTCATCACCATAATTCAATATGCGTACGGGGACTCTCCCCTTTCTTACATCAACCAACCCTCTGGCTGTCAAGAGCGTAGGACTACTGTCGGACATTACAGGTTCTACTACAGCTTGGTAGTCCTGCCCTCTGAGGCCTATGGCTGCTCGACACCAGATCATCATTTCACTTCTGGGTGGTACCACAATTGGAATGGGATCTGTGACCCTTACTCTGCCAATCTCACCATTTGACAAGGTTACCTGTTGTTGATACACCAGAGCTCTGATCTGCTTTTGGATAGCCCTCTTTTCTCTGGGTTTACCGGCTTCAGCACTCTGTTGGAGTAAAAACAACACTTCATCGAGACATTTGATCATGACATTGGTACCCAATATGACATATGGGTCCTTGTGGTTAGGTTTATCCTGGACCACTAAGATACCCTGGTTATTCAACTGCACCCTCCCCACCTTTACTGTAGCTTCCCACTGTCCCTCTATGGTAACCGGAATACCATTAGTGGCTTCAAGGTTCATCTCAGGGTTAGGGGGTTCTAGCTTAACATTGGGCCAGAACTGCTTGTAAAGGGTACTGGGGATGGATGTCACCTGGGATCCAGTGTCTATCAAGGCGGAGATAGCGATGCCATCGATGACGATTGGTAAGTATGGACAGTATCCCACATACTTGTGTTCCCAGCTGGACGTAGGGCCTGGACAGTCTACTCCTGGGGTTGGCCCTTCTCGCCCAGGGGTCGCTCGTTTAAAGGACGGGATTGTACGTTGCGTCCTCCTAAGTCGTTCTGCTGACTGTTGCGGCGTCTGTCGGGACTGCGGCGGTCTGCAGGTTTCCTCGCGACGGCTGTGTCTTTCTCCTCATCCAGGGAACGTCATCCGGGCTGTCGGCGAGTTGAATCTTGTCCGATGGCCTTGCATCTGTCTTGGGTCTTCTCCCAGCTTGTAGCTTGGCCACGTCTTTCATCAGCTGCTCGACATTAGCACACAGTTGGTCAAACCGGTCAGGTGTTACAGTCTGTGCGCTGGATTGGATCGCAGGGACTGGAGATGCTGCTGCCGGCACGGAAGGGGTGTCAGTGTACTGCTGCTGCGGTGAAGCGGGATCGGGTACTTCAGCGAGTCGTTGTCCCCAGACTGTTAAATCTCTCAAGGTATCAAACTCCGCGCCTGGGTTTTGTATGGACCACCAGCTTGCTTGCTTCCTATCCTCAGACAGTTTAAGGCCCACAATAAATTGTCCAATTAACGCTTTGTTCTCATCTCGAGCACTATCTGGATCGACTTGTTTTAACAGTCTGTATGCTTCTTGCAAGCGCAGTGAATAATCAAGGACAGTTTCTTGTGCCCCTTGATTACAACGATAGAATGACAGTCTTAATCCAGCTTCGGTATGGCACTCAAAGACCCGGGTTAATCTAGCGAATATCTGCTCCACAGATTCCTGAACTTCTACAGGCCAGCTGCGGCTCTGCAGTTCGGCTGCACCGGTTAATTGTCCCATAATAACTGAAGCTCTTTGCTTACCGGTCATCAGGTACATGTCCAGGGCTTGGCATATCTTCCTCTGGAAGTTCTCCAAGGTGCTGGGTACACCGCTGTACTTGGGTAACCAGGTCGCACTAGGAACGTAGGGTAGAGACATCGGCATAATCGGAGCGGGTTGTGGTAGCATACCGCCGACTTGTTGCTGTCCATCAAAAGGTATATTTTGAGGTACCGCTTGGTCTAGCGGGGGTGCCGCGTGATCGGGAGCCGGGTTACTCATGGTCGCTCCCCCTTAGTTAAGCGTAGCCTTTCCCTCAGTTGCAAACGGAAGTGTCGGCCTCGCGGTGAGGAGTGAGGCACCACGGGAGTTTCCGGTTCCTGCTGCGTACAGGGGAAGTCGTCAGAGCGTGGGGGTGGGGTCAATCTTCGCGCCCTCTGTACAGTCACGCCCCTTCTTTTCCCGCCTTTTCGCGCAGCAATGGCGGACCAAACGTACAGTTCGATATTTACAGTCAATAAATAGCACACAATACCCGTGATAACGGGCCTGCTCGTATCCTGTTCGTGACGCCAAATTCTGACTCACCGTAGCCGGGGGTACACGTAGCGGGCGTTGATTCTCCTCCTGTCACGGAACCGCGCCTGCGGTAGTGTAGGCCCGGTGGTCCAGATCAATAGGGGAATGGCGGAACAGTGGGGGTGATTTGTCTTCGTGACGCCACCTGCGGGTGTTCTGGTAACTTTACCAGCGCTGTTCAGGTCTCCGGGGGATGGTACACAGCGAGATGGAACGCTCCCCACAGGATGAGCGGGAATCCCCGGAGCCGGGAGCTGCGCAAGATGTTGTGAGGCAGCTGCGGGATGCTGCGCGCTGAATCCAGGAATAATGCACAACCACACCAAGTCTCTTTTAGGTACCTTTACTGGTTGGTAATCAGGTACACTCGGACCGGGATAGTGAGGTTGGCACTTATGGAGTTTCACAGCAAGCAGTGTTAGGCTTCCTTTCTCTACTTCTGGTGCTAAGGTCGGGTGGATGTGGAATCCAGCCGGACCGGGCAGTTTGTTCAATGGAACGGATTTCACCTGGTTGTCAGCACTGAGGGCACTGTAAAAGGGTGATGATAATTCTACCTTCTTCCCTGGGCTCTCGCTGGTAGGTGCGACAGGTGAACAGGGGGCTAGACTCCCTGTGTAGTATGCTGGTTCTCTGTGAGGGCTTTGTAGCTTCCACAGCTTCAGTTCCAGTAACCGGATGATTTGGAAAGAGTTGGATTAACTCTGTATTCCTGAGAGGTGATCTCCTTCTTCCTCTAGTCCCAATTGCAGGGACTCCCACTGGCTAACAGGCTGGATGGGCCTAGTGTGTTCCTCATAGGGTGGAGGTTTCACACAGGCAGGCAGCTCTTGTAGCGTCTACCACACTCTGAAGTTTCTCCCTCCAAGACTCTTTTTATAGGGGGAACTGGCTCAAGTGACCAGTGGTAGCTCCCCCTAGAGGCTCGGGGTGAAACCAGGTGTTCTAAGTGTTGTTTGTGTTGTGGTTTTGCTGTGCTGTTACTTACTCCATTGTACCTAAGGATTTCTGTGGTGCCCAACAGGTGCCAGGGTGCCACAGGTACCCCCGAGGGCCTCACAACCCCCCCCTCCTCCCCCCACTCGCTCCTCCCCTTCCTTTTCCTATACTGAGGGTCTTCTCTGGGGGCTGAATAGATGGTAATTGGCGGGAATGTATTCTTTTATTTACTTGTGGACTTATGACATATCGCTGGTAGTGAGGCTTTATTTAATCGTCTGGGACACCGTAATGCCCTTACCCCCCCCCCTTCCCCTTTCCCCCCCCCTCCTCTATTTGTTATAACCTCAATATACCTTCTTATGTTACAATGTTGACACTTTGATTACCTGGCTGTATATCACTGTATTGTTTTCAATATAACTTCTTTCTTTTTTCAATAAAAATTTATTCATGTTAAAAACAAGACTCCATGGACAGCTTTCACCATCTGCTCCAGTAAAGGACTGAGAAAACTACAAAACAGTGAGTCTGCCTATTCCTTGCACCCGTCGTCCTGCATCTCACACATAGACTATTTACCCTGCCCCGGGGATTGGCTTTACCCGTGGAGAGCCGTCCCATCTCAGCTGCTACCCATCATCCCCGGAGGTTCTGCAGCAGCGGTGGTCCAACTGACCACATACCACGGGTGGCATCACGACAACCTCCCCTGTACATATCCCTTTTTCAACTGATGCCCAGGCCACAGGACCGGTCATGACCCCCGGGACTCCCCAGCGACAGTAGCAGCGATCCGACTCCTGAGTACCCCACAGCCTGGAGGTGCCTCATAATCATCCACAAGTCCAGGCTACTGGTTCACCGCCAGGCCATCTGGCCATCTGGAAGAATTAAGCACTGCTAAGATGACGGTAAAGGCCTTCCTTGCTGTCTTTCCCTACAGTTGAAGTTCTAATACTGTCCGTTCCCTATATGCCTTACTTCTCATGGAGAATAACAGCCAGCAGGTGACCACTGACTCTCGAGACCCCAGCCCCATGATGGTCACTGCCCTGTAATCCCACAGTATTACGCTAAGGTGATAAGGAGCTCTACTACCCAGTCAGTACCATCTGCAGCAGGTGACTCATGGCATATGCCCTAGTATACACTAGTGCCATATTGGACCAGTAAATAAGTAGGAGTCCACATTTCACGCTTATACAGAATAAATTCTGACTGGCATTGTTTACCTAGGATATGACTATTGCGTAGTTTCCTGTGCTATTACATAGCTTACAGACAACTATATAGATCTCTATGGTGCTAATGAGCAAAAACTGTATAATTCAGCTAAATTGAGAGGGCTCAGTTATAATATCGTTGCAAGCCTGATATGGTGTAAATGTACTGAGTACCAGTGCAATGGTGTTGCGGGTGTCCATCTGTCATCTGAGCTTGACTGAGTAAGTTATCTCCATGTGACCTAGAGGTTCCTATACAATATTCTGACCTCTATTGATCTCATATTGATGTTATTACTGTTTCCTCATCAAAAACCACATTGTCTTGTGTTATACTGTAATTACTGGCATTGTTATGTTTTTAAGCTCTTTAATAAAGAATGAGATTTAAAGACATTCCATAGTCCCTTAGAGGTCTTTTTGATAAGTTGTCTGATAAGAATGCATTGAATTGATAGGTTGTGTTCAGTATACTGCTAAGCTGCAGCCCAGCAGTCTCTAGATTGCTGTCAGGCATGAAGTCCTGACAGCCTGAGATTTTGGCTCTCGTCCACAGCTTGTGTCCTGCTCAACCCAAAGGCTGTCAGCAGCCCCACACTCTCATCCATTGGTCGACTCTCTGTCTCTCCAGCTTCTGAGAACTAACTCCTAAGTGCCAATGTCTGTCACAGCCCTTAGCATGCCTTTTGTGCCTAGCCAACTGATCAGAGTTTGGGTAGTGTGTGTGGCGTCTCACCGGGTAGACCGCCACCAGAGGTCCTGCACTCCTTCACTAGAGGGAGAGTTGTGCCCCTGGCCTCAAGGTACTTAAATGGTGTAGTTGAGCTTCACACACAACACTTAGCACCCCGGGATGGTTGGTGGACCCGGAGTGAGGACCCAAGCATAGCCGGGAGGGAAAGTGTGGAGTTAAAAAGTTAGTGTAAGAGAGAGAACATTGGAGAGAAAGGAGTGGAGTGGAAGTAGGGAGTGTAGGGGCGGTGTGGTGCTGACTCCCACGGCTGGAGCACGACCACGCTCGCCCCGGGAGGGAGAGACCAACAAGTGTGGAGGAAGAAAGGAGCCCTTGGGGTACGGAACGAGACATAGATCCCCGTACACCCATAGGGGCTGGTTGACGACACAGGGACCCGGCCCTGAACATGGCGCGTATGTTTTATGCCTGAACTGTTGAACTGGAGGCCCCAAGCTTCTAAGGGGTGCTGTGGCTGAACACCCGACACAACTTGCAGAAGGCAGCTGAACAAGGGAGCAGTGCCCAGAAGGGGTACAACAGAGCACCCGTGGCTGTCAGTATCTGAGTTCTGTGCTGCAGAGGCGTTGAGAGGAGTGGCGAGACTATCTTATAGTGCCAAGTGACCACCAGAGACAGAAACACTTAGTAAGAGAGGAATGGACACCAACCGAAGCTCGACTGCACTGACCCGGTTCTGGAGACAACGCTGAACCAGAGGTTGGCAAGGGAAGTACCTGGCGACCATGCTGAAACAATTTAGTAAAAGTAACAGAACTCCAGCTGTGGTGTGTGAGACTTTTCTTAGCAGAAAGAGGCCGCATGAGAAACCGGGGTGCTGATGACCTAATGACCATCTGCCAAGGTATGAACTGACTCCTCCATCCTGCTGCCCTGGGGACTGCGCTCCACCTGCGGGGAGCGGATCCATCCAAACTGCCAGTCACCGTCCCCAGAGGTTCTGAAGCAGCTGCGTCCGTCCTGGCCACATACCGTAGGTGGCGTCACGAATACCCCATTTCCCTGTCATTTTCCCCTGTTTATTAAATGACACTAACAGGGTCATGAGACTGGGTATCGTCCACCGTCTGTCCCTGTGAAAAGAACCGAGAGTGAAGAACAACTGCCGCCCAGATCCAGAGTACCCCCCAGTCCTGGAGTGGGTATGTCATGTGCATATATGGGGGAATCCATCATAGAATACAGGTCTGGGGACTAGCTATTCTCCTTATGGAAAGGAATCTGCCTGCCGGCATAAGGAGAATGCTAAGGAGACTTATAGCCGCAATGTTCCTCTGGGAAATATGCAAATTGTCACTTCAGTGAGGAAGTGAAAAACTCTAATGCAACCCAATAAAGGTAGTAGTCATAATCAACTCTTAACAAGCCTTTTAATGGGTCTCATAGAATACATGAATTCTCCTCAGACGTGGCGTTAGTGCCGATGGAGTTAACCAGCACTGTAGTGACCAGCCGCGGGGTTGCCACATGGAGACGGGCTGAGGGTAGAGAGAAACGCTAAGGAGATGGCGTGAGAGCAGAGTGGAGCGTTGCGGACACGGCCTGAGCCCTCCTCTGCACTGCAACTTCACTCTAAATTCAGTAGCTGAAGGAGTTGACACTGAAAGACTCAAGAGCATAAACATTCTAGCTTCTGCAAATGAATATGCCAAATATAAAGCCATCAGGAGACATTTTAGTGTTGAAATCATTTTAACAACACTTTAAATCTCTGAAACTGTCGGCTTTTCCACATTTCACCACAAGATGGCGCTACTTGTTTATAGCACGGCCATCTTTGTGAACCTCCGCCCACTGGGGAGTACCAACATGGCGGTGCCTGTTTCACCGGAAGCCGGAAGTGTAAGCGGAAGTGTGACAGAATCGTGCACAGCGATGGCTCCCGGTGTGTGTGTGCTGCTCCTGTCCGTGCTGCTGGCGGCGGCCGTGTGTCCGGGCCGAGGTAGAGGTGACACCGTTATCTGCAGTACAGGGAGTGAGGAGGCGGGACAATGGCGGACTTCCGGTCTGGGGTCTCTGTCACTCAGGAGCCTCCATGTGTAGAGCAGGGGAGAATGCAGACTGTCATTATTGATATGTGTCCAGTGTAAGTCATACAGGCAGAGGAGATATTGGAGCAGCTTTATATTGCCATAATGGTTGTGAGTCCTGTGGATGGCCATGTCCTGGAGGAGCCGCTGACTGTACAAATGTCCATTACAATGCAGTGTAAATCCCTTTGAGATTCATTTTGCAAAACTAGAGCCTGATTCATCCTTTTGCATTTTTAAAGGAATTCTTTATTACTGGACAATCCCTTTAATTGAAAAACAATCCCCGATAAAATAAAAATCACACATCCCGATCCTGTGGCGTCAGTGCTGTTTCCCTGCAGGCATAGGCGGCCGCTGTAGGACCGCTGTTCTGTGCATCCTTGACCAGATGTCGAACCAGCGGAAAAAGTGAGAGCACAGCAGTCTTGTGGCGGCCGCTGATCACATGTAGGGTGCAGGGGTATAACAAAGCAGACCAAAATATACCGCGATTGCCACGATTCATAATTAATACATGACGTAAATTAAAATTGCACACACCCAAAAATCACCCTGATTAGAAGAGGTAGGGTATATGCATATATCTAATATAAAGTGAATGGTGATGTGTGTATCGGATTGATTACCCGTTGCAACTACAGCCGCAAATTTTGCACTACCCAGCTCAAGCAATGTTGGCACATTTAACCTGCGATCCAGTTCAACAACATTTTGCTCCTATCTACATAATGGAGAGAAAGTGACAGTTACCAGTTGACAGTTGTGAATGAGATGGGCTTAATGACAGCACCAAAGACTAACAGCATATACACATAGTTACTAAGGTGGGGCCCTGACATGAAATATTCACCAGCACGGGGACATGTATACACACCACACGCACACAAAGAGTATCAGCAAGTGTATAGTCGCTAAGGTGCAGCCCCAACAGTGGATACTCACCACGCACCCGAACAAACACACACACCACAAAGAGACACACACAACACAGACACACACACACACACCCCTATAGCGACACATGCACTCACCCCACAGGGACACACACACACCACAAAGAAACAGACACCACCACCAGACCCCCCCCACAGGAGCACACACACATAGCCACCCTATAGGGACACATGCACTCACCCCACAGGGACACACACACACACACACCACAAAGAGACACACACAACACAGAGACACACACACACCCACACAGACACCCCCCCAAAGGGACACAGACACATACACACCCTATAGGGACATATGCACTCACCCCACAGGGAAAACACACCCAAAGACACAGCACACACAGATACACACACCACACAACTCCCACCACCCCCACCCAGACCTCCACAGGGACACACACACATACACACCCTATAGGGACACATTCATCACCCAAGGGACATACACACAACAAGACACACACCAACAAACCCCCCCCCCGCCCACAGGGACATCAACTAATGCACACCTATAGGGACATATTGCACTCACCCAAAGGGATACAATACTACCCCAGGGACACACTACCACACAGATCATACCAGATGTGCACAAATCACTCACCAACCTCATACGGTGCATCTTAATTCAAACTAAACTTGATAAAAGCAATGTGCAACATTGCATATAGGAATTAGGCAGATTCAGTCACATAGCTGTCTATTATTGTATTGTGGTAACATATACTGCCTGGGAGGTTTAGTTGCTGAGATATTAGCTGCCATGCAATCATCTAGCTCAGCTTCTATTCTCAGGTCATAATATGACAATCAAATTCTATTTTTTATAGCAACATCAGTATTTATACCCGGGCGTAGCCGGGTACTACTGCTAGTATATAATATATATGCTATAAATCTCCCTATCAGCTTATTTCTCTCCTTTGCCAGCAGGCAGATTCCTCTTCATAAGGAGAATAGCTATCCCCCAGACCTCGTCTCAGCCTCTCATACAGGCAGATCAGGGTCCCACACACTGCACTGATGAGGGGCAGTCACCCCGAAACGCACCGTTTGCAGTTTGGGGTTCTGATCTGGCACAAATCCTAAGTCATATTAAAAGGCTTGTTAAAGAGTCAACTATGACTTTAAGGATTTACTTTTTGAAGATGCCTGGGCACCGCTGCAGTCCTCTTTCCCATTTTTCCTCTCCTGTCCTCCGTACTGGGGCTCACTTGGAGTCTGCTTTCGCAGACGCGGCTTCACGCTGTTCTGCCGGCCTCCCAGTCATGTGTGGTGCACTTCTGATATCTCCTTCCCTCTGAATATGCACCTGATGTAACCGCTGTAGATTTCCATATGAAGTAATAAAGGAATACCCCGTGATCGGTGAGTGCTGCTGCCTGTTTGTTTGGTTGCTAATATGACTTTAAGGATTGTTACCCTTATTGGGTGGCATTAGAGTTTTCCACTTCCTCACTAGACAGTCTGGATGTGTGTATATACATTTATTATTATTATTTATTTATATAGCGCCATTAGGTTCATGGGCTTTACATGAGGATAAGGGAGACAAGACAAGTACACTAAATCTAGACGATCGTGAGTACAGGAGGGGAGGGGACCCTGTCCACGAGGGCTCACAGTCTACGAGGGGCGGGTTAGGATACAGTAGGATGGGGGAATGTCAGGTATGTGGCGGTCGCCTGGGTCTCATGGCAGGTTGTAGCCTTGACGAATAGGTGAGTCTCAGGTGACACTTGATTTTGGTGCAGAAAAAAAGAAATCTGAACCACATGTGCAAGGAAAAAAAAAGGATCGGGGCACAGCACTTCTGAACTCTCATAGACTTTGCTGCTTCAGGATAGACATGTACATTATGATGCAGATTCTCAAAATCAGCGTAAAAAATAGCATCAAATGCACCATGGGCACAGGGCCTTAAGGTATGTCCCCATGCTGAATATTTTGTGCAGAAATCTCTGCACCTTGTGTTTTGTGGATTTGGTGCGTTTTTGGTGCAGAAATACTGAACACTTGAGCCCTGCATTTTTAAACATCAGGTGAATGGCTTAAGAGACTGGAAAAAGAGAACCAAGGCTATGGAGACGGTAAGCCAAACCACCAACTCTGACTCGACTCCTTCATACATGGCTCACGTTTAAGTGATAAATTATTGTAGCACAATGGCTTTACCAGGCTTTAATCATTATTATGGTGCAATAATCAAGATATTTAGATAGAGCATAATATTCAGCACATAATGCATTAAACTGCTGTACCTAATTTATTATTATTTCAGGAGTCGGAGTTGGTCCATTTTATAACGACTCCACCAAAATGGGTACTGACTCCAACTCCACAACCTTGTGGACAACGCTGAAAAAACAGTTGCAATAATTGACATGCGGCAGCTTTTTCTGCAGCAAAATCTGCCCCTTTTCCGCAGTGGGAAAAACAGTGCACCATGAACACAACACTTCAGAATTCCCATAGATTTGCTGGCTTCACGAAATACATGTGGATTTCAGCCTAATCTGCACCAAAATACTCAAGAAAAACGCATCAAAAACAGTGTGGGCATGAGGCCTAAAGAAGAATTTGGCACAAATCAAAAACGAGTCTTGCAAAGGCTGAAATAAGACAATGCACCGGACTGTGTGTGTCATGCAGCTCTTATCGGGACATTTACTACATTCCTAAAAGTACCGCCACACGAGACAACGGCGCTGGAGATGGCGGCGACTGGCGGGTGCGCGCACGTTTTTGGCGCCCCATCAGCGTCGCTGTCCCCCATTTACATGGGGCGAACACCTCCAGCGGCGCGCCGGCAATCTGACTCTTCAAAACCCCAGCAGCGATGCAGTACAATGGGCTTCCATCGCCTGTTAGGTCGACGGCGGCCATTTACATGGGGCGATCTGTGCACATCGCCCCAGATCGGCCGCCTGGTTTCAGAGCACTGCTCTGAAACCAGGTGACCAGTAAATGGCGTTGCCCTCGCCCATTCACATTAGGCGATGCAGGGGCAAATCGGCGATGATAGGCCACGCCCCTTCATCGCCTAATAAATCGCGGTACCGTGCCTCATGTGATGGTACCTTAAAGGGTTTGCTTTTTTTTCCCAGGGTCAAAATGGAATAAAAGCAAAATATTAACACCTCCTTATTCCTCTTCGGTTCCCTGGGACTCCGCTGATCTCTTCTTTCTGGTCCCTCTTGGGACACAGGAAATGGCGCTCAGCCAATCGGTGGCCACAGAGGTGACACGCCTCAGCCAGTGATTGGACGAGCAGTTTATTTCTGTGTTTCCAGAAGGAGCAGGAAGAAGAGACCAGCGGGGACCCAGGAAAGCCAGAGAACGGGAAGAAGATCAAGGCAATGAGACTCCCTTCATTTGTGACTTTTGTGCTTTTTTGTCCGTAATTAAAAGAAACTATTAGCAGCCCTTTATTGGATTATGTATTGCATACCTGCATGAGATGATACTGTGCCATTTTAGTTGGCATACTATTTGGTAAGAATTTCCCATAATAGTATGTGATGGAACTGAGCTATTTTTTTCACCCAATTTCATATTCATTGAAGAACACACGTGTGTAAAAAAATAAAGGAGGTGCACAGAGGTACAATATGGACCCTTGCACATGTAAGGCGCTGGATTACTCACCTGTAATATGATCGTATTCATCTACTACAGCCCCCCAATCTCCGCTCCACTTTAGGGGGTCCAAAAAAAGTGTACTCCTTATGCCTGCATAAATAATCACCCACCCATTATAATGTGGCAGAGGACACAAGACAACGAGATATAAATCCAAGGACGAGTGAAATGTCTGCAAACATCCTATGGAATTTGCTTTATGGAGCAGTATACCAGATAAGATTAATAACACGCAATTGTTTACGAGAACATTCATTCCCGACTAACAGTGTAACATGTCGACAATCGGCAAAATGCTATTTTGACCAGTGAATTCAGATTGTCATTAAAGGAACTTGTCATGTCGGTTTGTGATATTAAACTGCTCCCAATGTGTTTTTAAATGATGCAATGTGCATCACTAACGTGGTTTATATAAAGAACAAAATTCCACATATTTATCTTAAAGACTATATGCAGAGTGACTGCACACACATACCTGGTTTCAGTCATAGGGGAGGTGACTGCACACACATGCCTTGCTTCAGTCATAGGGGAAGTGACTCACACATACCTGGTTTCAGTCATAGGGGAGGTGACTGCACACACATCCTGCTTCAGTCATAGGGAGTGACTCACACAATACTGCTTCAGTCATAGGGGAGTGACTGACACACACATACCTGGCTTCAGTCATAGGGGAGGTGACTGCACACACATACCTGCTTCAGTCATAGGGAGTGACTGCATACACATACCTGGCTTCAGTCATAGGGGAGGTGACTGCACACACATACCTGGCTTCAGTCATAGGGGAGGTGACTGCACACACATACCTGGCTTCAGTCATAGGGGAGGTTTACTGCACACACATACCTGGCTTCAGTCATAGGGGAGGTTTACTGCACACACATACCTGGCTTCAGTCATAGAGGAGGTGACTGCACACACATACCTGGCTTTCAGTCATAGAGGAGGTGACTGCACACACATACCTGGCTTCAGTCATAGAGGAGGTGACTGCACACACATACCTGGCTTCAGTCATAGAGGAGGTGACTGCACACACATACCTGGCTTCGTCATAGGGGAGGTTTACTGCACACACATACCTGGCTTCAGTCATAGGGGAGGTGACTGCACACACACATGCCTTGCTTCAGTCATAGGGGAAGTGACTACACACACATACCTGGCTTCAGTCATAGGGGAGGTGACTGCACACACAATCTGCTTCAGTCATAGGGGAGTGACTCACACACATACCTGGCTTCAGTCATAGGGGAGGTGACTGCACACACATATCTGGCTTCAGTCATAGGGGAGGTGACTGCACACACATACCTAGCTTCAGTCATAGAGGAGGTGACTGCACACACATACTGGCTTCATCATAGAGGTGGTGACTGCACACACATACTTGGCTGCAGTCATAGGTGAGGAGCTTTTGCTTATTGTCACAAGTTCAGTGATGATATTTTAATTTCTTCATGCCCCTTGCATTGTAATTGATTGACATCACTGCAGGACCTGTGGTAATATCACAACCATGTGACCGTAATGGACAGAGCTAAGGCTGGCTTCACATCACGATTTTTGCACATTCCGTGGTGATCCTTGAATTTCAAGGATCACTCGGATAGGCACGGATCTGTGCCAACTGATGCCACAGATCCGTGTTTTCCACGGATCCGTCATCATTTGGCAGGGATAGAGCTGTACCTTGCTTCTGACATGCACAGTACACCAAATTGCATCTGTTTTATGGATCCGATTTTATTACGGATCCGAGATACATAGACTCCCATGTTATTTGACGCGGGAACGCAACTGATCCGTTACAGTTCCGTAGTGTCTGATTTGAGTCACGGAGACCAAAATCATAACAGCTTTACGTTTTTGGATCCGAGAACAAAATCGGAAAGCTACGGTTGGTGCTAAAATCAGATGCTAATAGGGACACATCCGATTCGATCCGTGGCTCATAGGGATACATGGGAGGCAAAATCGGATCCGTGTGTGTCGTTTTGACACCGATACACTCGGATACAGCAAAATCGTGATGTGAAGCCAGCCTTAGTCAAAAGCCTTTCACAGCAGGCCTGCTTTGCTCCACCAATTAGTCATATGATCGTGACATCACACAGTTCTTTCACCACCATCAGGCCCTCCAGTGATCGATGTCAATATATTATACTGCAGGGGGTGTTACTACATTAAAAAAAGTGCATGACTGAATGTAGATTGACATGACTAATTCCAGCTGAAGTATCCACCCCAATAACTGTTTGTGCAGGTACCTAATGCAAACACCCTAAGCATCTAAAGTGCTTTTCTATGATAAATACATACTACTCTTTAAACCAGGTTAGTGAAGAACATTGCATGTTCTAAATAACATCGGGGCAGTTTAAAAACAAAAAAGGACATGACAGGTTCCCTTTAAGGCAGCAAAGAAGAAAGTGTTATCAGCAGCACATTGTCTCGTTTTGATGATGCTTTATGGGGGCAGAATGAGTGTATTAGCTAGTTTTGTCCCCCCATCGTTGGTTGGCCTGAGAAAACAGAATGTGCCGCGATGATGTATGGGAATGGAATAATCGTTCCAGGCATTATTCTGTCCTATCATAAATGAGCTCTGATTGACTAAGGGTGCCGTCACACGCATCAGTCCTGTGAGTGATATTGTTAGTGAGCACATACACGCGCGATCCCTAACAATATCGTTCACATCGCTGTTGAGCTGTCACACAGGCAGACTCACCAGCGATGTGGGCAGCGAGATCGCTGGTAACAACACATCGGTTACTAGGCGCCGCGCAGCGCTTAGTAACCCGACGTTTACCATAGATACCATCTCCCAGCATAGGCTCTCCGGGAGATCGTTCATCGTGGTGTCACACACCACGATGATGCAGATTGATCAAGCGATTATCGCTTAATTTGAGCTCCGGCTCACAAATCTGCGATCAAACAATCAAGTGATTTTACATTGTAAAATCGCTTGATTACACGCAGCGACGCACAAACGATATCGCTTAAGCGATCAAAAAAGCAGATCGCTTAAGCGATATCGTTCAAGAAATTGAAGCGTGTGACGTGGCCATTAGAATAACAATTCTTTTTTTCCCAGCATAAACAATCCAATCACCTTATGAATTAGCATTTTGATGGGTGCAAATGGGATGTCAAGGCCTTCCAGTGCCCCCTGATCTACCATTTGAGTACACCTTTTTAGGCCCTAACCCATGCCCATGCCCTGTGCATTGCAAACATAACTCAAAATTATTCCAGTGCAATATAGATTAGCTCAGAAATTCCCACGTGATGAGAAAATCCTTGTGAATTATTATTATTATTATTATTTATTTACATATGAATGTCACTCCCATTGATTATTCCATAGTAATCAGGCCTGCTGCACCCAGTTGCAATTATACAAGACATGTAGAGCTGTTCCCTCCCTGCGCAGCCCCAGCAGGTGAGAGGTTTTTCTATAAGGGTGCGTGCACACGATCAGTATACGCAGCGTTTTGGACGCAGCGTCTGATCTAGGTACTTACTAGTGAAGGGCAGTCACCTCCCTGGCTCTTTTTGGTGATATGGCTCTGTTCACCAAAAAGAGATGGATCTTTTTGTATCCTAAACAGCTTCCTATTAAATATGTGTTCACCCAGAAGAAAACATATTTAATATTACGTTGATGACGTAATACAGATGAAACCCCACTAGCATCTGGCCAGAACCACATCCAGTTGCAACGTACTAATTAAATGATAATTGGGTGAGGTTACGTTGGAATTTTGCATGGGACGACTAGGGACAGAGAAGCAGTAGGGCAAGTCGGGACTGCCCTTGTAGAGGCAGGAAGTCATTGGGAATATGGAAGGCCAACACTAGCCTTCATTACAGAGATAACACCTGGCCACTGAAGGATGCCGGCTATATGGACCTGAGATGAATGACCCCTCCAGAACATGACCCAACAAATGGATGAGATTGTTCAGCTTCTCTTATGTTAACAACTCTGACTATTAGCGACATAAGAGTCCCCACTGTGAGACAAAAATGAGTCTGAATTCTGATGAATGATTTAATGGAAGCATTGCATTTGGCCAGAAAACTGTGAACAGTGTATTTGTCTATCTGATTTGGTATGTGGTGTGTTGTCCACATACAGATCAGAAGGGGCGACAGTTGCCATACAATTGTATGATACTCTTTATATCATTTGTAGAAATATGACACATAACTGGTGTATTGGGGTAATTGCGTTTTGGTTCCTTGTGTCACAACAATTGCTCAGATATGAGCCCAACGGGTGATCTGACCATACGGGACCCTATATACTGGGTGTTGATTGCTGCACTGTAGTATTTATTCCCATAATATGTTCCTCAAATAAAGAGTTGTCCTTGCCTATTATGATTTTATAGGTGTGATTACTTATTAGGATATATTATATATTTTATAATATAAAAATTATATATTAACCTCTACATTTTGCTAGAAATTGGCACCATAGTCTGACTGAATGAAACCGCCACACCATGACCAAATATAATCAGGTAAAAGGAGCGCTTAATGCCAGGTGCTGCCACAAATGATCGATGATATGAAAAACCGGTTTTATTTCAGACAATGCATTTTGGAGTTGAAGCAATGCCTTCATTAGGTACATATAAACAGGACCTTTATAGTGATCAGTGGTGACATATTACTCAAGGTTCTTACATACAAAGATTACCTTACTAACCAATACTTGTTGACTATGGAATATTAAGGCTACTTTCACATTACAATTTTGTTAAATCCGATGCTGTCCGATGAAAATCGGACAGAATCGGATGCTCATAATCGGATGCCATCCGATCCGATTTTTTTATCGGATCCGATTTAAATGGCTGGGGAGGGCTGTGGGAGGTTTTGGGAGTGGTCTAGGGTATTGAGCATGCTCAATACAGAAAATCAGATCCGATATCGGATCCAATTAACCATCCAATCCGATCCCCCATAGACTCCCATATTATTTTTATCGGATCCGATGCGATCCGATTTTTGAATTGGATACCAAAATCGGAGCAGTCTCCGATTTGGCTCCTGAAAAAAATTGGACAGAATCGGATCGGATGCCATTAAGTGCACACCCGATCCGATTCCTATTGGAGAACATGGGGGCTAAATCGGATCCGATGTTGTCCGATTTTTATCGGACAGCATCGGATTTAACAAAATCGTAATGTGAAAGTAGCCTAACACCATATCTATCACTTGGTAAGAGCACTGGAGTTATTTATTATATTCATGCATGTAATCAAGTGATAATCCTTTTTAACAATACAAAAACAAGTTAAAAGGGTCATCCGGATCTTTTTTTTGTTTAGCTCTACAATGTGTCTAAGAACTAAAAGGCGCAGGTAGTTGCTAACTACCTTCCTGTTGTGCCCATCGTCTGCCGGCTCAGGGCCATCACAGACTTCTGCCAGCGACTTTCGCTGAGGTCAGATAGACAGAGCAGAGCTTTATCTTCCCCTCTGCTCTGATAATGACGAGGACTTCTAATGTCATGCTGATTGACAGCCGACATCTCGCCGCCTGACCTGGGAAGCCAGCAGTCAATCAGCACGATAGTGACAGTCACGCCCTGTTAGCAGAACAGAGCGGATGAAGAAAAGATTTTCAGTTGATGTGGAGCAGCTGAATCCGCCATCAAAGCGTGCAGTGACCGCCCTGAGCCAGCGCCATGTAGAACAGGCAGGTAGTTAGTAACTACAACCAAATCCATCAGTCATTAAATGTCGTTAACACTCATAATGCGAACATAAGGGGAAACCAAGCAAACCTCATTGTAGACATAAAAAAACAAGAATATGAGGATTTTAAATGCTTTTATTTGTGCATAAAAAGGACTTAAAGGGAACCTGACCCCGAAAAATGAGCCCTAGCCTCTTTATACTGTCCTGCACCATGCTAATACTGTTTTAGCCATCCTTTATGTCTTTATAGCGATATTTCAAACCTTATAAAGTGTTTTTATTCCTTGTGATCTGTGGCTTCTCAGCATTTGAGAAGCTGCAAAGGCGTTCTTCCTGCTTCTCCCACCGCCTGCTAGTTAATTATTCATTCCCCGATGGGCATGCTAAACAGCAGAGCCTGTGCGCGTCATGAAAGGGGCGCTATGATGCAAATCGCGTCATATCCGGCTTTACCTTGTCAGTACACCCATTAGGGTGTACTGCCGACCTCGCGCTGCCGAGTGCGCATGCGAGGTCTGTCCACGGCAGCTTATCTGCCTAATGGGTGTACTGACATGAATAATTAACAAGCAGGTGGCGGGGAGAAGCAGGAAGGAACGGCTTTTGCGGCTTCTCAAATGCTGAGAAGCCGCAGATCACAAGGATAAAAACAACTTTTAAAAGGTTTGCAATATCCGCTATAAAGACATAAAGGGATGGCTAAAACAGTATTAGCATGGTGCAGGGACAGGTATAAAGAGGCTGGGGGCTCATTTTTCGAGGTCAGGTTCCCTTTAACACATAGAAAGACAGACAGGTAAAACATTGCACAGTCCCAGCCAAACAAGTAAAGCACCACAATTGGGAACCAATTTGTAAACAGGGCTCACCTATGCGACTATGTTGTATACACCCCTTTCCACATCAAAACCATAGGCTCAGTACATAGACTAGGATGCTGTGCTGTATTAGAGGAAAACTCCTATCAGCCTACCAGTCCCAAACCCAGGTTAGATATATCTAGGGTCAATATCTGATTAGTGGGGAAGAAGTGGGGACTTCCACCCGGAAACGATCGTAGGGCCCACTCCACGGCTGTCACCAGCCATCCTCCACCCCAGTAAGCCTGGGACCATTATTTGGGGGACCCCTTGTGTAATCCGATATTGACCCTGCATATATCTAACCTGGGTTTGGGACTGGTAGGCTGATAGGAGGAGCATCATAGTCTGTGTATTGAGCCTATAGTCACATAGGTGAGCCCTGTTTACAAATTGGTTCCCACATTGTGATGCTTTACTTGTTTGGCTGGGACTGTGCAATATTTGTACCTGTCTGTCTTTCTGTATGTCAAGTCTTTTTTTTGCACAAATAAAAGCATTTAAAATTGTCATATTCTTGGTTTTTCAGGTATTTAGTGACTACCTGCTTGTTAATTTTTAGACCCATGGTAAAAAAAAAATTGTAGACAACCCCTGTAAGTCTTAGTACATATTTTTCAAGACTTTAATTCAAGCTCTCTGGTTCTAGGGTGGATAATTTAAAGATCCAAAAATAGTTTTTAGTCGCTAGCCCCTGAAAACAACAAGAAATACCTTCAGATATCTGTTCATACATAGTTACATGGAGATTATGGGAATCCCTTTAATGTTCCAACAGATATTATCATCATAGTGTGACTGGAACTACTACTAGACAATAAGCAGATCACAACCATAGGTTACTGAATGCTACCACTTCTCATTGCCAGATATCACTATAATGTGAGTGAATGATGGCGCAGTACCACGACTAGACATTACAACCATAGCATTACTGAATACTACCGCTAAATCATTACCAGATATCACTGTAGGGAGATTGAATAATACTTTTATACCATAAAAAAGGAGAGAAAGGGGAGCGCACTAAGGCGGTAAAACGAGGGACACCAGCATAATAACTGGTGGTCCACTCACCTGATGAGGTTGTGATGTGTCACAACCTACATAAAGAGCCTGGCCGCTGCAGATCCCGTAGAAGAAACAGTGTTGCAAAGGAAAAAAAGATCGGGATTTATCCGCGCTCAGATCACAAGGAGATCCAGGATAGGAAAGACACACTTTATTCACACACGGAACACACAAATTGTTTGTGTGTTCCGTGTGTGAATAAAGTGTGTCTTTCCTATCCTGGATCTCCTTGTGGTCAAGCGCGGATAAATCCCGATCTTTTTCTCCTTTGCAACTTTTATACCATAAGTGTATATCACAATCATTGTGTTATTGAATACTACTGCTAAATCATTACCAGATATCACCGTAGGATGAAAGAATGATGACACTATACCACGACCAGATGTTACAACCATAGCATCACTGAATACTACCGCTAAATCATTACCATAATGTGAAAGAATGATGACACTATACGATGACCAGGCATTACACCCGGAGCATTACTGAATACTACTGCCAAATCATTACCAGATATCACTGTAGGGTGAAAGAATGATGACAATACACCATGACCAGACAGTACAACCATTGGGTGACTGAATTATATCACCATGTCTTGTTCAGGTATTGCAGTTCTTAATACTGCTATACCATATTCAGATATTGCCACTATATTGTGTGTGAACAAAACCACCATTTAATGACCAAATATTACCATTATTCTGTATCTGATTAATATCGCCATACCAGGAACAGATAATACTATCATACTGTGAATGAATAAGATTGATCTTGAAAACTGATGGCCTGATGTGCAGGGAAACTTAGAAGGGGATGGAGCACTACATTTATTTTATAGCCTCTCTAATCTCGGGATTGGGATGAAACCCCAGGGGTCAAGCTCCTGCTGATTTATTAAAGTAGCGTCATATGGTGGTATCAATCTGCCGTCACTCTGCGGGTTGGATATTCCTCTTTGAATAGTACAATGTTTTCTCTGTAGTCTTTCTCTTTACCCATCTATTCCATGTGGTCCACACCAGCAAGAAGGCTTTTGCAAGGAATTTCTACCAGTTCCCACTACATTGTAAAGGGAAACTAGATCACGATGTATTATAGCTGTCACTGCAGTGACTTCTCAGGTCTTTTCATTGTTACATTATGTCTATAGAGATTAAATGTTTACAATGTCATAGATTTGTTACTGAGCAGTGTCTTAAATATTCATATATTCTTCTTTCTATTGTCAGCCGCACCTGTAGAAAATTCTGCGATAAAAGAGATGTGGGCCAGTCAGCCCCTAAGGGTGACGATCTGAAGTCGGAGAATGATGTGGGAAGAAATCCTCAACAGCAAAAAGACTCCCAACCCAAAAACCAGCCTGAAACAAAGCAGGAAATAGTGAACAAAGACCCTCCAAAAGCGAGCCTGATCCAGAAAAGGCTCAGGATGGGCAACAGCAAGGAAACGATCAGAAACAGCAGGGAGGGAAGAATGAAGAGGAACAACACAACGAAGGAAATCAAGGTGATTTGAGTCTGTAGCGAACAAGGATAAGGCGCCAAGAAGGTGGAAACGTCTAATAAGGCCGATAAGACACAGGGGAAGGAGGCCAATGAAGAGGTACCACCTGGCAATGTCCAGGCCAGTGAGACTGAAGGAGACAAGGACACTAACAAGGTGGAAGGGTCTGATAAGACTGATAAGACACAGGAGGAAGGTCATGGAAAAGCAGAGTCTGAACTAGTGAAGGCTCAGGTTCAGCAACAGCCTGTAAAAGATCAGAACCAGCAGGGAGGAAAAGAGGAAAACCACAAGGAAAATGAGCAAAGTGATCCAGAACCTGCAGCGAAAAAGGAAGATGAGAAGACCGAAAAGGTGCCAACGTCTATTAAGGCTAGTGAGACAAACAAGGATTCAGGTAAAGTCTTACAACCTGGGAACGTTCAGGACAATGAGAAGAAAGAAAATACCGATAATAAGTCCAAAGACAGTACAGACAATGAAGGATCGCAAAAGGTTGTCGATCCTGTGCAGACTGAAAATGGTGACAAAAAGGCAGGAAAGAAGGAAGATGAGGTGCCAAATGCAGAAGACAGCAATGCCAAAAAGACACCAGAGAAGCCAGCTGTTAAAGAAGTCAAGGACAATAAGGAGGAAAAGCCTTCAGGTAAGCAGCAGGGACAAGAAGACCCAAAAACAAAGGACGACCAAATAGAGACTTCAGATGGCAATATTGATGACTATACGGACAAAGATGGAGAAGGCACTCGAACAGATGAAATTGATGAGAATGACGAATTGGAACCTAATGGCGACACTGATGGTGATAATGGTGGTGATGAAGATTTATTATTCAAACAAGAAAAAATTCCATCTCATGAAAAGGAAAACACTTCATATCAGGAGTCAGAAAGCAGCCATTTCTTTGCTTATCTGGTTACGTCAGCCGTCCTGGTTGCAGTACTTTACGTAGCTTATCACAACAAACGCAAGGTATATAATGTAACCTAATTCTTATTTATTATACCATTGCTATCTTAAAGAGAACCTATCATTCTAAGAAAGATACAAATATGATGGTAGATATAATTATAAGACATATCCAAATACTGTACATATCATTATTAACCCTCGGCATGGCAGCCAGATTTTGCACAAATCACACCCAATGCCAAATTTTTATGGTTTTATGTTTTTGTTTATTAATATTGAAAACTTTTTGCATTCTAATAAGAACAGTTATTTGAGTCGCCATATTAAGAGCCAGAAGTCTCAAAATTTCATCAGTGAAGCTGTACAAAGGCTTATTTTTGGTATGAAAAGATTTAGTTTTCCTTGGTAATATTTTTGTGGTCGATGTGACTTTTTGATCATTTTTCATTACACTCTTTGGAGATATATAAACAAAAAAAAACAATTCTATATTTTATTTGGCCTCCCAGACATTGTTCGGTATAATTACCGTATCATGTTATTTTTTATTCTGCAGGTCAATACAATTACCACAATACCAAATTTATATTGGATTACTTTTTATATTTTGCTACTTTTACAGAAGAAATTAGTTTTATTTCCTCTTTTTGTTGTCACATTCTCATACCTATAACCTTGGCCTTGCTTTAATGGAGCTGGATGAGGGCTTGTGTTTTTAGCGGCACAAGCTGTACTTTTTGCTGGCACCATTTTTGTAGACTTCTTGATTTTATCTAGTATTTTATTTCCATATATATAAATTTCTCTTTCTATTTACATTTTTTTTTCTTTTTTTAGAGGTTATCATGCAATATAATATATTTGTGAAAGGCGTTTTCCATTTCAAATTGAACATGTCCCTCTCTGCATTTTGTTTACAAAAGAAAAATTAGACTGCCCTGTATTTGCCTTTAATGGGTCCACCGGCAAGTCTCCGCTTTGCTCCCTTAATGTGGCACTGGCTCCAGCGCTGAAGTCACTTTGAGCTCTTTGGTTTTAAGCAGGGAATTCCAGTGTAGAATGAGCACTCATCTCAGAGCTGCTGAGCTCACTGATTGACTTTCACCGTGACATCAGCGCAGCAGCCCTTTTTGCAGAGACCTTGAACTTCATATAGAAAATTATTATTTATAAGTAATGCAATAAACGTTCCAGGTGTACTTTGCAGACAAGGAAAACATAGCTGCTTCTAAGGGCAGGGACCCACTGTCCAACAGACATGCGAGTCTGTCAGATGAAGCTGGATCAGTCACCCTGAACGGCCTCTCCCTGTCAGGACGTGGCGTGTGGACTGCACAAAAACACAAGCACACGACAGCCCCGTCCTGACAGGGAGAGGCCGTTCAGGGTGACTGATTCAGCCTCATCCGAGACTCGTCCGACAAACTCGGATGTAAGTACCCTGTTTCCCCGAAAATAAGTCACCCCCGAATATAAGTCAGGGCAGGGCTGGCGCAGAATTTTCCAATATAAGTCATACCCCGAATATAAGACAGGGTGACTTATTTTCGGGGAATATAAGACAGGGTACCGCTAAAGTGCCATTTTTGCCCATTGCATGTTTTACCTGTGTCCCCGCTGTCCTGCTGGCCCCGCTGTCCTCCGTGGGCTCCCCTCTGCCCTCAGGTGCCACAGGTAACCCCGAGGGCATAGGGTTAATCTTGTGCGCCTGTTGCCCCGGCCTGACGCACTGCTGCCGGCAGGAGCTTCTGATTGGCCAACGGCTCCCCAGCATCTCGAGCGCTGATTGGCTCAGCGGCTCGAGTGCTGATTGGCCAGAAGCTCCTGCATGGAGAAGCATCTGAACAACGCCCTGCACCGCGGAAGAATCCATAGCCCGAGGTCGCCATTACCCTAAAAAGTAAGGATGTTTCCTTGCTGACTTGCCCATTAAAACCGCAATTCCGCCGCACAGCCGACTTGCGGCACACTTGCGGCAGGTCCCCATACAATGTATGGTACTGTATGGGACACTTGCGGCAAGGTGCGGTTAATTGTCATTTTTTTTTAATATAAGTCATACCCCGAATATAAGACAGGGTGGGACTTTTGGGGGTAAAATTAATATAAGACACTGTCTTATATTCGGGGAAACACGGTAGGAGAGTGTGTCCGAGTCCTAAAGGTTTATTCTTTTAGAGGAGGGTTCAGTTACTTCTAAGTGGATAGTTTACGGTGTTAATCTGCAAAAGGAGTACATAGATATTTCTAAAGGGCTATAGAGCATCAGAACATGGCTGCTTCTAAAGGTTTATCCTTGTAGAGGAGGCTTCGGTTGCTTCTAAGTGGTTAATCTACAAGTGTGAAACATAGCTGGTTCCACGATGTTAATCTGCAAGAGTAGTGCGTAACTATTTCTGAAGGCCTATACAGAATCAGAACATAGCTGCTTCTAAAGGTTACCGGAAATTATTTTAAAGGAGGCTTTGTTTGCTTCTAAATGGTTAATCTACAACTGCGAAGCATAGCTGGTTTTACAGTGTTAATCTGCAAGAAGAGCAAGTAGCTATTTCTAAAGGGTTATGCAACATGACTGCTTTTGATGGTTAATTTGCTAAAGGAGGATACCGCTGTGTCTAAAGGGTTTTTCTGCAAGAGCAAGATATATCTGGTTGTAAAGGGTTAGTCTTTCACAATATGCCTACTCTTAGCAGAAGGCTGTATCAAATCTTACCTTGTTGCCACTACGTAAATCAGTCTTGCTTTACTTTTATATAACAGGATTCAGCATGAAGTAAGTCAGCACCACTTATCTTTTGTGTTTCCATGCTGCACACACTCTCTCTTCCCCTTAAAGGGACACTGTCAAAGTCATTTTTCAGTATGATGCTAATATTACCCTTGAATAGTGCTTGGGCAGACTTCTTAAATACATGTAAAATCATTACTGTACACGTTTTGTAGTTTCCATGTTAAGGTGGAGGCACACTATCATGCATCAAAAACGCTGCGTTTTTGATGCATGACAGTGATGCGAGTGCTGTGCGTGTTTGGTCCGAGTGTGGTGCTAGTGAGGTGCGAGTGACTATATGGAGACTGCGGGGGGCCAGTGATTTTGACAGCGCACGGCTGCGATTATCGCACCGTGTGCTGTATGGGTGCGAGTTTGACTCGCACCCATATACTTATAATGGCCTCTCACGCGAGGGAATCGCGTGCAATCGCAGCATGCTGCGATTGCACTCGCATTGCCCTCGCAAAGCGAGTGTAATGCGTGAAACTCGCATTGGTGTGACCTGTATCATTGAAAGATACAGGTCCGAGTTTAATGCGAGTTTTTCTCGCTTTAAACTCGTGCGAGTTAAACGCCAGTGTGCCTCCACCCTTATCAGCATTGTCAGACCCTGCAGGGAGCTGGTGCATTAGTTCTCCATTATATTACCAGTCGATTAGGCTGGCTGCTGTATAAATGTTATTTAAATATACACACCCATCCAAGCTTGTGTTCACTCCCTCCCCTCTCTGCTCTGATCTGGGAGGGGGAATGTGTTTTGTCCTGCACTGTGTGCTATGTGTAAGATTTCTATTGTATAAAGGTTGGCTTTCCTGCAGACAAGTAATGTGTGTATCTGCTGAGCAAATGATCAAATTTTCTTATAATCACATAGAAATATCTCAGACTGTACACACTACACATGTCTCAGATACACACAATAACATGAAGAGCTCAAAGCTGCATCAAAGACCACACCTCCTCCCCCCTCCCTTTTCTGTCTGCAGTGAATGAGTCACACAACAGACAGATCACAGGATAGTGTAATAAAGAATGGATATTCACTTTTTGGGGGAGTGGGCAGCAGAGAAATCACTGTGACTGACAGATGAAATTAATAATTTATTTTGAAGTTTACAGAGGCAGGGCAGTATTTGGGAGTTCCTGCCGCCCTAGGCACTTTCAGCGGTCACACCCTTCCCCCCGATCAGTCAGACTAAGCATACGTGCACACAGCATTTTATTTTCCAGGCAGATCCGCTCAGTTTTCTGCCTGAAAAAGCAAAAAGTAAATGCTAAAAGGAATGAACTCATGCACGGCAATGTAGAGACGGATTGCTGCTCATGTGTTCAGTCTTTTGAGGTTTTCCATTTTAACTGTGTGTCCTATCTTTTATCTGAATTCCAGCACTCGGGGTTCACAGATGTCAGCACCTGTAGCCTTCAGATAGCAGTGAGGACCTCCATACACATGAGACCAAAGTTGGCTAAACCTGCGAGGACAGTCTAATGTGTATGGGGCTCTAACTGATGATTGGTCAGGGGAAATAAGGATCCAACATGTCCGACTACAGGCTGTAGATCCTTTTGTCCTCTAAGTGATAATCTGCAGCCGGAGATGTCTAAGGTTCCTTTCACATCAGCGATTCTGTCCGGATCCGGACGATTTACCGCATCAGCCGCCTAACGGCTGACTTGCAGTACACTTATGGCAAGCCCCCATTCATTCTCTATGGGGCTTGCGGCAATTGCCGCGATCCAGCAGATCTGGCAGTTGTGGCCGGAAAAAAAAACACGTGGTAGCAGGTTTTTTTTTTGCCGCAGCAAGTACCACATCTGGCAGAACCGCACTTGCCGCACCCGACCGCAAGTCCCATAGACAAGGCATGGGGCTAGCTGGATCGGTACCGGACAGAACCGTTGATGTGAAAGGGGCCTAACAGCAGCTTCCATACAGTATACAGGAACACTGGGAAGAATGAGCGCTCCTGTATATGGGAGAGCCAAGCAAGCTCGCTGCCAGCCGAGTGATCAGACACCTATATATAGCGCTTAGGGGCTTTAACCAATTGTTTGGCTGACATTCAGCTGTATTTTTAGTCAAGCACACACTTGCCCTATAATGTTTTAGGATCAAGTCTTTTAAAAAGAAAAGATAACATCCACATGACTACATCACCAGAACCACAGGCAATACAATAACACATCACTAGAACCCCTGTCAGTATATCACCAGAACCTGCACCCCTGTGTCCCATCCATATCCCTTCACCCCTGTGTCCCATCCATATCCCTGCACCCTGCACCCCTGTGTCCCATCCATATCCCTGCACCCCTGTGTCCCATCCATATCCCTGCACCCCTGTGTCCCATCCATATCCCTGCACCCCTGTGTCCCATCCATATCCCTGAACCTCTGTGTCCCATCCATATCCCTGAACCTCTGTGTCCCATCCATATCCCTGAACCTCTGTGTCCCATCCATATCCCTGAACCTCTGTGTCCCATCCATATCCCTGAACCTCCGTGTCCCATCCATATCTCTGAACCTCTGTGTCCCATCCATATCCCTGAACCTCTGTGTCCCATCCATATCCCTGAACCTCTGTGTCCCATCCATATCCCTGAACCTCTGTGTCCCATCCATATCCCTGTGTCCCATCCATATCCCTGTGTCCCATCCATATCCCTGTGTCCCATCCATATCCCTGCACCCCTGTGTCCCATCCAAGACGTCAGGAGCCTGTGCATGCAGGGTCAGAGAGCAGCCTGGAGCGCTCTCACCTGACCCAGAAGTGCAGGGGGCACAGGGTAATTTTTCATCAGCGTTTTAAGACGCTGATGAAATGATGTAGAGGGAATGCAGTGCAGCATCCACCGCTGTGAGTGTGACACCCCCTCCCCCGTAAAGACTCCGGTTTTGCTATAGAGTCTGGGGTAGAACAGTTAAACTTTTTTTTTTTTAATCACAACTCCTTCCTGGCGCTGCCCCCTCCAAGCCGGTGGCCTAGGCACGTGCCTACAGGTGCCCAATCATAAATATGGCCCTGTACAGAGGATAGGAGGGAAGCATAAATAATGGAAATACATGAATAGAGAGAACTTAGAGAAAGGAATTAGAATATGATACCAGTTGCATATGAATTTTTGGCCTAAAAGATTTCTTTTAAGTGGTGTCTTCTCAGACTCAGAATGTTTCAGAGAAACTGTCACATTTAGTGCTAATGTTTCAGTAAATGTAACCTCTATTTTATTCCCTGATCAAGTAATTTCATGCTCATTTCCTGTCCTTAGATTATCGCTTTTGCACTTGAAGGAAGGCGCGGAAGAGGCGCTAGGCGGCCAAATTCAGGGAGTACCAGAGATTGGAGCATAAGGTGAGAGCTTGATATAAATTTGTAGTGCAACAAATGATTCTTAAAGGTTTTTTTGTTGTTGTTTTTTTTTGTTTTTCTTTTTGTTTTTTTAATCAACACTTATTATCTACAGATAGATCTCTGGGACCTAGTGTTGATAAAAACATTGGCCCATGTACACTGAATGGAGCAGATGTTGATCACAGGCGATGCTGATGATGGAGATGGCGATATACATTGTAATTTATGGCGGTCCTGCTTGGGGCATCCTTAAATGGGTTTTACAGTGTTGTAGGTGACTTTAGCCCCTACAAAGCTTATTTCCTCAGACACTGGTACATTGCTAGTTTAGTTGATCTTGGGACTAACTCACCTACACGACAATTTAAAATGAATTTTTTCCTTAGCAGGATTGGGAGATACAGGACCATGGGTGTATGCTTTCCTGCCACTAGGAGGCGACACTAAGTAGAGATAAAAATAAAGTCCTCCTCTCTGCAGTATACACCTCTCAGTAGGAGTAGTTAGTCAGTTTTAGCTTAGTGTCGCAAGGAGGCACATGTGATCTGTATCTCAGACCACCTCTACACTTTTTATGTATTTTTACTTTTTACAATTTTTTTTCTTCATTTTAACCAGGCGCCGCTCTCCCATCAACATGGGGATTGCACAAGGCACGCACCCCTTTGGGGCGATAGATCCCTCTAGGGCTCTGCTCTCCCCACTAGACCACAAGACCAGCCCTGGGGATCCCCAGGGGATCTGCAGACATGCTGCCGCTAGCCACGCACTTACCACTGCTTCCCCCTGCATAACAGAGGGGTTGCAAGGAGTGCACCCTGACTCTCTCACCCCCTCCATCCAAGGAGCAGGTGATTGAGAGTGCAGCAGATACCGGCATGCGGTGCTTAAGAGGAGCACACTGCAGAACCCACCAGGCACCTAAACCCTGCACACGGGACTCAGCCCCGCGCCATACAACTTCCAGGGACTCAGACCTGGTGCCCATGCACCAGATTCGGTGCCCACCCAGGCCGTGGCGGCTCCATGCCGGGATGTGCGTCGCCGATAAGTGCGGGGTGCGTGTCCACGGCATGGGGCTTGAGGGCACAGACAGGTCACAGCTGCGGTGCAGCCCGCAGGCATCGCAGACCCACCACTACTCCGGGGTCCCCAGTAATTCAGGCCCTGGTCTGGGCCTTTACAGTAGCCCTGCCCACTCCACGATTGGCGGCCAGGCCGCCAATCACACCGCGCCATGTCACCGCGCCCACCCCCTAGGGTGCAAGCTACTAGTGACGCGCGGCCGTGTCACCGGCCACAGACTCTGCCCGCAGTCTACGATTGGAAGCAAGGGACGGATTGCCCCACACCCTCTCAAACTCAACCAATCCCCCTCACAGCGGCGTGAAACTCAACAACAGACAAAAAATAAGAGGGTGGGGGACAAGAGGCGCAATAGTGCCCTATCACTAGTGACACTAGAAAGAGTGATGCTGAGGAGCCACTCACCTGATTCAGTTGTGGGCCCCACAACTGGTTTGAAGGCGTTTTGAGAAGAATCTCTCAGCTGCTGCAGGACCTCCACCAACTACTGACCAGTAGTGAAATTCAAGGAGATGATGGGAGTACAGGTGTGACACGGTCCGCGCTGCTCCAATGTAAAAACTCACCAAAAGAGTCACAAAGTCATCAGTAGGTTTTATCTTTTTAATCCTCCTTCCTCCTACGCGTTTCGGCGCCCCACCTGGCACCTTCCTCAGGGATATCCCTGAGGAAGGTGCCAGGTGGGGCGCCGAAACGCGTAGGAGGAAGGAGGATTAAAAAGATAAAACCTACTGATGACTTTGTGACTCTTTTGGTGAGTTTTTACATTGGAGCAGCGCGGACCGTGTCACACCTGTACTCCCATCATCTCCTTGAACAACAGACAAAGGCACACGTGGGCCACAGCAGCAACCCGGTACACAGGTCCAAGTCACCAACATACCTTGACTCCCCCACCCCCCTTCTACTAAGCAGAGGGAGCTGCACAAAGCCCACATACAGGGCTGTGTTAGGCAACACACATACTATCGCAGTGGCAACGCTGATCTTGTGCAAACACCTCTACCCCATACACTGCAATACCACTTGCAATTGTAATTTGGTACACAATAACAGATCTCAAAACATGAGGACCAATGCATCAGGTATCAGCTGCCAGACTGCACTCCCATGGGGACACGCTTCGCAACTTTGCCTAAACTGTGAGCCCCAATGTCCCATGGAGCCTACCGCTGAGTACACAGTACGTCTGACACCCCTGCCTAGCCCCTGTCATTGGCGCAAACGATTGACTCATTAGCCAGAATAATTAAGTCATTCCTAATGAAGTCAACTGCTCGGCATTGGCAGCGTCCCACGCCATCTCGATTCGCCAAGCTCTGGCTCAAGAGATGGCATGCGGACTCCGCATCTAAAAGATCCCTCATAACCCTAAACTACCAGGGCGGTCACCTATTCAGAAAAAAGCTAGACCATCTCATCTCTGAAACCACTGAAGGAAAAAGCAAGTTTCTTCCTCAGCAAAAGATCAAGCGGCCTTTTCGCCCCACACAGCAGCAATCATGGTTTCGTAATTCTCTACAGACATCTATATGGCCTACCTCAAGGGCTAACACAGCCGCAGGGCATCTTAACCGCAGGGACAAAAATACCCTGTTCTCATTCAAAGCCATTCCCTGACTCCCCTCTGCACCCGACCGTCACCAACACAATAGGCGAGCGCCTCCAACACTTCCGCCTCTCATGACTCGCTGTCGTACACCACAATTGGGTCAGAGACCTAATGTCGTCAGAATACAAATAGAGTTCTTATCCTGGCCTCCAACCCATTTTTTCCTCTCATGCCCCCCCCAAACCAAAAGCCTGCTCGCTCTTCAAAGCCATCAACGCCCTAACTCAAAACAGGCGTCATAGCAGTACCAGAGATTGAAAGGTTAAAAGGATGGTGCTGAAACCTGGTCGTCGTCCCAAAAAAAGACGGAACACTACGCTCATCTAAAGTATCCGCGGTTCGCCCCCACTTTCAATTCATCGCGTTGCCCTTTGGCCTCGTAACCATACCCAGAGTCTTCAAGAAAGTCATGGCGGCCGTCATGACTATCCTCCATTCTTTATCTAGACGACCTGCTAACCAAGGGGCCATCATTTCAAACCTTCCTCGACAGCGTCCGAATAACATCGGACACACTCTCTCGCCTAGGGTGGCTCATAAACTCAGACAAATCATCCCTAATGCCGGCCCAAAGCATAAACTTTGTAGAGATGACCTTCGACACTGCACGAGGGATAGTCATACTCTCGCAAGACAAGGCCACGGCGATCCGCAAAGGAGTTCACACTCTTTGCGGTCGAACACCTCAATCAATACACTTCGGCATGGGGGTCCTAGGAAAAATGGTAACGGCAATGGAAGCAGTTCCCTTCGCTCAGCTACACTTCTGACCCTTGCAACTTTCCCTCCTTTCAGCTTGGGACAAAAATCCCTCCAGCCTTGACCTCAGGCACCGCCTACCCCCGGAAGTCAAAAAGGCGCTCAACCGGTGAACACTGCCATCATCTCTCACAAAGGGAAAATCATTTATCCCAGTCCAATGGCTCGTTGTCATTTCCTACAGATCTGTTGGCGCTAGGTAGCCCATGACATGGACCTAATGGCATCAAGGCTAAATGCAAAAGTTCCAGCCTTCTTAGCCACATCCCGGGAACCTCTGGCTCCACGAGTGATGCGTTGGTCCTGCCTTGGCGCCAGTTCCAACTCCCATACATTTTCTCCTCACTGCCGCTGATCCCACAAGTAATCAGAAATATCAAGCGGAAGGATCCAAGAAATACTCATTGCCAAAGACTGGCCACGACGAGCATGGTACGCAGAGCTCATACAAATTCTCGTCGACATACCTTGGCAACTCCCAAACTGACCAGACCTCTTGACCCAGGGCCCCATTTGCCATAAGAACTCCGAGACATTGTCCTTTACGGCATGGCTGTTGAATCCTGGGTCCTATCTCAGGCAGGTCTTTCACCAGAGATCATAACCACCATGGTTATTGCCCACAAACCAACATCCTCGCGCCTCTATCACCGCACCTGGAAGAACTTTCAGTGGCGCAATGACCGCAACTGTAACCCACTCCTGTTTTCCATTCCTTCAAACGGCCTTAACTTGGGCCTGGCAAGCGGCTCCATGAAGGGCCAAATCTCCGCTCTATCTGTATTCCAACGCAGAATTGCTTCCGAACCACAGGTCAAAACATTCATCCAAGGGGCCTCACACATGCGGCCCCCTTACAAGACACCCATGGCCGCCTGGGACCTAAACCTAGTTCTGAGCGCCCTACAAGATCCCCGTTCGAACCACTGCGAGAAGTGTCTCTAACCCATCTTTCACGGAAGGTCACCCTCCTAGTCGCAATCGCATCAATCACGCGTGTAGCACAGCTGGCCGCCCTATCCTGTCGGCCCCCCTCCTATCTTTCCACAAGAATAAGCTGGTTCCCCGTCCGCCACTGTCCTTCTTGCCCAAGGTCATTTCCCAATTCCATCTCAATGAAGACATCGTTCTACCCTCTTTTTGCCCAGCACCAGTACACCGTTTCGAAAAACAGCTTTACACCCTAGACTTGGTAAGGGCCCTCAGACACTACATCCCCCGAATAGCCCCTGTGCTACACCCGTTTATCTATTGACTTTCAGCCATACATGGACATTTGTAATGTTATGCTTTAATTGTATCATCTATTGCATCTGCAATGCATCTATTGCTTTGCTCCATCTACTGGTCATTGTTGCATTACGTTGAAATATGTTATTACTTTCCCATAATTCTTTTCTGTCTGTAACTCCTCCTTGGGGATCCTTCTCTTCCTGCTTTAGTCTTTCATCGCCATTCTTAGAACCTCATGCTTCAGGACTGGAGGAAGGATTCTCTTGTTACCTTTAATCTGGTACACCTATAACAGCTCTAATCTACCGTGCTAACTCCTACCTCATTTTCATCCTTTCATCTTCCATGGCATCTCATCTCTTCAAGATATTGTAAATAAAGACTGCTGACTTATCTCTGCATCATCCTTCCGGACATCCACGTAGCTGATAAGACCTAGGAGCACCGATTAGTGAGTAACGCTATCCGCCATTGTTTATATAGAGATCGTGATCACATCCCTCAGACACATATCAACCACATATATCGGTGGCAGAATAGTAACAAGAGACCTAAGCCTTCAGTGTCTGTATGCATATACATTGTCTGCTAGCAAGTCTTCACCGCCCGCCATCTCAGCTAAAGCATGTCCACGAAAAGCACCGCGGACCCATTGGCAAGTGACGCGCACCATGATGCTGCAGGAGCAGAGTCCACACTTACTGTAGAGCATGATGCTGCAGGAGCAGAGTCCACACTTACTGCAGAGCAGGACGTACGATCCAAACGTGTAACCAAGCCGACACAAAAGGTCAGAGAGAACCTTGAAACTACTAGAGATGAGTTCCATGATAACCTAGAACGTTTATGGGGCACAGTCGATCACTATTTAGCAGCTCTTCCACGCTCTAACAGTGACGCCGCAGAGTTAACCGCCACATTGAATCATTTATCTACCGCCTATGATCACTACCAGAGACTGTCTGCAAAGTACGTCACGTTCTTGAGTACCTATGACATGGAAAATGACCCAGCTGAACAAGATGAAAGGGAAGTTCTCCTCCAAGAAAGGGCCTCATTAGTACGAGATGCTCAGGATAAGGCAGAGCTCCGCATCTCTCACCTTCAAGAGGCTAGGTTATATCGTACAACGTCAACCAAAATCACGTCTTGGTCTTCCAGATCATCTCACTCCAGGAAGTCGATATTGTCCGACAAGTTACTGGAGAACCGTGCGGCTGCAGAGGAAGCTAGAGTTAAAAGCTCCTTTGCTAAGAAGGAGGCTGAAATGGAAGTAAGAAGCTCAAAGAAATGAGATGGAAGCTCAGAGAAACAAGATGGAAACGCAAAGGAAATTAAAAATACTTCAAGCAGAAAAGGAGAAGCAACAGCCCTTGCTAAACTGAAGGTCCTTGAACAAGCACTGGAACAAGATCATAATTTGGACTGTCTTATTCCAGGAGAAATGGAGGACTCAGTTGAATGCACTATTGACTACGTGCTAAGACATTTAACATCTGCACCAGCACCACCTCTGTTTTCTAACACGGATGCACCGACAAGCCAAGAGATGTTGCCACCTACTGCTGACAAGGTAACTTTCGGCACTAATCTCCAGATGGATCCGGGAGGCTATCTGCTTGGCCTACTCCGCAAAAGGTGAGCAGCCGCCGGCCGGTATTCATGCCCATTCCACTCGTGCCATGTCTGCCTCCTGGGCTGAACGAGCAGATGTGTCTCTTGAGTCTATTTGTAGGGCTGCTACTTGGGCTTCACCTTTACCTTTTTTCGGCACTATCGCCTTGACCTATCCTCTTCGTCTGACCTTGACTTCGGGAGGGCAGTTGTTAATACTGTGGTCCCTCCCCGGTGATGGTCTCTGCAAGTCTCTTGGTGGGTGCTGTCATGGCGATAGCAAAATCTGAGATTACTTACCGGTAGTCGTATTTTGCAGAGTCCATGACAGCACCCACTCACTTCCCACCCATTCTTTTTCGCAATTTTTGCCTTGTTGGTCTGTGGTTGTTCTTTTGGTATTTTGTGTGTGATCACTTGCCACTGGTGGCCACTTATTGCCTGGGGTTTTGTGTGCCCATTCTTTTCACGTCTTGTGGTGCTGGTCTTCTCATTTATGATTCCTCCACTTTCTCTGTAACCCAACTGAGGAGGCGAGGGGACCGCCCCTTTTTATCTGTAGGTTTCCTGTCCTTGTGGGCGGATCCTCTCTCTCGGCGGGTGCTGTCATGGACTCCGCAAAATAAGACTACCGGTAAGTAATCTCAGATTTCGGCACTAATTCACGATTTAGTCCGCAGCCAGCTGACCCAATAGAGACTAAACCACAGCTTAACCCTTATGTCGCATCATTTCGTCCTGATTTGTCGCAGTCATATAAACCAGAGAACTTCCATCCCCCACGGATATCACAAGTTCATCCTGCAGCAATGGCCGGGAGATCGGACATGTCTGACTTCGCCAGATACATGATTCGCCGGGAATTAATAAACATCAGTCTCTCAAAAGTTTGATGATCGTGCCGAGAATTAACAGACTGGAAATCAACCTTTCAAGCAGTGATCCAAGATCTTAACCTCACTGGCAAAAAACAACTGGATTTGCATGTTAACTGGTTAGGCCCGGGATCAGCAGAGCGCATCAGACAATAAGGGCAGTTCATGTCAACTATTCAGATGCAGACCTTATTGCAGCCTGGAAGAGACTGGAAGAAACCTACGGCAGCTCAGAAGCCATAGAATGTGCCTTATTCAAGAGACTGCAAACCTTCCCAAGGATAACAAACAAGGACAATAGAAAACTTCAAGATCTGAGCGACCTGCTAAAGGAAATAGAATTGGCAAAATTAGACCCACGTCTTTCAGGACTGAGCTACCTAGATACTGCTCATGGTGTTAATCCAATAGTGTCCAAGTTACCACATGGCATGCAAGATAAATGGGCAGACCATGGCTCACGGTATAAAAGGCAGCATAATGTGTCCTTTCCCCCTTTTCGCATTTTTCCAGGTTCATCAGTGACCAAGCTCGGAAGAAGAACGACCCCAGCTTCGACTTCACTGAACCTACTCCACCAGCATCATCATCTTCTACAAGGTATGACAACATCGCCAAACGAAGAGAGTCAAGGAACACAGTGTCTGTAAAAAAGACCGACGTTCCAGCTATTGATCCAGCCTCCACTAAAACAAATTATGTTACACCTACAGTTATGGACAATAACCGTATGTGCCCTATCCACAAAAGGCCTCACCCACTAAAGGAATGCCGTGGATTCAGGGCTAAGACTTTACAGGAGCGTAAAGATACCCTCAAGGAGCTTGGGATTTGTTATAAGTGTTGCGCGTCTTCAGACCACCGCGCTAAGGACTGCAAGGCCGTCATTAAGTGCACTGAATGCAGTAGTGACAAACACGTTGCGTCTATGCATCCCACACCAGCTCCACACAACCTTCCACATCCGACCCTGCTCAAAAGCATGGCGGGGAGCCACAGGTTCCTAACCCAACTGCAACTGCCGTTACCTCCTCATGCATTGAGGTTTGTGGAAAAGGGACTGGACCTAAATGCTGTGCCAAGGTATGTCTGGTTAAGGTCTATCCAGAAGGACAACCCGACATGGCCTCCAAAATGTATGCCATAATAGATGAACAAAGTAACCGGTCTCTAGCAAGGCCCAAACTCTTTGAGATCTTCAACATAAAGGGACAAACGACCCCATATACCTAACACCTGCTCGCCGGTCGAGACTTCTGGTAGATGAGCCTCTCGGTACATAATCTCCTCAGTCAAAGGAAACGTGAATATATCACTGCCAACCCTAATTGAATGTGACCAGATACCTGATAACAGGGAGGAGATTCCCACTCCGGAAGCCGCCCTTCATCATCTTCACTTGAGGCACCTAGCTAATGAAATTCCTCCTTTGGACACGAATGCTGAAATCCTAATCCTACTCGAAAGGGACATTCTGAATGTCCACAATGTGCGCCAACAATGCAACGGCCCAGATGATGCTCCATATGCCCAAAGACTCGATCTTTTCTGTCTGTAATTCCTCCTTGAGGACCCTTCTCTTCCTGCTTTTGTCTTTCATCGCCATTTTTGGCAACCTCATGCTTCAGGACTTTTCTCCTAGCTCATCATTGGGGGACACAGCACCCACCCTCACAGCCTTCAATAGCATACTCATGGCTTGGGCCTAAGCCTCTTGTACCTTATTAAAATTGACGTGTTCTCCTACTGCTTTAGTACTAAACTGACTAACTACTCCTACTGAGGGGTGTATACTGCAGGGAGGAGGACTTTATTTTTATCTCTACTTAGTGTCGCCGTCCAAAAGCATACACCCATGGTCCTGTGTCCCCCAATGATGAGCTAGGAGAAAAGGATTTTACAGTGAGTACACAAAAATTCCTGTTTTTAGGGTGACAAACTTCCATTAACTATCAGACATTTATCAGTGAACCTGTATATAGGCGGTATGTTTCAATTCTAGGAACACCTCATAAAGAATAGGAGCTTTTTAAGCTGCAAAATGGGGATTACAGCAGTTAAATCATACCAGTCTGTTGCAAGCACACTGCTTCCATGTTCGCTCATTAAACCTCATGCATCCCCCCCACCCACTGTTACTACATCTGCGATTGGTTGCAATCAGACTGCACCCCCACTCATTGTGCTAGCATTTGTGATTGGTTACCCGTTTCACAGTAGCTGTCTGTGTGCTAGAAGTATAAAAATAAATAATTTTTAAAAATGGCATGGGGGTCCCTGTATATTGATGCACAGCGCAGATAAAGCATGCAGTTGCGATCTTCAGCCACCTTCGGTGTGGTTATCTTAGCTGTGACCCCCACATTACCAGTCCTGTAAGTAAATAGTTAAAAAACAAGACACCCTCTTTTACCCATTTATTAACCACAAGCATACCCATGCACTCAGATGTAAGCCAACTCCAAGAGTGGAACAATCGGAGGAAAGTATAATAGAAACACATCACCACTTCTGTATTTATCACCCACTCCTGGTTTTGGCTTATGAATGCTGAGGTAAAAAACACACCAAATACTCATTGTGTGCACGTGGCCTAATGTGGGGTCCAAGTCAGTATACAGCCACATGCACACGTTGAGAATTCAGTTGCCTTTATACCTCTGTATTTGTATACCAGTATATACTGTTCCTCTGACTGTACCATTTTCTGGTTTTGGCTACAAATACTGAGGTAAAAACTCACCAAATGCTTAATGTGTGCACGTGGCTGTATACTGACTTGGATCCGACTTTAGGCCACGTGCCGAATACCAAATTTGTTGAGTATTTGTAAGTCGAGTGGAACAATCAGAGAAAAAGTATATTGGAAACACATCACCACATCTGTATTTATCACCTATTCCTGGTTTTGACTAAATACTGAGGTAAAAAACTCACCAAATACTCAACATGTGCACGTGGCTGTATACTGACTGGGATCCCACATTAGACCACGTGCACACATTGAGTGTTTGATCAGTTTTTTACCTCAGGATTTGTAGCCAAAACCAGGAGTGGATAATTTAATTAAATACAGAAGTGGTGCAGGTGTTTCTATTATACTTTCCTCTCATTGTTCCACTCCTGGTTTTGGCTACAAATCCTGAGGTAAAAAACTCACCAAACCCTCAATGTGCACACGGCCTAACCCCCTCAATATCAGTGCATCCAACTAGATAAACAGAGGATGGGGCACTCTGTCTGTCACAACTGCTAATTTCTTCCCTACTCGTCATTAAAAATGTAGGTCTGCCTTTTTTATACTAATTTTATAGGCTTGATCAAACAATCACATACTTAACAAGGCCCCTTGTTATAAAACTATAAGGACGGAGAAAAATAACCTTTTTTCCCATTTATTGCTGTATCGTTGCAATTTTTTCGGTTTCAATCTGTAGTTTTTATTCGTACCATTTTGTGGTACATAAAAATAACACCTATTCTGAAGGACTCACACCTGCGATCATTTAACAGCATGTCCTATATACTACAATACTTCAGTACTGCAGTGTAGAATGAAAATGACGATCTCTTGTGAAGAACCAAGATGGCTGCGGCCCTTAGGCAGGTCTCTGGCAGCCATGACAGACCATCATCCCCTTGTATCAAATTATAAAAAATCACGGTCCTTAGAACGTAGGGATGAAACGCCTAAGGGTACCTTTACACGTCGCAACATTGCATGCAATTTCACTTGCAACTTACTGGTTGCAGTGAAATCATGGACACATTGTTCTATTTTGTTGCCGTGTACAAATGTAACAATGTGTCCATGATTTCACTGCAGTGAAATTGCATGCAATGTTGCGCCGTGTAAAAGTACCCTAAAACATCTGTTCTTGGATGAAATGAAAACAATTTATAACAGTCTTGGCCCCATGGGCGACAGCAGCTGGTCCACCACAGCATTGGTACAAACTGAGTCTATATATTTAGATTTCTGATCATTCAACAGGCACTGCCATTAGAGGTGCAAAGCAGATGACGACCTTCTTTTAGGCACTGTTTAAAATGGAAAAACCCTTTTTGACACACCGTGAGGTCATTACGCCACCTCATGGCTTCAGGGTAAAGCAGTTCTGCACATTCGCCTGTAGGGGGAGCTGTACGCACTGAAGTTCATTGACCATAATAGAGAGCATGTGGTATGTTTTAGCCAAGTGGCACATTGTGGATACCTTATATTTCATTGTAAGAGTAAATATGTGAAGCCTTCTAACTCTTATACTTTCGTTTCAGATTTGACCCATCAGCTGCCTTCAATACCCTTTCAGCCAGGATCTTGCCATGCTGTGACAGATTCCACTCATCACTCCACTTATGAATACCAGTGATTTCAGCACCCAATGCCTCCCTCGTTTTTTTGCTTACCCACCTGTGTTCACTAGACCCGTCTTTGGGAGATAAGCGGTCACTATCTGTGGTAGTTCACTATTGAGCTGTATTTGCACATTCACAAATCTGTCACTAGAATGTCTGGACTCGGTCATGAAGGATCCCACTCGCATACTATATGGAAATTGTTCCAACCTTTATGTGGTGGTTAGAATTAATATTGCATCTAAGGTATGAGACTGTATGACCAGTTTCACTAAATATTATTGGATCGCACACAAATATAAGGACGCCAAACACCAGATGAAAGTGTACAGCTCTTCTGATGTGTACGAGGCCTTCTGACACTGCCCCCAATAGACGATGAAGGATCTCACAGCTAAAATGTAATCGCCTGATCTTTTTGTTGTGAGGGAAGATAAGCCGCTGCCAGGAGTATCTGGCAGGGACATACTCCCTTCTCCCCATTGAGAACACATGAGTACTTGGCCATACTGAAAGTTCAAGTATATGGTGGGGTTGGGCGAGAGAGATGTCAGCCGAACGATCACTTCCTATTATATAGTTACATGTCTTGTTACCTTTGGATATAATATCCATCCACTGGGTGACATAGTTCTAGACACCATCAGAGATCACTTCGCTATCGTGACTCACCTTATTTTTTTTTTTAGTGACACAGGGATGTCATACTGCTGCACATATTACTGTACAACCGGGCATCTTTTCCAGCCGTAATGGCGGTTATCATCTAGCTTTCCTGGTACAGTTATGGCCAAGTAGTGGCCTCATACAATCTTAATTAGGCTGATAGAAGAGAGCAACTCAAAGAAATGACGGAGACCCTGATTCCAGGGATATGTCATTTACTGGGCTGCTTGCTGTCATTTTGATAAAATCCATGTTTTCTATGCTGCTGATCTTCCAGTTATTAAAACCCCATCCACACCAATGATTGGCAGCTCTCAGTCTATATACAGTGTACACAAAAAGCTGATAATCAGCGGTGGGTCTGGGGTTATACAGGACTCATGAATATGTATGATTACATGGCAACAGGACAAGTGATTATCTCCTGCTGGTTTATCAGTGATTTTATCAAAACTACACTAAGCAGCTCAGTAAGTGACACATCGCTGGACTCAGGATCTCTATCTCTACATTATGCTGCTCTGAGATTTGGTGGCAAAAACCTGGTTACAGATTCCCTTTAGATAGTTATGTGCCTAGTGACAACTATCTCTCCCGACTCCCATACACAGCTGAGTGCTCATGTGTTTTCTGTGAAGGAGCCACTGGCAGATCCCTCTGGCAGCAACTTATCTCCTGTAGATGAAAAAGGCTTGACCACTGAAATTCAGCAACCCAGATCCTTCTCCCCCTCCAACATCATCTGTTTGGTGTGAGTCAATAGGCCTCCATACATGTTAACTTTTTGCCGATACCCCCAGGCTTTAGCCGACTTTAGTGTAATGGGTAGCGGGGCTTCTATCCACAATGCTGCTATTGTGATCTGTGACATAAAATCCGCTACGTATCCGACCCAGGTGGGTACACAGCATTGTTAGCCCCAGATGGCCCTGTGTCCTACCCTTTTATTAGGTGCAATACTTCCTCTGGTACTCGTTCACCCCAGGTACTTTTATATTGCTAAGGGCAGAGTTGGCCCTAATACTGTCCCATAGTTTATATGGAGGGTTGGGTATATTCATGATGTTAATTACATTATATTAGACCTATGAACAATTCGAGTTATTACTGACCTTTGTTGACCGTGGTGCTTGACTGAGCATCATAGAAAATGTGGTCCAGCAGTAGCTTGACCCTACAGGATGGTTTCACACATCTGACATCCGGTGTCCGAGTACAGATACCGATGTCTGGACCAACAATGGGTTTCCTAACAAAGCTAGAATCATAGTCCTGATATAAGCTGGTGAATGTGGGTCCGTAAATCCTCAGTCTTTCAGGACAACACGAATGTCAGATGTGAGAAAATGACCTAATAGGAACAGAATCTAGAATTGTGTTTTGCACTATGTAAAAAGAGAGAATTCACTATATACCTGTCCATTGTGTGGTAGATTAATGTGTCGTTAATGGTGGTTTTCACTAAAATAGGTTATTTTGCATATTAATAGATGATTTTAGTTCAGTTTAGAGAATTATATGACAACAATCTGTATGAACATACACATATATAAGCGCGAATGTGGAATAGGAGGGCAGTCACTTGAGGTTTTTACTGTGGTTTTGTTGCAAACGCTTATTAGGACACGATCCGAGCAGAAGACCCCCGTCTGTGAGGTCCTAAATGCCCTTATAGGGGGTATAGAAATAGGATTTTAGGTTTTTACTGCTGCCATATTCCCTGTTATCAGCAAAAGCATCTTATTCTCTTCAATGTGACATTTGACAACTGAAAAAAGTAAAACCATCTGTTCTCATTCATGTTTTTAGAAAATGTCTGAACTGAAAAATATGGGTGTCAAGGCCCCCATACATATTAGAGGGAAAGGATTGGACAGTGATGCTCGTATACACAATGGTAGTAGAGCGTCGCTGATAATGTCACATGGGATCATACCTGCCAAGACATGTGCTTGAATGGCAGGTATTGTGCACATACCCTAGTCTAGTAAATATGACAGTGGCACTATACCTGCTGATAGTCCACATGTCTGGGCAGGTACAGTAGCTGCACAAGCCCTGCTTATTGTGCACGCATCTGGGCAAGTATGTGCACACGTGACGTCATCAGCACCGCTCACCACCTGATGTGTGAACCAGGCTGGACAACCCTTGGAGAGAGCTACAGTCGGCTTCACTACAAACACCACATATGGAAATCCCTGAATATTATGTTATAGTAGTAAAATGGCTTCCAAAAGTAAACTTAAAGTGTAACCACCGTTTAAATTTTCATCTAATTATAATGTAGAGAAAATGATTTTAATAAAATTTCAAATAAATGAAATCTGGAAGAAAAGCTTTCAAAATACTTCTAGAGGATGGTCCCCTATGCTTTTTCTAAAACAGACATATGCTTGTTGTTAGAGAAATCTGTATTCAGCTCCACACACTGAATACGGCCTTATAAGGTTGGGGACGGAGCCCATGCAGCGTGCCCGACTACAGCTGATCAGTGTATCTGCAGTATACCTCAGGCAGGTACTGTGCTGAGCTCCGTCACGTTGTCAACACAAGCTTCTGTGATCTTACCTGACTCCTCCACAGTCACATCAGCTCTGCTCCATTCTATCATCTCACGATCTCTGATCTGTCTTCTCTCAGGAGATGTGTGGAGGCCATCAGCTGTTAGCACAGAGCAGAGTCAATTTGACTGCAGAGGAGTCCGATTAGATCAGAGGAGCTGGTGCTGATAGCCTGACGAGCACAACAATGTCCCTTAGCCTGAGGTAAACTACAGATACTCTGATCAGGTGTAGCCAAGCATGCTGTGTAGGCCCCGCCCCCAACCTAATATGGCCGTATTCAGAGTGTAGAGCTGAAGACTGATTTCCCTGACAACGAACTTATGTCTGGTTTAGAAACAGCCTAGTGGGGATTACGTTTGAAAGGGTTTAAACAGCGGTTCCACTTTTGTCCCTAGACACCTGATCTTGGACACCACAGCATGAGAATATGGAATAATAATTCTTTGTTCTTACTTTTTTTTTGCCTTATAGATTGCTCTTAACAGGTTCTGATAATACAGACATTAATGTCCTTTTACACAGGCAGATATCGGCAACTTTCACATGATCAGCGCTTGTATAAAGCACCTTATCCACGGGCCGATGTGAAAAATGTTAATGCAGTCGTTCAGTCCTTGTTTCTCGTATCATCCGCAGCACATTTCCTATTTACACGGGGCGATGTGCTGCCAACATCAATACTTTATAGGTCCATAAAAAAGATGTGATCAGCCAACTAATGAGCACTTGTCAGCTCATTGCTGCCATGTTTACATGGGCCACAGATCAGGAGAGAACTTGCTTTTGCTTTTTCAGCCGATTATCAGCCCGTGTCTCTGTATATTTAAAGAATGTATCTCCTTGGCTAAAGTAAAAAAGCTCAGACAAGAAAATGTGATTTACAGAGCTAAATGAATAGTACCAGTGCAATTTATATATATATAGATATTTATTTGTAATTTTCCTTTTGATAACAATGTTCCTTGACCATAGTCATGGGATAGATCTTCACGCATTGCTTTAATGGGGTTGTCTCATCTTTAGCAGGAGCGCAGCACTTATTGGGTTTCTTGTTTGCACTTCTACATCTTTGAAGGTTCGGACCAGCAGCATTGTCATTCCAGGTGTCCGAGCTCGTTGCAAGGTTTACCCTTTAACGAACATGAGAATAACCCTTTAATTAGTTAAGGCTTGTCATGTACCACTGAATAGATCATTGTGAGTTTCTGACCTGTGTTGAAGCGATCACATACAAAGAGTCGTCTATAAAATAATGATAATGTTAAATGCAGAAATGTGTTCACGATACAACATTGTCACATACCTAAATTATGTCTGCTACATGTAGAAAAATGTTTGGAATTTTCTTTTCCCCAAGGATACTGTACAATTTATTAAAGGGGTTGTCATTGCTTTTATAAAATCTGTGTGTGTATCTAGGCTGCAAAATGCTGACAGTTTGTAATTTACATTCTGTTAGCATTTTGCTTTGTTACCTAGATATCAGCATTCAGCATGTGGAGGAACATCTAAGCCCCTACCAGAGGCATGTTTGTTTTTGAGCCTTGATCTAACGTCACAACTTGTCGTTTACACCAAGACTCCAAAAAGCCCTCCTCTGTGGCTAATATGACCACCCCCATTCATTTATGTCATCTGATTGAACCACATTGCACACAGCGGTTATCTCCTTCTCTGCAACATTGTGCTCATCTCCTTCACTGAGCTGCGGATTCGGCACAGTGTTGCAGAGAAGATGACCACTGTGTGCTGTGCTGCGGTGTGTGCTCACCTCCTTCCCCCGTGCTGTCACTGATGCAGTTCTCTTTGCCACAGCCACCCGCTCTGTAAAGGAGAATGAACTGCTCTGTGTCAGTGCTGGCACGTGGGAAGGAGGTGAGCGCGCACGCACTGCAGCACAGCACACAACAGTTATCTCCTTCTCTGCAACTCTGTGCCAAATCTGCAGCTCAATGAAGGAGATGAGCACACAACAGTTATCTCCTTCACAGAACTGCAGATTCAGCACAGTGTTGCAGAGAAGGAGTTGACTGCTGTGTTCAATGCGGTTCAATCAGTTTACATAGGTGAGTGGGGTGGTCATATTGGGGACTGGGGAGGGTTTTTTGGACAAGTTGTGGCGTTACATCCAAGCTCCAAAACAAGCACGTCCCTGTTAGGGGGCTGAGCTGCTCCTCCACATGCTGAACTCTCATATCTAGGTAACCCTGCATATGCTAAGGGTGTAAATTACAAACTGTCAGCATTTTGCAGCCTATATATACACAGACATTTCATAAAAAGCCCGGACAACCCCTTTAAATATCATACTGTATAAGAGATACTGAAACAGTAGGGATGGTTGGGAAATGTGAATTCAGAGCTCAGAAGTCAGCAGAATGATGGATACAGTTCTGAGGAGAGTGCAGTCCGATTTGCCATCAACATGCTATAGGAAGGAGATTGGTACATGTTTTTATGTAGTATAACATGTAACAAAATTATCATAATCTCTGTTTATGAGTCCAGTGGGTGGATCTGACTGTTGGACCGCCCACTGGACTCTTAAGCCCAGAATGAGCAGAGATATAAATCAATATATTACAGGTTATACTCTATATATTTTCATACAATTTTATATCGATCTGCTCAGCTCCTCATGATCTATATCATTGAAGACAAACAATAACATTACATGATGTGTGAAATCTTAGCTCCTCTCCACTTTACAACGCGGGTTTCGGACATTTTCAAAAACTCCAATATTGTTTGCCCATTTCTATGTTACTTTCTGCTTTCGCCAATCTGTAATAACATTGTCATTATATATATAATGTATATACATCATGACTCACAGTCTTCAGCTTAAATCCGAGCTGCCACAAAATTCTACTTTCTCATGTGTAAAGGTACCGTCACACACAGCAATATTGCATGCAATTTCACTGGCAATTTGCTGGTTGCAGTGAAATCATGGACACATTGTTACATTTGTACACAGCAACAAAATAGAACAATGTGTCCATGATTTCACTGCAACCAGCAAATTGCCAGTGAAATTGCTAGCAGAATTGCCGCGTGTGACGGTACCTTAAGGATTTTGAATGTTTTTTGTGATTTTTGTGTATTTTTTTGTGATTTCGTATATGAATGTCATCATTTGTACAATTTGTCTATCCACATACAGAGTTGAGACTTGATTTTGTAATTTATTTGCGATTTAATGTGTATGTGGGATTATACAGCAGGTGCCCCGTTACCTGTACACAGTGCAGGCAGACATTTTGTGGCCTCCGCGCAGACACACGGTGAGAGTCCCAATGGGCAGCACCGTCCCTGTATATCTACTTTAGTTTCTAACATGAGGCACGGTGACGTTAGTTACAAATGGTCCACTGTCCTAATATGTAGGGTCAGTGGCAGTGACTTGACTCAGGGACCAATAAAGCACCAGTTTATATGCCAATCACCAATGTCCTCATTATGCAAATCTCTTCAAAATGGTTGAGAAATTGACAATTCCATGAAGATTACAATGTAAACATGTTCATGGAGCATTTTATTCTTTGAAAAAAAAAATCTGTAAACTTAAAGGGAACCTGTCACCTGAATCTTAAGTGCCTACACTATCACTAGCTGTCCCTACACCTTCCTAGCTTCCCCCTATCTATCCCTTTCTCGTCTAAAGTGGCCATATTAAACATCTGAAAAATAGGTTTAAACTTACAGAAGTCCCTGAGGCTGGGGACTGGAAAGGCGGGCCAGGCTCCATTCAGCACGCCACCATTGTGTAGTGCACGCCCCGCTGGGCGGCATTATTCTTTTTCCTCTCTGCCCCCACCATTTGGAATCTCCCGCCCTCTGTGCCATTGTATGCACTGGCGTGGTGAATTATGGGGCCGGTCAGGTGATCGGCCCTAGTGCATTATGGCAGATGTTTAATATGGCCACTTTAGATGAGAAAGGGATAGATAGGGAGCAGCTAGGAAGGTGTAGGGACAGCTAGTGATAGTGTAGGGACTTAGATTCAGGTGTCAGGTTCCCTTTAAAGGGAATCTGTCAGCAGGTTTTTGCTATGTAAGCTGAGAACAACATGATGTAAGGGTTAAAAAGTAAAATGCAACTGTCTCTCTTATCACGGTCTGTGCTATTGTTTAGGTAAACTAATGTCTTTATTACCCTCACAAAAGTTAACTGCCGGCACTCCCTAACATATAACGTGAACCGGTGCTAACTGAACATAATGCAATATTACAACTATCATTACAGAGTTCAACTGTTTCTAAGTCATGACCACGTGAATGTGGGAAATAGAACTGAGGAAACATGAAAATATGAGACACTTGGCATATACAAATGGCCATCAGTATATCCGCCCAGTAGCCATGTCGAGGTGTGTTTCTTTACTGGGTCCCTATTTTATTTTTATCTTTCACTCAGCAGGTTCCTACTCGCCCTTGCAGGAGTAGAGGCTTTTTTTTAATCCAAATAGTGGCATTAACTAAAGCAAGAATGGGAAACGCCAGGCCTCGAGGGGCGCCAACAGTGAAGGTTTTCAGGATTTCATTAGTAGTGCACACACAGGTGATAATATAATCACCTGCACAGGTGATGATTCCAATCCCCCTGTGCAATACTAAGGAAATCCTGTAACTCTGCACTGTTGGGGACTTCCAGGCCTGGAGGTTCCCCATCTCTGATCTATACTATAGGGACCCAGTAAGGAGACACGCCTTCACATGGCTACTGGGCAGGTATACTGATGGTCATTTGTGTGTGCTATGCAGGGCTGTGGAGTCGGTAAGTCAACTCCTTCATACATGGCTCATGTTTAAGTGATAAATTTATTGTAGTACAATGGTAACATCAGGCTTTGGTCATTATTATGATACATTAATCAAGATATTTAGATAGAACATAAAAAATAATTGATAATATTCCGCACATTCTACATTGAACTACTGTACCCAATGTATTATATATTTTAGGAGTCGGTCCATTTTCTACCGACTCCAACTCCATCAAAATGGCCACTGACTCCAACTCCACAGCTCTGGTTCTATGTGTCTCATATGCTCAGTTTTCATGTTTTTCCATGCTTTCTCAGTTCCATTTTTCATATATTCATACTGTTTCTTTTTGTAATATGGCTTTATTACCCTTTTATTAATATTACAGGACTAAGTTGTTACACGCAGGGCAGTCTTACATGCCCCCTGCAGTAATTGTCTTCACAATTAATGGATCATCTCTACTGAGAGCCTGTTGTGTGCAGGGACAGCTCTCTCAGCTCTGCTGTGTTCCTGAAACTAAAATATTTGATTGTGTGGGAACAGCTACATCCAGTAACCTGTGTGATACATCGTTGGATTCAGGGTTTCTTTGCCTTCATTATGTTGCTGTCAGATGAGGTAGTCAAACCTGCTGATAGATTATCTTTAAAGAGGATCTATCGTCTCTCCTGACTAGAGATGGTGCGAATCGATTTGCACATCCCACTCCATTGACTTCAACTGTGTTCTATGGCCACGGGCATGGAAGAGGGAGTGCCACCTCTTACCTGATGGCATCTGCAACTCTTCTATTTATTAGCTGGCCTGGCGCTTCATTACTTGTACATCATGCTACAACGATGGTTAGGAAGTTAGAGGCCTTACTCTTGTCTTTCCCATTCCGGTGACCGTAGACCATTGTCTAAATTTCAGGGGTCTCAAATTCCAGGCCTCGAGGGCCACACACTGTCCAGATTTTCAGGATTTCCTTAGTATTTCACAGTTTGTAATCAAATGACCAACTGTCAAAGTAAAGAATCCTGAAAACCTGGACTGTGTGGCCCTCGCGGCCTGGAGTTTGAGACCTCTGGCTCTGAACGTTTTACATGAACTCTACTCCTGATATGAATTTTTCCTCTTTTCTTAGAACTCTGCAATGTGCGTTCCCTTATTATTTCTACTGAAAATTGAATAATATGGCAAGTGGGTGATACCCTTCCCGTTGTTTCCCTACAAACAATGACACCATCCATTCAGTGCTGGATGTTTCTGACTGTAGGGGACACACCCAGTTGGGAAGGGTAACCTGGTTGTCTACTTGTGAATATTCTTCCAGGACATATAACGGAGGAAAGATTCAACATTGCAGGAAAAGTTCCTCCAGCTTCACGATTTCAAGAGAAATATAAGTATTTACTAAAAAAGATATTTCAGGAGTGATTTCCTTAAATGAAAAGTCGAATCAAGAGGTCATTTACTGGTGTGCTTTTTTTATTTTGTAATTTTTGGGAAATGTTGCTTAAACTTCAACCAATAATGAATTGTTCACAAATTCCATGCAAATCATGGAAATGTTCTGTACCACTGCAGGTGACGGGACTGCAATCAGGAATAAGGAGGTGAATATGGTGCTTTATAAAATTATAGGAAGATTATATGATTTATGTTGTTTTGGTTCATTTTAAATAAACCCTGAGGAATTTGCACCTTTTGTGGCTGGTTGTCTGGTCAATTCTGTATGTTCATGTAATATTCTTAATTTGCATAGTTTGAATAAAGCTGTTGTACATGTTTATCTTCAGGACATGGAGCATTAAGAGTACCAAAAATACCTATAAATTACGGTAAAATGGTGTGGGAATTTTTTATGACACTTTTGATTTTCAAGACATGAGGCATTAAGAGCATCAATAAGCCAAACATCTGACTCTTCAATTTCCCTGTATTCGACTCTTAACTCCACTAAAGTGGACACCGACTCAACAACCCGGGCTGTGAAGTCAGTGAGCCAAACATCTGACTTCTCAATTTCCCTGAATCCAACTCCAACCAAAATGGCCTCCGACGCTGGCTCCACAGCCCTAATAAGAGTCACATGAATATTCATAAACTAAAAGGGTGTGAGGATTTTTCATGACATTTTTGAACTTCCAGACTTTGCATTAAAGGGATCCTGTCACCTCCAGAACACCTAAGCTACCAAAACATGTCCCTGCAGCATCTTATCACTAATCTCACACTCCTTTTGTCTCCTAAAAGCATCCTGTGAAAGTGCATAAAAACGTTTTAATACTTACTCATTAGTGATTATAATTAGCAGGGGCTATATTCTTTAGCCCTTAGGGCGTGTTGTTTTGCAGGCTCCAGGATCCACCCTCTCTCTCTGTCTGTTTGCTCTGCTTACGCAGGCTTTGCCCTCCCCCCTCTCTATCACTCATGGCCACTTTACACACACCAACTTATCTGTCCAACTTCTGAACAACTTACTGGTTGCAGTGAAATCATGGACATATTGTTCCATTTGTACACAGCCACAAAATAGAACAATGTGTCCATGACTTCACTGCAACCAGTAAGTTGTTCAGAAGTTGGACAGATAAGTTGGTGTGTGTAAAGTGGCCTTAACAGAATGCAAATCATTAGTCCTGCCTTCAGCTGCACATCACAGCAGAAGCTGCACAGAGAGAGGGCTGCAAAACAACACGCCCTAAGGGCTAACGAATATAGCCCCTGCTAATTATAATCATTAATGATTGAGTATTAAAACGTTTTTATCCACTTTGACGGGATGCTTTTAGGAGACAAAAGGAGTGTGAGATTAGTGATATGCTGCAGGGACGTTTTGATAGCTTAGGAGGCGTTTTGGAGGCGACAGGATACCTTTAAAGGAAAACTGTCAAGTCAAAAATCCATATGTAGCTGATATCTTTTTCTAATTCCTCGCTATAAACACTCTATTCATGTATTTCTTTTATTTATATCTCCCTTCTATCTTCTGTAAACTTCAGAGATTCATTCCATCTGTCACTCACAGTGAATGATCCACTTAATTCTCTGCTGTTCACTCCCCATAGCATATGAATATGCATGTCATATTTTCACATCACTGCACAAGAGATGAAGGAAGAGGGGGGCTTTATTCTGCTCTCTGTGTTTGCAGCAACACAAGAGGTCAAATACAACACAGAACCTGTCACAGCAGGGATAACTGCTTAGGCTGAAGGTACACTGTGCGAGGGAAACTTGCATTGCACTCGAACCAGTGTTGCCCTATCAGGCAGGGCACACTGGTATGAGTCCCACGCACTAAACTCACATTGCAAGTTGAAAGCGAGTGCAGTCGCAGCATGCTGTGACTGCACGCGACTTTCACGTGCGTGAGGGCAATAGAAGTGTATGGGTGCGAGAAAATCTCGCACCCATACACCACACGGTGCGATACTCGCACACGTGTTTTCATTTCCCCCTCTGTGCCGGTACAGTAACAAAACATCATGTACCGCAGTGACAGCAGCGGTACAAGATGATTAGTTCAAAAATATGATTAGTCAAATTCAATGATTTCTGTGGCTATTAACCACATCAGCAGCCTCTGCGCAGCATGTCTGCACAGAGGCTGCTGATGCGGCTCATAATCCGGTGTTCGCAGGGTTAATAACATGCTGGTGTGGTGGCACAATGTGTTTAGAAAGTGTCCTCACTCTCTTGAGACACTGTGTCATCACACCATGGGTTTGAAGGGGTTAAATCATCTAAAATAATAGCCACTAATTGGCTTTTTAATAGAACTGTCAAAAGCAGCGGCGGGTCGGTATTCAATTTGCGTAACTAACAGACCCCGCATCTCCTGGCAGGGAACTCTCCAAGGGACTGTAAGCTCATCGCTGAAGGCCCAGTTACACCTGGCAACATCGCTGCCGATTACATAGGCCACGCCCCTACATCGCCTATCGGCAGCGACATCACCCCTACGTCGCCTGATGTAAAGGGGCGATGTCGGCGCCTCTGACAGCTTGCCTGGTTTCACATCAGTGATGTGAAACCAGGTGCCAATCTGGGGCGATGTGTTCACATCGCCCATGTAAAGCCCGCTTGTGAGCTGACAGGCGATGGGAGCCTCAAGCTCCCATTGTCCTGCATCGATGCTGGGGTTTTGAGAAACCCCAGCGGCGATGCCGCCTCTCAGCTCGCCGGCCCATCGCCGTAGATGTCTCCCCGTGTAAACGGGGGGTGGCGATGCTGGCCGGGCGCCAAAAGCGTGAGCCCTCCCGCCCGTCGCCGCCGACATCTCCAGTGGTGTCGCAAGGTGTAGCGGCACCTTTACAGTATCTGCCGCCGCTATGTTAATGTACATGCAGAGCTGTCCCTGCTGCGTAGTATTTATAGTCAAAACCAGGAGTGGAACAATCAGAGGAAAAGTATAATAGAAACACGTCACCACTTCTGTATTTATCACCCACTCCTGGTTTTGGCTACAAATCCTGAGGTAAGAAAGCTCACCAAATAGTCAATGTGCTCGTGGCCTTGTCTGTCATGTAATCTTAGTTTTGACAGCTTGGATAAAGATGTCCATATTTATCTTTAGGACATGTGGCATTAAAGGGAACCTGTCACCCAGGCTCCTTTCTGCCCCTCCTCGATGCAGCAGCACACGCCCTGCTGGGCGGCATTATTCTTTCTTCATCGCCGCCTCCTCCATTTGGAATCTCTCGCCTGCTTTACACCTATCATGTTGTGGTGATGCAACCTCGATGTGTCCCCTGCCCAGGACACAGCAAATGGGAGATTGTATCTTCTGCTTGGTAGCAGCACACACAGGATTAGCTGCTTCTGGAGCTGAGTGCTGATTGAAAGCACTGACACCCACGTGTGCAGGTGAATAGGAGATGATATGAGCTGTCCTGGGCTGTGGGGAGGGGGTGGTGTGTCAGGACAGCAGCGGGAGCTGCTGTGTATAGAGAGCTGTGTGAAGATTTAACACAGCCTGTGAGCTCTCTCGGAGTGGACGTTCATGAGGCTAATGAGCGGATGGTGAGGAGAGAAAGGTTGTGTGCTGACCTAACACAGCCTACCCGGGGGAAGGTATATCAGCTGTTGAAATTGTATGAGGCTGTACTCGGCTGCGCCCCGGAACCTGGAGGTCTGTGAATACCTGAACTGTGCCATTAAACTGTGTGCTGTGTGAGTAAATACCTGACTCACTGTCTTCTGTTGTGCCGATCCTAACCGCTACCTTACAGTGTAAAGCAGGTGGGAGATTCCAAATGGAGGAGGTGGCGATGAAGAAAGAATAACGCCACCCAGTGGGGAGTCTGCTGCTGCATTGAGCAGTGGAGAATGGAGCCTGGGCCCGCCTTTTCAGTCCCCAGCCTCAGGGACTTCTGTAAGTTATGTTATTTTTCTACTGTTTTATAGGGTGGATTTAGCTCAGAGAGGGATAGATAGGGAGCAGCTAGGAAGGTGCAGGGACAGGTAGTGATAGTGTAGGGGCTTAGGGTGCCTTCACATTTGCGGACCCCTCTGCAGCGTTCTGCGGAGGGGATCCGCAATGTGAGCGCAGCACCGCCAGCCCCTATCTAGACAATACTCCAAAATGTCATGATTAGTTTGACTATTAGTCTGTCAGCATACAGTGCCTACAAGTAGTATTCAACCCCTGCAGATTTGGCTGGTTTGATAAGATGCCAATAAGTTAGAGCCTTGAAACTGCAAACGAGAGTAGGATTTATTAACAGAAGCATAAATCTTACAAACCAAAAAGTTATGTTGCTCAGTTGAATTTTTATAAATTTTAAACATAAAAGTGTGGGTCAATTATATTATTCAACCCCTATGTTTAATATTTTGTGGGGGGCTCAGGTTTTCCTGAGGAAGGTGCCAGGAGGGCACCGAAACGCGTAGGAGGCAGGAGGAAATAAAGTATTTCGTGGAAGTTCCATCTTCACGTGTTTTCTTTGGATTGGATGATCGTGGCAGCGCGGACTGTTGAGACACCATTTTCCCTATCATCTGAAAGATAATAGGTTGTCAATCTTGTGCTATAAGAATGCAGGACTGTGTCTGCTTACAGGACCACAGCTCTGCAACCATTATTGTGTGTCAGTATGCTTGTGCCAAGCTGCCATTACCATTAATGATCCTTATTTTGGATTCATGTGTAGTTCTTGTATGTACAAGTGATGGCACTGACATCCTTGTGTTTGGGGAGGGGTGTGGTTTTGTAGTTCGCCTCAGGCAGTAGAGAAACTAGGTTCACCCTTGCCCGCGGCTGTTAACCACTTAAATGCTGCTGTCAGTCTCTGACAGGGACCTGTGGTGACTGGTAGCGCATCACTAATCCTGCCTATCTGCACCCCCATCATGTGACCTCGGGGTGCCAATGGGTTATCATAACATCCATGGGTCAACTGATGACCCCTGTGTCTGTCATGACGATCCTTCTGTGAATGCCAACTGTAAGCCGCCATTCATAGGACTTCATGATTTCTGCTGTACAGAGCAGTGTTGATGCTGCATGGCCCATGGAGCTCAGAGGCAGAATTGTGGCAAGGCACAGATGTTGCCTAGGTTACAAAAGAATTTCTGCAGTACTCAAGGTTTCTAAGAGCACAGTGGCCTCCATAATCCTTAAATGGAAGACGTTTGGGACCACTAGAAGTCTTCCTACGCCTGGCCATCCAGCCAAACTGAGCAATCTTGGGAGACGAGCCTTGGTGAGAGAGGTAAGGAAGAACCACAATACCACTGTGGCTGAGCTCCAGAGATGCAGTAGGGAGATGGGAGAAAGCTCCACAAAGTCGACCATCACTGCAGCCCTCCACCAGTCGGGCCTTTATGGCAGAGTGGCCCGACAGAAGCCTCTCCTCAGTGCAAGACATATGAAAGCCCGCATAGAGTTTGCAAAAAAACACATGAAGGACTCCCAGACTGAGAAATAAGATTCTCTGTTCTGATGAGACAAAGGTAGAACTTTTTGGTAATAATTCTAAGCGGTATGTGTGGAGAAAGCCAGGCACTGCTGATCACCTGCCCAATACAATCCCAACAGTGAAACGTGGTGGTGGCATCATCATGCTATGGGGGTGTTTTTTAGCTGCAGGGACAGGACAACTGGTTGCAATTAAAGGAAACATTAATTCGGCCAAGTACAGAGATATCCTGGATGAAAACCTCTCCCAGACTGCTCTGGACCTAAGACTTGGACAAAGGTTCACCTTCCAACAAGACAATGACCCTAAGAGCAAAGCTAAAATAACAAAGGAGCGGCTTCAGAACAACTCTGACCAATCCTGACTGGCCCAGCCAGAGCCCTGACCTAAACCCAATTGAGCATCTCTGGAGAGACCTGAAAATGGCTCCACCAATGTTCACCATCCAACCTGATGGAATTGGAGGGGATCTGCAAGGAAGAATGGCAGAGGACCCCCAAATCCAGGGGTGAAAACTGTATAATTGCCAAGAAGACTCATGGCTGGACTAGCTCAAAAGCGTGCTTCTACTCAATACTGAGCAAAGGGTCTGAATATTTATGATCATGTGAGATTTGAGTTTTTCTTTATTACTAATTTTGCAAAAAAAAGATCTACATTTCTGTTTTTTTCATTCAAGATGGGGTGCAGAGTGTCATTAATAAGAAAAAAATGAACTTTTTTGAATTCACCAAATGGCTGCAATGAAACAAAGAGTGAAAAATGTAAAGGGGTCTGAATACCTTCTCTACCCACTGTGGTAGTTGTAAAGAATTTTTTTTTTCCAGCAACACGATTTGTAGGAAAATTAAAAAAAGCCTTTATTTAGAATATCAGTACACAATGCACAAGGAGGAGGCTGGAGGACTGTGCTAGCAGTGAAGACCTCTTAATAAGATCCCACCCATTAGACTTCTTATCTGTAAGTTTTCTAATGTTTTTTTTAACGCTTACAGGGAGGCTAGAGACATGGGGGACCCCTTCCCTGAATGCAGCAGACATTCTGCATTCAGTGCTGCATTTATTTTGCCATGCAGCAGGGGGGTGACAGGTCCTCTTTAAACTATACCCAACTCCCCAGCACTGAAAATGCTGAAGTTGTGAGATGTAATACAGAAATGGGTCTGGGACCACCAAACCACCTCTCTATTTGGATTTGCATTGGGTTTCTAATCTGATTCTTGCCTTTCCTCTCTTCCTTATAAGTTCTCTAAAGATTCTATTCATTTGCTAGAACATGCGCATGCGCAATCCTCAGAAACAGTAGTATACCATCTGCATATAGGGCTACGTTTCATGTAGTGAACCATACCTAAATCCCTTTATGTTTGAGGACGCCCTTATTGCCACCGCCAGAGGTTCAACTGCCAAGGCAAACAGCAGATGAGATAGGGGACACCTCTGCCTTATTCCCCTATACAGAAATAGGTCCAAGGTCTCACCATTAACCCTGACCCTTGCCTCCGTTGCTGAGTAAAGGAGCCTCACCCAATCTATGAATCCCCTCCCAAAGCACATGCTAGACACCGCCCATAGATACAGATACACTCACTCATTGCTGTTAAATGCTCTCGCCGCATCTAACGTCGTAATGGATTGGAATCCCTTGCTTTCCTGTGGCAGCTGCACATTGATATAGAGTTGGCGAATATTAACTGCATTCAATTTATTGCGCATAAAGCGGGTTTGACCCAACTGTATAACCTTAGTAATAATTTTGGATAACCGGTTTGCTAGTACTTTTGCCAGGATCTTAACATAGGTTGTTAATAGGGATATTAGGCGACAGGACTCCAGTAAACAGGGTTTTTTGAGTAGGGCAAGTTACCCACTTCCTTCGCTGCAATATATACCTTCAATAGTTGAGGCAAAAGAATGCACCCATATTGTTTGAGTACCTCAGCTGGTAGCCAATCCGTCCCCGGGGATTTATTATTGGTCATGGACCCAAGGCTGTACTCCGGCTCCTACCTTGGGCCTCCAGCACCTCAGCATCCGCTATCGACAGCGTGGGGAGTCTGGAATTATGTAGAAGCTCGTCCATAGCTCCTTCTGAGAAGGCCGTCCATAATCTTTATAGAGAGCTAAAGAATTCCTGGAACACCGCCAGTATGTCCGCCGATGACTGGACCACCAAGCCCCTTCTGTTTTATATCCTTTATGAATGACAACCCATGCTGCGCCATTTGCTATGGGTGCCAAAAGATGTCCTGCCTTCCGTCCCTCCTCATAATACATCTCTTTTTGACAAAATTGTTTGTCTTCTACCTTTAAGAATATATGTTGGGCCACCAGTTTCTCTGCCTCCTTCAATCGGGAAATATTTGGAGTCTGAAGGGGATTTTAATATGTTCCTCCTACTTGGGTAACCTCCGTCTGTAAAAAGTCTCCAAACGCTTAGGATCTACTTTTTATAGCATTTACTTCCTTAATCAAAAGACCCCCTCAGAAAGCTTTGGAGGTGTCCCAAATTATTCCCCTAGATCAGGGGTCTCAAACTCGACTGGGTTGGTGGTACGCACACAGAAAAAAATTGATATTGAGGGATTGCATTGCTTGTAGGACTAAGTGACATTTTTAGTAATACCAGAATTTTTTGCTCAATGTGGTAATGTCCAAATCCTGATCTTCTTTTATTAATGTGCCCACCGTGGTTCTCTTCTTGTAGTAATCTCCCCATCCTGGTCCCCATATTGTAGTAATGTCCCCGTCCTGGTCCCCTTGTAGGAATGTTCCTAATCCTGATCTTCTTTTATTAATGTGCCCACCGTGGTTCTCTTCTTGTAGTAATCTCCCCATCCTGGTCCCCATATTGCAGTAATGTCCCCATATTGTAGTAATGTCCCCATTCTGGTCCTCATCACGCACACTCACTCTCTCCCAAACACACACACTTACTCTCACACAAAAACACAGACACTATCTCTCGCACACATTCTCTCACACACTCACTCTTCCACAGTCTCACAGTCACACACACATTCTCTCACACACATTCACTCTCTCAAACAGACTCACATTCTCACACACTCACATACACACATTCTCTCACACACATTCTCACATACACACTCACATACACACATTCTCTCACACATTCTCACACACAAACACACACAAGCACACACACACAAAAACACACAGACACACATTCTCTCACATTCACACACTCACACACATTCTCACTCTCACACACATTCTCACTCTCACACACACATTCTCACATACACACTCACACACATACACACTCTCCCATACACACACACTCTCTCACTCTTACATTCTCACATACTCACTCTCACATACACTCACACACTCAAACACTCACACTCACACACATTCTCTCACACACTCACATTCTCACATACACAATTTTCTAACCTTTAACAACCAGGGGTACAGTGCAGGAGGGAGCTGCGCTCCCCGCTGTGCTATATCTTCCGGCTGCGGCACTGACAAGGCTCTACCACTCAGTAACATCAATGCAATCCACTGGCCAATGAGAGGCCCGCAGCTGCCGTCAGCGTATGACGTCACCTGCGGGCCCCTCATTGGCTGGTAGCTTTCATTGATGTTACTGAGCGGCAGAGCCTTGTCAGTGCCGCGGCCGGAAGATATAGCACTGTACTGCACTGTACCGCCGGTGGTACATGTGACTGTCCACAGTGAAGCCCCAGGGGCCGCATGCAGTGTTTGAGACACCTGTTCTAATTCATTGATATGCACCTGTATGTACTGTGTATACAGTTAGGGCCAGAAATATTTGGACAGTGACACAAGTTTTGTTATTTTAGCTGTTTACAAAAACATGTTCAGAAATACAATTATATTTATATTATGGGCTGAAAGTACACACTCCCAGCTGCAATATGAGAGTTTCCACATCCATATCGGAGAAAGGGTTTAGGAATCATAGCTCTGTAATGCATAGCCTCCTCTTTTTCAAGGGACCAAAAGTAATTGGACAACGGACTCCAAGGGCTGCAATTAACTCTGAAGGCGTCTCCCTCGTTAACCTGTAATCAATTAAGTAGTTAAAAGGTCAGGGGTGGATTCCAGGTGTGTGGTTTTGCATTTGGAAGCTGTTGCTGTGACCAGACAACATGCGGTGAAAGGAACTCTCAATTGAGGTGAAGCAGAACATCCTGAGGCTGAAAAAAAAGAAAAAATCCATCAGATAGATAGCAGACATGCTTGGAGTAGCAAAATCAACAGTTGGGTACATTCTGAGAAAAAAAGGAATTGACTGGTGAGCTTGGGAACTCTAAGGCTATGTGCACACAGGAAGGTTTAGTGAAGGTTTAGGAGCGGAACCGCCGGTCGGTTTCCATCAGGTTTATGCAAATTTATGTTAATCCAAAAGCGGCTTTTGGATCAACATAGAAACCTATGGAAACCGACACCCGGTGTGCACACACCGGCGGTTTCCACATGCTCATCCGTTGCTAACCCGCTGGGTTCCCAGCGGGTTAGCAAAGAATGTGCATGTCCTATAAACCGGCCGGTTCTGCAGCGGCTGCAAGCAGAATCATGTGCTGCTTCCAGCCGCTGCAGAACCGACGCCACTAACCCGCTGTGCACCGCCGCACACCCGACCGTCTTCCGCAGCACGGACCCGACAGGAAGCCGGTGGGCGGCTCCGGAGCTTCCTGTCGGGTCCGCCCAGCCGCCGCCGCCCCTAACCCGCCCCCGTGTGCACATAGCTTTAAAGGCCTGGGCGTCCACGGATGACAACAGTGGTGGATGATCGCCGCATACTTTATTTGGTGAAGAAGAACCCGTTCACAACATCAACTGAAGTCCAGAACACTCTCAGTGAAGTAGGTGTATCTGTCTCTAAGTCAACAGTAAAGAGAAGACTCCATGACAGTAAATACAAAGGGTTCACATCTAGATGCAAACCATTCATCAATTCCAAAAATAGACAGGCCAGAGTTAAATTTGCTGAAAAACACCTCAAGAAGCCAGCTCAGTTCTGGAAAAGTATTCTATGGACAGATGAGACAAAGATCAACCTGTACCAGAATGATGGGAAGAAAAAAGTTTGGAGAAGAAAGGGAACGGCACATGATCCAAGGCACACCACATCCTCTGTAAAACATGGTGGAGGCAACGTGATGGCATGGGCATGCATTGCTTTCAATGGCACTGGGTCACTTGTGTTTATTGATGACATAACAGCAGACAAGAGTAGCCGGATGAATTCTGAAGTGTACCGGGATATACTTTCAGCCCAGATTCAGCCAAATGCTGCAAAGTTGATTGGACGGCGCTTCATAGTACAGATGGACAATGACCCCAAGCATACAGCCAAAGCTACCCAGGAGTTCATGAGTGCAAAAAAGTGGAACATTCTGCAATGGCCAAGTCAATCACCAGATCTTAACCCAATTGAGCATGCATTTCACTTGCTCAAATCCAGACTTAAGATGGAAAGACCCACAAACAAGCAAGACCTGAAGGCTGCGGCTGTAAAGGCCTGGCAAAGCATTAAGAAGGAGGAAACCCAGCGTTTGGTGATGTCCATGGGTTCCAGACTTAAGGCAGTGATTGCCTCCAAAGGATTCGCAACACAATATTGAAAATAAAAATATTTTGTTTGGGTTATGTTTATTTGTCCAATTACTTTTGACCTCCTAAAATGTGGAGTGTTTGTAAAGAAATGTGTACAATTCCTACATTTTCTATCAGATATTTTTGTTCAACCCTTCAAATTAAACGTTACAATCTGCACTTGAATTCTGTTGTAGAGGTTTCATTTCAAATCCAATGTGGTGGCATGCAGAGCCCAACTCGCGAAAATTGTGTCACTGTCCAAATATTTCTGGCCCTAACTGTATATATATATATATATATATATATATATATATACACACACATACACATACACAAACTGGTGTGAATTGATGACACAATTATGTCATAACCTTGAGTATTACATGATTTCCTCTTTTACTCACTTACTACATCATTGTCTGGTCATAGGTCACTAGACAAACAACTAATTTGCAGGAACAACTTAGATAATATTGCACCCTGAAAAGATTACCCTTAGGCAAGAGTCAAACTCTCCTGTATGTCACGTTATAACACTGATACAGGTACGCAAACAGAGAAATAAAAAAAAGCCATGGGAAAACATGTATCATCATATTTCTATGGGACCACAGTATAAAATTGATCTAATTTATATTACAAAAAGTAGACTTAAAAATAGAGCAGAATTCCTACAATCTACTGTTTACTACTTCCTGTCTCGTTAGACAAGATTGTAATACCGTACTTATCTTGATTTCCTAGTTTTGCTACAAAATTTCAAGACATATATAAACTGTTTGTTACGTCTATATGACTTGCAATGTTGTTGTTTTTTTTCTTTTCCCCTACTTGTAAAACTAATAAAAACTTTTGAACAAAAAAACTAGAGCAGAATTGCTGTTTTTAGGTTGCTTGTTACCTAAAAAAATGCTCAATAGGTATTAACCGTAGAATGTGTGATGTCACATGCAAGACATTCACAAAGTAAGCTACTGGCCCTAAAAGGCCCGGGTTACGTATTTAAAGGGACTCCCAGGTCAAATATCCATATGTAACTGATTTAATTTTCTAATTCCTCCGGTGAAGCTCTCTCTATTCATGTATTTCTTTTATTTATACTCCCCCAATCCTCTGTAAAATGCAAAAAAAAGAGATTCATTCCATCTGTCAATCACAGTGAGTGATCACTTCTCTGCTGCTCACTCCCCAAGGAATGAATATTCATGCAGTAACATCACTGTACTGTGCTTCCCTCCTCTGTAAGCATACAACCAAAGCATTGGAAATCACTCACATGGGGGGGGGGGGCTGTATCCTTTTGTGTGTACTGCTCTCCAGGCATTCACCGCAGAGAAAAAAGGAGGGGGAGGTATGTGCTGTTAGCAGCTGCACCTCTGACATCTTTATGTCTCTCCAGTATTAAGCAGTGTCATTGTATGTATGAGGCATATGTGTAGTGTGTGCTGTCTGAGATATTTCTTTGTGTTTATATGAACATTTGTTAATGTGCTCAGCAGACACACACTATATTACATTACATACATTACATGTATGCAGGGAAACAAATGTTCACAGAAACACATAGAAATACTCCTCCTTCCCCCCTCTCCCTTCGAAGCAGCCTGCAAAAGCCTGAAATTGAGATTGATTTCAGCACAGGGGGAGGGACAGAGTACCAGCTTGGATAGGCATGGCTATTTAAATGACATTTACATATGTTGGACTAATAGGGAGTGAAAGTAATGAACTGGACTAGTGCACCAGCTGCCTGCAGCCTGTGAAAATGCTTATAGCAAGAAAACTACAGAGGGTACAGTACTGATTTTTACATGTTTTATAAAGGGCTGCCCAGGCACTATTCAAGGGTACTATTAGCATCATACTGAAAAATGACCTGACAAAGTCCCTTTAAATATGCTGCTGCTATTAAAACATCCGGCTATGCCTTTTCCTATTTTTAAAAGCCGTTATGCCTCTTTTTCTGCTTTTTAGCCTGCTTGGGGCCCAATGTAATTAATACACAAACAGGTTATATTTCTGACAAATGTCTTCTGATGCTTTTAGTTCTCCATGCTAGAGGTGTGGGCACATTTCTTTCATGGGGCTGAGTTATGGGACAAGGTCTATGCTCGCAGCTCAGTCAATAGAATGTATTACCTATTCCTGGGTATCAGGTTACTGATTGGGGTGTGTACTGGTGACACATAGATGTCATTTTCCGTCATATTGCAGCATTTCCTTGTTAGTTCACTTCTTACGGTATATCTTAGTATGATCAAAGGTCACTAGAGAGAGGATTTCTTGGAATAACTAAAATCATATGTGACAGCCTTGTAGTAAAAATGGCTGATTTTACACACTAGATGAAACTGGTGTCTGTACTTAACCATCCTTTCAATTCTGATCATTTTCAGTGATGCAACATAGGCAGCCGTCACAACTCTCGCTATACTGCTTCCTTTATTTTGCAAATAGATATGCAACAAACAGGGGCGTAACTACAATAGGTGCAGGGTTGCGATCACACCCAGACCCTGCAGCCTAGGGGGGCCCCAAAAGTCCCTTTGGCCAATAGACAAAGACTAATACTATTAAAGATTTGCAATAATTGGGGGACCCGTTGGAGCTTTCGCATCGGGGCCCCTGGGCCTGAAGTTATGCCACTGGCTACAAAGATAGCCACGTTCTCCATAAATACTCATATAGCTTCATATCTACCAAGAACAGTCCAAACAACATCAACATCCCAGGTAAAAGCTTTGTCCCCACTGCCACGGTGCCTGCATGTTGCTGCACTGTGCGGACTATAATTGGGGCAGTTTACCCTGGGCCTCCCCAGAACCCTAGGCCCTGGCCTATCTCCCAGCTTGCCCTCATACTCTGGCACTGTCCTCATGTATTCACAATAGAGAGGTTATTCTGCAGTGTCTTACATAGGATTCTAAAAAATAAGACTACAAGAAATTTCATGCAAACAATACAAAAGTCATCTGCAGCAAACATTTACAAGAACTGCGGATTTGAGGTCCGTAAACAAGAAAAAACTGCGGCACTCCATGTAATGTATACAGGTGCAACGCTGAACATGACACATTGTAACAAAAAGACAGCGGCACTCAAACACTAAAGGTACCGTCACATGCAGCAATTTTGCTAGCAATTTCACTGGCAATTTGCTGGTTGCAGTGAAATCATGGACACATTGTTACATTTGTACACAGCAAAAAAATAGAACAATGTGTCCATGATTTCACTGCAACCAGCAAATTGCCAGTGAAATTGCTAGTAAAATTGCTGCGTGTGACAGCATCGTAAGACATGCTATTTTGACTATAGAACAGCATTATAGCTAAGGAAATATTTAAAAATTAGACACTTAGCTTATAAAAATGGCCATAGCAATAACTGCCCAGTAATAACCTTGAGGCGTGTCTTTTATACTTGGTCTAACCTACCTTTTATATTTACACTTTCAGGCGCAGCCTCTCTCCTGATTAAAAACCTCTCTTTGAATGGGCGAGTAGGCACCTGCTAACAGAGAACAATGGTACTTTTGGCTAGCGGGATAAGGGTGCACCGCAGAGGGTGTGACCCGTTTTTTTGTTACATTGAGATTTGTAAAGTAAATTTTTACTGTGTAAATTTATGTAAATATTACTCTTTGCAATTCATGGGGTTAAATCTTTACTATGCTGCATCTCTGCAGGAATTATATTACATGTGAATGTACCCTGAGAGACAAAAGTATTCAACATTAAAATGTAACATAAAGGAGTAAAATATATTGGGTAAGGGCATACTCCATGCTGTCTGAAGTTGTATATTAAGCTGCCTTCACACTAGCGTTTGTGTCTGCATGCGGAGGGCATGCAGACTCGAACACAGTGCAAACGCTGCCATACTGATGTGAACACAGCGGAGAATCTCTGCATGCATTCACATCAGTATGGTGCCCGGCCAGCCAATCAGCGATCGTGGCAGCAGCCGGGACGCGGAGATCAGTGGCAGAGATTCTCCTCCTCCCGGCCACCGCTGATCTCCTGACGGTGTCGGTGTGGGAGATTTGAAGAAACAGCTGATCTGTCAGCTGTTTAAATCTCCCACGCTGACACAGAAATGTGATGTTGGCGCAGGAGGTATAAACAGCTGTCAGATCAGCTGTTTCTACAAATCTCCTGCGCCGAAACCGTCGGGAGGAGGAGATTTCCGGCTGCTCCTGCTGATCTCCCGGGAGATCAGGGCGGCCACCAGGAAAGATTTCAATGTGTTCCGCAGCGTTCTCCTGCGCTGTCATGCGGAGGACACTGCGGATCCATTGACTCCCATGCATTGTGCGCTTGTGGGCGCTTGCTGATAAACAGGCTGCATTCGGAGGGCGGAGGAGGGCGCACAAATTATGCGCATCTGAACGCAACCACAACCGAATGCAGCCAACTGCAGGTACCATGCGTTCCTATGTTAAACATAGGAACGCAGTGTGCATGCGTTTGGCTGCCTTCGGTACGCTGCGGTTTCATGCGCAAATGTGAAACCGGCCTTAGCTGCTTATGAGCATTAGTGTCCAGTACACAACTTTGTTCCATCTAAAAGAGGATTATAGAAACCCTAAATTTCAAATCATAATAAAAGGAAGGGAATACTTCTAAAATTTAAAATTGTTCCATATACAATTGTCCAAAATGTCCTGGCAAATTACATCATTTAACTTCACTGATCCTAAGGGGCCAGGCCGACCCTGAAAAACAACCACATGGCATTATCCCTCTTCCATCAAGATTTAAAGCTGACACAATTATAAGTGTCAACCACTATGGAGATTTAGTTTCAATAAAATCGCAATTACACCTTTATTAAACATATAAAAGCACAAAACACGGCACAAATATTAGACAATGAATAAATAGTAGGAGATCCAAGTAGTATCCACTACCAGGTTGTAACACTAACAGCATTTTAGAGAAAGATGCATGCATCTATATCCCTTATCTATGTCCACAATGGAATCATTCATCAATGGTTTATCAATATACAGTGGGGAACATCCATCCTCCCATTCTCCATTCATCCATGTTATGCTCCTGCAGCTGCAGTCCTACCGCCATTGCACTCAATGTGTCCCAGTACGTGATTGCCCCTGCTGTACGTTTCACATAACGCTTTTGCAAAGGATGTCCCAGCTGACACATTGCAGTCAAGAAGGTGACATTATAACGGTATTCACCAAACTCAGACTCATGTATCAGATGCCAGAAAGAGAAGTGTGATCCATCACTCCACTGCTCCAGAATCCAGTGGTGACAGCTTTACACCACTCCATCCTTATCTTTGTGCTTGGTGATGTAAGTCTTATGTGCAGCTTCTCAGTAAAGAAACTGCACAGTTGTCGTACTGATGTCACCAGAGGACGTAAGGATTCTGAATTTGTGGAGTCAGCAGAATGTCTTTCTGCTCCTCTGCATTTGGTAATTCCACTCTCTAAGATGTGTGTGAATTGCTGTAGTTTCTTCCACTGTTCAAAAATATCCCTAAGAGGTGATGACGGAAGATTTAGGAGGAAGAAATGTTATGAATGCACTTGTTATATCGGTGGCTTCTATGACAGGACCGCGCTGGTATCAGTGAGATCTTTACCAACAGCAATTCTTTCACACGTTCGTATAAAGAAACTGATCAGGTGATCAGAGCAAGCTGGGGAAAGAAAGGTGCAAATAGGGTCTTATCCGGTGACCGAATGGTAAAGTTAAATAAAGCTGCTCACCTTTTGTAGTTGTTAGACACAACCACTATAGATGCGTGTATACGGCTGCTGCAGACCCACGATGGGATAAAACTTGCTATTTGGGATAGGAGCAGGGTTCAATAAACTTCTTGTTATCCTGATGAAGATGATCAGTGATAACAAAAATTTTCCATTAAATGTCACCTGCTCAACTCAGCAGGAAGAACGGCGCCGTCTAAAAATCACTAAAGTTGACTAATCCCCAGCCCGGATGGGATTCTCCCCAGAGTATTGCAGGAATTAAGTACCGTCATAGATAGACCATTATTTTTAATATTTAAAGATTCCATAATACCAGGGTCTGTACCACAGGACTGGCGTATAGCAAATGTGGTGCCAATATTCAAAAATGGGACAAAAACTGAACTTGGAAATTATAGGCCAGTAAGCTTTTTTTTCCAACTTTAATTTTATTTATTTTTCTCAACAATCAAAACATAACATAGAACATGACATTGCAATCACATGTACATAGTTCGCTCTCTGTTGCAAATAACCATTAATATCATCACGCGTCTGACTCACCGTGGCCGGCTGACTCCGGTTGATACAGGCGATTCTTCTCCTTCCTTGTCACGGGTGGACCGCGCCTGCCGGTAGTGGGGCCCGGTGTAGTGCAGATCAAAATTGAAGACGTCTTGCGGGAACAGATTAAAAAGGGGTTTAATTTGTTTGATTCGTGACGCCACCTATGAGTAGATTCGGTAAGGGCTACCGACGCTGCGGAACCCCCGGGGGATGGACAGCAGCAAGATGTTACGCTCCCCACAGGCTGAGCGGTGATCCCCGGGGGCTGGAGCTGCTCAAGATGTTGTGCAGCAGCTGCGGTTACCTTAGTGTGCGGACGGATAGTTCATAAGGAGACACGGACACAGATAGTCTCTGCAACGGGTCTTTACTGTAACCAGCAGGCAGTACATGGCTTACAGTGGTTGAGTAGTAGACCGGGTGGACTCAGCAGTGATAGTGTTCCTCAGAGATCCGCAGTGTTCCTCCATTCTACCTACTTAGCTCCTTCTTCTTGTGCCAGCGTCGCCCAGGAATACCAGATCGGGTACGGGGAGGCTGCTTCAATGCCCTATCCATGATGTACGTTCTGGATGCTTTGGGGAGCCTTGTATCCCTCAGTGGGTACACCGCTGGTTAGACGACTGGAAACTGGCTGGTGGTGGGGTGCTCCTGTAAAGCTGCTCCTCCACGGGGCTGGTTCGCGTGGCAGAGGTGAACTGCTGCCAGCTTCGGTACCAGTGAACCGGCTGTGAGTTGTGGGCACGGGAGTCTTTTGGGAACCCGTGTAGATATGCCCAATCCCGGTAGTTAAGGCCTCAGGTGCTGACACCCGACCGGTGACGGCCCAGGGGCCCGCACGGAGTGCGGAGCCCCCGCTCCTCTCCAAGTTCTAGTCTGCTCTTGTCAGGTTCTAGATTCTGTCTCCACTCTGTTCTGCTTTGTCAGAGAATATTGCGGCTGCAATACTCCCTTGTGACGCACTCGTTGCGGGGCGCCACACTCCCCCTTGGTTAAATCAGCTTGTCCCCAAGCGTCAAACTACTCACATTACAGAGGTTTTTGCATTTTTATACATATATGACACACTTTTATTAAAATGAAAACAGGTAAAGGTATGCTTTTGGTGATATAAGCAAAGAAACAGGTAATCACTTTGTGCGGACCCGGCGGGCGGTCGGCTGTACTTTAAACTAGAGTCCAGGCTGTAGCCGCAAGATCACACGGTTAGTGATTAACGGGAACAGAGTCATTGATGAAGTTCAAGTTTTAAAGTCACTGGCTCTGAGAACGATGGCGCACCCGGATAGCAAACCACCCATCTGCACAAGCATAGCGCTCGTAGGTGATAATATCGCCCCGGTATAGGTCGCGATCGGGATGTCCTCTTGGCAAGTTTGACTCAACATCCCGGCGCCCCACAAACACCTCCTCATTCAAACCCACCTCCCAAGCGAACCCCCACCCGGTATTTAAATTAAAGGTGGAAATTCTACCTTCACGGCGGAGTTCATCAGGCAGCGGCGGCTGGCGGCGAGCCTCGGCACGGGCCTGCATATTGGCGCGTTCTCGGGCTTGCCACTCCTCTCGTCGTCTCTGGCGTACATCTCCGTCGTTACGGCTCGGGGTGTAAAGATGAGTAACGGAGCTGGTGGTTTGGCGGGAAGCTTGAACTTGGCGGGCTGTCTGTATCGGAACCCGGTGGAACGGCACAGGGGAAGGTGTCGGCAGTGCACCCGACCAGTGTACCCGAGCTGTATGCCCGGAAGGAAGTTCCTTGTTGTCTCCCCAAGCGAACCCGGTGTCGAAATCCTCAGCGGTGCTGTGGGTCTCGTCGTCATCCTCTCCGACCTCTTCCTCGATGACCACATCAGGCTGCTCGTTGATGAGAGATATTGAAGCTTGTTCCGTTGTACAACAGGGCGGTGGTGCTGCGGATCCTTCCGTAGGGACGTCCTGCAGGGCTTCCAGGCTGCCTGCTTCTTCATCTGTTTCCGCAGGTAAAGGTGTTTCAATCCCGGTTACCAGGTAGGCCTCGGCAATGGCAAGGGAAGCCTCCGGTACGGGGATAAAACAGGCGACTGTCTCTGTAGTGGTGAAACATGTCGCGGGTTCCTCAGTGGGAACCTGGTAAAGATCGAGTTCTTCAATGGAGCGTGTTATGAGCTCCGGCTCAAGAACGGGATTGGTTGCGATGTTGGTCGCTGGAACGGGTTGAGTTGCGGCCTCCACCGGAATGACACAGTCTATTGGCTCAGGTGACGGAGCAGGACAGGTGGTAGGCGACGGTGAGGTGGTCGAGAAGCTGGTGACGTCGTCTGGGCTGGGAGAAGCTGTACCCGGTCGGCTCTGCTGCATCGCATGGTGTAGTCGTCTGCCTAGGGTCGCGCTCCAGCTACGGATCGTCCATTCCACTGTCTCTAGTAACCGCACCCGGAGGTCTTGTAGAGCTTCTAGCCAGAAGTCGGGGCTGCCGTCTATAGTAAGGGCAGGATCCGGACCCGGTTGGCTGACGGCTGCTCTGGCCTCCGCCTCGACCTCCCGCATCAGGTCTTGGAGTCTCATGCTGGCCATTCTTCTCGGAGGGAAACCACACCCGTAGAACCGGTAAGACGTCCTGGTAGAGCTGGTGAAGAAGTCTTCTCTTTCTGTCGGTGTGTCTATCTATGACACTCCCATTTCCTCTGGGCTCTTGTAGTCCAATCGTGGGACAAAGAGTTTGGCGCCTTTTGTCTTTAGCCCTCCCACGATGAGGGGGGGGTTGACTCACTCCTGGGCTTCACGTGGCGGCTTCTTGTGGCGGGAGCGCCATCTTGGGCGCCATCTTGACCCAATGGTGTAAAGGCGGGAAAGTTCTTTTAGGGACGAACAAAGTCCAATTGTAGACAATAAAGTCCAATTTAAGCACAATATACCCGTTGGGTAACGGGCCTGCTCGTATCCTGTTCGTGACGCCATTTTCTGACTCACCGTGGCCGGCTGACTCCGGTTGATACAGGCGATTCTTCTCCTTCCTTGTCACGGGTGGACCGCGCCTGCCGGTAGTGGGGCCCGGTGTAGTGCAGATCAAAATTGAAGACGTCTTGCGGGAACAGATTAAAAAGGGGTTTAATTTGTTTGATTCGTGACGCCACCTATGAGTAGATTCGGTAAGGGCTACCGACGCTGCGGAACCCCCGGGGGATGGACAGCAGCAAGATGTTACGCTCCCCACAGGCTGAGCGGTGATCCCCGGGGGCTGGAGCTGCTCAAGATGTTGTGCAGCAGCTGTGGTTACCTTAGTGTGCGGACGGATAGTTCATAAGGAGACACGGACACAGATAGTCTCTGCAACGGGTCTTTACTGTAACCAGCAGGCAGTACATGGCTTACAGTGGTTGAGTAGTAGACCGGGTGGACTCAGCAGTGATAGTGTTCCTCAGAGATCCGCAGTGTTCCTCCATTCTACCTACTTAGCTCCTTCTTCTTGTGCCAGCGTCGCCCAGGAATACCAGATCGGGTACGGGGAGGCTGCTTCAATGCCCTATCCATGATGTACGTTCTGGATGCTTTGGGGAGCCTTGTATCCCTCAGTGGGTACACCGCTGGTTAGACGACTGGAAACTGGCTGGTGGTGGGGTGCTCCTGTAAAGCTGCTCCTCCACGGGGCTGGTTCGCGTGGCAGAGGTGAACTGCTGCCAGCTTCGGTACCAGTGAACCGGCTGTGAGTTGTGGGCACGGGAGTCTTTTGGGAACCCGTGTAGATATGCCCAATCCCGGTAGTTAAGGCCTCAGGTGCTGACACCCGACCGGTGACGGCCCAGGGGCCCGCACGGAGTGCGGAGCCCCCGCTCCTCTCCAAGTTCTAGTCTGCTCTTGTCAGGTTCTAGATTCTGTCTCCACTCTGTTCTGCTTTGTCAGAGAATATTGCGGCTGCAATACTCCCTTGTGACGCACTCGTTGCGGGGCGCCACACGTCCTCTACACATTACAGCTGTATTAAATCTACAGAAAGGTCCCACATCTGCCAAGTCTGAGTAAATTCTTCCATTGAGTTATGGAGTGTGGCAGTCAATTGTTCCATCAATCGAATGTCTTTTACTCGTGTAGAGGCCAGTAAGCTTAACCTCTACTGTGGGTAAAATCCTAGAGGGTTTTCTGAGAGATGTTATACTGGAGTATCTGAAGAAAAATAACCTCATGACCCAATATCAACATGGGTTTACGAGGGACTGTTCCTGTCAAACTAATCTGATAAGCTTCTATGAAGAGATAAGTTGTGGACTAGACCAAAGAAACGCAGTGGATGTGGTGTATATGGACTTTTCAGAAGCTTTTGATACTGTGCCACACAAAAGGTTGATACATAAAATGAGATGCTACAGCAGGGTTCCATACAATCAAATCATGTAGCCTCCTGAAGGTAAACAGTGCAAATGCTTCAGTATTAAATAAGTACTTCAGTTTCAATTGCCCATTGAGACCTAATTGCACCTAAAGCACTAGGCACCGAAGGGAGGAGGGTCCCGGTGACCACCCCAACGCACGTTTCGTGACCTTGTGTGTCACAATGGTCACTTCATCAGGGGATGGTACATCATGAGTTTGAAAAACCCGCCATATATATATTCACGTTTAATTGCTCACCGATTTTCTGATATACATCATGAGTTTGCCCACCTAATATACGGTGCCATTCCCAAGAGCGGTGTCCTCATGGCCAGATGTGACGCCTTGCATGTCACCAGAAGCTGTTACCGCCCCCCAGCCGGCGTCGTCGCCAATCACGCATTCACGGCCGCCGCGACGCGTCTCCTAGGTGACCGCACATGCGCGAGTGAGATGTCTGATGCCGTAGTACGGGCGCAGTGTTAGAGCCCAGAGGTCAGTAGAAGACACAGCAAAATATTCAGCAGGGAGTCTAGGCCTGAGACGGGGACAAGGGGGCATCCTCTACGTCTGGATGAAAGAAGGTTTAATCATAATCACAGACGTGGATTCTTTACTGTAAGAGCAGTGAGACTATGGAACTCTCTGCCACATGATGTTGTAATGAGGGAGTCACTACTAACATTTAAGAAGGGCCTGGATGCCTTTCTTGAAAATAATAATATTACCAGTTATACAGTACAGACCAAATGTTTGGACACACCTTCTCATTCAAAGATTTTTCTGTATTTTTATGTCTATGAAAATTGTAGATTCACACTGGAGGCATCAAAACTCTGAATTAACACATGTGGAATTATATACTATATAAAAAAGTGTGAAACAACTGAAAATATGTCTTATATTCTAGGTTCTTCAAAGTAGCCACCTTTTGCTTTGATTACTGCTTTGCACACTCTTGGCATTCTCTTGATGAGCTTCAAAGCAGCAAATCACCCCCACACCATCACACCTCCTCCTCCATGCTTCACGGTGGGAACCAGGCATGTAGAGTCCATCCGTTCACCTTTTCTGCATCGCACAAAGACACGGTGGGTGGAACCAAAGATTTTGACTCATCAGACCAAAGCACATATTTCCACTGGTCTAATGTCCATTCCTTGTGTTCTTTAGCCCAAGCAAGTCTCTTCTTTATGTTGCCTGTCCTTAGCAGTGGTTTCCTAGCAGCTATTTTACCATGAAGGCCTGCTGCACAAAGTCTCCTCTTAACAGTTGTTGTAGAGATGTGTCTGCTGCTAGAACTCTGTGTGCCATTGACCTGGTCTCTAATCTGAGCTGCTGTTAACCTGCGATTTCTGAGGCTGGTGACTCGGATGAACTTATCCTCTGCAGCAGAGGTGACTCTTGGTCTTCCTTTCCTGGGGTGGTCCTCATGTGAGCCAGTTTCTTTGTAGTGTTTGATGGGTTTTGCAACTGCACTTGGTGACATTTTTCCCAATTTTTCGGACTGACTGACCTTCATTTCTTAAAGTAATTATGGCCACTCGTTTTTCTTTACTTAGCTGCTTTTTTCTTGCCATAATACAAATTCTAACAGTCTATTCAGCAGGACTATCAGCTGTGTATCCACCAGCCTTCTGCACAACACAACTGATGGTCCCAACCCCATTTATAAGGCAAGAAATCCCACTTATTAATCCTGTCAGGGCACACCTGTGAAGTGAAAACTATTTCCGGTGACTACCTCTTGAAGCACATCAAGAGAATGCCAAGTGTGTGCAAAGCAGTAATCAAAGCAAAAGGAGGCTACTTTGAAGAACCTAGAATATAAGACATGTTTTCAGTTGTTTCACACTTTTTTGTTAAGTATATAATTCCACATATGTTAATTCATAGTTTTGATGCCTTCAGTGTCAATCTACAATTTTCATAGTCGTGAAAATACAGAAAAATCTTTGAAGGAGAAGGTGTGTCCAAACCTTTGGTCTGTACTGTATATACTAGATTCTTTGATAGGGCGTTGATCCAGGGAACTAGTCTGATTGCTGTATGTGGAGTCAGGAAGGAATTTTTTTCCTCAATGTGGAGCTTAGGCTGGCTTCACATTTGCGTATGGGAAGGCAGCGTTTTGCTGCGTTCCCATACGCAGTTAAACGCATGCGCACTGCGTTCCTATGTTTAACATAGGAACGCATGGTGCCTGCGTTTGCTGCGTTCGGGTGCGGATGCGGACGATATCTGCTGCTTCCGGTGTCCAGCATCCGCACCCGGGACGCAGCATGTTGGGTTTTTTTGTGCGTTTGGGGAGCTTGGACAATCAGCAAGCGTCCCCAAGCGTACAAAAAAAGCATTGTCTTCAATGGGTCCGCAGTGTCCTCTGCATGACACAGCAGGAGAACGCTGCGGACCCATTGAAAAATCTCCCGGTGGCCGCCGGTGATGTCACAGGAGCTCACCGACGGCCACCGGGAGATCAGCTGACCCTCTGCTGTCCTCCTTCTCCCCGCCGCCTGTAATCTCATAGCGATGTCGGCGGGGAGAACAGCTGATCTGAAAGCTGTTTGAATCTTCCCGCGCCGACATCTCCTCACAGTGTCGGCGCGGGAAGATTCAAACAGCTCTCAGATCAGCTGTTCTCCCCGCCGACAGTCCCGGAGCTTACCGGCGGCCGGGGGGCGGAGATCTCCGGCGCTGATCTCCGCCTCCGGCCCGCCCCCGGACAGCGCCGATTGGCTGCCGGGCTCCATAGTGATGTGTCCGCAGGCGGACATTATCCGCTGCGGACACATCAAAGTGTCCCTGCTTCTGACAGCGTTTGTGTCTGCATGCCATCAGCATGCAGACACAAACGCTAATGTGAAGCCAGCCTTAGTGTTGCCACATGTTTTTTTTTCCATCCTCTGGATCAACATATTAGGATATGGGTTGAACTAGATGGACTTAAGGTACCGTTACACGGGCTGACTTTCTTCTCAACATCGTTCAAAAGTGACGTTTTGAACGATGTTGAAACGACATCGTTATTGAGTCGTTGCGTGTAAACGAACGATTCAACAACAATAATTAGTCAAGTTGAAGTTGACAGGTTTATGAACATGTTGTAAACCTGTCAACTTCAACTCAACCAACCTGCTGCATCGTTCAATGTGAACGATCTCCCAACGGCACAGCCTATGCTGGGGGATGGTAACCGTGGTACACATCATGTTACTAAGCGCTGCGCGGCGCTTAGTAACCTGATGTGTACCTTGGATACCAGCATCCTCGCTGGCCCGGATCGCTAGTGAGTCTGCCTGTGTGACAGCTCACCAGCGATCTGAACGATGTCGTTAGCGATCGCGCATGCATGTGATCACTAACAACATCGTTCTGAAAATTGATGTGTGTGACGGTACGTTTAAAGCAGGGGTCTCAAACTCCAGGCCTCGAGGGCCGCACACAGTCCAGGTTTTCAGCCTTTCCTTTCAATTTGACAGTTGATCATTTGATTACCAACTGTCAAATACTATGGAAATCCAGAAAACCTGCACTGTGTGCGGCCCTCGAGGCCTGCAGTTTGAGACCCCTGGTTTAAAGTCTTTCTTCAAACTTAAAAAACTTTGTTACTACGTACAGCAGGAGATTTTGTTTTTTTATTTTTGCTGAAGTTTTGGAAGCAAAAAAATGCCTTTAACTATGAACTCCTAGGATGGCAGGCAGAGGCAAAGCCAGGTGTTCAGCCCAGGAGGGCAAAACAACTGAGTGGGCCCCCTACCAGGTAATCACATATACAACTAAAGGTGGCGCAGCCTAATAGTGGGTATAGGAAAACCTCAAATGAAGACCATAGTGTTGCTGAATGTAATCTTACTCTATACAAAGACTGACACTGATGTTACCACCATACGGTGACCATATAGTGGTAGATACCCATCCTGCAGAACATACAAGAGATTACAGTACAGTTATGGATGGAGACTTAAAGCTGAGGTTCTTTCTGATAGCGTCGGTCACTTTTTCCGTCTTTTCCATCTGGCCCAGACAGACATGACAACTTCTTCCAGCCACAACTTGTCTGCAGGGATTACGACAAAAACACATTTGACTACTTACATTTCAACACTGTCAACCAATATTGCCAACCTGCACAAACTTCTCATCTTGCTCATCCCCCACTACTGAGCCACCGCTGACATACGTGTCCCTATCACTTGTATATGTGGCGCCCCTGTGGACTGATCGCCATAGTGATGCTGCAGTTACTCCACAGGTGTGGTGTCGCTGTTCCCAGGTGAGAGGGGTCACAAACCCAAGACACAGAATTGCACACAACACCATCCCGAGTCCAGGCATGGCGGTTCGGGTGGAACCTTTAGAGGGAGGGCCCCTTCTCCTGGTCAGGAGGAGGGGTTAGCAGTAGGTTAGAAAAGGGGAGTATGAGGGTAGAAAACACTCTAGAGGAGAGGGAGAACGTCGGAGGAGAGCATCGAGAGCGGATGCAGGAAAGAAAGCGTCCTGGGGACACTGGAGTGTGGGATCCACCTGTGTGCATGGAATCTGGCCCGACCCAAGTTGGGAGACAAAAGGGACAAGTTGCCTGAGGTGACCTGCCCTGATCTGGTGGGAGTGCTGCATGCCTCAGCCAGGAAAACCAGAGGCCATCGTTTCTGCATGAGCGGTGGCTACCAACCATGGATAATCGCTGGGACGGTGGCTAAACTAGGTTCAGGGGGCGGGCTTATGCAGTCACCTGACAAGGCCCACAGCCATCAGCCTGGGACCCTGTCCACGAAGGCGTTGGGAAGGAAGGTGAGTAGCTCGCGCAGCAAAGAGCAACCAGGAAAGGCTATGAATGGTGTCTTGGCAGAGTGACCCTAATCATCTGGGAACTAACCTGGCTGCACTTTGGAGGAGCACAGCTCCTGGCTGGGTGAACTTGACTGATCATCAAATAAAGGTAACGAACTGTATGATCTGTGTTTGCTTCCTTGTTGCTCACTTTGTGGCCTCCCTCACCATCTACACCCTAATAAACTGTTTACACCATTCCTGGGGCCCAGCTCCACCTGTGGGGAGCTTTCCCATCCGAGCTGCACTACCATCTGCACCAGCGGTCATATCCAGCAGTGGCGGCCACCACTGGCCGAGTACCACAAGTGGCGTCACAAAATATCTGTTGTAAATAATCCCCTTTTACTACACGCCCAAGGCCTCAGAGCCAGGTCACCGCCGCCGTGACCTCCTAAGCATCGATCGGCCCGGTTACTGAGTATCCCACAGCCCTGGTGAGCAACTGGCTTCACAAACAGGATTTCATAGCCTGGTACCCCCAGGTTCTGTGTGCCATAGACTGTATGTTGAACTGTATTTGAGAAGTGAGAGTATTGGCAACCCTGGCGCCATGATGCCATTTTCTTGCCAAGAGGCATGCCACAGCCTCCCTGGGTCAGCACAGAGTGCAAAAAGGAATGTACGCCCCCTGTATTGAGAGTGAACGAAGGGGACTTGTCTGTAGACCCAGAGAGTCTGCCCACGGATGTGACACGAAGCCAAGACCAAGCGACGAAGGTCGAGGAAGGAGCAAAGAAGAACATCTCGTGGAGAGAGGTGTCTGCAATGGCAGGACGAAAGAAGGAAGTCCTCATGTGTGTGAGTCCTGAGGTTGACCTACCAGGGCAGCTGTGGATGTCCCAGGAGCTGCTGCTAGCAATGAAAGCAGGCCTTTTGGAAATGGAAGTCGAGTAGCTGGGGCGACAGCTCCTGGAATTGCAGATGGCTACCCTAGGAAAGTGGTGAAAGGGTCTACGGTAGAAGGCCGAATGACAGCCACCTTCCCGGAATGCTGGACCGGAGGTCCAGAGGAAGGCCAACAACGCGCTCGAGACTACAAGAGCAGGTACCGCGGTAAGTCTGGCGATTTCAACTGCTTTGTTGGGTCCCGTAGATGCGCCTCAAATAAATAACCCTGGGCAGGTCACCCAATTAATGGATTGGAAGAGCGGAGTGATCTCCAATGCCAGATTGCCGGCCCCGTTACAGCCAGAATGTTCCCCCAGAGCCGAGGGAACCATGGCAGAGATCGTATATTTCCGCTGGGTCCGGAGAGGGGATGCCATGATGGGGTTCCCGGAGGGCAGTGCCAGAGCGACAGGGGACTTGTTAGAGGTGATTCCTAAGAAGGAGTATTTCTGTCAACGGCAACAACAAAGGGTGGAAGAAAAGAGGGAGGCTCAGGCCAGGCGGCAAAAAGAGCGTCACGCTGAATTGGAAAAGAAAAGCAAGGTCCCTAAATCCTCGGCCGTGGATCAAAAGGCACACGAGAGAGGTTCCATAATAGACTTCAACATCCATAAGGGCTATAGTTTCATTAAGGAGCCCCACCTGGTGAGCCATGTCTAATAGTACCCTGGAATAGTGCCTGGACAGACGTCTTAAAAACATGCAAAATCATTATTGTACCGTTTGTAGTTTCCATGTTATCACCATTGTCAGGCCCTGCAGAGAGCTGCTGCATTAGTCGTGTCCCATTTTAAGCAGAGACGATTAGTCCTGTGCTGCATAAACTGTCATGTAATTATGCACGTCTTCTCAGCATCTCCCTCCTCCACCCTCCCTTTGCTAACATGGCAGTGTCAGGTTTCACTTTCAGGTCTGTTCAGTTGATATCACCACGGAGGGAGAGAGCTACTGTAGGTCTGCCTTATCTACACTCCACTTGTTTCTGTAAAGCAGATACCCTGCTGTGCTGTGACAGTTTCTGTGTTATAGTTCACCTCTTGTGATGCTGCACACAGAGAGCAGAGAGGAGAATACAGCCCCCAGTGATCTGTGTAGTGATGTGACATGCATATTCATCCAATGGGGAGGGGACAGCAGAGAACTAAGTGGATCAATCACTGTGAGTGACAAATGGAATGAATCTCTTTATTTGAAATTTACAGAAGATAGGAGGGGTATATAGATGAAAGAAATACATAACTAGAGAGAGTTTAGAGGGAGGAATTAGAAACTGATATCAGTTACATGTGGATTTTTGACCTGACAGTTTTCTTTTAAGATTTCTAAAATAAAAGCTATATTTTAGGCCCAATACTAGTTCTACCTTTGTTGTTATTTAATCTCTCTGACCCTGGGTAACTACACTATTGGTAGCAGGATCAAACAAAATGTAATGACACTTTTAGGACAAAACATGAAAACCAACCTCTCCCAGTTTTTCTCACTTTGTGCTTCTTTTAAGATTGGTAGATCTAGTCAGGCATCATTGATGTTCAAGGAGACTGAAGTGTGATGGTGTAATTATTTTAATCTTCTTAAGCTCAGTGTAGGTCCTCCATTAGGGTAAAGGTCTTAGGCCGGTTTCACATTGCTATTTTGTGGCTGTCCGTGGGATCCAAGTTTTTGCAGGATCCCCCGGACAGCCATTGATCTGCAATCGGATAGCAAATAGCCATCCGATCCTATTCTATGCAGGATCCGTGTGGATCCTGCGGTCCCCTGTCTCTCCCTGCTCCTGCCTCCTCCATCTTCTTCCCTCCGCTATTCTATTCTGTCCCCCCGCTCCTCTATTCTGATCTAATCCCTATCCTGTCCCCTGTTCTCTTCCCTGTGTGTTTCAAAAAAGAAAAACTCCTCCCAGAGGATACATCACCTTGTCACCGGCTCCCAGGATGCAACACCATCAGGGCAGAAGGGCCTGTGGTGATGTCAGAGAGCCGATCACATGACACGTCAGCTGACCGGCTCTGTGACATCACCACAGGCTCTTCTGCACCGATGGTGTCGCATCCTGGGAGCCAGTGACAAGGTGATGTATCCTCTGGGAGGAGTTTATCTTTTTTTAAACACACAGGGAAGAGAACAGGGGACAGGATAGGGATTAGATCAGGATAGAGGAACGGGGGGACAGAATAGAATAGCGGGGGGGGGGGGGTGTGTGGACCGAATAGAGGAGTTTGGGAGGAGATAAGGGAAGGAGGATGCAAGGAGAAACAGGGAGAGGCAGGGATCACGGAGCCGACATCGGATCTGAGGTGAACTCGGATCTGATGTCCATAGGCTCACATTTTGTGTGCACTCGGATCAGCGCTGATCCGATGCTGTCCGATTTAAGTCACGGACACAAAATCGCAGTAGGCTACGATTTTGTGCCCGTGATTAAATCGGACAGCATCGGATGGTGCCAAAATCGGATGCCAATAGTGGCACATCCGATCCGATTTCCATAGAGGGACATGGGATCTGATTTCAGATCCGATTGTATCCGTTTTGGAACGGATATAATCGGATAACCGAATATCGCAATGTGAAACCGGCCTTACATAATAATGGGTCAAAGCTGCAGAAGGTCAATGATTCCAAACTAAAGACAATCCAGTCATGAGGTAATGGTGCTGAAAATTACAGAAGTTGTCCAGCACTAAAATGTTGATGGCCTATCTGTTACGGACAGAATTGTAGCAGGATGGCAGTGATGGGTAAGAGAAACTGTGAAGCTAGTCTAACCCTGTAGATTGGGCTTCCCTAGCTGATCCTGTTCCCAGAATGACCTCTAATGGTGGGGACGTCTGGGCCGCAACCTTTGCCCTGCTTCTGACCATCCCTGGGCTAACACCTCCTTACTTCCACCCAGGGATAGAAACAACTATTCCACCAAGATAACTAAAATGCTTCTGTAGAGTGTCTAGACAGCTCAAGGTCAGATTAGAGACTGAAATCTTTCAATGACACCACCTGGTGGATACTGGAATTATTTAAAGGCTGGTGGCGTGGACAACCGCATCACCTGACACACCCAGCAGCAGCTACCTAATACTGGAGAGCCACAGCCAGACCATGGACAGCAAACAAAACTACTACAGCTACTGACATTAACCCCAAATGCACCTACAGAAATAAATGTGGAGCCCACTGGGACTGGGTACTCGGTACCGGACCAGGTCGCAGCTGGGGATGTCACGGAGGTCCTGGTCCGGACTGTGTCCCGGGTTCTCACAAGTAAAAGGGGATATGTACAATGGATTAAAGTTTGTCGTAGTGCCACCCACGGTGTGTGGTCAATGATGGGACCACCGCTGCTACAGAGCCTCCAGGGAAGGTGTTAGGCAGCTGTAGATGGAATGGCTAACCGCGGGTAGAGCTGGGTTCCCCGGGGCAGTGATAGTTAAAGTGTATGATGGTTATGATGGAGGATTGCAATAGGTGCAGTTCACTTACTTTCCTACTGCTGCAGCCTTCTTCCAGCCAGTGTGTAGAGCTGACAGGCTGTGGCTCTCCAGGTGGGACCTTTCTGCTGTCCTGCTGGAAGAAATCAGTCACAGACAAGGGTGCAAAGGTATCGTAAAGTTCTGTCTGCATAGAATCACACACGGGAGTCGGAAGCAGGGTTCGCCGGGTTTACTGTGCAGTTTTCTCAGTACAACAGTTCACGTAACAGGTCTCTTACACGGGTTACAGACTTTCTACTCTGGGTTCCTTTAAACTCCCTGCAGCCAGGTTGTTACTCTGCGACCCCTCACTCTCTCTATTGTCCTTTCCAGGCTTTGTCCTCTGTCTCAGTGTGTGTCTCCGGACAGTGTAGCGGTAGCTCGGACCCTTGTGGGTCCTCGTGTTTGCCACTGAGCTGCCTGTCCTTTGGGTAGGAACGTCAACTTAAAATTGGAGCTCCCAGTCGGTGAATCTGGGGATACAGGGTAGATCTTCGGTCCCCGTCAGAGCCAACACTCTGCACTCTGCCTAGCCTCCAATAGTCCTCTCCCGCAAGGCACTATCAGGCTCCCTCTTGACCCGTGTGATTCTGGCTTCAATATGGAAGGCTACTCCGCCTGGAGTTGGTCAGTGCTGCCGTATTCCTAGGACCCAGTGCTTCTGGTCCGTCTCTTTCCTCACACTCCCGGGGTACTGGCTATGGATGAGCTTTCTCTCCATGGTTTCTCTGGCTCTTTGGATTCTGCATCTCCATCAGCCCCACTCCTCCAGAACGTGTGCTTCCATCTTTTCTGCTCGGCACCCTCTGGCCTACTCTGGTATTTTCAGCTCGGTCTTTGCTTCTCAGCCTACTCCGGCCTACTAACCCCTTCCTCCTCTTCTTCCTCTATTTCTACCTTCTGTCACCTGACCTGCATGCTCCCCACCCACTGTCCTCTAAACCCACCACTCCTTGCCCGCCTAGAGTTCCGGGCTCCAGGTTGGGTGCTGCCTCCTAGTGGTGTGTGGGATGTTTGTGAGGGTGTTTGTTGTGCAAACTGTCTTTTCCTCCTACCTGGCTGCAGTTCCCTATGTGGCCACCCTGGTCGCAGGGGCGCCACATAAACTCATTTAAACACTGCAGAGCAGTTTCCAGAGACTGCAGGGCAGGGTAGGTACACAAGCCACTATCCTTAGAATGGTCATCAATATCAGATCGATCCAACAACAGGTCCAACAACAACAGGTCCAACAACCTACACCCCCACCGATCACCTGGTTCTGCAGATGCTGGAAATAAAGATTGCACAAGTCCAGAACTCCTCAGCTCTGCAGACTTATTTTCTGGTGGGTTTGAATTGGATTCACCCTGTAAAATTCCTGAAAATGCACTGGGAAAACACTCCAAAGAATCAATGGCATATGTTCAGGGGGGTTTACATCATTTTAACAGCTTCAGGTTTCCAAAAATGACAAGCAATTAAAAAAAAAGTGTACACTATTCTGGTGGCATCTGCTTTGAAGATGATCCATACTTTATAATAGAAGTCAATAAGAAGGCAACAAAAAAAATCATAGAAGACACTGAAGCAGTTTCAAGGGATTTTCTTAAAGTCCATTGGAGGATCACTATACACGGAATGACCACTGCCTCTCTGGACAGGAAAGTGGAGCTGCATAGAAACATAAGTAGCTGACGCACTCCTGTTCAGAAAGGCAGGGGCCATTCCGGGTGAGTCATGCGAGACCCATGCGGTTATCTCGCATAGTGTTTCTCTGCCCTCTCTCATGGACTACATACATATAATAGTAAGAAAAGCGGCACTCTGCTATGACAATTAGAATACAGAAATATTTCAGTTTAGCAAAAATTGCAAAAATTGAGACACTAAGCTTTATGAATATGGCCATTTCGATAAACCGCCCAGCCACCACGTTGAGGTCTGTCTCTTTGACCGGGTCCCTAACTTTCATTTTCAGCCTCTACATACATATGACATTATTTTCATGTGAGATGAGCCCTGTAGCATCAGTTTGTTATGGATACATTGCAATTCTTTAACATTGGAATCTGCCTATGTTCTTGTAAACGTTAATAACTGCTGATATTTAAAAATGTATGATGTACAAATGACAATACAGATGAAAAATCATCAGGTTTTATTCAGGATGAAAATCGGACAAATATTTTATACACCTGTATGAACTCTGACTTTAGATCATTGGAATTGAACTGGTTCATTGGCACAAAAAAAAAAAAAAAGATGAAGACTGGACCAAAGGCCTACAATCTGGGGAAGCCTAGTGGATCCAAAGATTTAACACCAGGTCTCCTCATGGACTTACTTTTATAAATGACCCCATGTAGTTGTACAGGATCATTATGGGGGTGGTGTTATTATTCACTAATCCTATAAAATATTCTATTTCCTTTCTGTGCTATGAATAAGGACTACATTTTTGGCCCCAATGACATAGGAGATTTTCCGCTGGTTTTATGTTTTTAGAGATCTCTCTACAAAGTTCTAATTTTTTATTTTCTACTTGTGACACTGGAAACCTTCTGTGGCGCCCCACCGGGTAAGCTGCCACCAAAGGTACTGCATTCCCCGCGGTTAGGGAGTGTAGTGCCCGTGTTCTCCAGGTGCTGGGAGAGTGCAGTTTTGGCGCCCCTGCATCCAGGAGGCCACAAAGGGAACTTCAGCCACGCAGGTAGGACGACAGTTGCACACCAACACCCTCACAGCCCACACAACCCACGTACAGTAGAGGGCAGCATCCAGCCCTGAGCTTGGAGACTCTAGGCAGGCGAGGGGTGGTGGATTTAGAGGAGTGGGTTGGGCACACACGTAGTCAGGTGACTAACAGTAGAAATAGTGAAGTGGGAGGAGGAAGGAGTCAGTAGGCCAGAGTGAGCTGAGCAGAAAAGACACAGACCAGCAGTAGGCTGAGGAGCACGGCACAGGCCACGAGACAGCAGCAGGCCGAGCTAAGCTGAGCAGGAAGAAGGAAGCACACGTCCTGGCAAAGTGGGGTGTAAGGAGCGCAGAATCTGTACCGAGCCAGTGTGAGCCGGAGGAGAGAGAAAGCCTATCCGGAGCCAGTACCCCCAGGAGTGTGCAGGGAAGAGAGGGACGGTGATACCCGAGCCCTTGACTTACAGCTGAGGTGACCGACTGCAGGCGGAGTAGCCCTCCAATGATACTGGAAGACGCAGAGGGAGAGAGCCTGGTAGAGCCTCACACCGGAGGACTGCTGGAGGTTGGGCTGAGTAGAGTGTCGGCTCTAGAGGGGACCGTAGTTTTACCCGGATCCCCAGACAACCGACGGGGGACCACACCTATATGTTAGGGTCCCTACCCAAAAGGACAGGCAGCTCAGTGACAAACAGGAGGACCCACAGGGGCCCGAGTCACCGCCATACTGTCCGGAGTCACACTCACCAAGTGAACCCAGAGCACGTGAACAGCCCGGAAAGGACACAGAGACAGTGTGAGGGGTCACAGAGAGAGAGGCCTGGCTGCAGAGATTAAGGGAACCCCGGAGGGGAGAGTGAGCCCGTGTAATGAGACTTGAACTGAACTGTAAGAACTGTAATTGAATTGTAAGCTGTACTGAAGAGCTTTGTAAGTAAACACGGAGAACCCTGAATACGTTTCCCTTGTGTGTCTCTGCCTGCGAACTATTCCCTCCATACAGGATTATAACAACCCTCCACCTGCAGAGCCACAGGTTGCCAGCTCCAGCACCGAGGAAGGATTCCTGCAGCATGTGGCCAGTAAGTGAATTGCACTCAGCACCAAGCCTGCGCACTACACCATAGACTTTCATCATCACTGCCCTGGGGAATACAGTTATGCCCACGGGAACTATACCATCTACGCTGCCATTACATCATCCCCGGAGGTTCTGCAGCAGCGGCGGCCCCACTACTGGCCGCACACAGTGGGTGGCGTCACGACTGACAATCCCCTGTAAATATCCCCTTTTATTTGCCAGCCCAGGACACGGTCCGGACCAGGACCACCCGTGTCTTCCCCAGTAGCAGACCCGGTGCGGTACCGAGTACCCTCGTCCCAGTGGGCTCGACACAGTTAAGCCCAAAACACAAACACACACTCGCAGCAACAGGCCTAGGGACAATGAGAGGACCCGCAGGGAGGCCCTAGGTCACAAAAAGGTTGAAGAAAGGCTTTAAGTACATCTAGTTCAACCCATAGCCAAACATGTTGATCCAGAGGAAGGTAAAAAAAAAACATGTGGCAACACTAAGCTCCACATTGGGGAAAAAATTCCTTCCTGACGCCACATACGGCAATCAGACTAGTTGACAAGTTCCCTGGATCAACGCCTTATCAAAGAATCTAGTATATATAGGCGGTCATATTATAGTTTTCAAGAAAGGCACCCTAGTCCCTTCTTAAATGTTAGTAGTGACTCACTCATTACAACATATGTGGCAGAGAGTTCCATAGTCTCACTGCTCTTACAGTAAAGAATCCGCGTCTGTGATTATGATTAAACCTTCTTTCCTCCAGACATAGAGGATGCCCCCTTGTGCCCGTCTCAGGCCTAAGAATAAAGAGATCATTAGAAAGGTCTCTGTACTGTCCCCTCATATATTTATACATTATTATAAGATCACCACTAAGCCTTCGTTTTTCGATGCTAAATAACCCCAAGTTTAATAACCTGTCTTGGTATTGCAGACCCCTCAGTCCTCTAATAACTTTTGTGCTCTTCTCTGCACCCGCTCTATTCAGCTATGTCTTTCTTATACACCGGAGACCAGAATTGTACACAGTATTCTAAGTGTGGTCGCACTAGTGACTTGTATAGAGGTAAAATTATGTTCTCCTCATGAGCATCTATGCCTCTTTTAATACATCCCATTATTTTATTTGCCTTTATGTGCTGTTTATGCTTTGCCAGGGCAGGAATCTGGAGCTGACATCAGGACAAGAGATTTGCATGTTGTGAGTGACAGAGAGGAGGAAGGCAGAGCCAGCACAGCAGAAGGCGGCACACAGAGGCAGAGGGAGAGGGAATGGCCCCAGTCAATCAAGCTCCCTCCAGCCACAGTGATTGCCTCCATGGCTTCTAACTGTAAGTTTTACAAAGGCTATATCTTGGGCACACAGCACACAGACACATGGGGGACCCCTTCCCTGAATGCAGCAGACATGCTGCATTCAGTGCTGCATTTAGATTGCCATGCAGCAGGGGGGTGACTGGTCCTCTTTACATATTAAAAATAATGGTCTATCTATGACAGTACTTAATTCGTGAGGAGAGACTCATCCGGCTCGCTGTCCCCCGCTACCAGACCGTGGGGACCGGCAGGGCACGGCGTGGCCGCAGCCCCGAGCTCGTGGGCCTCCCTGTACTCATGGGACTACACCGCTCCTTCTAACTGAGCGCAGGAGGAGCACAGCTCGTCCACGCTGAACCCACTCCAGGCGACGACCCAGCCCTGGGAGCGTGTGTGTGTGCCGGCACTGCGCGACCCAGCGCTCAGGCCGAAGCCCCCTGCCGGAGACTGACCCTGGCACGCACCTCTGCCTACACCAGTGGCGGGGACCGTGAGACGCGGCAAGAAACTCTGCCCACCACAAACTAGTTGGGCGCCTGCGGTGAGTGTTGGGCATCTGCCCTCTGCCCCCGCTCTGCTGCTTCCCAGTTCACCATCAACTGCCTGCCCTGAACCTCCTAGGTGCCCGGCTCCCGACCCACCTACGGTGCGACCCCCGGCACTTCTGCCCCCTCCTGCTTCCATATCCTCCCTGGCCATAGGATTACACTGAGGGACGGGGCATATCCATCTGCTGATCCTGATGCTGCACCACTGAAGCCTCTCATTTCTGACCAGGACCCTCATCTCCTAGACCACCAGCCTCCTCCGTCCTGCCCGCATGGAGCCGCCGCCACCCTCACGGTGCCTCCGACCCCTGCCTGCACTGCATCTCTGGCTGCATCACCCTCCTGGCTGCTTCTCACCCACTGCTGCATCACATCCCTGCCTGCATCCCACCAGCGTCTACATCTCATCTCACCTGTGGTTGTATCTCATCTCACCCTCGGTTGCACCTCACCTCACCCGTGGCTGCATCTCATCCCACCCGTGGCTGCATCTCATCTCACCCATGGCTGCATCTCATCTCACCTGTGGCTGCATATCATTTCACCCGTGGCTGCATCTCATCTCACCTGTGGCTGCATCTCATCTCACCCGTGGCTGCATCTCTCACCTGCTGCATCTGCATCTTATCCTGTGCCACATCTTCATCTCATCCTGTGCCGCATCTTCATCTCATCCTGTGCCGCATCTCATCTCATCCTGTGCCGCATCTCATCTCACCCTGTGCCACACCTCATCTCATCCTGTGCCGCATCCCATCTCATCCGTGGCTGCAACTCACCTCTTCCGTGACTGCATCTCATCTCATCAGTGACTACATCTCACCCCTGCTACATTTCATCCCCAACTGCTTCTCGCCTCTGGTTGCTTCTCCCCCTGGCTGCATCCCACCCCTGGTTGCATCTTGCACCTTGTTGCATCTCATCTCTGGTTGCACCTCGCCCCTGGTTACACCTCGCCTCTGGTTGCATCTCACCGCTGGCTGCATCTCGCCCCTGGCTGCATCTCATCCCTGGCTTTTCTGTGTTTCTGGCTGCACCACTTCCCTAGCTGTCTTCCACCCCCGACTACACCTCACCCCTGGCTAAATCAAATCCACGACTACATGCCATCCCAGGCTACACCCCACCCCTGGCCACATCATATCCTGAACCGTGTGCCACCCTTGACTGTACCTCGTCCTCGACCACCCCTCAGCCCTGCCTGTGCCGCTTCCCTATCTACGATCCCCCATCCTCACTCTCCATCACCAAACCCCCGGCAACTTCCCCCAACTCGCCCCCACAATGTTTCCCCTCCTTTTCACCCTCACCCCCATCCTACTTCACTTCCTTCTAACCCCGAACATCCCTCCACCCACCAAGGGTATAGTGATCTCTCCCTCCTTCCTACCCATCCATCTCACCTCCTTCTCTGAACTGTTCCTCCACACCCAGTCCCTCTTCTCCACGCACGCACGGTCACCTCGCAAACTCTCCTGCTCCCACCTTTTAACACTCTCGCTGCTTCTCCTACTCGCAGGTGACATATCCCCGAATCCTGCACCTCCCTACCACATCTCTCCGCCCGCCTCCAACACAAACCCATCCCCCATCACAAACTTTCACAACCCCCACAACCTTATACCTATTCCCCCAACCCTAGTCCCTCTGCCTGGAGCACTGTGAAATGCCCGCTCAGGATGCAATAAACTCTCTTTCACCCACAACCTCTTCATCACCAACAAACTCAAATTCCTCGGCATCACCGAAACTTAGCTTACCGCCACCGACACAGCCTCCCCTGCTGCACTCTCCTACAGCGGACATACTCTTTTTCACACACCCCGCCCAAGTGACACCCACGGCGGAGGTGTGGATATACTCCTGTCCGACAGCGGATCATTCACCCCAACTACACCGCCTCCCTTCATTTCCTCCCCCTCCTTTGAATTGCACTCAGTCTGCATTTTCTCCCCCTGCAACCCCCAGCTCGCTGTCATCTACCGCCCCCCGGGACACACCGCCTCCTGTCTTGACCATTTCAACACTTGGCTTCTCCACTTCCTTTCCTCCGACATCCCCACCATCATCATGGACGACTTCAACATCCCCATCGACAATCCCGACCCCGCTGCCTCCAGACTCCTATCACTGACCACCTCCTTTGACCTTTCCCAATGTTCCTCCTCAGCCACTCACAAAGACGGCCATATGCTTGACCTTATCTTCACCCACCTCTGTTCCCTCACCGACCTCTCAAACTCGCCCTTCTTCCTATCTGACCACAATCTGTTGACTTTCTCCTCCCTATTTCCCCCTCCCTCGCCCCCCCCCCCTCTCCAGAAACTCAGTCACCGCTGCAGAAACCTTAAACTTATCGATTTCAACTCACTCTTGCACTCCCTCTCACAGACCTCGCCTCCTCACCCAACGTCAACGCTGCAACCACCCTCTATAACTCCATATTAACTTCGGCTCTCGACGAGGCTGCCCCCCTCACCCACACCAAAACCTGCACACATATGCAACCCTGGCTCACCTCTCTCACAAAAGAACTACGTCGAGTGTCCAGGGTAGCCAAACGGAGATGGAAGAAATCCCACTCCACGGCCCACCTCACCACGTACAAACAATTCCTCTCCAACTTCAAGGACGCACTCACCGCCTCAAAGCAAACCTATTTCTCTTCTTTAATTAACACACTATCCCGAAACCCCAAGCAACTATTTAAAGCCTTCAACTCCCTACTCCGTCCCTCGGCACCTCCTCCTTCCCCCCCTCATCTCCGCCGACGACTTCGCCACCATTCTTCAAACAAAAGATTGACAAAATTAGAGAAAGTTTGGACCAGCGTCCCCCCGACCCACCCTCATCACTGCCCAACCCCAAAGGAAGCTTCTCCAGCATGACTGAAGATCAGCTCTCCTCCCTCCTGTCACACTCTCACCTCACCACTTGCACCCTCAACCCACTCCCCTCCCACATCATCCCAAATCTCACCACAGTCCTCATCCCTGCCCTAACCCACCTCTTCAACCTATCACTCACTACCGGCGTCTTTCCCTCAAACATGCCTTGATCTCACCCATCCTCAAAAAACCCTCCCTCGACCCATCATCTGTCTCCAACTACAGCCCGATATCTCTTCTCCCTTTCACATCCAAACTACTTGAACAACATTCCATTCTGAACTGTCCTCCCACCTCTCCTCATGCTCCCTCTTTGACCGCCTACAATCCGGTTTCCGACCTCATCACTCCACTGAAACAGCCCTAACCAAAGTCACCAACGACCTACTGACCGCGAAGCGTAAACGACACTTCTCCATCCTCTTCCTCCTTGACCTTTCTGCCGCCTTTGACACTGTCGACCACTCTCTCCTACTTCAAATCCTAGAATCACTTGGTATCACTGACCTCGTCCTCTCCTGGATTTTCCTCATACCTTCACGGACCGCACTTTCAGTGTCACTCCACTCCCACACCTCTTCCTCGTCCATCACCCTTACTGTCGGCGTCCCCCAGGGATCGGTTCTGGGACCACTACTCTTCTCCATCTCCACCCTCGGCCTAGGTCAACTCATTGTGTCCCATGGCCTTCAGTACCATCTCTACGCTGACGACACCCAGATCTATCTTTCTTGGCCTGATATCACCTCCTTTCTGTCTAAAATCCCCCAATGCCTATCCACCATCTCATCTTTCTTCTCTGCTCGCTTCCTCAAGCTGAACATGGACAAAACAGAGTTCATCATCTCCACCCCCAGCCGCCCTCCCCCTCTACCAGACCTGTCCATCCTAGTCAATGACTGCTCTCTCTCCCCAGTCCCCCACGCCAAGTGCCTTGGGGTTACTCTCGACTCCTCCCTCTCCTTCAAGCCCCACATCCAAGCCCTCGCCACCTCCTGTCGATTCCAGCTCAGGAACATTTCCCGGATCTGCTCTATCCTTAATCACGCCACTGCCAAAACTCTTGTTCACGCCTTCATCATCTCCCGACTCGACTATTGCAACCTACTGCTCACTGGTCTTCTGGCTTCCTCACTTGCACCCCTCCGCTCTATCCTAAACTCCACTGCTCTTTTAATCCACCTGCCACTTCGCTACTCCCCTGTCTCCCCCCCTCCACCAAGCCCTTCACTGGCTCCCCACCCCCCAGAGACCTAGATTTAAAGTCCTGACCCTGACATACAAAGCCATCCACAACGTGTCCCCCCCTTACATCTCCGACATGGTCTCCCGACACCTACCCGCACGCAACCTGCGCTCCTCTCGAGAGCTCCTCCTCTCCTCACCCCTTATCTCATCCTCCCACAACCGCATACAAGACTTCTCCCGCGCCTCCGCCATACTCTGGCACTCTCTCCCCCAGCACATCAGAAACTCATCTATACTTGGGAGTTTCAAAAAGAACCTGAAAACTCATCTATTCCAATAAACCTACAACCTACGATGAGATCCAGCGCCGCACCACCACAGCCTTGGCGCTTCCCCTCCTATTGTCTCCTCTCCCACTCCTGTAGACTGTGAGCCCTCATGGACAGATTCCTCTCCCATTGTGTATCAGCAAGCCTTGATTGTTCATATGTACTGTATTTGTCCTTGTTCCCCCCCCACTTCTTATGTAAAGCACCATGGAACCAATGGCGCTATATAATTAAATAATAATAATAATAATAATAATAAGAATTCTTGCAGCACTCTGGGGTGTATCCCATCCGGGCCCGGGGATTTGTCAATTTTAGTGATTTTTAGACGATGCCGTACTTCCTGCTGGGTTAAGCAGGTGACATTTCATGGAGAATTTTTGTTATCACTGATCATCTTGTCTGTCATGGGATTTTCTTGTGTAAATACTGTTGAAAAAAAGTCATTTAGCATATTGGCTTTTTCCTCATCCTCATCCACCATTTCACCCAGACTATTTTTAAAGGGACCAACACAATCATTCTTTAGTTTCTTACTATTTATGTAGTTAAAAAAATATTTTGGGATTCTTTTTACTTTCTCTTGCAATGAGTCTCTCTGTCTCAATCTTTGCTGCCTTGATTTGCTTTTTACAGATGTTATTTAATTTTCTGTATTTATTTTATGCCTCATCACTACCTACTTGCTTTAATTCATTAAATGCTTTCTTTTTGTCACTTATTGCACCCCTTACAGCTTTATTTAGCCATAGTGTTTTCCTCCTATTTCTAGCATGTTTATTCCCATAGGGTATATATTGTGCACAGGTCCTATTCAGGATGCTAATAAACGTCTCCCATATGCTTTGTGTACCTTCATGTCTCAGGACATCGTCCCAGTTTATGGCACTAAGATCATCTCTCAACCGTTGGAAATTTGCCTTCCTGAAGTTTAGTGTCCTTGTAGCCCCTCTACTACACATCTTATTAAAGGATACTTGAAAACTTATGTTTTTGTGATTACTATTACCCAAGTGAAATCCAAACCATATATTTGATATGTGGTAATCGACGCCATCCAAGCTGCCGGCCATCGTCCCCAGAGGTTCTGAAGCAGGTGTCCTGGCCACATACCGCAGGTGGCGTCACAAATACCCCCTTATCCCCTCAGACTTTCCCTAACATCATTCCCTTTATAAAATGACACCGCCAGGGTCACGGGACCAGGTCTCGGCCCACGTCTGTCCCCATGAATAGAACCGAGAAGATGAAGAGAACAGCTAGTAACTGCCCGAGTCTTCCCCAGCCCTAGAGTGGGCGTGTCAATTTGGCATCACAAACAGGATGCAAGCGGTCCCATAACACCGGGTCTTGTGCGCCTTGATGACCATTAAAGAACTGTGCAGATCAGGGGCGTGTGTGGGCCCTTGTCGTGGTAAGGACCTTGGAAAAGGCGCCAAATAGCAGGCCCACCTCGAAAACTATAGAAAAGCCAAGGGGGCTTTCTATCGAGAGTTGTTGACCCCGCCTGGAGGAGGAGTCAAGGCCTGAAGGGTGAGGCCTTGACGACTTTCTGGAGGAGAGGACGATTTGCGGGCAAGTGGCCCTAACCTCTAAAGACCATGAAAGTCACTGTATATAGTAGTTAGCATGTGTAAATAATGTGAATAAAGAGTTAGCTAGGTACTGGAGAATGTATAGATGTAAATTATATTGTGTATATATTTTACCCACTGTAGACACTGTACAGCTGGGCGGAGGACATTGACCAGGACTTGTTTTGAGCCCTGGTAGGGGTAATGCTCATGAGACTGTGGACTTGTTTGTTTTTCTGAATGAGCACTTTTTATTTTTATTATTTTTGCAAGCTTTTATGTTTTTATATGACTGGACTTGATACTGAACTTTGTTATGCAAAATTTAAGAACCCGTGCCTCCCGAAAGGGAAGAAAAACGCTGATTAATGTTATTGTTGAAATTTATGCATATAAAAATTTTTGCGAGTGTTCGAGGGACTGGGTCGCTTGGGGACTAGCTTATTCTGCCAAGGGGGAATGTGGCGCCCCACCGGCTAATCCGCCACCAGAGGTACTGCATTCCCACGGTTAGTGAGAGTAGTGCCCCTGTTCTCAGGTGCTGGGATGGTGCAGTTAAGCCCAAAACAAAAACACACTCACGCAGCGACAGGCCCTGGGACAATGGGAGGACCTGGAAGGAGGGGCCTAGGTCACAAAAAGCAGGAAGTGTTAGGGCAGAGTACAGACAGTAGAAGAGACCGGAGGAGTAACATCGATTGTCGAGGAATGGTTGTCGGGAACGTTGAGGTGGTGTGGTGCCGACTTCCGTGGGTTGGAGCAATGCCACCCCACTCACCCACGGGAGGGAAAGCCTGACTGACGGATAGAGAAGAGTCCTCAGGGTGCGGACGAGGCATCGACCCCCGTACGCCTGAATCTGACGAGACAGAGGGGTTGGTGGAGGACACGGGGACCGGCCCTGCAGATGGTGCGGAAGCTTCAAGTCCGAGCTGAAACCGGAGGCCTCAGACTTCTGACGGGAGCTGGAGACTGAACACCCGACACATCTTGGGAAAGGTGGCTAAACTAGGGAGCAGTGCCCAGGAGAGGAACCTAATGGCACCTTGGACACAACAGCACCCGTGGCCATCGGTACCTGAACTCTGCTGTGGAGAGCATTGAGAGCCTGGAGGGCAGAGTGATGCTGCGCTTGCTTCAGAGGAGAACTACTCCTTATAGCACTGATATATTCAAACCACCCAATAGGTGAAAGGCCCTCCAAAACATATATATACTTCAAAAAACAAACTCCAAGGAGTCAGGCCAAATAAATTGCAATATTAATTTATTAAAAATAACACTATGTAAAATGACAATGTCAACAAGGTACACAGAAGGAGGACCACATGAAAAACATAAGTACACCAAAGTAGGAATCAATCCTCAGTATAAGAGGCAATATGTATAATCAGCCAAATAAGTGCCTCAAAACTGAGTGCACAAATATACAAAATTTGAGGATAGAACATGCAATACCAATCATGGGTCCATTACCTTACTGCAACCGCCCCCTGACGCGTTTCGCACCAGCTTCTTCTGAGGAGCACTGAGAAAACGTAGATCCACCAGAGACTGAGACACCTAGAGAGGACAGAAAGGGCACCAACCGTGGCTTGACTGCACTAACCCGGCTTTGGAGCAAGAGCTGTACCGGAGAGTGGCAGGAGCGTACCTGGCGGCCATGTTTTAACACCGAAGCAAAAGTACCAGAAATGCAGCTGTGGTGTCTGTGAGACTTTCTTGAGCAGTGACTACCGTCAGCAGAGGCCGTCCTGAACAGCGAGGGTACTGTTGACGAAGTAAACATCTGACAAGGTATGAGCTGGGGGAACCACTCCACTGCCCTGGGGACTACACTCCACCTGCGGGGAGCGACGCCATCCAAGCTGCTGGCCATCAGTCCCAGAGGCTCTGAAGCAGTGGTGGCCGCCCAGGCCGCATACCGCAGGTGGCATCACGAATACCCCCTTATCCCTTCAGACTTTGTCTAACATCATCCCCTTTATTAAATGACACTGCCAGGGTCAAGGGACTGAATCTCGGCCCCCGTCTGTCCCTTTGAAAAGAACCGAAAAGGTGAAGAGAACAGCTAGTAACTGTCCGGTTACCGAGTCTTCTCCAGCCCTGGAGTGGGCATGCCACTTCCCTAAGGGCTGAACAATACCACATTAGTACTGCTTCATATCCCACCATGAGAATGTAAGAGACATTGGGTAACTCCTTTAAAGGTAACCTGTCATGGAAAAAAAACTATTACCTGCAAATCTGAGGTTAATCTTCAGGTTAATAGTGTTTGAACACTGTGTGACCATCACATTGACAGCTTTGCTACTGGGAGGAAATAAACTTTATGCCTCCCAGGAGGCTTGGGGTTTAATTCATAGGGCCAAAGTCGGAGTGGTTTTGGACAGCGGTCTGTGCATATTCAGTGTTGGTTGTAACTATATTCCCAGCAGTGACTGACTGCCGGCTTTGCAGTGCAGCAGTACAGAGTTGGATGTCAGTCAGTGCCAGGGAATAGTTATGGTTACAAGTCACAATGTGCGGAGCGGTGGCCAAAACCGTGCCAGCCACACCCCGATGACTGAAAGCCCAAGGGAGGAATAAAGTTAAGTTTCTCTCCGGTGCAGCCGCCGCATGGCATCAGAATGCTATTAACCTACAGATTAAATAGCCTTTTGTTTGCATGATAGATTACCTTGTAGAATGAGTGTGAGGCTGTGCCTACTACTGCAACCCCATTTACCTGAATAAGAATGGGTTTCAGTTTCTGGGTTTATCAAACAATAATCTTAGCTCATGACCTGTGTGTTCTAGCAGTGAATCCATCCGTTAATGAATTTCTGGAAGTCCTGAAGATATTCCCACAAGCTCTTCCTAGATGACCTGTGATCATGTTGCAGTTGTTGCGGCACACCCTACTCTGGTTACTCACAGGTCAGATGCTAACTATATTGAGTAGAGGGCTAGCCCTCATTCAGTTGGTAAGGAGGGGAGCGGCTGTCTGAGGCTAATGAGTCTTCCTTATCATTTACAATAGCTAGGGTCAATGTTCATTCTTGTGAAAGCTAATATCCAATAGTCATCACTTCTCTCATCTAATGATTTGACTAAGGTGCAGTATTCCAATTTTATAAAATATAAGCTAAAGCTAGTAGGTATAATATCTCCCACTATATACACATTACATGTACTTAAAAGCATTGCTTATGTATTATACTGACCTCTTCTAAAACCACCAAGTGTCTTTGGGTGTTGCACTCAGAGGAGGTCAGCATGTGGGGGTGGACCTACTAGACCACAGATGAACTGTGGAAGCTGTACTCTTGGGGTAGTGACGCGTCCCAGGGCTGGGGGGTACCCGATTCCAGGCGTTGATTTACTGGAGATGTCACAGGCCTGTTGCCTGGTGCCGTGGCCTTGGTGGTCGCTGAAAAGATTCAATAAAAATAAAATAAAAGTGTTTTGTCTCCTACGGTTCCGGTAATATTACCAGCGCTGCGAGACAGACCTCCACGGTGATGGTGGAGCAGCAAGATGATTATGCTCCCCGTAGGTGGAACGGGATCCCCAGGACATTAATGGATGTTGTGAGTTATGGGACAGTCTATTAATTACACTGAGACGCATCTTCACCAGGCCTTATCACTTGTTCTTCTCATGCTGCGATCGGCGGCTCATCAGGCGCAGACAAATAAAATACAAAACACAGTCTTTAACTCTGGATGGGTTTACTGGCAGTTCTTCAATACACAGTTCTTATTGGGTCTGCATGGCCTGGGTAGTCGCTGGAAATGGATGCCGCATTTGTGTCCCTGCTATGCCTGCTATTTCTGTCTAGTCCTCTCCTGCGCTCTCTCTTCTGTGCTCTCTCTCCTGTCTTCCTTAGCGCTCCCGTGCACAGAGCTTGAAGCCAGCTCCCTTATCCTCTCTTTCTGAGCGACTCCTCTCCGAAGAAGCTCGAGCCTCCGGTTCAGCGGCTCGGGGTGAACACCTACACCGTTCTCGGAACCAGTCCTTCATTCCAGGACTAAACCCCTCCAGTCAGTAGTCGTACCGTGTCCGGATTCGGGCGCACCAAAACACCTGGTGCCCCTAGGGTCCCTTTCTGTCCGTCATCTTCTACTCCTCGCTCCCCAACGGAGCTCTCTTGCTCTCCTCTCACTAAGTCTCTGACTCTCCTCCCTCCCACACACTTTTGTATCCTGTCACTCCTCCCATGGGACTGGGTCCTCCCTACAGCGGATCCCCCACGGTCCCGTATCTAAGGTGTGTGTGGATGCGGGTCATGAGGGTCCTTTATGCGGCATCCCAATTCCTCAGCCACAGGAATACTACACACTCTGTTATGGGTGTAGTACCTCTGCATGGCGTCCTGACCAGTGGGGCGCCACATTAGGAATGGCTAGAACACAGTAATAGCACGACAAGAGTGGCCAAGACAGGACACATTCAAAGTCTTTAAGTGGATAGAGCTGGCCGCAGGATCTTCAGCAGAGACAGGCAGTGACAGGCTCAGGGAGCAGACTCAAAGCAGATAGGTGCAAATAGGCAGGCATAGCAAAGGGGAAGCAGGCTGGTGCAGGCGTATAGCAGGCTTTAGAATGACGCAAAGCTAAGTTCTAAGTACAGGAAACAAGGACAGGGTTCAAGGGACAAAGGCATGAGGATCTGAGAATTACCAATGCCCCTAAGGGATAGGAGATGTTGCTTAGGCACCTCCCATAGGGGGAAGGTGCCTTATATACACAGAGTTTCTCAGCAATAGTCTAATAGGCAGTTCCTGGTGAGGGCATACTGGCTATATAAATCTCAGGAGATTGCGCCACGTGCCGCCTAACTGTGCTCCTGGAAGCCCTGCCCAGAGGCTGCAGGAGGAGAAGGACACAGATGGGGAGCAAGATAGCAGCGTGGCACCACCAGCTAGGTGAGTATGCAGTACGGGAGGAACATCAGAGGAGCTGGGAGATGGCACGGGGCTGTGTCTTGGGCACCAATCTCACTGCCTCATGGAAACCAACCCTGCAGCATTGAGGGGACAGGCAGACAGCATGGGGCTGCAGCTTGGGCTCTGGTGTCCCTACCTCATGAAGAACAATCCAGTTGCTCGGGTGTTATGAGTTTTGTTTTGCATTCTAACTCAATCCTATACACTTTGAAAGAGTTGAGCTGAAATACCAGACACAACCTCTAGAAATGTGTGACTGTTTTTTGAAGAAAGCAAATTTTTTTTTTATTCAACATGTATTTAATACTGTAGGTTAAAATAAATATTCCAAAAAAAGATGATTTCGCCTTTCAATGGTATTTGTCAAAAGATTATATTGGTTAAGTCCCTGAGTTCAGACCATAATTTGATAAAGTATAAAATGGAAAATGCACTCAATAGTGCTCAGAGATTTTCATAATAGGAAACATAATTTTAATAAAAAAAGGCCTTACCGACCAATGGTCCTTTGCTTCAAATTCTGGGTCAGCGACCACTTAAAGCATTCTTAATGCACTGCACTAGAAAGTAGCAGCAAAGCAACACTTGTGTTTTAACCCCTTCACCCCAGAGTCTGTTTTCACCCTAATGACCAAGCTATTTTTTACATTTCTGACCAGTGTCCTTTATGAGATAATGTCTCTGGATCTTCAACTGATCCTAGTGATTTAGAGATTGTTTTTCTGTAACATATTGTACTCCATGTTAGTGGTACATTTAGGATACTATTTTTAGCTGTGAAAATATTGTACTATACTATTTGTGAAAATATTGGACATTTTCTGCAAATTTAGCAATTTTCAAACTTTTAATTTTTATGCCCTTAAAGGAATTGTCTACACTTTTTATATAATTTATATGTGCATCTAGGCTGCAAAATGCTGACAGTTTGTAATTTACACATTGTCAGCATTTTGCATTGTTACCTAGATATCACTTTTCTGTGTGTGGAGGAGCAGCCTCAACCCCCGACCAGAGGTGTGTTTGCTTTGGAGGTTGGGTTCAATGTCACTACTTGTCATTACACCCAGACTCCTACAAGCCCACCCCCCCAGTCTCCAATATGACCACCCACCCCAATTCACCTATGTAAACTCTGAATTGCACTGAGTGGTCATCTCCTTCTGTCTGAAATACTGTGCCAAATCCACAGCTATGTGAAGATGACCACTTAGTACACAGTGCTTGCGGTGTGTGCGCTCACCTCCTTCCCCGTGCCCATGCTGTCTCTAATGAGATCCTCACTGTCACAGCTGCCCGCTCTGTGTAGTGAAACAGAGCGGCTCATTCACCTTCACAGGGCAGACAGCTGTGCAGTGAGGTTCTCATCTGAGAAAGCACGAGCATGGGGAAGGAGGTGAGTGCACACACACACAGCAGCACATTGCACTCAGCAGTCACCTCCTTCACACAGTTGCGGATTCGGCACAGTTTTTCAGACAGAAAGAGATGACCGCTCAGTACAATTCAGAGTTTACATATGTGAATAGCGATGGATGGTGATATTGGAGTCTGGGGTGTGCTTGTTGGAGTCTGGGTGTAAACGACAAATAGTGACATTACAGTCAACCTCCAAACAAACACACCTCTGGTCAGGGGCTGAGCTGCTCTTCCATACGCAGAATAGTGATATCTAAGTAACAATGCAAAATGCTGACAGGGTGTAAATTGCAAACTGTCAGCATCTTGCAGCCTAGATGCACACATAGATTTTATAAAAAGCACGGTCAACCCTTTAAACCATGGAGTAACGTCGCACAAAATAGTTAACAAATAATATTTCCCACAAGTCTACTTTATATCAGCACAACTTTAATAACATATTTTTGTTTGTAAGGAAGTTAGAAGTCTTAAATGTTTAGCAGTATCTCATTTTTCCAACAAAATTTACAAAAACGTTTTGCTTTAGTGACCACATCACCTTTGAAGTGACTTTGAGAGGCCAATGTGAAAGAAAATACCCAGTTGTAAAAACAGCACTCCTCAGACTGCTCAAAAACACATTCAAGAAGTGTATAAACCCTTCAGGTACTTCACAGGAACTAAAGTAATGTGGAAGGAAAAAATTAAAATGTTACTTTTTTCCTCAAAAATGTTACTTCACAAGGGTGCAAGGAAAAAATGGACCCTAAAATTGTGAAATTTCCCGTGAATATGCAGATACCCCGTATGTAGTGGAAATCTACTGTTTGGGCACACGGCAGGACTCAGGAGGGAAGGAGCGACATTTGACTTTTCAAAACGCAAAATTGTCTGTAATTGTTAGCTTATGTCATGCTGAGTTTGAAGAGTGCATGATGTGCCTAAACAGTGTTAATCCCCCACAAGTGACCCCATTTTGAAAACTAGACCCCTCAAGGAATTTATATAGATGTGTGGTGAGCACCTTGAATCCACAGGTGCTTCCCAGAATTTCAGAATGTCGAGTCTTGAAAGTAAAAAAAAAAAAAAAAAAAATAAAATTGTTTTCCTCAAAAATGTTCTTTGAGCACAAAATTTTACATTTTCACAAAGATAACAATAAAAATTACACCATACAGTTTGTTGTGCAATTTCTCATGTGACCAGTGTCTGGTGAAAAACTAGTGTTTGGGTGAATAGCAGGGCTCGGAAGAAAAGGAGCCTCTGCTTGACTTTTAAAATACAAGATTGGTTGGAATAGTTAGCTGACACCATGTTGCATTTGGAGAGCCATTGATGTGCCTGAACAGTAGAGCCACAAGTCACTTCATTTTGGAAACTAGACCCCTGAAGGAACTTATCTAGGTGTGTGGTGAGCAATTAAAACCCCCAGGTGCTTCACAAAAATATTTGAACCTTGAGAAAAGAAAAAAAGAAAACACATTTTTCCACCACAAATGTTTTTAGCCCCAAATTTCGTATTTTCACAAGGGTAACAGGAGAAAACGCACCATATAATTTGCTGTACAATTTCTCGAGCCTGCAGTTACCCCATATGTGATTGAGAATTACTTTTGAGGTACAGTGGCTCAGAAAGGAGCACCATATTGGATTTCAGATTTAGCTGGAATGTTTTGGGCTTCCATGTCACATTGGCAGAGCCCCTGAGGTGCCAGAGTAACATAACTCTCCCACAAGTGACCCCATTTTACAAACTGCACCCCCTTGATCTCTAAGGTAAGAACCACAGGTGTTTTATAAAATATTTTACTATTCGGCGGTGAGAAAAAAAGTGTTACATTCTAAACACTAAAATGTTGTTTTAACCTCAGATTTCCAATTTTAACCTGGGGAAGACTTAAAAAAGGGCCCCAAAATGTGTTACACAATTTCTTTTTTTATGTAGCAATACCCCACCTGTGACAGTACAGTACTGTTTGGCCACACGCCAGGACTTGGGAGACAAGGTGCATCATTTGATTTTTGGAGCACAAATTTTCCCAAAATAGTGGCTCTGTAAATGGAGTCTGCAAACTAAGTGCCAGAACAGCAGAAACCCCCTCAAGTGATCACATTTTGGAAATTACACCCCTCTGAGAGTTCATCTATGGATGTAGTGACAATCTTATTTCTGGAAAAGACCCAAAGAGCCAAACACAGTCAATGTTAAAGAATTAAAGATTGTAAATAAGCCCTTGCATTGCCCAGTACATTGTAGTGCATTGTGCTGTGCCCAGCTCGTGCTTCTGGAGAAACACACCAAGGAAATCAAGCCGGCTTCCCCACTACAACAGTGCCAAATATGTGGACTTCACCAGGTTAAATTATGGGGGCTCGGTAGGAAAAGGGGAGCATTTAGATTTGGGAGTGCAGGTTTTGCTAGTTTTCTTTTTTTTTGAGAGGTGGGTCGAGGAGCCATAGCGCTTTTCCAGAGCCTTTGTGCTTCCAATAGAATTGTAGGCCCCTATATTTCCATTAACAGGGTATGGACTTTGGTTGGGGTTTGTGTATTTGTGAGTTGAGTTGAATGCCATTGGTGGCAGTTGGGGGCACAGAACATTTTGGATCAGTTCACATTTATCTTGTTCTCTATGCTGAGCACTTACTTTGGGGTTTCCATCTACATCTCTGAAATACATGATCAGGGCTGGTTTTAGACAAAGTGGAGCCCTGGGCAAAAGTTTATAGTGGGGCCCTAAATGCGCACATATTACACCATCACACTGAAACATTTAGGATACATTTACGTATACTGAGTTCAGACTGGTAAATGAGCGTGACTGACAATATTATGTCCTTTGGTGCTCATTTTTATATATTATATACACATAATATATTTATTATTTTCATGTCCTGTGCATTGTGGGGGTGTATTGGGTATACTGGCTGGCTCCGGAGCATGCGCAGTGTGTAATGTGAAGCCGGCCGGCACACTCAATAACTCCACCACAATGCACAGGACCGGAAATGATGCGTCGGCACGTCATTCCAATAAGGAGAACATGCGGGACCGCGCCTCTAAATTAGATTATCACACCCACCGGAGCGTGATAACCATGGAGCGAGGGGGAAAATGAACCCGGAGAAAAATTTAGTAATGAAGGCAGTCCCCAAACCCTAATTACACTTTATAGATATGATTATTTTTTTTAGTTTGTTATTACCCTGTTTCCTCTAACATAAGACACTCTCTTATCTAACTTTTCGCTCCAAAAATGCTATATGTCTTATTTTCAGGTCTTATTTTTCCATCATCCCCCTCCAAGTCCCAATATCCCCACCATCCCCTTGCTGCTCACAATATTCCCATGCAATATCCATCCCCCCCGTCTTATTTTAGGGGAAACAGGTACACATCATGAACATCGGAAAAATGAAGCCTGCAGGGGGTGCTCCAACTGCTATTACACTGTGTGTCTATTGCTAGAATTTGAATCCCTTCACTCCAAATCTTCCATTTTTGTTTATGTTTTTGTTTCATTTTTGTTTTTGCCTCCCTTTCTTTCAAGAGCCATAACTTTTTCATTTTTCCATTCACAGCCACATGAGGGCTTGTATTTCGTGGGACGAATTGTAATTTTGAATGAAACAATTTATTCTACCACATAGTGTATTGAAAAACAGAAAAAAATATCCAAGGGTGTTGATATTGCAAAAAATGTGCAATCCACAAAGGTTTTTTGAGTTTTTTTATTTACCATGTAAACTACCGTATATACTCGTGTATAAGCCGACCCGTGTATAAGCCGACCCCCCTACTTTTGCCCCCAAAACCTGGGAAAATTTATTGACTCGTGTATAAGCCGAGGGTGGACCCCAGCACAGGTATACAGCCCCCAGCAGTGTGGTATACAGCAGCCTCCCCAGTGGTATATACAGGCCCCAGCAGTGTTACAGCAGCAGCCCCAGTGGTATATACAGCAGCAGCCCCAGTGGTAGTATACACGCAGCCCCTGTAGTATATACAGCCCCAGTGGTAGTATACACGCAGCCCCAGTAGTATATACAGCCCCAGTGGTAGTATACAGCCCCAGTGGTAGTATACAGCAGCCCCAGTGGTATATTCAGCCCCAGTGGTAGTATACAGCAGCCCCAGTGGTATATACAGCCCCAGTGGTAGTATATACAGCCTCAGTAGTATATACAGCCCCAGTGGTAGTATACAGCCCCAGTGGTAGTATACAGCAGCCCCAGTGGTATATTCAGCCCCAGTGGTAGTATACAGCAGCCCCAGTGGTATATACAGCCCCAGTGGTAGTATACACGCAGCCCCAGTAGTATATACAGCCCCAGTGGTAGTATACAGCCCCAGTGGTAGTATACAGCAGCCCCAGTGGTATATTCAGCCCCAGTGGTAGTATACAGCAGCCCCAGTGGTATATACAGCCCCAGTGGTAGTATACAGCCCCAGTGGTAGTATACAGCAGCCCCAGTAGTAGTATACAGCCCCAGTGGTAGTATACAGCCCCAGTGGTAGTATACAGCAGCCCCAGTGGTATATTCAGCCCCAGTGGTATATTCAGCCCCAGTGGTAGTATACAGCCCCAGTGGTAGTATATAGCCCCAGTGGTAGTATACATACAGCCCCAGTAGTAGTATACAGCCCCAGTGGTAGTATACAGCTCCAGTGGTAGTATATAGCCCCAGTGGTAGTATTCATACAGCCCCAGTAGTAGTATACAGCCCCAGTGGTAGTATACAGCCCCAGTGGTAGTATACAGTAGCCCCAGTGGTAGTATACAGCCCCAGTGGTAGTATATAGCCCCAGTGGTAGTATACATACAGCCCCAGTGGTAGTATACAGCCCCAGTGGTAGTATACAGCCCCAGTGGTAGTATACAGCAGCCCCAGTGGTATATTCAGCCCCAGTGGTAGTATACAGCAGCCCCAGTGGTATATACAGCCCCAGTGGTAGTATACACGCAGCCCCAGTAGTATATACAGCCCCAGTGGTAGTATACAGCCCCAGTGGTAGTATACAGCAGCCCCAGTGGTATATTCAGCCCCAGTGGTAGTATACAGCAGCCCCAGTGGTATATACAGCCCCAGTGGTAGTATACACGCAGCCCCAGTAGTATATACAGCCCCAGTGGTAGTATACAGCCCCAGTGGTATATACAGCCCCAGTGGTATATACAGCCCCAGTGGTATATAACAGCCCCAGTGGTAGTATACAGCCCCAGTGGTAGTATACAGCAGCCCCAGTAGTAGTATACAGCCCCAGTGGTAGTATACAGCCCCAGTGGTAGTATACAGCAGCCCCAGTGGTATATTCAGCCCCAGTGGTAGTATACAGCAGCCCCAGTGGTAGTATACATACAGCCCCAGTAGTAGTATACAGCCCCAGTGGTAGTATACAGCTCCAGTGGTAGTATATAGCCCCAGTGGTAGTATTCATACAGCCCCAGTAGTAGTATACAGCCCCAGTGGTAGTATACAGCCCCAGTGGTAGTATACAGCCCCAGTGGTAGTATACAGTAGCCCCAGTGGTATATTGAGCCCCAGTGGTAGTATATAGCCCCAGTGGTAGTATACATACAGCCCCAGTGGTAGTATACAGCCCCAGTGGTAGTATACAGCCCCAGTGGTAGTATACAGCAGCCCCAGTGGTATATTCAGCCCCAGTGGTAGTATACAGCCCCAGTGGTAGTATATAGCCCCAGTGGTAGTATACAGGCCCCAGCAGGGCCCCCCTCATAATTTGGCGCCCCCACCTCACTTTCTGGGCCCCCCCGCATGCAGCGCTGCGCATATACATTACCTGTCTAGCAGCTGTCACCCTCCAATGGCGGATCGCGGCTCCCGGCTCCATCTTCCTCGCTGTCTTCCTGCTGTGTGACCGGGGCGCAGCGCGATGACGTCATCGCGACGCCGGCCGGTCACCTGACAAGTAGGAAGACAGCGAGGAAGATGGAGCCGGGAGCCGCGATCCGCCATCGGAGGGTGACAGCTGCTAGACAGGTAATGTATATGCGCAGCGCTGCATGCGGGGGGGCCCAGAAAGTGAGGTGGGGGCGCCAAACTTTTTAGGGGGCCGTATTGACTCGCGTATAAGCCGAGGGGGGACTTTTCAGCCCAATTTTTGGGCTTATACGCGAGTATATACGGTATATGGTAAAACTGATTTCTCAAGATGATTACTCAGGTGAATACGAGTAAGCACATATCAAACATGTCTAGTTTTTTTTTTATTTAAAAGTTGAAAAAAAATCTGAAAAAAAAAACATGAAAAATGTAGCTTTTCTCACCATTTTCCGAAACCCGTAATGTTTTAACCTATCAGGATCAGGGCTAGGTGATAGTAAAAATATCAGCTCAGGGCGCAAAAAAATAAGCGAATACCCTTTTTCAGTAGATGCGATATTTTGATCATCTCTTTTAGCAATTTAATGTAAAGTTGCAGCAGCCTAAAAACCGTAATTTTGGCGGTTTTATTTTTTTCTCGCTACGCCATTTACCGATCAGATTAATTTACTTTATATTTTGATAGTTGAGATTTTTACGAACGCAGTGATACCAAATATGTGTATTTTTGATGTTTTTAAATAGTTGCAATACTTATATCAGTATAGCTCTTGCTGTAGACACTGGGGGTCCCCAATAGAGTGGGGGCCCAGGGCAATTGCCCAGTCTGCCCCCCTTAACGTGTACGTAATTTAGGTAAAACACCCTACGGATCCATTCACTCATAGGGCAGCAGAGTTACTCTGGACCCTGTTTGCCCTCTGTTCAGCGGTGTCCTTATTTTCAAAGGTGCACAAAACTATGGTTCTTTTTATGGGTGCCCAAAAGTGCGATCACAGGTCAGATTGGACTTCAAAGTAACGTCCACTGCCTCATTACAGTGAATTGTCTGTTGGGACTTTTGTCTGAATCACATTTTTCAGATATTTACACATAATCACTGTGGTGAAATCGCGACCACCGAACCTGGCAGCTCCACAGCGCCTCCTGTTAAACCCAGTCAGTCAGAGAACTGCCTCAGGATAAAGAAGGGCCGCAGCTGCCTTGCCTGTGCTGGCTTATTAAGGCACCTCTCAGTGAGTGTGGTATATGCCTTCTAGCCCACAGCTAGAACATCACACATATAATCTCCTCCACCCCGTCACTGCCAGAGGCCCTGAATAACCCCACGCACAAATGCTGCCACCAGCTTCTCGTTTAATATAAGTCCGGTCCGTGGTCGGGCTTATATTGGCTCAGAAACCAACCCAGGTAGCGTTATATGAGCACACGGACATGGAATCGTGATCAAGATAAAAAGAGCAACTCAAGATTAAATTTATATATTTAATCACCCTAATGGTACACTAGATATTAATATTTACAGTTATTATTCAGATGTTACAAATATTACAGTCAGATATGCCAATAAAAGGAGGAATGGAATACACAGAATTACACACACATGTGAGCAGTTACCTTAGTGCTGATGGCACCACAAGGGCGGCGTGGCACCAGTCTGTTCCTTGGGTAATCTCTGGCCTTGGTGGAAAAATGCCCATTCAGAAGAAATACGAGGTGGAGATGGGGCAGCTGATTTTTATACACTATGGGCTGACCCCTGTCTCCACCCATCTCACACCTCTGGGATGTCTCACAACTCCCACCCCTCTGAGGGGAGATATGGACACCCAGATTCCATAATGTTCCCTATCCTTGTCCATCGGCATCACAGACGGAAGACAATACTTTCATATTTTTTTTTTTTTTTAACCATTAAGTTTTTATTAGAAATTTTTAAACAATGATACATTAATGACAGAAATCAGGTATCAGTTACCATATCATCAATGTACAATGACAATTAAAATCAGAATTAAATAACAAAACAGAATATAAAAGAAAGGTCAATGGATAAAGGGGCAAGGATAGGAAAGGGGAGGGAGTGTAGGAACATGGGACAAATAAGTATCCCTGCAGTATCATATAGGTTGTAAAAGTTGTAATATAAACACGAATTACCCCGGGATCTGAACAACATTATGCGTTGAGTGTACCCAAGGGTCCCACCATGTCAACACCTTGTTTCTTTTTGAGAGGTCATGGGCTAAGATAAGTTCATATTGAAAGTGCAGATTCATGCGGTTTATCAGTTCTATCTTGGCTGGAGGGCTTGTGGATTTCCACTTGGAAGCTACACACATTCTTGCCGCTATCAAGGTGTTAGTGACAATAGGGCGGAGGGGACCAGGGACCAGGTCCAGGCCCAAACCCAGAAGGGCAACTGGAGCTTCTAGTGTCATAGGTAGTCCTGTGAGCGTACCCAGCATCTCTTCTACTGCCACCCAGAAGGGTTTAATAACAGGACACTCCCACCATATGTGGGCAGGAGATCCCACAAGAGAGCAACCCCGCCAACAGTACTGGGAGTTATGATATCCTGCTCCTCCAAACCTCGAGATTCGGTCTGGTGTCAAGTACCAGAGGAGTTGTAGCTTCTTCGCCTGTTCTAGGTGATTTACACATGATGAGTAGAGAGATGCATGGGAGGCTGCCTGTTGCCAAGTTTCCAAGGGAGCCGAGAATCTCAGTCTTTCTCCCATTTGGTCATATATGTGAGTTTCTGCCTGGCACGCAGATACAGTAAAGCCCTATAAATGCTTGAAACCCCCCCTGAGCTGCTACCCCGTGACTTAAAGAAAGCCTGTAGTGAACCAATAAAGGTTTCTTGGGACGGAACCAGCAGGGAGACAGAGGCCAGGAAGTGCCGAACTTGCAAGTATTTAAAAAGGTCGTTTTTATGAATGTCAAAGTCTTTCATTAGCGCAGAGAATGGCCTCAAGACGCCCCCCTCTACAATTTGGTTCAGAAGTAGAATGCCCTTCAGTTTCCATCTACATCTCTGAAATACATGATCAGGGCTGGTTTTAGACAAAGTGGGGCCCTGGGCAAAAGTTTATAGTGGGGCCCTAAATGCGCACATATTACGCCATCACACTGAAACATTTAGGATACATTTACGTATACTGAGTTCAGACTGGTAAATGAGCGTGATTGACAATATTATGTCCTTTGGTGCTTATTTTTGGCCTCTTTACACAGAATGAGAAAGACTGATGATCACAGAATGATGACTAGTAGATCAATCTGTCCACTACATTATTATGTTATCAGCATTCTGCGGAGCCCCCACCGGACGGGGGTACTCGGTGCCGGACCGGACGGTACTAGGGAAGTCACGGGTGGCTTGGTCCGGACCGTGTCCCTGGGCCCGCACAATAAAGGGGAATATTTACAGGGGAAATGTCACGGGTGACGCCACCCACTTGGTGCGGCCAGTGATGGGGCCGCCGCTGCTGCAGAACCTCCGGGGGTGATGGAATGGCAGCGGAGATGGTATAGTTCCAGTGGGGAGAACTGTATCCCCCAGGGCAGTAAGGGTACCTTTACACGCCGCTACGGCAGGATGGATGCATCCCGCTACTTCACATGCACGAGCACGCTCAAACGGTTACAAACGCTCAACGCATCACCTTTACACGCCGCCATAAGGTGCGCTACGCTACGTGACATCTATAGCTAGATACATCGCCGGGTGTCTCAAGTAGCCATCTGTAGCTCATTTACACACCGCTATAACCAGCTACTATGGGCGTACCTGGTGCAGCAGGGACAGCACATAGGCGTGCCACAATTGTGGATTATGAGACGCTCGTACGCTGATAGGACAAAGCAATAACATCCTGATTGGGCAGGCAACGCAGGAGGCTGAGTAATACAGCACGCTCGAGCGATTGTGTAGTGTGACTCGTCAGCTCCTTAAATATGCCTCCCTATGCAGCGACTACCAATCGTCATGCAGCAGCTTCCACCAATGATCGCACATGGGGCGCGGTAACACGGAGCCAGGGTCACGCCTTAGCTACATTGCAGCTACATCGTAGGGTGTCCAGAGTTCCCTTCCGTAACGTCTTTACACGCCGATGCATCTTGCTACCATCGGCTTTGTAGCTCTCTGTTTTCGAGCAGAGGTCGTAAACAGATGTATCTGTTGCCGGCTGTATCGTCACGTCTTCAGACGCCGCTACGATGGGCTACATTGGCGCTACAAGCTACATTTGTAGCCTGTAGCGGGATGCATCCATCCTGCCGTAGCGGCGTGTAAAGGTACCCTAAGGGTTAAGTCTATTGTGTGTAGTTGTAGCACACTTACTTGCAGGCTGCAGGGATCTCTCCTCCTGGCTTGTGCTGACAGGCTGGATCTGTATGAAGGAAGATGGTGTACAGGTAGAGGCAGACAAGAGAGGCAATTCAGGGTTTTCCAAAGCTTTACTCTTAGTTGTTCTCTCTCAGCAGGTTACAAGTCATTTGCAGTTCTTACAGCACAGTTACAGTTCTCAACACACGGGTGCTTTCTCCCTTTCTGGGTTCCCTTCTCTTCTGCAGCCAGGCCTCTCTCTCCCTGTGACCCCTCACACAGTCTTTATTGTCCCTTTCCGGGCTGTTGCATTCTCTTTCTCTGTGTTGTGCGACACTGGACAGTATGGCGGTGACTCGGGCTTCTGTGAGTCCTAGTGCATCACTGAGCTGCCTGTCCTTTGGGTTAGGGATCTCAATCTGAAACTCAGACCCCTCGTCGTGTTGTCTGGGGATGCCGGGTGAACTACGGTCCCCTCTAGAGCCGACACTCTACTTCAGCCCAGCCTCCAATAGTCCTCAAGCCTGAGGCTCTACCAGGCTCCTTTCCCTCTGTTCCTTCCAGTATTCTAGGAGGGCTTCTCCACCTGCAGTCAGTGGCTTCAGCTGCTGTCTAGGGCACTGGTTCCACTGTCCCTCTCTGTCCTGTCACACTCCTGGTGGCATCAGCATCGGACGGGCTTTCTCTCCCCTCTGGCTCGCACTGGCTCAGTACGGATTCTGCGCTTCTAGCCTTGCACTCACAGAAGTGTGATTGTCCTTCAGTCTTTACATCTCAGCTAACTGTGGCCTACTACCTTCCTTCACTCCTCCCCCTCACTATATACTGTCAGTCACCTGACCTCTGGTGTGCCCAACCCACTCCTCTGAATCCACCACCCCTCCGATCTCATATAGTCTCTAATCTTAGGGCTGGATGTAACCTTCTCTGACACGTGGGTTGTGTGGGCTGTGAGGGTGTTGTTGTTCAACAATGTCCTACCTGCCTGGCTGCAGTTCCCTTTGTGGGCTCCTGGACGCAGGGGCGCCACAATTCCTTCTGCAGTTTGCATTGCGGGACGTGCTGCTGAGAACAAGGATTTATGTTCCATCATAAACAATCCAATCACCTGATGAATGAGCATGACAATCTAGTAGGGACTCTCAGTTTCTTATGATACACGCCACCTCTACCTTACTTAGCCGAAATAACCACACAACACCTGTGACTTGGATACAATGGCCACAGCCTTTTGTTAGCAATATATATATATATATATATATATATATATATACACACATAATATATTTATTATTTTCATGTCCTGTGCATTGTGGGGGTGTATTGGGTATACTGGCTGGCTCCGGAGCATGCACAGTGTGTAATGTGTAGCCGGCCGGGACACTCAATAACTCCACCACAATGCACAGGACTGGAAATGATGCGTCGGCAATAAGGAGAACATGCGGGACCGCGCCTCTAAATTAGATTATCACACCCACCGGGGCGTGATAACCATGGAGCGAGGGGGAAAATGAACCCGGAGAAAAATTTAGGAATGAAGGCAGTCCCCAAACCCTAATTACACTTTATAGATATGATTATTTTTTTTAGTTTGTTATTACCCTGTTTCCTCTAAAATAAGACACTCTCTTATCTAACTTTTCGCTCCAAAAATGCTATATGTCTTATTTTCAGGTCTTATTTTTCCATCATCCCCCTCCAAGTCCCAATATCCCCACCATCCCCTTGCTGCTCCCAATATTCCCATGCAATATCCATCCCCCCCGTCTTATTTTAGGGGAAACAGGTACACATCATGAACATCGGAAAAATAAAGCCTGCTGGGGGTGCTCCAACTGCTATTACACTGTGTGTCTATTGCTAGAATTTGAATCCCTTCACTCCAAATTTTCCATTTTTGTTTATGTTTTTGTTTCATTTTTGTTTTTGCCTCCCTTTCTTTCAAGAGCCATAACTTTTTCATTTTTCCATTCACAGCCACATGAGGGCTTGTATTTCGTGGGACGAATTGTAATTTTGAATGAAACAATTTATTCTACCACATAGTGTATTGAAAAACAGAAAAAAATATCCAAGGGTGTTGATATTGCAAAAAATGTGCAATCCACAAAGGTTTTTTGAGTTTTTTTATTTACCATGTAAACTATATGGTAAAACTGATTTCTCAAGATGATTACTCAGGTGAATACGAGTAAGCACATATCAAACATGTCTAGTTTTTTTTTTATTTAAAAGTTGAAAAAAAATCTGAAAAAAAAACCATGAAAAATGTAGCTTTTCTCACCATTTTCCGAAACCCGTAATGTTTTAACCTATCAGGATCCGGGGCTAGGTGATAGTAAAAATATCAGCTCAGGGCGCAAAAAAATAAGCGAATACCCTTTTTCAGTAGATGCGATATTTTGATCATCTCTTTTAGCAATTTAATGTAAAGTTGCAGCAGCCTAAAAACCGTAATTTTGGCGGTTTTATTTTTTTCTCGCTACGCCATTTACCGATCAGATTAATTTACTTTATATTTTGATAGTTGAGATTTTTACGAACGCAGTGATACCAAATATGTGTATTTTTGATGTTTTTAAATAGTTGCAATACTTATATCAGTATAGCTCTTGCTGTAGACACTGGGGGCCCCCAATAGAGTGGGGGCCCAGGGCAATTGCCCAGTCTGCCCCCCCTAACGTGTACGTAATTTAGGTAAAACACCCTACGGATCCATTCACTTATAGGGCAGCAGAGTTACTCTGGACCCTGTTTGCCCTCTGTTCAGCGGTGTCCTTATTTTCAAAGGTGCACAAAACTATGGTTCTTTTTATGGGTGCCCAAAAGTGCAATCACAGGTCAGATGGGACTTCAAAGTAACGTCCACTGCCTCATTACAGTGAATTGTCTGTTGGGACTTTTGTCTGAATCACATTTTTCAGATATTTACACATAATCACTGTGGTGAAATCGCGACCACCGAACCTGGCAGCTCCACAGCGCCTCCTGTTAAACCCAGGTCAGTCAGAGAACTGCCTGAGGATAAAGAAGGGCCGCAGCTGCCTTGCCTGTGCTGGCTTATTAAGGCACCTCTCAGTGAGTGTGGTATATGCCTTCTAGCTCGCAGCTAGAACATCACACATATAATCTCCTCCACCCCGTCACTGCCAGAGGCCCTGAATAACCCCAAGCACAAATGCTGCCACCAGCTTCTCGTTTAATATAAGTCCGGTCCGTGGTCGGGCTTATATTGGGTCAGAAACCAACCCAGGTAGCGTTAAATGAGCACACGGACGTGGGAATCGTGATCAAGATAGAAAGAGCAACTCAAGATTAAATTTATATATTTAATCACCCTAATGGTACACTAGATATTAATATTTACAGTTATTATTCAGATGTTACAAATATTACAGTCAGATATGCCAATAAAAGGAGGAATGGAATACACAGAATTACATACACATGTGAGCAGTTACCTTAGTGCTGATGGCACCACAAGTGCGGCGTGGCACCAGTCTGTTCCTTGGGTAATCTCTGGCCTTGGTGGAAAAATGCCCATTCAGAAGAAATACAAGGTGAAGATGGGGCAGCTGATTTTTATACACTATGGGCTGACCCCTGTCTCGACCCATCTCACACCTCTGGGATGTCTCACAATTCCCACCCCTCTGAGGGGAGATATGGACACCCAGATTCCATAATGTTCCCTAGCCTTGTCCATCGGCATCACAGACGGAAGACAATACTTTCATATTTTTAGTTATGATTTTATCTTCGTCTGGATATGAAACATGGCTACTCTGGTAGCAGCCTAGTAGCCAATATCCTGTTTAGATGGCTTACAGTCGTCCTACATTCATGTTAATATAGCCCTATTTCCGTCTAGATGTGTGGAGTTCATTTTTATATTCGATAGTATCACAGGGTGGACAGCTTATGAGATATTAATAGTATAGTCACGGCTCCGTCCAGTCTCCTCTCTCCTGGCCTCACAGTGATATGGGACGTGTCACCTTTTGGCAAAACCCCAGTTCTGAGGAAGCTCCATACACCTACCTGATTGCATATCAAAGGTGAGGATGAGCTCCTTTTGTGTGGCCTTGTTGGCTGGTAGCTAGGTTCTAATTACTCTGCCATTTGTCAGAGGTGAATGACTTCTGCTTTCCAAGGGTTGGGGCTTATCTCCTTATGAGTGAGATGTGCCTTATCAACTGCTTTCTGGGAGGGATGGAATATGGGGAATATGGCATTATTCCTTACCAATATTCATCACAATCACCAATGTGAGTGGTCAGCGTATAGCACAGGAAAACCGTGAACCAAAGCCTTACTGCAATCCTTTGTAGGTAGAGAAAAGAAATTGGCAGCAGTGGAAAAATTTGTTTTATTACTATTTTTACACAGTTCACTTTGCAGCATAGGTGATTAGGCAGCTTTATTCATCAGGTCAGTACGGTCACAACGATGCAAGATTTACAAAGTTTTTGTTTTAGGTTTATCACAGTAAAAACACTTTTTTCCAAAGTAAAGTTTTTTGCATCACTAAATTTTGAAGGCAAAAGTTTTTTATTTTTCTGCCGACATAGTCATGAGAGGGCTTCTTTTTCACGGAATGAGTTGAAGATTTTATTGGTACCATTTTGAGCCACATTTTTTTTTATCTCTTTCTATTCTGATTTTTGACAGAATCAAGAAAAAAAAAAGAAATTCAGGAATTGTTTTTTTTTTACATTATTCACTTTGTCATAAAAGTGATAAGACAGATATATTCTTCAGTTCGGTGTGATTACAGCAATACCATATTTATATAGTTGTTTTTTATATGTCTTGCTGCTTTTACACCATAAAAACAATTTCATTGAAAAAATAATTGGTTTTGCATTACATTTTTTTAAGTTCTCTGCTGTAAAGGTACCGTCACACGCCTCCATATCGCCGGCGAGAACGCTGGCAATTCCTGAATTCGGCGATGTGGAAACCACATCGCATGTGCGTAGTGGCGTGTGATTGGGTGATTCTACGGTGAGAAATCGCCGGTGGAGCGTCGCCCGATTGCCCTGCCATGCAGAGACATCAGGCGATATCCACCAGGCTATTTCAGTGCATCGTGCCGTGTGACAGGGCGATAGCGACATACACAGCGATCCTGAAATAAATCCCGTAGGCGTGCTTGGATGTGTTCTTTTTCGCACCGCATCTGCGGCGATTGGTGAGTGATACTGCGTTCTGATTGGCTGGCTGTGTCTGAGGCGCCTTATTTGATGACCCGTGCATTCATGCAAGGCTGACCAATGGGAACGCACTTATGTCCACCAATCGCAGTGATGGGGGCGCGGTGAAACACACTCTAGCACACCCCTATCAAGAAGTATGGCCACATCGCTGCTACAATTGTGGCGTGTGACGTGGCAATGTGTGAAAGGAAGATCGCTTCCAGTCTTCTGCAGGCGATTTCCGTAACGCAGGATCGCCGGAGATTGCACGCGAGATCGATACGTGTCACTGCTCCACGGTGGTCACAAAAAATTGCCCAAAACGTGCCCACTCACGTCAAATTGCCAGCGATATGGAAGCTATATGGGGGCGTGTGACGGTACCTTTAGAGCTGTGTAGTAGCTTTTTTTTTTTTGCTGGACAAAATAATGTTTTCAGCTATACCATTTTTATCTACATTCAACTTTTTGTTCCACTTCTTATGGTGGTATGAAAAGGCATAGTGTTTTTTCCAGGATTTTTATTTTTATGGTGTTTACTGAAGGGGTAACTAGTGAGACAGTTTTATAGAGCGAGTCCTTTCCGGATGTGGTGATACCAAATGCGGGTGTGCTATTTCAATTTATTTTTTACATAAATTTACTTTATTGGTATTACATTTTTTTTGCTCTTTAGTCTTTTTGTGCTTTATTCTGCTGGGTTACTATGGCAGTGATCGAGTTCCTTGATCACATTGCGGGGGTCCCGATCGCCTGGGAGAGGAGTATGCTCCTCTCCCAGCCACCTAATATCATTGGGTGGTATAGCGGATAGGGAATCAGGAGGCAGGATGGTGAGATGGGCAAAGACGAGCTTCAGAACTAGTCTTACCCTCAGACTGGGAGTCCCTGGCTCACCTCGATCCTGGGATGATCTCTGACGAATGAGGATGTCTAGGCTGCCACCCTTGCCCTTTGCTCCTGATCAGCGCTAGGCTAAGAGCCCCTACCTCCACCCACGGACCAGGAAAACCCAGCAGCTCCTATGGAAGGGAACAGCAGCACCACATGTCCTTACTGCACAGGGTTGAGCAGATATGAACTCAATCTGTGACACCCAGTGTATGGAAGTGGAACTACTTAAAGGCTGAAGGAGTGGAGATCTGAATGCTATAACACATCCCTCCTCCTTCAGATTTGTATACAGCTGCTTTCTAGCATTAACTCTGGATGTGCCAAAGGCAATAAACACAGATTTAAATCACAGCAGCGACACACATGGACTGCAAAGCAGTTAACACGTGACACTTAACTGCTGCAAGTCGCTATTGATCACAGTATTTAGGGGTTAAATTTCCCAGAGCGTCATGTATAGGCAGTGAATGACATCAGCCGGAGACCCGGCAGCATTGTGTGGGCACAGCTGCAGTGCCTGGAAATCTTCTGGATGTACCTATACATCCTTGTCAGGAACCCCTGCTCTGCCAGGGCGTATAGGAAAATCCTTGGTTATATTTTTTTAATTTGTCTTTGGTGGTCACAAATTACCTTAATATTATGGCCTGATTTATACTTGTAATGCATTAGAAGATCCTTTTTTTTCATGAGAAGTCCTAAAAGGAATTTAATAAATAAAAAAAGGTTGCTGCATATGCAGGAGCTAAGATCCAGCCTATATTACTGGGAGGGACAGTCCCACAAGAGAAAATGTAAAACATGGATTGGCTGAAAACGTCATGTCAGAGGGTCTGAAATGAATGAAGGGATTAATATTGCAGAATGAAACTTAATTGTGTTAACTCAAAGGTAACCACAATCATGGAATCAAATGAGTCCGTTAGCCATTATTGTCCCTCTGTGATGAAACAGTTGACTTGTCATCAATATTAGGTTGAATGTTATTTCAAAGATATCCCAATAGCTTTGTTTTAAAGTGAGTCTGTCGGCAGGTTTTTGCTATTTAATCTTAGCACAGCATGAGGTAAGGACAGACACTGATTTCAGGTATGTATCACTTATTTAGACTGCGCGCTGTTTCAATATCGTATTCATTGTATCAGCAGGGGATTAGCACTATGGGCTGTGTGCCTGCTTGAGACCTTGTCCGACCACACCCCCAACACTGATTAGCAGCTCAGTTGTCAATATATACAGAACCTGGTGTGGTCGGAGGAAGGTTTCTGAGCTCTGCTACATCTAAAACCTGATTTGTTTACTGGTGCAGCAGTTTGATACAAAGTGACACATTGCTGTAATCAAGTTCTCTTTCCCTACATTATGTTGCTTTCAGATGAAATAGCAAAAACATGCTGACAGATTCCATTTAAAAGGGTAATTGCTATCTGAGACATTTTTGTCATGGACAGACCCTTATGTAGCTCAAGAATAGAGCCCTAATTCTCGGTCAGGAATGGAGAGATGACCACACATGGGAGTGAACGCATTATGCAATTTTCATCATGACTCGCTTAAATGCAAAGACAAAGTCACGTATGCACAGCCACTTCTCCATTCCAGACAATATGCTTGAGCCTTATTGTTATTTTTAAGTTTTAGCCAAGAGACACAAAGTAATATATTATCAATAGCCATAAATTTCCCAAATAAGAAACTGCCTTGGATAGATTTGTGTGACCAAGACGGAGACAATTTCTTCCCAAAAAGTAATCAGCACTTCCGAAAAGTGAAATTATCAGGTACAAAGCTACTGTGATCTCATGAACAAATAAAATCATGTTTTTTGTGCCACCTCTAACACATACCATTGGACCAAACGTGAGCCCACCTGTCATGACAAGGCAAAGTCAATGCCATGAAAGGAATACGGTTTTTAAAATATTGCGGTTTTACTAACCTGTAGGTCACTTATTGCAATTATTTTTGGTGAACATGCCCCCTTGTTCATATCACCAACTAAATATATTGTTGAAGCAAACTGATAATTGACTGTACAGTTACCGGAATCAGGGATGTAACTACAACAGGTGCAGGGCCTAGGGGGGTCCCAAAAGTCCCTGTGGCCTATAGAAAATGACTATTGCTATTACAGATTTGCAATAATAGGGGGCCTGTTGGAGCTTTCACCTCAGGGCCCATGAGCTTCAAGTTACCCCACTGATTGGAATCAGTAACATACGTAGAAGAGAGGGGATGCCATTGCAAACCTAAAAATGAGCCTCTCATTGCCAGCACAGAAAGTCTTGGTTTCTCCTAGCCATGATGATTTTTTTTACCCATGGGTCAATTCTCTGGTAAATTTATCAAGACTATAGCTCACTTTGAGGGTAGGCTCTTTCCAAGGAGATGAACCAACAAGGTAGGGGGGGGGGGGGTGGCAACTATAATAGGTGAAAGGGTTGCAATCGCACCTGACCCTGGAGCCTAGAGGGCCCTAAAAGTCGTTTAGCCTATGAAAAAAAAAAAAGAGTAATGCTTTTAAAGATTTACTATAATTGGGGGACACATTGGAGCTTTCCCATCGGGGCCCATTAGCTTCACGTTAAGCCACTGGAACCAACTAGGGCTGGCACAGCTCTTCCAACAGTAGGACAGGATAGTCTTCCTCCACGGCAGATATACACTATAATTATAACCGTTTTTTATGAGTTCCAGGTTATGAAAATGCAAAATATGATATTTGGATCCTTTTTTTTATTACTAAGAAAATAAATTTTATTCCACATAAATATTTAAACAATAAATAAAAAGCATAATTTTGTTTAACGGAAAAAGAAAAATAGTGTACAATTTTGTACATTTGTATTCTGTTCTCATAGAGCCTCAAGTATTGCAGTAGTACCGTAATCCTAAAGTTTACCTGTCACTTGCTATAAATATGGAATTTTGTTTATCTGGTGTACATGCCGCTGCGATCCTGAATATGGTGTTTCTTTTGTTTTTGCACCTCTTTCCTGAGATATGGTTCTCTCTTCCTTGTATATAAAATGTAGGCCCCATTCATCATTTGGAATTGTTTGGTGAAGTCACCTTCTTTTTGGTCTTGAAGTATTCATTGATCTTTATTGTACCAAATTCTTCCACATTTTTCAGCTTGCACTTGGCCTACTAGAGTGTGTGTGTGTGTGTGTGTGTGTGTGTGTATATGTGTGTGTGTATATGTGTGTGCGTGTGCGCGTGTGCGTTGTAAAAATAAATAGGCTCAAAACACACAAATCTAGACAAAAACAGGTGCAAAGGGAAACAAGGAAAGAGTTGAGGACCAGAACTAAGGCCCCAATTCATGAGGGCCATACCTCCTTGGCCAACAAGGCTAGATTCACATTCAGGGAAGAAGGGACCATTTACCAGAAACAGAGGCACAAGAGCAAATAAAAAATAAATATATATATAATGATCAAATTTATGGCGTGACAGGTCCTCTAAGATGTTGACCTTCCATACTGAAAGTCAATTGATCTTCAGAGTTCCATGAGAGCTGCATGTCGTGTTCAAGGTCTAGCAGGTTCTTGACATCCATTCTTTGCAAGTATCAAGTTCGTTCCAACAACTTCCTAGCCAAGTCTCTTAATTTAGAGTCCATGTTTTCTTCTATCTCCGGAATGGGTACAGCTCCCTAGTAAGGTTTGTGATGTAGCATGGCATCTCTTTACAACCTCCAACCTTCCCCTTGCTTTCAAAGTTGTAGGCCACCCTATAAGCCAGACGAGTAAGTAGTTGAGTCAGTTCAAGATCCTTTTCACTCCCATTTAGCAAGTCATATAATTCCTTTAGGAAGAAAGAGCCTAAGGGATTATCGAAAGCTGCATATCCTGAAAAAAAAGGAAAAAAAAAAAAAAAAATAAAGATGTAGTTAGGAACACTCAACACTAATCTATTAGGAATCATAATTTCCCTTTCATGGCAAAATACCTCCCTCAACAATAGGTTTCTAGCAGGGGTGGCCCTACCGTGGTGCAGCTGCACCAGGGCCCCGACCGGCTAGGGGGCCCCTCAAGCCTGCAGGGTGGCCTCCAGCCGACCCCTGTGTCAGAGGAGAGGAGGTTAACTGAGGGAAGCTTCCGGCTTCCCTTGACTGATCCCGCCCCTCCTCTCCTCTGCCGCCCCGGCTCCCAGACCTGCAATGCGCGGCTCGGCGCAGGTAGGAGCCGCATCACCTACAACTTCTAGCAACCAACCCCCCTGCCCCCCCGCTACTCGCCGACATCTGCTAGCGCCCCCAGTTCCACCACTGGTTTCTAGGATAGCCTCATTGCAAATACTAAAGATATTATTGCCATTATATGGCCAAATAGAGTAGAGGTTAGGTACAATTATACTGTTACCTTCGCTGCTTGCAAACATGACCACAGTATCTCTGGGAAGGAAGTCTATGTGAGAGAAGGCACTTATGTGCACCGGGGCACTGTCAGTCTGAACCTCTGTGCCTTCATCTAGTTTGCCTCCACGACATGCCTAGGATCAAAAAACAACAACATCATATCAAGCATCAATATGATGAAAACCCACCATTATTACCCATCAGCAAGTCCATGTCCATGAGGCGATAAATATTACCTGTATGAAGAATAGCTTGGGTATTCCAGCCAGTGCTGGGCTGTTGTGTGGAGAGAGCAGATCATAGAGGTCCCTCAACAGAACAGGTTCACCATGGAAGTCATAGATGATGCCCTCTTCACCATGGCTGGAGAGGATGCTGAGAAAACAATCGCCTTGTGGCTTTTTACTCTCTGCAGAAGAAATTAGAGTTACTAGCACTGATGAAACCGCCAACAGTATCCATGATGAACCTCATGGCAATCTAATAGTATAAGCTGAGACCTCTAATCATCGGATCTTTAATAAAAAAAAAAGAAACACCACTATTCATTAATTTATTATATTTTTGGGTTTTCACCTAAAGCAGGGGTGGGGAATTTCAGCCCTCAAGGGCCACCACCAGCGCATGTTTTTAGGGTTTCCTTAGTATTGCACAGTTGATAATATAGTCACCTGCACTGGGGATGATTCTAACCGTGACCAGAAAAATGCCCAAAAGAAAAATGCCCACAGGCTTCATATAGGTGTTAGGGTACCTTCCCACACCACAACCGCGGGAGACCTTTTTGGCGGCGATATTTCGTCCTTGAAATATCGCTGCCAAATTGCCTCCTTATTGCGGCGTGTAAATTGGGAATTTGGTGGCAATAAGACAAATGTCGCCAGGTTTCGATTTTAAAGCAGTGTAGAGCAAGTACAGGGTGGTCCATTTATATGGGTGCACCTGGATAAAATGGGAATTGTTGGTGATATCAACTTCCTGTTTGTGGCACATTAGTATATGGGAGCGGGAAAAGTTTTCCAGATGGGTGGTGACCATGGCGGCCATTTTGAAGTCGGCCATTTTGGATCCAACTTTATTTTTTTTCAATGGGAAGATGGTTAAAGAGTTTTGCCTTTCAGTGGGATGAGCCCTGGTTCATGTGGTCTTTCTAAAGGCGGCTGGGCCAGCGGACGAGAGCACCCACTGACCCCAGTGTCTCCACAGATTACACCTCAAAAAGCGTAGAATAAAACCACCTGAACTGAAAGCTACTTTCCATGTGGTCAATGGCAGCGTGGATTATTTCCACTTGGGGTTTCCAGTTAATTATGATGCCTAGCAGACAGTTACTTCTTCTGCCTCCATTGTTATCAGTTGACATTGGCAATATGGGATTGTAATTGCTTACCAGAACATTAGTCAAAAATAAAGATAAGCAAGTCTGAAGAAATGTAATTTGCTTGAATTCAGCTGGTAAAAGGTGAAAGCCATTTATTATACTCTGAGTTCTCTCCAGATCCAGTCATCTATTTCTCACTTTTTGGTGCCAACATGGCCTCAAATGCTATCACTGAGGCCTAGTGTGCACCCGGGATACTGAAAAGTAAAGAAAGAAGATTGGAGTAAGGCCCCTTTCACATCAGCGTTTATTTGAAATTGCGGCAGATGCGGTGAAAAAAACCGCATCTGCCGCGATTACCGCATACCGGCTGCACGGTTGCGGCACAGTTGCGGCAAGCCCCATACAATGTATAGGCGGGCTTGCGGCAGGTGCGGCAAGTGCGGTTTTGGCACTTGCAGCAGCGAAAAAACTGCGGCAGACCGCGTTTTTTTTCGCGACCACACCTGCGGCAAGTGCCAAAATTGCACTTGCCGCACCTGCCGCAAGCCCGCCTATACATTGTATGGGGCTTGCCACAACTGTGCCGCAACCGTGCCGCAAGTGCAGCCGGTATGCGGTAATCGCGGCAGATGTGTTTTTTTTTCACCGCATCTGCCGCGATTTCAAATAAACGCTGATGTGAAAGGGCCCTAAGGAAATGATACAGTGGAGGATCGAGCAGGGAGCTGCAGTTCTAGTTATTAAGAAAAATAAAGCTGGATTATTCTAGTTACTTTTTATTACTGGTACATATTCTACGAGAAACCAGCTCCACTCCCCTGGGATGGGCATTCTAAAAAAATCTCCTAAAAATATACGGTAATTGCCAACTTGTCATGGCAAACATCTGGGAGAGGAATCCATTCTGGCTTTGCTATGACCCTTTCCTGAAGTTCAAGCCTTGTTCTCTTCCATGTGGAAAAGAAAAAACCTCAAGGTACCGTCACACGGGGCAATATTGCTAGGCAATTTCACTGGCAATTTGCTGGTTGCAGTGAAATCATGGACACATTGTTACATTTGTACACGGCAGCAAAATAGAACAATGTGTCCATGATTTCACTGCAACCAGTAAGTTGCAATTGAAGTTGCATGCAATGTTGCGACGTGTAACGGTACCCTAAGGCAATGTGCAATACTTAACTTCGTCTGAATTCAAGCACACAGATTAGAGGTCTTCATGGCTAGAAAAATTACAGCTGCCGGTTAGTGATGGGCGAATCCTAAATTACTCGGAATCGCTTGACTCTAGCGAGTCCGAGCACAGGACTCGCTACTCGTTGCGAGTCTAGCGAGTCCAATGTTAATGAATGGGGAAGCGAGTAATAGCGAGTAGTGTGAGATTTACAACTCGCAGATGTGTCTCGGAAGCTTCAGCCTGAAGCAATCCTAGTTTTGTCATTTATTTGCATTGCTCGTTTACTTTGTAAGTAATCGCTGACTCGCACAGATAAGAGTCCTGCTTTCTCCTCTGTGCTGGCTGCCAGCTCCAGGGTCCTAGAGCCTGCCTGCTGCCTGATGTAGCAGTGCTGAGATTGTTCTCAGTCTGCTCATTCCCCCCTGTGTACAGACATGAATGTCTGTGCACAGAGATGATGTAGCAGAGCTGAGATTGTTCTCAGTCTGCTCATTCCCTGGGCATAGAGATCTATATCTTTACACAGGGGATGTAGCAGAGAGGACATCGCGTTTTGGACTGCGTCGGACGGAAGAGGATTTTTTTAATTAAAGATGGAGTCCCTAATGGCTTTTTTTTTTATTTCTAATAAAAAATTTTCTTTGTGTTGTGTTTTTTTTTAAAACAATTTAATAGAAATTCATGGCGGTCATGTCTAATATTGGCGTGACCGCCATAAATTTCGGGCTTAGGGCCAGCTGATAATACAAAGCTGGCCCTAACCTCTTTATTACCCAGCGTGCCATCGCTACCAGGGCCGCTGGAAGAGCGGGGTTCAGCGTCAGAGGATGGCGCTTCAATGAACGCGCCATCTTCTGGGGCGGCTGCGGGCTGCAATTTGCAGCGGGGGGTGCCCAGAAAGCTTGGGCATCCCTGCGCTGCGGATTCCAGCCCCCAGCTGCTTAGCTGTACCTGGCTAGACATAGAAATTGCGCGGAGCCCCACGCATTTTTTTTAAATTATTTCATGAAATTCTGAGATTCTGACTCTGACTCTGAGACTCTGACTCTGACTCTGAGACTCTGACTCTGAAATTCATTAAAAAATTTTAAAAAAATGCGTGGGGCTCCGCGCAATTTCTATGTCTAGCCAGGTACAGCTAAGCAGCTGAGGGCTGGAATCCGCAGCGCAGGGATGCCCAAGCTTTCTGGGCACCCCCCGCTGCAAATTGCAGCCCGCAGCCGCCCCAGAAGATGGCGCGTTCATTGAAGCGCCATCCTCTGGTGCTGAACCCCGCTCTTCCAGCGGCCCTGGTGGCGGTAGCACGCTGGGTAATAAAGGGGTTAATACCAGCTTTGTTATACAAGCTGGTATTAAGCCCGAGATTCTTAATGTCAGGCCACGTTTGACCCAGCCACTAGGAATCTCCAATAAAGGGTTAAAAAAACACAGAGAAAATTTTTTATTTGAAATAAAAAAAAAAAAGCCATTAGGGACTCCATCTTTAATTAAAAAAATCCTCTTCCGTCCGACGCAGTCCAAAACGCGATGTCCTCTCTGCTACATCCCCTGTGTATAGATATAGATCTCTATGCACAGGGAATGAGCAGACTGAGAACAATCTCAGCTCTGCTACATCATCTCTGTGAGCAGGCAGGCTCTAGGACCCTGGAGCTGCACAGAGAAGACAGCTGGACTCGGCTCGCAAAGAAACAGCAGTTACTTTGCGAGTTTCCCTGCTATCACTGGCACAGTAGCCAGTGATGACTCGCACCAGTCCAATGCAAACAATGGCAATCCTAGTTTTGTCAGCGTTTCTGACAAAACTAGGATTGATATTGATTTGCATTGGACTCGTGCGAGTCATCACTGGGAAACTCGCCGAGTACCGAGTCCTGCGAGTCCCTTACTACTCGCCGAGTAACGAGTCCTAGCGAGTAGATTCGCCCATCCCTACTGCCGGTCTATAGGAAAAGGCATTATTGAAGGGGTTGTCCGGTCTAAAACTGATAATTCTGCATTCATATGATGTGACTCCAGACTTCTCAATCCTCCTATTGCAAGAACTTTGCAATATGAATGATCCCAACAACAACACGACTACTGAGAGCAACCTTGCTCAATACAACTGTATGGAATGAGTGCGGCCTTGATCAATACACTTGTATTGAGACCACAACCACTAGTCAGGGGTCTCTGGCCGGAAACGTATACAGTATATCACATAACTGCGGTCCATTCCCATCTTAGGAACCGCCAATTCTCGAAGTGCACAGTGCGGGCGTTGGGAGGATTGGTGACTCTGCAGTCACATAGAGGGACTGCAGAATTATCAGTTTTACACTGGACAACCCCTTTAAGTTGCATTTACTCCTTACATAGCGCCCCCTCTGTTGTTGTGCAGTAATTGTGTAATAGCTCTATACACTTTCTCTGTTACCTCTCCGAAAGATTTCTCTGATCTCGCTGCCACTCTTGTCTGTATAGAGAGATACATCAAATCCAAGACTGGAAAGTACTCTGTGAAGCCGTTTTGCGTCATACTTGACACTCTTCCGGGGTGATAATGTTATGCCACAGCCCCCTGGTCGCGTGTGAAACTCTGTAATGCCGATAATAACAGCACGAGACTTTGCCACCTTTGACATGATGAATTTCTAAGAAAACAAAAGGGAGAAGAAAAATAGTATGAACAAGGAAGCTATAAAGAGCCCTTTTCATAGGGCGATCATGTAAATAATCACTATATTACACTAAAAATACCTAATCATCGTTCAGTATAATCATGGACAGCAATCAACAAGAAGTTTTGCTTTAAATTAGAGCTTAAGAATGATTGTTTATTACACAATGGTAGACATGATCCTGTCCCAGCTCTTTTGAAATGTGCCGCTGCCAACAATTTCTAAAGGGTTATTGTTTTGTCAAATGAAATGAAAAATGTCTCCTTCGTTACAAAAAAAATGTGTAAGTGAAAATCTGGAGCATGAAAATTTGTTAAACCACCAATTGGCGCTACTTCTTTATATAAATATATCCCCAAGGAAGGATGTACAAGGAAGCTCAGGCTAATTTACATGTGCCAAGAGCGGCCATTAAAGAGGACCTGTCGCCCCCCTGCTGCATGGCAAACTAAATGCACCACTGAATGCAGCATGCCTGCTGCATTTAGAGAAGGGTCCCGCATGTCTCCAGCCCCCCTGTACTCTGAGAAATAGACTTTATAAATCTTACATATAGTGAGGGCATTACTGGCTATGGAGTCATTGCTGGCATGGGTCTTCTCCCTGCCTCCGGCCGCTTTGTGCTGCCTCCTACTGCTCTGTTCCTCCTCCTGTGTGTGTGTGTGTGCGGTCCCCTCCTTGCCTGTGCCATCGCGTAAGTGTCTGATCTCACACAGGTGCACAGCGAGGACTTGTCATGAGCGGGAGCCGGCGGCTGACGTCATGGCCTCACTGTGCACCTGCATCAGATCAGACACTTACATGCTGGCACGGGCAAGGAGGAGGCTACACACAGAAGGAGGAACAGAGCAGCAGGAAGCAGCACAGAGCGGCCGGAGGCGGGGAGGAGCCCTGTGCCAGCGATGACTCCATAGTAAGGAATGTCCTTTGGACTCACTATCTGTAAGATTTCTAAAGTGTATATCTCACGGTGCAGGGGGAACTAGAGCCTTGGGGGACCCCTTCAATGAATGCAGCAGGCTTAGTTTGCCATGCACCAAAGGGGGGGGGGGGGGGGGTTTGACAGGTCCTCTTTAAATGCCTGCAGCCATCTAATCAGTGTTCCACAACTCCAGTCATGTTCTCAGGATTGCATCAATTGTGCAGGGGATGAAATTATTACGTTTCTTTAAAAAAAAAAAAAAAAAAAAAAAATATATATATATATATATATAATTCCTGAAAACAAGATCTGTTAGGCTGGCTTCACACTGCAGTCAGGTCAGGTCAGGTTTTGTGTTCCAAAACCAGGAGAGGAACTTGCAGAGAAAAAGTATAATTGAAAGATTGACACATGTTCTAGGTTTTGGAGTCACTCCTGGTTTTGTAACACAAACCTGACCTGATCTGACCTGACCGCAGTGTGAAGCCAGCCTTAGTGGGCATTAATGACTGGAGTTGGGGATGACTGATCTACATAGACATGCAGGTCAACCTGAACCACATGTGCACAGGATGAGCATTACCGTGATCGCTTTGTGTACATAGGACATGCAAGATGCAAAACTGATATTCTGTTTACTCGGGGGTGAGCAAGCAGTTTGCTTATTTGTCGGCTGATTGTTGACCTGTTTAGACGGGCTGATTATTGGTAATGAGCAATCCTATAAACACAATAAGTTCTTAATTATTGGCATGTTTAAATGGTCCTTCAATCATCATACATGTGGTGGTGTATACAGTTCAAAGGCTGGGATTCCACTTGCAAGAGTGATGCAAGAGACTCGCACATGTCTTTCGTCGCATCACTCAGCACAGCCACCCGCTCTGTGGACAGCAGCGTATATGTCTATGCAGCTCCATGCTCCTGTCCAGTGAGTGGATGGTCGTGCATGGTGATGCGATGCGACACACATGCAAGTCTCTTGCATCGCTATTGCACGTGGAACCCCAGCCAAAGAGTGTAATACTAATACAGTTCATTCCTTTCTAGAATCGTTGCTTTAATAATTAGGGCTTATTTAATTAAAAAAAAAAAAAATGTGCATGGTAATTGTTTGTAAATGTTCTGCTCCAATTATCACATTTTTGTCTGATTCATTTTGCAGGTAAAACTATAATACAATAAGCAAAATCATGGAATGGCGGCGTGCCCTTAAATTCTTTAGATATCTACTTGCCATCAGGAAATGGGTAGATTGAGATGTAGAAAATGGTGCTACCATTTATACTAGATGATTGGGGCAGTTAAACGTCCGGCTACACGAAAGCCAATCAGCAGATGTTTAATGGTCTGTGTACACATGCCGGCTGCACTACTTTGTCCACACAGGTCTTGTCTACAAAGGACTATATGCTGCTGAGAACGCGAATCTTAAACTTGTATAAAAATCATCTCACCTGACGAACAAGCATTTTGATTGTTCATCTGGGATTTGCTGACCTGTTTAAAACAGGCAGAAAGCCTAGTTTCCTAGGAACATTGGTTCCCAATCATCGGCCTATCCTAATGGAACTTTACATTGAATTAGCCCAAGCAATCCTGCGTAAACAAGTGCATTAGTAGCAGAAATTGCTTTCTTGTCCCAAACTCAAGTGCGATAGCCATTATCTACGAATCCAGTAACAAAGTTTGTCGGAGCACGAACCGCATAGGGACAGGGTGCCTGACTGTGGATTGGGGTCAGGGTTTAGGCTGGGGTTTCTGATCCCCTCCCTTATCTTTTTGGGATTATGAGAAAATAGTTACAAAGAGTAAAAGGGGAACTCCAGTGAGAGAAAACATTTTAGTACAGTCCCTGCCCTCATACATGATGAAGCAGAGCTGAACACTGCAGTTCTAGGATCTATATATCTCTTATTAATCGATAAAATTATACCTGCTCCTCTGCTCTTGCCCCCACCTCATGGAATTCAGAATCTTCAGTATGAGAGCTTCATGCAGCAGCAGAGAACAGGAGGTGTGTCAGGGGCGTGGATGCTGGGAGCTGTAGGATCATTCTACATTCCAGTGAGGAGTGATGATAACCGATTGAAAGTTGGAGAGATAAGAAGATACCATGTTGATATGGGGAGGGAAGACCATGCAGAGCTCAATCGAACAATGTAATGATTTGCCTCTGCTTGTATCCTCACAATAATAGTCCACATTATGCATCATCATACAGCAGAGGATTACAGGATGTATCTGTATCTGCTTGGTGACATGATTGCTATTTGAAACCTGGACCCCTTGTCACATATAATAGTATATCAGGGGCTGGATTGTATGTGTGAGCATGGGGCCGGCGGCCATGCCTCCTCCCAATACAGAAATGTGAGGGGGCGTGAAGGGGCAGATCCTGCAGCTCCCAGGATCCACGGCCCTGACACACCTCTTCTCACCAGCATCATGAAGCTGACATGCAGAGATTTAGGTTCCATAAAGTGAGGGCCAGAGCAGAGGAGCAGGTATGATTTTATTGATTTATAAGAGATCTATAGATCGTAGAACTGCAGTGTACAGCTCTGATTCATCATGTAGCAGGGCAGGTACTGTACTAAAAAGGTTCTCTCACTGGAGTTCCCCTTTAAGAGCTGAGTTGATGAGTTCGGAGTGGTCCTGTATAAGTCCCCTCCCATGGTTGTTCCTATAGGACATAGGGGCATTGTTGTTCCACCAGGCTAGGTATTCCCTATTCCCTATTCTTCTTTTCCACCCCCCTCCTTTCCATGCAAGAAAGTAGTATATGCCCAGGACATAAATAGGGCTTGTTTGGCGCCTGTTTTCCCCTCTTCCGATACCTCGCTGACTGACGCCTCCCTCCCACCCACCCTAAGGAAAAAAGAAATAAGGAAAAAGGAAAAGCATGGTATTTTGATATATTAGTACTCTGAAACAGAAAAACTTAAGTCACAGCTGATGGTAAAAAAAATAAAAGATGTTGGAAATCATAGAATCGAGGACGGATTTTTCCTCTGGGAGTCCGGCGGTGCATAGTGTCTCGGGCTCTGGATGGAAGACAAAGTTATAACGTTTAATAAAAAAAAGTTTGAGAGTTGGTTAAAAAAGTTATGAGAGTTATGGCCACTTTACAGGTCCCAACATCGGGCCGATGTTAGATACAACGGCGTGGGAGCGCGCACTTTTTTGTCAGAAATCCCAGATCGCATAGGAGCTGTTACACAGCGCGATATTGCCAGGCAATGCAACTGTGATGTCTACGCCCCCTTGTGCAGCCAACCCAGGAACGACCATTTAACATGGTAGAGAATAGGGAAAGTTGGTCTCCAAGTCGGGTGTTGGGTTTTTCACACAGCATTTCCCAGATTGGCCATCCAATATCGGGCCATTGTAGAGCAGGCTCATTTGATCCCCGATATCGGTTTCGCATCGTTCTTGCGTCGCATTGGACATTTAAACCCTACAACGCACAAACGATATCGGGGCCAACGCACGAACCACGTGACTTTTTATTGGAGTTGGACGCTGATATCGGGACATGTAAAGTGGCCATCAATACACCTGTGGCTGACCCATCCACCAGAAGAGAACTTGTGTGCTGTGTCGTGATTCGACGGTAAGGAAGAAGGGAACACGCGGTTATTTAGGTGGTGTGAATATCCGTAGTCCTGTGAGAAGGGCTAGGCCAAAAGGATTAGGGTAGTATGGGATATTATTTTAAAGACACGGGGCAGATAAGCTAAGGAAAATTTGCTAGAATCATGACCTAAATAAACCCAAGAATTTTAGATATTCCTTAATTCTACTCCGTCAAGGGGGGCATGGCATAGCAGGATGGTGCATATAAAACAAGCCCAATTACCCTATAGTTTGACACACACATAAAAACAAGTCTAAACTAAAGTAGTCAACCACGAGGAGGTGGGGAAATAGAATTAGAATGCAATGTAACGTTTAGTATGTGTCACTGTAATACATTTCGATGTGTCAGTCTATTCTAAGCAGTCTAATTTTGAAACACTGTTATGCCTGTAGCCATACAAACTATTAATCTTTTATTTTGGAGCTCCATCTATTTGCTAAAGTTGTCATGAGCTATAAAAAGGCATCTGTCATGAGGTACTAAGGGATATAATGGGGACAGGGTCATGTAGACTGACCATCAGGCTATGGCGGCCGTCACACGGTGAGATATCTCTAGCGATATTGTAAGCGATCACGTGCACGCGCAATCGCTTACAATATCGCTCACATCGCTGGTGAGATGTCACACAGACAGACTCACCAGCGATGTGGAGCAGCGATCTCGCTCGTTACTATGGTACACATCGGGTAACTAGGGCCGCGCGTCGCTTAGTTACCCGACGTGTACCATAGTTACCATCTCCCAGCATAGGCGCGGTCGCTGGGAGATCGTTCATCGTGGTGTTATACACCACGATGAAGGAGATCGTGGCATCGTTCATCGCTAGATCTGAGAACCGAACCTCAGATCAGCGATGTCACGATCAAGCGATTTAACATCGTAAATCGCTTGATTACATGCAACGATATCTTGCCCGATATCGCTTAAGCGATCAAAAAGGAGATCGCTTAAACGATATCGGGCAAGATATCGTTCCGTGTGACGGCCCCCTAAGAGAGCCCTAGCTGTGCCTTAACCCAGGGTTACCTCTGAGGGTTGAGGCACGCGGGAGCAAGAATCGCGCTTGTGCAATGCGAGAAACATTAGTGTGATTTGAACGCACTAAACTCGTATTGCGAGTAAAATGCAAATTCAATCACAGCATGCTGCGATTGAATGCAAGTTACTCGCGCAAGTGGCCATTGCAAGTATATGGGTGCAAGAATATCTCGCACCCATACAGCACACTGTGCAATAGTCGCATGCATGTGCGTCCTTACAATGTCTTCAAACACCGCTGCTGTCAAAGCAGCGGTGATTGGATACTGAGCAGGCAACCCAGCAATTTCAATCAGCTTTCACTGCTATAACAGCAGCAGTGAAAGCTGATTGGTTAAATCGTGCGGTAATTGCTTTCCATGGTGCTGAAGTTAAAACTTCAGGACCATGGAATGCAATTACTGCTAAGGCCGGCTACATACCGCGATTTTTCGCTGTCAGATTCTGTCCGGTGTTGTGTTTTCCAGGATGCACTGGACAGAACCTGACAGCCACGGACGAGCCGTGGAGCTCTCCAGGTGGAGGTGGCTACTTTTAACAGCCACCACTCTTTGAGCACCAGGTGTCCAGGAACCGGCGCGGTTTTTCTGTGCATCCGGCGCCTATAGACTCCCATGCTATGGGCGCTGGATCCGGGAGGATCCATTTTGTCCGATTTTAGCACCAGACACAAAAAGTGCTGCAGACTCCGGTTTTGTGTTCGATGCACAAAAAAAAAAAAAAAAAAACCGCCAGCCAGGTGATGCCATTTTTTTGCCAGAGGTTGTATAGTGTGAACAGAGCCAGATGCTGCTGTGGCACCCCTGCGAGGGATTACCACAGGACCCACCGGTGCAGGGAGGGATGTACACCTTGGCACACACAGCATACCACACCTTCCACCCCAGACCTAGAGGTTGTCCTTAAGCCAGATCCCCTATAAAGATCCAGGCTTGAGGGGAGGAGTCAGTTAGTTCTAGAGAGAGTGCAGAGGAGAGAGCAATTAGTGAAGGAGCTGGTTGATGGACCAAGCTAGGCCCAGAACCAAGGACCCTGACCCAACTGTGCTGAGCCCTAGGGAGAGGGACGGAGGCCAGTGGGAGAAGTAAGAAGAAGGAAGAAGGGAACAGATTTGAGAACCCTTTAGCTACCTGGACATCGGAGTCGGCAACTGGTAATAATCTAGTGTAGCAGGAAAAGCTCGGACAGACTAGGAGGATCTAGTCCCCCTGAAGTAACAAAGTAGAAGATTCCAAACCTGACCAAGCATAGGACCAGGGACCTAAGCAGAGAATAGGGATCCCACAGAAAGGTCCTCATTGTCGGTTGCGGAACAGAACCCCGAGAGGGAGAAAGAGCGGCAGGTTCAGCAACAAGCAGAGCTTACCACAATCACCACACACGCTAATAGAGGAGACCTCATAACTCTCCAAGGTGAATGTCCCAAGCTGCACCGAAACCTGGTTACACTCCTGGAGTGTAGCCGTCACCGGACATCAGTAAAAAGGTACCGAAACAAAGACAATTGTGTGTGCCTGCTTCCCCACCGCCATCTGCAGTGTTCACAGTAGAACCGCTACTACTACTCCCCTCATCCACCCAGCTACCTGCCCTGAGGTAAAGCTCCACCTGTGGGGAGCTGTACTACCAAAGCTGCATTTCCATCACCTCAGTGGCCGGCCGCAGCGCTGGTAAACCTATTATCAGGTACCACAGGTGGCGTCACGTTATCATCCCCCACCAAAGCAACCCCCCGTCCCGGTATCAGAGTACCCCCTACCCTGTCGACCGGATCACTGCCATTACCATTACACTCTGCATGTTTTGAGCAAAACGCCTTGTGACAGTATCTCCTTTTCTCTCAATGACCCAATAGGTTAAGAATTAATCAATCATCTATAGAGGCAATTTTTGTAGTTCATGTGCGATACCTCTTTTCACCTGTGGAGGTGCTGAAGGAGAATTAAATGCATGTTCCCACCATGACTTATCAAAAATCTGACCTGTGAGGTCTGCCAACTAGGATTCTATAGCAATATTGAATATTATTATTACCCCAGTCCCGATTTGCAATGTGTCAGGTCACCATTTTATTTAAGGGTTATCTACATTACAAAAATAAGAGTATTAATCATTTATCTGTAGTTTTGATGACTGATTTTTTTTCTATTTAACATTTCATCAGTTACAGCAAAAACTCTGCTAAACGAAGCTGCTGAGCAAGACTCATGTAAAATGTAGGCCTGAAATAACCCAGAGCGGCGCTGGCCTGTCACTGAACATAACATCTCTGGAGGATGATCAAGAAAAATGGGCTTTTCTGTAAATGACACTTTCAGGTCTCAGCCGGTAATGGAAACTGATATTAAACAGAATTTAATTCAACATAATGCAACTAGTCACTGAAATATTGTCTTGACAAGCAACATCGCTCCTGGATATGACAAAGAATGGAAGAATGACAGCTGCAACTGAACCAGTTTGTGGTGCCTCCAGGCTGGTTGTATCCTCCACAGTAAAATACACCGTAATACAAAGAACATTTCCTTGTAATACATGCGCATTATAAGTATTCTGACACTTAAGTAGGTAAAATCTACACCTCCTCCATAGGAAAAAATAAAATAAAAAATGCAGTAATTAAAAATTTACATTCAGCAATTTTTTTATTTTATTTTGTCAAGCCAGAATGATTGTCATTATAGTTCTCAAGTTGCGTGACACCTCGCTTGCTAAGGCTGGCTTCACACTGCGGCGGCGTCCGGTCCGGGCGGTCAGGAGTGACAGCCTGGACCGGAGTTTTGCTCCATAGGAGACTATCGGGCTGCACGGAGCTGGATCGCGCCGGGTGGCAATTATCTGCCATCCGGCTGCTAGCTTGCCGGATGAATCCTGCAGAAGTGGGGAATTGTCTGCCGACTCCAAAAATTCTACCGATGGGCACTTGGCCTAGCTTAGGCAACGTTCACATGTTCAGTTTTCACATGACGTTTTATAAGCCAAAACCAGGAGTGGATGAAAAATACAGATCTTGTGATGTCTTTCAATTGGTCCACGTGCATGTGGAGCTCACTGGGACGGGGTACTCGGTACCGGACCGGGGTATCACGGCGGTCTTGGTCAGGACCGTGTCCCGAGCCCACAAGTAAAGGGGTTATTTACAGGGATAGTCGTGACACCACCCACGGGTTGTGGTCAGTGGGGACCACCGCTGCTGCTTGCTTCTGCCAGGAGGATGGATGGTGCTGCAGCCGGATGGATGAGCCCGCCGTGGGTCGGGCTGCTCCTGACAGGGTATAAATAACAGTCTAACATGCGAGGAAACAAACACTGGAGACTCTGGCAGGGTTCACCGGGTCTTTAATTTAAGTTCGGGCAGTTTACAAGTTGTTTCAGCTTTTCACAAGTTCACTCAACACTTTGACCGTGCATTTAGCTTTACTGCAGCCAGGTTCCTGCCTTAGACCCTTCTCCCGCTTGATTCCTTTCAGGCCCTCCTAAACTTCTCTACTCCTTATGTGCCATATGGGAGGTCGCTCGGGTCCTTGTTGGCTTAACCCTGTGTACGTGTATGTCTAAAGGGGATGTCACACGCGTCGATATCGCTGTCAATGTCGCTCATACGTCACAGATTTTCAGTCGCTCATGCGACGTAAAAGTGACGCAGGAGCGACATTGAAGCGTGTGACCAAGCGATGCAACCAGCGATATGTCGCTGATCGCCGATTTCACTGCCAGATGTAAAACCTGTCGCTCATCGCTCAGTAGACCTTGCGCATCGCTGTGTGTGACACTAAACTCAGCGACGTATTTTCTATTTTGACACCGTACAAGCGACTAAATAAAATCGCTCACAAGATGGCAACATCACCGCATCGCTGGGTCATATTGACGCGTGGGACATCTTACCTGCGATAATTCCACATCGCTCAGGCGATTAATAATTTGTGACGCATGAGCGATATCGCGGGCGACATTGACACGTGTGACAGGCCCTTAAGCTCTGGAGCCCTAAGTGCAACTGTACCTCCTGCACTTGTGTTAGGAAATCAGACAAGGAATCTGCATCTCCCCGCCAGAATGTCTGTGATCCTGCTTTTAGCTGCGGTCACCTCAGAGCCGACTCTCTGGTCCTGGCCTAGCCTTCCAATGTCACTATATTTCAGGGGATCACCAGGCTCCTTCCTACCCATGTGACTGTGGCGTACATAGGGGATCCTTTCCTTCAGTCGTCCTCTGGCACCGCTGCTGTTTTCCTCGCTGGCCCAGCTGTACTGGCCTAGTCCTGGTCTTTTATTCCTCGGCACCCTCTGGCCTACTACTGCTACTTCCTGGTTTTCCCCTTATGTACCCGGTCCATCACCTTGCCTACGTCCCACCCACAGTGACTGGCCCTACCACCCCTTGCCCGCCTAGAGTCTCGGGCTCCAGGTTGGGTCTTGTGTCTGTGGGTGTGTTTGTGAAGGTGTTTGTATAAAACTGTCTCCACCTCCTTGGCTGCAGTTCTTACCTGTGGCCACCCTGGTTGCAGGGGCGCCACATGCACACGTTGAGTATTTGGTGAGTTTTTTACCTCAGTTTTGGTAAGACAAAACCAGGAGTGGAACAATCAGAGGAAAAGTATAATAAATACAGAAGTGATGACGCGTTTCTATCACCAAACCTGGTTTTGGCTACAAATCCTGAGGTGTCTAATACTGTTCATATTTCTGAGCTAGTCCACATGCGCATCGTCAGTATATGGTTGAGTTTTTTACCTCAGCATTTGTAGCCAAAACCAGGAGTGGGTGATAAATACAGAAGTGGTGACGTGTTTCTATTATACTTTTCATCTGAGTGTTCCACTCCTGTTTTGGCTACAAATACTAAGGTAAAAAACTCAAATACTTACGGTGTACACATTGCTGTATACTGACTGGGATCCTACATTAGGCCACATGCATTCAGCGAGTATTGAGAGTTTTTTACCTCAGTATTTGTAGCCAAATCCAGAAGTGGAACAATCAGAGGAAAATATAATAGAAACACGTCACCACTTCTATATTTATCACCCACTCCTGGTTTTGGCTACAAATACTGATGGGAAAAACTGACCAAGAACTGAACATGCGAATGTAGCCTTACTCAAAACAAGGTGCTGTACAGGAGGAGTACAATGTGAGAACTTAAGGTAGCGTCACATGCTACGATTTAGTGAACGATATAGTTAACAATGTCACGTTACCGCTGTTGTTTCGACATCATTAGTGTGTTGTCACACGCATGGATATCGTTAACGATATTAAATTTGGCAACGCGCCAGCTACTTCTGGAAGAACTTATGGGGCCGTCACACGCGTCAATGTCGTCAGCGATCTGATCTGATGTTGCTGGTTCACAGAACGTTAATTGGACGACAAACGATAGATTTGAGGTCAAGATCTCAAATTTTTGATGAACAATCCAACGATTTGTCGTTACAAGATCGTAGGTTTACACGCAACAATGCACACTTGTAATCATTCGAACGATCAAAAAAGCATGACATTTCAATGATATCGTTAACGATATCGTAGCATGTGAAGTAGCCTTTAAGATACCTTTACACGCGGCAACTTTTCTAGGAATTTCACTGGCAACTTACTGGTTGCAGTGAAATCATGGAGGCATTGTTCCATTTGTACACAGCAACAAGATAGAACAATGTGTCCATGATTTCACTGCAACCAATAAGTTGCCAGTGAAATTCCTAGAAAAGTTGCCGTGTGTAAAGGTACCCTCAGATTTACAAATCGGGTGATAGTCTATAAGAACGCTGTTAGATGGGTATAAAGTTTACCCCCTTTATTTTTTGTTCAGCAGCTGTTTGGCCTTTTCTTTTCACCGTAGCATCAATTTTGTAGATCAATTTGTTACCTACAATCTGATACAAAATATCCGAGTTTTCCTTTTACCTGATCTGAGGGTAGGAGCACACAATGTTTTTTGTTCCGCCGGCAGAGTCGCTGAGTTTCTAGGCAATGCCCCTACAGGGAACTGCCGGCAATATTTTTCCTAATATGGCTTTGATGATGACGCATCCCCGGGGGGTCGTGGGGGTACTCGGAGCCAGGCTGACGAGGTAGTCTCTGGGGAACTGGATGGGGAGGTCACAGTGGCGTGTCCAGGTCCTTGAGTCGATAAAAAGGGAGAAAGTTTATGGAATAGGGGATTTGTATGGATTTGGGGGGCGGTTATTGTGACGCCACCCGTGGTATTCGGCTATTAGTGGCCGACACTGTGGTCCGGGACCTTTGGCGATGATGGATGGCAGCAGTGATTGTTTCGCTCCCTACAGGTAGAGTGGGTCTCCAGGGCAGCCGATGTAGAGGAATTTTGGTGATGGAGGTCCAGCGGGGCTGATCTGGCCGGAGAGTGGGGGTCAGAGCGTCTCACAGGCAGAGCCCTGCAGCCTGCACAGTTTATCAGTCTACTGCTCCTGAGGTGGGAAATGTCTCACACACAGTTCTGAGTCCTAAACTCTGTTTACTTAGCTTTCATTCTGCTCACACCACAGGATACAGTTTAGTTCAGTCACAGTCCGGATGGTTCTCAGCAACCAGGATAGCTTGTCCAAGACACCCCCCTTTGTGTTCCTTCCATCTTGGGTTGTTCTCTCTCTCCCAATGTTGCCTGTTTGCCTAACTCCTGCTCACACCTCCGCACACATTGCCCCATTCCAGCAGCCATGGGTCATATCGGGTGACCGATACCAAGCCTCCTGACCCTAGTATGGCTACCTTCTCGGCGGATGTGTCGGGAGTCGGCCACAGCTCCTATCTTGCGGCCTCTGGTTCCATGGTTTGAGCATAGAGTCTCTTTTCCACCTTCAGGGCCGGTCCCCTGGTTCTCACCTCTGCCCTTTTGCTTTACTTCAAATTTGGGCGCATGGGTGGATCCGCCCACTGCCTGTGCCCCTAGGGCTCCCTCTGTCCCTGTGCAGTCTGCTGTTCTGGGACCCAGGACAAGCCTCATCTCCGCTCAAGTCCTCTGGGACCTTCTCCTTTCACTGCTCCACATTCTGCTCTGTACCCACTGACGGTTTTCCTTTTTATCTACTCCCCTACTTCCCTACTAATTTCCAACCCTCCACCTCTCTTCGCGCCGTCCCGCTGACTACCTGGGCCCTCCCCCTATTGGGTCCACCTGCTGTCCCCGTGACCAGGTGTGTTGGGTGCTTTTGTGGGTGTCTGAACTTAACATCCCGTTTACTGCAAACAGGAATACCACACCCATGGATTGGGTGTAGTACCCCTGTGATGACCAGATCGCAGGGGCGCCACATATCTACACTGCATTTTAGTTTGTTGTGGCAAGAGAAGAATGAGCAGTCACTTCTTTCGACCACTTCATATTCTCCAAAATCTGAAGCAGTTAAAGGAGTGATACCCAGACAAAACATGTGCACAGCAAGTAGTTTGGACATTGCTGTGAACCATCTTTTTTCCTTGAGATTTTTTTTATGTGGATTCCAGAGGTGGATTTTCCGCTTTCCCTTTTCCCATCTTTATTACTCTCCCCCTTTCTTCAGTGTTGACTTTGTACCTAAAGATATAGTCTGACCAGATATTCTGTATTCCGTTGCCCCTCAGTGCAACAGTCATATTTACAGTCCCCCTCCTCAAGGGTTCAAACACGAATAAAGTCTGATGTAGCATTCAAACAGTAGATGTACAAATTCTCATGAAATACGTGAGCACATCTTGAAACGTTGCAAAAACATAGGGGACATACAGGGTTACTTTTGCCGGTAGCTGCTTCCCCTCTGTCCCGATAACACCAGGTTGCCGTACCACATGCCAAAGGGGTCTGCCATGAATTCACACAGTCTAAACTGTTCAGACCCTACCCATCACTCATGGATCCATGATAAAGGACCATAAAAGGGCCTCTGCCAGACAAGGTTTTCCTTTACTGACTGTTATTGTGGTAGTTGCTGAACGTTCTAGACAGGGCCAGGATTTACTTCAACAATACTGGAGGAGTACGGCTGCAATCCATGGGCCCTGCCATAGGCAGGAACGCAGGGGCCAGCACCGTGAGAGGCACATTCATGTCTGCTCAAAGTTCCCAGATATGACCAACATCTGATTATTTGCGTGGGCCAATGTATAGTTACGTTTCCAGTAGTGTACCATGAGTCTGGGACATTCCTGCATACTACAAGCACTTTATTAGCCAAGCCCTGTCCACAGGGAATACCAATATCATTATGAATAAACAATTTCTTACGGGGTGTAGCCTGGAGAGGAGTTTTCCACCTTTGGCCACTAGATGGCCCTTAACTAGACACACAATCTACCTACATATTTGCATAAAACATAATACACATTTTAAACAGGTATAAAACCGCCATGACCCACTTACACTCCACAAGCATTTTCCAGGAGACAGTTACCCATTGACTCACATTATACTCGGTAGTCGAGATGAGCACATCTAAGCGTCTGACTATTCATTTTGCATATAGTAGTGCTCGCTCATCACTATAGAAGATTTTTTGTGCAGAATATGTTCTCCACTACACTGTATTAGTTGTGAAATGTTACCGACAGGTTAGAAAGTGGGCAAATGTTTTATCATTCATCTTCCCTGGATAGGCAATGCTATGCATCTTCACCATTAAATGGTTAACAGCTGCATTGCTGAATGTGAAGACGATGGCTTAGGGTAGGGACACACTGGCGTGAATAAAATCGGTCCGTTTCTCATCCAGAAGAGTTGGACGAGTGTCATCCGTTTTTCTGCTCCGTGTGGCATGCAACATCTATGCGAGTTTGCGTTTTTTTTCTCATATACCATCCGAGTGCTGTCCATGTGACATCCGTGTGCAATGCGTTTTGTTTTCTCAGCAGCTATTACTGTATAATCATTTACAGGAACATTGCACAGTGTTCTGAGCTACAGAATGATAATGGATCAGGGAAAAAAACGGATGCCACTAGGGTGGTCCGTGTGCTGTACGACCCACTGACTTGCATTGGCGAGTCTCGCATGAGAATCGCATGCTGTCGCAGATTCTGGATAAGAAAAAAAGCTGTAGTCACACGTTAATCTGTTCTGTCTCATTCATTAACACTGGTCCAAGTGCAATGTAAGATTTTCTCGCATTGCACTCGTCCGTTTTTCATGCCAGTGTGTCCATACCCTTAGAGTTAGGCTTCAGCTTAAACAAATTTTTACTAATTCTTTCTCAACGCTGAGGAAATATCATTGCTTCAGAATTCCTGAGCCAGATTATTGCAACAGCGGAGGTCAACATAAAGCATAATAGGCTAGTGACTCCAGGGGGTTCACCGTCAAGGACTAGAGAGTGGATAACTTGAAGCTTGTGGGTCCCAATGCAAAATCTCCAATAGGGTCCCCAACGTAAATGGGTTTTTAATAGTGAGAGTGTCTTCGTATGGACCAATTGGCTGTAAGCCATAATCATCAATATTAACAGAAATAAACACTTGAAATAAATCACTCTTGTTTTTAATGACTATATAATATATGCGTTTCGCTTTATGTTTTGAATTACTGAAATAAATTCACTTTTTGATGCTGTTCTACTTCATTGAGATGCTCTAGTATGTGAACGGGATTTCAAAACCAAGTACAGATTTTGCTGTGGGTTTTTGAGTGTGGCTTTGGACAGATGCCTGAAGAATAGGGTTTTTCACATCTGCACATTGCCAGCATGACCGATGCCATGCGTTTGCCACATTGTGGACAACTGCAGAGCTTCTTTTTATTGTATTATTAATTTGGTTCGTAAAACAAGCCAGAATAATGACGTTTTCGGTTTTGACATTCTTATAACAGTCAGCCATTTGTAAGGGACCTTTCACATCTGCGTTTATGTGTAATTAATGGCAGATGCGTCACTTGCGGTGCTGCAAGAGCCAGGTCCGGCAAAACTGCACCTGACTACAAATCCGATAATCAATGGGGCTTGCCGGATCAGTGCCGCAAGTCGGCCGTTACGCAGCAGATGCGGCAGGTCTGGCAAGATCTGCAGCAAATTGCACATAAACGCAGATGTGAAAGCAGCCTTAGGGTGGTTTGACATTGCAATTTTGTTAAATCCGACAGCATCGGATGCTCAAAATCGGATGCCATCCGATCCTATCTTTTTTTTATCGATCAATTTAAATGGCTGGGGGAGGGCTGTGGGAGGTTTTGGGAGTGGTCAGGGTATTCAGCATGCTCAGTACAGAAAATTGGATCCGATATCAGATCTGATTTTCTATCCAATCCAAATCTTCACCAAAAAAAAAGTGTGTTTTTATGGCTTCATTTTTCCTGCCAAGTGATGCAGAAAAATCTGCACCAACTCCTAATATGTGCACATACCCTTAAGTCATCTCAGGAAACAAAGCTTCATCCAAATCATTATTATTATTACTACATCAGATTTTAACTCTTCATTCCAAACATTAACCTAGGGAACTGTATTTAATCATGGACACTTTACATGATTGATGAGTAAAAACAGATGTCACATTGGCTTCAAGAAAAAAAAAAAAAGACAGACAAATAAGAATATGAATAAAAATCGTCCAAGTTTTCAGATTGAGACTCAAGGGGGGTTTACACGTTGCGATATCGGCGTCCAATTTCAATGAAAAGTCACGTGGTTCGATAGTTGGAGCCGATATCGTTCCTGCGTTGTATGGTGTGAACGTCCAATACGATGCAGGAACGATGTCAATGCGATATCGGGGATTGAATGAGCGTGCTATTCAATGCTCCGATATTGAATGGAGATTGGAGCCGGATCGTGCTGTGTGACAGCCCAACTACGATGTGAAGTTCAACGTCACCCATTCACTCCCATGTTAAATGGTCGTTCCTGGGTTGGGGGGCGTAGACATCGTATGGACGTTGGATCCAGAAATCGCAGCGTGTAAACCTCCAATGCGATGCGGGAGAAACGTGCACTAAATGCGCGCTCCCGCGCCATTGAATTGCGATATCGCAACGATATTGAAACGTGTAAACTCACCCTCAGACAATTTTTCATCCGCTCTTTTGACCCCAGCCTAAAATGCAGTAGAGCAGCTCTAAAAAAGAAATACTATCATTTCCTTACCTGTCCATTCGTCAATTGTCTAAAGGTATTAACCAACAAAAAACTCCTATAGAGAACATTGAAGCATACAATAACCTACAATTATGCAGTATGCTGAATAAAACATAGTGATATATATGGGAGGTCTTAAGACCTGTTACCTGCTCTCTGTGCTCCTCCAATACTGCGGCTTCAGTACAACCGTACCATGACTTATGTAAGGAGTGACAGGCTGGGCGGGACATACAGCCAGGTGTCACTCCACCCATTAGCAAGGTAATGGCTCTGTGCTGTTATCTACCCCGAGCATATCTCTTCATGGGCTCACAGCCATTACCTTGTGATGCCTCGTGATTGTTTTTTATCAGTCATAATATATTTATATGTTCATTTATTTGTTCCCTGAAAACCCCCTAAATGGCAAACTCACCTGTCCCTTCAGGTGAACATTGTGTCAATAAACCTGTAACCTGTTCAATGCTCGTTAGGCTGCATGCACACGATCAGTGAACGCAGCGTTTTGGATGCAGCATCTTCCCGCTGGGTCCAAAACGCTGCGTTATACAGTGGCAGCATAGTGGATGGGATTTGTAAAAATCATGTACCCACTATGCTTCACCTGACCGCTGCGTTTTGACAGCTTCGGTGCAGGTTTCCTGATTTCAACATCTCCGCAGCATGTTCATTTCATGCTGTGGAGTCGGAAGCGCAAGGAAAGGCCGCCCTGCACTTGACAAGACCCTCCAGGGCCTTAGGATACTCAGAATCAGGCTTTGAGGCTTCACAGGAGTCACAGGGGTCGAGACCTGGCTCCATGACCCTGGCGATGTCATTAAAAGTTCAGTGTGGGTGGCTCTCTCTTTTAGGGAAGGTCATGAGGTGAGGAGGGTTCATTAGGGAAGGAATGACCAGACTTGCGGATAACTGTTTTACGTGACGCCACCCGCAGGTTGCGGCTAAAGATGGCCGCCGTTGCACGAGAGTTCCTCTGGGGGCCAAAAAACAGACAGCACTTCCTTTAAACTTTTCAGCACAGGTGCAAATCTATAGGACTGAATCATATATACAACAAAATTATAGCAGCACACTGTTGATGCCAATAACATGCATACAATGATGTGTTTAAATGATGGTAAAGGTGTTTTTCTTGAGAAATAAAAATCCTATAGATTTGCACCTGTGCTGAAAAGTTTAAAGGAAGTGTTGTCTGTTTTTTTTTTTCCTTCATTTAATGTGTGGAGCAGGTTGGCTCCAAGGCTGGAATCGGTACTCCTCTCTCCCTATCAAGCCACGGGGCCATCTAGTGTGCTGTGTATCCTGCTGCTGCCCATGTGACGGAGACCCTAAGGGTACCGTTACACGACGCAATATTGCACGCAATTTCACTGGCAATTTGCTGGTTGCAGTGAAATCATGGACACATTGTTACATTTGTACACGGCAACAAAATAGAACAATGTGTCCATGATTTAACTGCAACCAGCAAATTGCCAGTGAAATTGCATGCAATATTGCGTTGTGTAACGGTACCCTCAGGGTATGAGAGAGGTTTTTAGAGTAGACAGGGAACCACCAGATTTAAAGTCACCTTGCCGCGGTTGGTGGGCAGACAAATATTGGTCAATACATGTGCAAAGAACCTTAATATAAGATATGTGTTTTTCCCAAAAAATTCTCCCATCTCAGTTTTTTGCAAAAACTTTTTAGTTTTTAGTTTTTTTCTCAAGAAAACCACCTTTACCATAATTTAAAAACCATTGTATGCATGTTATTGGCATCAACAGAGTGCTGCTATAATTTTGAGTGAGTTGGTAGTTATATTTCTGGTGCTCACAATGCGTGAAGAAAGTTCACAGACACAGCGGGTTACAGTCTTCAGGTCCTTGCTCTCTGTTGCTGTGCAACAGCCCGCTGGGTGCTGGGTTCTTGGAGGCAGGGATCCAGCTACTCCAGGGTAGTAGGATGACACATAACTGGTACCCCTTCTCTCTGTCCTTCCTCGGTCGTCTCACACTGTGCTTGCTTTGCCCTCCTGCCTTGCGCCTCGCCACACAGTGCTCTGAACCAGCAGCCGAGGGTTTTTCTTAGGGCAATGTTGTAGTATCTCCCTTAACCCTCTATTTGCCACCCTTTGAGCAGATATGTGCGTTATCGACTGTGGTACCTTGGAAGTACCGCAGCCTCCGGGTTGCTAGCTGAACCTAGTCTGTCTTCTCCACTAGTCTTGGGGTCCCGGTGCCCCTGTTCTGTGGCCTGGTCCCTCCACTGCCTTCGCTGGACAATAGATACGAGCCGCACGGGTGGATTGCTCACTGCCCGTGCCTCTGGGACCCTCTCTTCCTCTAGGAGAAACCCCGTTTCTACTTCTCTGCTCTGCAGTCTGGCCTCAGGACGAGTTTTCACTAGCTCTAGTCCTCTGGACACCTCTCTCAAGTTCTTTTCCTTCTCTGACAGGATTCCTTCTTCTAGCTTCCCTCCAACTCAACTCTAGCTGTTCAACTGTCTTGCTTCTAGATCTTTCCCATTCTATTTATTCTCTCTTTCACGTGTCCCACATCATCTACTTTTGTGCTTCCTAACTTCATTCATCCCCAGCTGATCCCTCTAACTACTTCCTCTCCACCCATCCCCACTACCCTGGCTCCTCCTTCCAGACAGGATCAGGGACTGTGCTCTCCCTTAGGAGCAATCTTGCCGTAACCCCAACCTGGACCTTGTGTAGTGTGTGGCCTGGGTGTCCCGATACCGGTCAGTGCCCCTCTTACCAGAAAGTGAGATACTACACTCTAACAGGGGTGCAGTACCTCTGTGGCAACTGGATCCGCAAGGGCACCATGCACTTATCGCAGATAGTGAGCACATGGCAGCTGTGGTCCCCTTGCAGTCACACGCTGGTTCCTTCAGGTCCAGTGCCAAGACAGTGCCTTCGGACCATGAGCACATGCCCTTAGGGAGTATTCAGACATCCATTTTTCACATACTTGTTCTTTCCACAGATGGAACATGTACCCATTGTAGTCTCTGTGGTGGTTCACATGTCAATGTTTCTTTGCAGACTGAGTGATCGGCAAAAAAACCCCAAGAGATATGTTCTTTTTTGACTTGAGTTAGGCCTCATTCAGATGTCCAATGTTCTCGTACGAGAACTATCTGTAGTTTTCATTAATAGCACTCATACCTGTGATAGTCTATGGGGCCATCTACATGGCCGGGATTTTCTCATGGACCAAGCAGTCAGATGAAAATTGCCAAGACGTTTCTGATTTTGATTCAAACGGTCAGATCAAAATTGGAAATGCAAGTCTTAAGGTACCGTCACACAGGGCGATATCGCCGGCAACTCACGGGAGTGCGCACTTTTTTGGCGCGCTGCCATGGTTGCTGTTGCGATGTCATACGCAGCGATATCTCCGGCAACGCATCTGCGATCTTGCCGACAACTATCGCTGTCAGGGTTAAACTCTACCCCAGTAGCGATACATAACATGGGAGTCTATGGGGGAAGTTGCCGGCAACATCGCAATTGCGGCGTCACACAGGGCGATGCAGGCAGATCGCCTGAGCAACATCGCCAGGTTTCCCAAAATGTTGGGAAACCTGGCGATGTTGCTTAGGCAACTTATCGCCTTATTATCGCCCTGTCAGACGCAGCAACTCATGAGCGATGTTGCCGTAACTTAGCCACGCCTCTAAGCAGGGCCGGCTCCAGGTTTCTGTGGGCCCCGGGCGAAAAGGTCTCAGTGGGCCCCCTTTAAGTACATATCGCGGACTATATATATATATATATATATATATATATATATATATATATATGTATATATATATATTGCCGCACACTTACCGCAACCCCATAGACAATGCATGGGGCTTGCCGCAAACGTGCAGCAAGTGCAGCCGCTAGACGGAAAATGCGGCAGATGCAGGTTTTTTTTACCGCAACTGCCACATTTAAAAAAAAACTCCTATGTGAAGGCAGCCTTACAGGAACAGTGACTGCCGAATCCAGCAAGAGCTGCTCCTGACAGTGAGTATATTGCACATTGTTAGGAGCGGGCTAAAATGCGATTGCATTCCCTTGCGCCTTTTAAAAATACCCTTCAAATGCAAAATGTTGCATTTTTGTGCGTCTGAGGATGCTTGGCATATACACAACCATCCTGAAGCGCACAAATAATGCAAGCAGCTCAATGGAGCCGCACTGCCATATGGTGGCACCGCAGCCAAGCGGAGTGTCTGGCCGTCCGGATCTCTCTTCTCCTCACCTTTCTTCTCGCTGCTCCGGTCTCCTCTGGTCGCTCTGCACATATCAGCACAGTGATGACATCGTGCCCCTCCATGCTGAGCTGCAGAATGCAGACAGCGGCAGAAGAGACTATGGAGACGAATGCTGCTGGCAAAGGTGGCTGAGACTATAGTAGCGGAATCCGCGGGGGGCTACCACTGGTACACATACTTCGTACACACGCGGCTCTGCTCCGTACACTTCGTACACACGCGGCTCTGCTACGCACACCTCTCTGCTCCATACACCTCGTACACACTTGGCTCCGCTCCGTACACCTCGTACGCACAGGGCTCTGCTCCGTACACCTCGTACACACAGGGCTCTGCTCCGTACACCTCGTACACACTCGGCTCTTCTCCGTACACCTCGTACACACACGGCTCTGCTCCGTACACCTCGTACACACACGGCTCTGCTCCGTACACCTCGTACACACACGGCTCTGCTCCGTACACCTCGTACACACACGGCTCTGCTCCGTACACCTCGTACACACACGGCTCTGCTCCGTACACCTCGTACACACACGGCTCTGCTCCGTACACCTCGTACACACACGGCTCTGCTCCGTACACCTCGTACACACGCGGCTCTGCTCCGTACACCTCGTACACACGCGGCTCTGCTCCGTACACCTCGTACACACAAGGCTCTGCTCCGTACACCTCGTACACACAAGGCTCTGCTCCGTACACCTCGTACACACAAGGCTCTGCTCCGTACACCTCGTACACACAAGGCTCTGCTCCGTACACCTCGTACACACACGGCTCTGCTCCATACACCTAGTACACACTCGCCTCTGCTACATTCACACTGTAAATGCCTCCTGACCCCACACATAACCTTCACCTAATTGCCATACACCTAGTACACACTCACCTCTGCTACATTCACACTGTAAATGCCTCCTGACCACACACAAACTTCACCTTATTTGAGCATCATTGATGGCCAGCAGAGTCCTGGATACACTGAGGAGCTGATCATGAGACCCCTGACTCCTCCCCTCCATGTGACATCATCGCAGGTCCTGTAAGCACAGAGTGTGTGCAGCTCTGTCGGCTCCCGTGGAGGGGGGAGGAGGGAGACCTCCGGTGCTGCAGCCTGCAGGAGCCTGAAAATGACCCCCCAGCTGCCCCCTGGATATGGCTCTGGCTGTGGGGGCAGTGCTCAGGGGCCCCTGAGGCTAGGGTCACACTTGCATTGTGACCCTAGCCTTATGCAAGTATAGTATGTTGCAACGCTGCTATGCGCTGGAGGCAGCCCATAGAAACCCGACGTTTACCGTGACAACCATTTGGTTGTCAATGTAAACTGCGGGTTTCTATGGGCTCAGTTGCTGGCAGCGCATAGCGTTAAACGCTCTGCGCTGCAGCAGACAATACTTGCGTCAGGCTAGGGTCACAACACAAGTGTGACCCTAGCCCTCAGGGGCCCGGTGGGCCCCCTCCAAGCCGTCGGGCCCCGGCACTTGCCCGGGTACGCCGGGTGCTGACGCCGGCCCTGCCTCTAAGTTGCCAGCACCATCGCCAGAGAGATCGCCCCGTGTGACGGTACCTTTAGGGCTTGTTAGTACGCTGAATTTGTGGTGTAGATTTTGAACTACCAAAATCTGCACCTACTGTCATAAAAATGCACCAAAACTATCCCTATCCGCACGGCACCTTTTTGATGCCTTTCTGATGCGGATTTGAAGGTGCTTTGCATTTATTTATATGAAAATTGGATACTTTGGTCAAAAAAAAGATGTCAAATCCTGTCCCCTCCCCCCCCTTTCAATACTATCACTACCTGCGGCTTTCAATGAAACTGACTCAAAATAAGCAGCAAATACGCATCGTGCAAACATAGCCGTGTATCTGCTGCTTATTTTGAGTTAACATGAGGGTCTATGGGTGAGCAATGCGGTAAAATCCACAGCAAGAACTGACATGCTGCATATTTTTTTTGTAGCTTAAAGACCTGGATCCTCAGTCCTCCTTGGCGGCGACAGGACTAGATCCAATATGGCGTCCGGGAAGTCTCGCGAGAATTCCCGGATGCCATCTTGGCCAAAGTATGTCGCCGCCCCCGGAGGACTGGATCCAATATGGTGTCCGGGAAGTCTCCGGGAAGACCCTGTCACACAGCAGCTAGTCTGACGACTCAGACCTACAAGGCTGAGGTCTAGGTCGCCAATGAGGTTGTTGTTAAGGCGTCAAACACACTGATGCATGCTGCCCAGTCGGATCCCGCGATCAAAAAACAGTCCAGGCCATTCAGACATGATCGGTGATCTCACAGCGTGGACCCGGTCACTGCTTTGTGTCAAACATAGCGATATCGTTGGCAAGGTCGCTGTTGCGTCACAAAACCTGTGACGCAACAGCGATCTCGCTATGTGTGATGGGGTCTTAAGGCTTTTATGTAAGTAGATTTATTTATTGATCGAACTCTGTTGGTAAAAACTACAATGAACAAACTGCTGAAACTCTGATCAAAAACACTAATAACTATAACCAATTTTTATGTATGAGAAAATTACTGATGTCTTAAGGCCCCGTTGCACTGTGCGAGATCGTTAACAATATCGCTTAAATGTCACGGGTTTGGAGTTCGTTCAAGCAACATCATTACTACTTCATTGCATGTGACACCGAGATTCAATTGGGATAAATCATTGAATCGTTGATCACAGATCTGAGAACATGTTCTCAAATCAGATGATCCTGGATCAGCCAACCTGCTGCATCGTTGTGTGTGACACCGCGATAATGATATCGTTAACGACTTCGCCCCTTCACATCAGTGAACAAGTATCGTTCGCTGGGTTGTGCAAATGATAACTGCTCCCACATCAAAACGATGTCCTAACGACCGCATGCACATGAGATTGTTAGTGATATGTTTCAACATTGCAGCATGTAACGGTACCTTTAATGAGTCTTAAACTTGATTAAACTGAAATTTTAGCTTTTGTGATCATTTACTTATTAGAATATTACAGGAAGTACGTAATCATTTTACGCCGGTTACATGCTGGAATTTTTTGCCATCCATGTTAATCTGGCTGAAACTGGATGCACCCACATCCATTTTCAGCCCCACTGAAAGTCAATGGGGCTGTAGACACTTGAGGGTGCATCCAGTTCTTCACTTTTTTCCTGAATCTGGGTGATCACAGTTTTTTTCCTGAGCCCAAAAATGCAATTTGGTGCATTTCTGTCTCTGTGTCAAAAACATAACAAGTAGTTCCACATGACATACCCCTAGGGGGCGTGTCATTTGTCCCCAGATCTGATGGAAACAGGTTTTATTTGTGGACGGTCAGACTCAGACATGTTTTATCCAATAGTTGCCAGTCCATAAATACTCTCAAGCAGATCGCTTCATCTTTTGTTCCTTTTATGATTTAACAATATGAGGTAATATGTATATTGCTGATAAAGATTGCTGCATTTTTTTGGGGAAAATCATAGCAAAAGAATTCAGTAGGATCGCATCTGTAAACATGGCTTTTAAGGGACAATGTGAATCAGCAAGGTTCAGTTGGTTAAAGGGAACCTGTCATGTCATTTTTTGTTTTTAAACCGCCCCCAATGTTACGTAGATTATGCCCTGTGCATCATTAACTTGGTTTTAAAAAAAATCCATATATTTATCATAAAAAAGCTCTTTGATGCTTATATGTTTGCATTATGTACCAGCACAAACAGTCATCGGGGTGGATGCTTCAGGCTGACATCAGTCACGTCAATCCAATTTTGGACGAAGTTTTTTAAATGTAGTCACCCCCTGCATTGTAATATATTAATATTACTTAAGGAGAAGGACCTGTGGTGATGTCACAACCATATGACCGTAATAGACAGAGCTAAGCCCCACATGTACTTGACTTCAGGTCTGCTTAACTCCACCCATTATGGTCACATGCTTGTGACATCAGTAAGCCAATTCTGCTATACTGAATAACTGCTGAAAAAGCAATATATTACAATGCAGGGGCATGACGTAATTCCAATAATATCATGAATGAACTTGAGTAACAGTAACCAAAAATGCCTCCCCTATGACTGAAGCTAGGTATGTGTGTGCATCACTTACCTTATGACTGAAGCCAGGTATGTGTGTGCAGTCACCTCCCTATGACTGAAGCCAGGTATGTGTGTGCAGTCACCTCCCCTATGACTGAAGCCAGGTATGTGTATGCAGTCACCTCCCCTATGACTGAAGCCAGGTATGTGTGTGCAGTCACCTCCTCTATGACTGAAGCAGGTATGTGTGTGCAGTCACCTCCCCTATGACTGAAGCCAGATATGTGTGTGCACTCACTCCCCTATGACTGAAGCCAGGTATTGTGTGTGTCATTCCTATGCGACAAGCATTGTTGCATCACCTCCCCTATGACTGAAGCCAGGTATGTGTGTGCAGTCACCTCCCTTGTGACTGAAGCCAGGTATGTGTGTGCAGTCACCTCCCCTATGACTGAAGCCAGGTATGTGTGTGCAGTCACTCCCCTATTACTGAAGCCAGGTATGTGTGTGCAGTCACCTCCCCTATGACTGATGCCAGGTATGTGTGTGCAGTCACCTCCTCTATTACTGAAGCCAGGTATGTGTATGCAGTCACCTCCTCTATGACTGAAGCCAGGTATGTGTGTGCAGTCACCTCCTCCATTGACTGAAGCCAGGTATGTGTGTGCAGTCACCTCCCCTATGACTGAAGCCAGCTATGTGTGTGCAGTCACCTCCTCTATGACTGAAGCCAGGTATGTGTGTGCAGTCACTCCCCTATGACTGAAGCCAGGTATGTGTGTGCAGTCACCTCCTCTATGACTGAAGCCAGTATGTGTGTGCAGTCACCTCCCCTATGACTGAAGCCAGGTATGTGTGTGCAGCCACCTCCCTATGACTGAAGCCAGGTATGTGTGTGCAGTCACCTCCCTATGACTGAAGCCAGTATGTGTGTGCAGTCACCTCCCTATGACTGAAGCCAGGTATGTGTGTGCAGTCACCTCCTCTATGACTGAAGCCAGGTATGTGTGTGCATCACCTTCCCTATGACTGAAGCCAGCTATGTGTGTGCAGTCACCTCCCTATGACTGAAGCCAGGTATGTGTGTGCAGTCACCTCCTCTATGACTGAAGCCAGGTATGTGTGTGCAGTCACCTCCTCTATGACTGAAGCCAGCTATGTGTGTGCAGTCACCTCCTCTATGACTGAAGCCAGGTATGTGTGTGCAGTCACCTCCTCTATGACTGAAGCCAGGTATGTGTGTGCAGCACCTCCTCTATATGAAGCCATGTAGTCACCTCGCATGTTAAGTATTTCTTTAAGATAAATATGTGGAATTTTGTTTTTAGAAAACCAGGTTAGTGATGTACGTTGCATCGTATAAAACAGATTGGGGGTGATTTAATATCACAAAAATACATGACCCATTCCCTTTAATGTATACGTGGTTTTTGGATGTAATGCAGGTATCCTACGTCTACCTGTTCTTCAAAACAATTGTATTACTGGATCTTATAATTGTCATATCTCTGTGATATCTGCTTTTCCTAGAAGTGCATTCTCTGCACACCCTCCAGTGGCTGCCTGTCAGTCACAAAGCTGTGACCTGTAGCAGGTTTCTTGTGAATCTCTTGCCAGGAAGTTCCAGTTACGGTATGTTATCTTCATGACATAATTAGGAATTTCCTCATTTCCTCATTTCCTCTTGCACTGTATTTGCTCTTAGCTGTCACACCTAATATGCTCAGTACACTAAAGGTACCGTCAGACGCGGTAATATTGCTAGGCAATTTCACTGGCAATTTGCTGGTTGCAGTGAAATCATGGACACATTGTTCTTCTTGTTGCTGTGTACAAATGGAACAATGTCTCCATGATTTCACTGCAGCCAGTTGAAATTGCCTAGCAAATATTACTGCGTGTGATGGTAATTGTAAAGGAAGGATTACAGCTAAGACAAGCCATTACTCTCACCAATATGTACCAATATTAATGAAACAAGGAAATTCCATGGCAATGAGTTCTTACCCCAAACCCAGGGGTGTAACTACAGTAGGTGCAGGGATTGCAATCACACCTGGCCCTGGAGCCTAGGGGGCCCCAAAAGTCCCTTTGACCAATAGAAAAAGACTAATGCTATTAAAGATTTGCAATAATTGGTGGCCCCGTTGGTGCTTTTGCTTCAGGGCCCATGACCTTAAAACTACCCACTGCCAATTCCAATTTTGTTAGCACCAAAAAGGGGAGCAGGGCTATATACAGGACAATTGTCCAAAAACATCCAGGAGGCTCCCAGAGAGAAGGCAAATCACCATTACCCCCGGACCCTCACCACTGGTGTATAGTCTCCAGGCCTGCACCATGCCATCTACCTTTACTAAGGGTGCTGGCGCACCTACCGGATCTGCTGCGTAACGACCAACTTGCGGTACTAATCCGGCAATACCCCATTCATTCTCTATGGGGCTTGTGGTCCGGCGTGGCAAGTGCTAGCAGCATTTTTTTGCGCGGCCACAAGTGCCGGATCTGCCAAGAATTACACTCTATCGCGATGTGACTGAACAAGAAGAAAATGTGGGAGGAGTCGTCTTCCTTAAAATCCTTTTTACTTTATTAGATTACATCATTAAAATATGAAAGCCATATCACGGAGATGCAGTCTTACCCTCGACGTGTTTTGCCCTTAGTCAGTGATAACAGAGTGAATCATAGTGCAGGGTTAAAAACATGTAACAGCCAATCAGGGGATAGATTTACAAATCAAGAAAATTGGATCCATATGGACACAAACACAGATTTTTCACCATTGTGAGTCACAGAGAATTGGAACATTTGGGAAACCTATGTAAAAATGTACAAAGTTCTAAAAAAGTTTACTTCATATATTCCCAAAAATATATACTACATATATAATTATGATCTAACCTCACTAAAGAAAAAATGTATAGAGATTACACAAGAACACACTGATGAACACTATGCAGGAGAACACTCATTATACAAAAGAATCTAACGGTAATTTAAAAATAATATATGAGAAAAAAGTTTGCTTTTTTAAAAAAAGAAAGTTTATTATAAAAAAAAGTTAAAGAAAAGTTTTTTTTTTAAATTTCCCCTACCTTCTACCTTATCTAGAGCAATTTTGAACATTTAAACTATTTTAAAAATGTTAAAAGTATAGAAATTCAAAAAACTTTAGAAACAAAGTTAAAAGAAACAATGAAAACTTTTTCTGAAGAATAATCTAAAAGAAATCCCCAAGGTTCTATTCAGTACCCCCTATAGTAGACAGCGTGATCAAATAAAAGGCATAGTCCAGCATTAATATGCAGGCGTCACAGAGGTGTAAATGCTCCTGCTGCAGGTGGACCCTAGGATGGTGGGTGGGATCCAATCCCAGCACTCCCACATTAGTTTGGGGGTGGGAGGTTACCTGGGAGGGGATATAATCACCTCTAAGGGGAACAAGGAGGTCTTTGCCCTTTGGTCTTTGACCGAGAATGGAGGAAGAGGAGAGGTTCTAGAGAGGCTCTAGCTAAGTGGAACGAGGCAGAAGGTCACACCGGGTCGGTTACAAGCCGAACCGGAGGGAAGGAGAGAGAGGATCCTGAGGAACAGAGGATCCTGAAAGGGGGCACCCGACGGGGACGTCCGGGCCCTAGCAAGAAAGGGAGATCCTCAGAGTGGAGCGTCCATACTCCAGGGGATACTCCAGTCCACCAGGGGAAGCCGGGCCTGGGATCCGTCCAAAGTCCAGCTTTGCAGTCAGCAACTGGCTGCTGTGGCTTGTTCATCAGCCGCAACACCTGCCATCGGAGAGGTCTGCCTGCTTCCTCACCAACGAGAGAGGGGACTCCCGGTACTACCTACACGGAGCTATTGGGTATAGATCGATCCAAGCGGGGAAGAACGGACACGGGTTAGTTAACGAAGGTACACCAAGGGTTCCACCATACCATTGGGATCCACCTGCAGCCACCTGTTAAGCTACCTGTCTTTGTAACATCTAAGTGCTGAACTGTTAACTGTAACCGCTGCTGCTACAAACAACAGTAAAGTACCTGGGAGAAAGTGACTTTGCCTCTGCCTGTGTTTCTTCTGAATGAACTTGTTCCCTTTTTTAAGGAACGCTGCCCCAGAGGTCCAGCCCTACCTGTAGGGAACTTTGCCAACTAGCCGCATTACCATTCCGCGGACTGTGGCGGTGCTGGTGACCCATCACGAGAAACTACAGGTGGCGTCACAAAACTGTACATAGTGCATCCCCTGTAAATAAACCCCTTTTTAAAGTGTCACCCAGGACACGGGATCAGGCGCGGCCACCACTCCCCATGACACAGCAATGCTACTCACAGAGCCTGAGATAGTATCAACACACTTCCCACATCTCAGGGAAGTGTATAATGCGCCCAAAAATGGATCAGACGCTAGGGAACTAGAATATTAAATAGAAAACTAGTGAAAGAGGAGTCTATTTAACTTAGTTTGAACAATAATCAGCATCTGCCCATAAACAGTAATAGGAACGTTTATGAATAGAGCCTGCCTCCCTTATTCACCTTATAGTAATTTTATCCACAGTTCATGGTACAAAGGTGTAATTAGTGCCAAATGACTTCAGCCTGTGAACATGTGAATAAAAACATAAGGTACTGTAGATGGAATACCACAGTGGTCAAACAAGCCTCCTTATATGGAAAATATACATAAAAGAGGACATAGATAGTGATGCAAACATAGTGAAAATTTCCCAAAACAGAACAAAATGCTCTATGGGAAAATTGTATATAAACAAAGATAATAAAAGGCCATAGGGTTACAAGAGTATAATAAATAAATAAATAAATGTTGGAAGTGCACAACGTAATAGCGCATCATTCCTTCCATTGAAAAGATTTGACGCAACTATGTCCCTATGCGACATATTATAATTTGCAAGATATATGATATAATATAGTCGCTTGATTACCTAAAAACACCCCCCAAAGGGTCGAAGGGCCCATAGATGCGGTGTTATTAAACCCCTAATAGCAGAATATGTTATTATAGCAAGTCCCTAGGCACAGTGTAAAATGCATAAACAAGGTAAGGGTGCTTTCACATCTGCGTTTTTCGTAATTCGCGGCAGATGCGGTGAAAAAACCGCATCTGCCGCGTTTGCCGCATAACCGTTCCACTTGCGGTACGGTTGCGGTTTTTTCCATAGGAAGTATAGGGGGACTTGCGGCAGATGCGGCAAGTGCGGTTTTGCACTTGCGGCAGGTGCGGCAGCGAAAAAAACCGCGGTTTTTTTCGCTGCCGCACCTGCCGCAAGTGCAAAACCGCACTTGCCGCATCTGCCGCAAGTCCCCCTATACTTCCTATGGAAAAAACCGCAACCGTACCGCAAGTGGAACGGTTATGCGGCAAACGCGGCAGATGCGTTTTTTTCACCGCATCTGCCGCGAATTACGAAAAACGCAGATGTGAAAGGGCCCTAAACCACACGTGCCCAATTATCTATTGTTTATTCCTTTATTTTTTCATACAATAATGCATCCCAATTATGACAGATACCACTTGTTTATGTCTAACCACCAAAACAAATCGCAGTACCCAATATCTAAAAACGACACGATCAAATGGTTAAGGAGGCTTTGAGACATTATACCAAAAGCTACAAGGGGCTATTTATTAGCAAATTGATTGGTCATGTATGGAAAATCAATAATGAAGGATCATTAGATCAGTCCCATGCAGTGAAACAATATGTCCAATAGATCCCTCTCCATGGATAGTTCCAAGATGTCATTCCCAGAACGAGATGGTCCATAATTGGATTGCTTGAATCCCAGAAGATTGATCCGGCATGCAGAGTTGATGATCACCATCGGAATCTTATGTTGGAACATTGCCGATATATGGGTCCCCTCCATGTAGAACTGACTCACCGAGGCCGGCTGACTCCGGTTTAGACAGGCGATTCTTCTTCCTTCCTTGTCACGGGTGGACCGCGCCTGCCGGTAGTGGGGCCCGGTGTAGTGCAGATCAAAAGTGAAGACGTCTTGCGGGAACAGATTAAAGGGGTTTTAATTTGTTTTCTTCGTGACGCCACCTATGAGTAGTTCGGTAAGGGCTACCGACGCTGCGGAACCTCCGGGGTGATGGACAGCAGCAAGATGTTACACTCCCCACAGGCTGAGCGGTGATCCCCGGAGGCTGGAGCTGCTCAAGATGTTGTGCGGCAGCTGCAGTTGCCTTTAGGTAATGACGGACAGTTCATAAGGAATCACAGACACAGGAAGTCTCTATAACGGTCTTTACTGTAACCATGAAGGCAATACACGGTATGCAGTGGTTACAGGCAGCGGACCGGGTGGACTCAGCAGTGGTAGTGTTCCTCAGAGATCCGTAAGTGTTCCTCCATTCTACCTGTCTTGTTCTAACCAATGTCGCCCAGGAATACCAGATCGGGTACGGGGAGGCTGCTTCAATGCCCTATCCATCTGTGTACGTTGTGGATGCTTTGGGGAGCCTTGGATCCCTCAGTGAGTACACCGCTGGTTAGACGACTGGTTGGTGGTGGGGTGCTCCTGTAAAGCTGCTCCTCCACGGGGCTGGTTCGCGTGACAGAGGTGAACTGCTGCCAGCTTCGGTACCAGTGAACCGGCTGTAAATTGTGGGCACGGGAGTCTTTTGGGAACCCGTGTAATAATGCCCATTCCCGGATGATAAGGCCTCAGGTGCTGACACCCGTCCGGTGACGGCCCAGGGGCCCGCACGGGGTGCGGAGCCCCCGCTCCTCTCCTATCTCGAGGGTCCTCTCTCTCTCTCTCTCTCTCTGCTGTTCTGCACACTGCACTCCACCCCCAGGGCCTATGATTGGTCCCCTGTTCTAGGTGTTGCATGTTGAGTTGGATCTCCGAGTTAACTATTTCATTGCTGAGTCAGAGGATATTGCGGCTGCAATACCCTCTTGTGACGCACTCGTTGCGGGGCGCCACACTCCCCCTTGGTTGAATACGCTTGTCCCAAGCGTCTCACTACTCACATTACAGAGGTTTTTTTTTTTTTTTATATTTTATAACAGGTAATACACTTTTATTAATGACAGGTCATATATGCATAAAAGTGAGGTAGATAAACAGGTTAACACATTGCGCGGACCCGGCGGGCGGTCGGCTGTCCTTAGAATAAAAGTTCAGGCTGTAGCCGCCAAGTCGCGGTGTTACGGTGCAAACAAGAAGAAGTCTCTTTTAATAGCAAAGTTCAAACAACAACTTAAGTCACTGATGAATGGCAGTGTTCCGGACTCGTATAGCGAACCACCCATCACGGCATATATGGCGCTCATAGGTTACTATGTCCCCTCTATACAAGTCTCGGCTTGGATGGCCTCGCGGTAAGTGCGATTCCACATCACGGCGCCCCACAAACACTTCAGTACTCGTACCCTCCTCCCATACGAATCCCCACCCGGTGGACAAGTTAAATATGCTTACCCACCCGGTTTTACGGAATTGTTCAGGCAATGGAGATTGGCGGCGAGCCTCGGCACGAGCCTGCATGTTGGCTTGCAGTCGAGTGTGCCACTCGTCTCTCCGGATACGACGTACCTCTTCGTCGGAGTGATGCGGCGTGTGGATAAAGTCACTACGGCGTGCTGGTTGTTGAACCGCTCGAGCTTGGTGGGCAGTCTGGAGTGGAGCCCGTTCAACGGAACCGGAGAAGATACTGTTGCGGCGGCACCCGACCAGTGCACCCGAGCTGATCGCCCGGCAGAAGGGTTCCTTGTGTCTCCCCAGGCGAACCCGGTGTAGAGATTCTCAGGTGAACTGTAGGTCTCCTCGTCATCCTCCTCGACCTCCTCGATGACTACGTCGGGCTGCTCGGCTGGCGAAGATGATGGGATGGAATCCTCTGGATCGGTGGGTGGCTGTGCGACAAAGTTCTCATCTGGATCGTTGTGCAGGACTTCCAGGCTGCCTGCCTCTTCTTCTGTAGCAGCGGGAAGTGGTGTTTCGATCCCGGTCACCAGGTAGGCCTCTGTAGTTGCAGAGGAGGCCTCCGGTTCAGGGGAGAAACAGGCGACAGTCTCGGTAGTGTGGAAACTAGTCGCGGGTTCCGTAGGTGGAACCAGGTAGATGTCAGCTTCTTCGTGGGAGCGTATTGGAAGCTCCGGCTCTGGAACGGGATCGGCTGCGGTATCGTCCGCTGGAACGGGTCGAGCTGTGGTCCTCACTGGAATAACACAGTCTATGGGCTCCGGTGACGAGGCAGGACAGGCGGTGGGCGACGGTGAGGCTGTTGAAAAGCTGGCGATGTCGTCTGGGCTTGGAGAAGCTGTACCCGGTCGGCTCTGCTGCATCGCATGATGTAGTCTTCTGCCTAGGGTCGCGCTCCAGCTGCGAATCGTCCACTCCACTGTCTCAAGTAGTCGCACCCGGAGGTCTTGTAAAGCCTCGAGCCAGAAGTCGGGGCTGCCATCTATGGTAAGGGCAGGATCCGGACCCGGTTGGCCTATGGCTGCTCTGGCCTCCGCCTCGACCTCCCGCATTAGGTCTTGGAGTCTCGTGCTGGCCATTCTTCTTGGAGGGAAACCACACCCGTTCAACCGGTTAAGACGTTCTAGTAGAGCTGGTGAAGAAGTCTGTCGGTGTGTCTATCTATGACACTCCCATTTCCTCTGGGCTTTTGTAGTCCAATCGTGGGAAAAGTCTTTGGGGTCCGCCCCCATGGTTGATTCGAGCAATCAGGGCGGACAAAGAGTTTGGCGCCTTTTGTCTTTAGCCCTCCCTCGATGAGGGGGGGTTGACTCACTCCTGGGCTTCACGTGGCGGCTTCTTGTGGCGGGAACGCCATCTTGGGCGCCATCTTGGCCCAATGGTGTAAAGGCGGGAAAGTTCTTTTTAGGACGAACAAAGTCCAAATTGTAGACAATAAAGTCCAGTTTAAGCACAATATACCCGTTGGGTAACGGGCCTGCTCGTATCCTGTTCGTGACGCCATTTTCTGACTCACCGAGGCCGGCTGACTCCGGTTTAGACAGGCGATTCTTCTTCCTTCCTTGTCACGGGTGGACCGCGCCTGCCGGTAGTGGGGCCCGGTGTAGTGCAGATCAAAAGTGAAGACGTCTTGCGGGAACAGATTAAAGGGGTTTTAATTTGTTTTCTTCGTGACGCCACCTATGAGTAGTTCGGTAAGGGCTACCGACGCTGCGGAACCTCCGGGGTGATGGACAGCAGCAAGATGTTACGCTCCCCACAGGCTGAGCGGTGATCCCCGGAGGCTGGAGCTGCTCAAGATGTTGTGCGGCAGCTGCAGTTGCCTTTAGGTAATGATGGACAGTTCATAAGGAATCACAGACACAGGAAGTCTCTATAACGGTCTTTACTGTAACCATGAAGGCAATACACGGTATGCAGTGGTTACAGGCAGCGGACCGGGTGGACTCAGCAGTGGTAGTGTTCCTCAGAGATCCGTAAGTGTTCCTCCATTCTACCTGTCTTGTTCTAACCAATGTCGCCCAGGAATACCAGATCGGGTACGGGGAGGCTGCTTCAATGCCCTATCCATCTGTGTACGTTGTGGATGCTTTGGGGAGCCTTGGATCCCTCAGTGAGTACACCGCTGGTTAGACGACTGGTTGGTGGTGGGGTGCTCCTGTAAAGCTGCTCCTCCACGGGGCTGGTTCGCGTGACAGAGGTGAACTGCTGCCAGCTTCGGTACCAGTGAACCGGCTGTAAATTGTGGGCACGGGAGTCTTTTGGGAACCCGTGTAATAATGCCCATTCCCGGATGATAAGGCCTCAGGTGCTGACACCCGTCCGGTGACGGCCCAGGGGCCCGCACGGGGTGCGGAGCCCCCGCTCCTCTCCTATCTCGAGGGTCCTCTCTCTCTCTCTCTCTCTGCTGTTCTGCACACTGCACTCCACCCCCAGGGCCTATGATTGGTCCCCTGTTCTAGGTGTTGCATGTTGAGTTGGATCTCCGAGTTAACTATTTCATTGCTGAGTCAGAGGATATTGCGGCTGCAATACCCTCTTGTGACGCACTCGTTGCGGGGCGCCACAGAACCAGCAGCGCTTCATCCCAAAAATCCTGTGAAAAGAAATTCTTCATTTAATCCAAGAGGTGACATGGAATTGAGAAGATAAATCCATTTCATTTCAGATTTTAATTACATCTTCTTGGCATCTCCACCCCGGATGGTGAGTTTGATTCGATCCAACTCCACTACTTGCATCCCCTTGGACTCCCATGGTGTGAGATCAAAAAGTGTGAGGCAACCGAGGTCAATTTAATTCCTTTTTCTTGATTTGTGGATGCCAAGTTGATAGTAGAGATAGGATGTTGTACTCTTTTTCTCAGTTCCTGTGAGGTTTCTCCCACATATACCTTGTGACAAGGACAAATCAAGGCATAAATGACATTAGTACATTTGCAATTGATATAAAAACGCAATCTATGTTCCTTGGAGTCATATGGATTACGGAGGAAATTTCTTGTAGGGTCATGTGTTGCACAAACGCTACATGTTCCACAGGGAAAAGAACCCATTAATTTAAATCCCCCGGAAGTAGATGTAGTGGGTGTTGTAAAGTGACTGTTGGTCAGCTGGTCACGTAAGTTTGGTGCGCATCTTGCGGTCAAGAGTGGACAGTCCTCTATCAGGGGTCTTACTTTTGGATCAAGTGTTAGAAGATTCCAATGTTTGGAAATTGCCTTACCCACCTCTGACCATTGATTATTAAACTGAGTAATAATCCTGATCTTGTTGTCCACAGTCCGCTCCCTCCACTGAAGTAAAGACTGTTGATCATGTTGGTCAGCCCATTTGAAGGCGCTGGAAACCACCTTATTGGGGTAACCCTGGTTCCGGAAGCGTTCCGTCAGGGCTTTGGTTAGCGTTTTAAAGTCCACATCAGAGGTACAGTTCCGTCTGACACGCAGGGACTGTCCGACTGGTATACCCTTCCTTAGATGTTGGGGGTGGAAGCTGGAAAATTGGAGAAGACTGTTGGTTGCAGTCGATTTTCTGTATAAATTTGTAGAAAAACCCCCATTTTCAATTGTTATCAGAAGGTCCAAGAAGACTGTATTGTTCATTTATACCGCAACCAGGGACACAAACAGACACCCCTGACAAAGCTGCCAGTTGGGCAGCAATACGCGTTGGGTCTGGTATGGGGGTCCTTCCACTACTGATCTGGGGACAATTTAGCCGCATTGGTGACTATGGAGTTACACTCCAATGACCTTTCTGTTTGATAATTGCATTATCTATAGTATATCAGAGCAATGCTTATGGTTTCCCACACTGGGAATTTCTGCTATTAATACTGTGGCATTATATTATACAAACATTTGTTTGCATGAAATCTGACTGCCATTTATCACTGTATATCCACCAATAACTAAGTCTGTGTGGTTCCAACGGTGCTCTACACATACTCTGACAGATATATATAGTTACTTAGGCATGGGGCTATCTACATTGGCGTTCAGCCATATTACATCTTAATACTATTTTTCGTGTACTGCAATCCTGTATGACGTGTGCAATATCACTATTTTATGTGTTGTCAGGGATAAGATACATATTTGACTAATGGTCACATTATACTGCACTATAAATTGTTGCCTAGTGGGTTTACTAAAATACCAAGTCTGGGATCTAGCTACCCCAATTGTATATAACATGGTGATGATGTAATGATTATATGCAAGTAACTGCAAGTGTATTGTTTCCTTACCCATGGTAATTTAATTGTAGTGGTTGTTCTCCTAAACACTATTTGGTGTTCCCATGTGTCAGCCCCTACAGATAGTGTGATATATTTATAACCATTCATCCCTTGACTCAATATTTGGTGTACATTGTTTACTTATAGGTTTGGTTTACAGTATTAATGATATGTGAGTTTACTCCCGTATCAATGATTGCACATTGATGTCTCTTGATGTTGTTCCCTTTTCAGGTATAAATTTTGTATGATCACTTATGTGTCGGACCTCCCATTGTTGTTGAAATTGTGGATTTTAAATGATTTTAAACTTTTGTCTACATTTGTGTCTAATAAAATACTCTTGTAATTTGACAATCACTCAGGTGTGCTTGTAATATATGCCATGGCTTTTTCTTCTTTTTCACTGCATGGAAGCTGTACATCACCAAGCACAACACCAAGAGTCAGATAGAGTGATGTAAGACTACAATCAGACACACCTTTTTTTTTCCTTTCTCGTGATCAGTTTTTCAGCTGGAGAACTGATCCGTTTTAAAAAAAATGCAACACCCGTTCACACTGTGCGTTTTTTGATCCGTTTTTCTGCTGCATTTTTTTTCCCATTTAGAACTTTGCCCTTTGGGAAAAACGGGGGAGAAAAATGCCATGGAAACTAACATACACTTATGTAAAATGGATTACTCCTCCAGGCAAAAAACAGATCGCTCAACGATTTCCTGGCTGAAGGCAAAAAGTGAAAACCCATTGACTTGGCTGGGAATTCATTTGAATGATCCGTTTTATGCAGTGCACTTAGTGATGGGCGAATCCTAAATTACTCGGAATCACTTGACTCTAGCGAGTCCGAGCCCAGGACTCGCTACTCGTTGCGAGTCTAGCGAGTCCAATGTTAATGAATGGGGAAGCGAGTAATAGCGAGTAGTGTGCGATTTACAAATCACAGATGTGTCTCGGAAGCTTCAGCCTGAAGCAATCCTAGTTTGTCAGAGTCTCTGCCATTGATTTGCATTGGACTAGTTTACTTTGCAACACAGTAATCACTGGGAAACTCGCACAGATAAGAGTCCTGTCTGCTCAGTGTGCTGGCTGCCGCAGCTCCAGGGTCCTAGAGCCCGCCTGCTGCCTGATGTAGCAGAGCTGAGATTGTTCTCAGTCTGCTCATTCCCTGTGCATACACATCTATATCTATGCACAGGGATGAGCAGAGAGGACATCGCGTTTTGGACTGCGTCGGACGGAAGAGGATTTTTTTAATTAAAGATGGAGTCCCTAATGGCTTTTTTTTTATTTCTAATGAAAATTTTTCTCTGTGTTGTGTTTTTTTTTAAAACAATTTAATAGAAATTCATGGCGGTCATGTCTAATATTGGCGTGACCGCCATAAATTTCGGGCTTAGGGCCAGCTGATAATACGGAGCCCCACGCATTTTTTTTTTTTATTATTTCATGAAATTCATGGCGGTCACGCCAATATTAGACATGACCGCCATGAATTTCTATTAAATTGTTTTAAAAAAAACACAACACAGAGAAAATTTTTTATTAGAAATAAAAAAAAAAGCCATTAGGGACTCCATCTTTAATTAAAAAAATCCTCTTCCGTCCGACGCAGTCCAAAACGCGATGTCTTCTCTGTTACATCCCCTGTGCATAGATATAGATGTCTATGCACAGGGAATGAGCAGACTGAGAACAATCTTAGCTCTGCTACATCATCTCTGAGCAGGCGGGCTCTAGGACCCTGGAGCTGGCAGCCTGCACAGAGAAGACAGCTGGACTCGGCTCGCAATGTAAGTTACTTTGCGAGTTTCCCTGCTATCACTGGCACAGTAGCCGAGTCTAATGCAAGACAATGGCAATCCTAGTTTTGTCAGCATTTGCCATTGATTTGCATTGGACTCGTGTGAGTAAACGCTGGGAAACTCGCAGAGTACCGAGTCCTGCGAGTCCCTTACTACTCGCCGAGTAACGAGTCCTAGCGAGTAGATTCGCCCATCCCTAAGTGCACTGCCAAAGATGGATCCAAAAAACTGGTGCAAAAACGGACAGTGTGAATGTAGCCTAAAGCTGATCACAGTTTTCTATCTGATGGACCAGTCTGGGTTGGTGATTTCTAGGAGAATGTTAGGTGTTTGACTTCATTGTGCCAGCTGTGAAAAAAATAGACGAAAAAATGTGAAAGTGCAGTAATGAATCAGGGCCTTAGTTTTGCTTGATTTAACAGAAAAATTTGACTTAATGAGCATTCGCATCACATTGCAATCTGTGGTGGCCTGAGGCCGCGTACGCTCCACTGGTGTCCAGGAACGTAGCCAAAATGATCTATTTCAGCATCTTAGGTGTTGGCTTTAATTATGAATGCACGGCATAACTGATGTCCAAGGTGTCACATATTGTAGTCACAAGGTTTAAAATACCACAAGCCAAAAATTACCCTCTCATTCTGAATGAATAGGCCACAGCACCCTCTTAGACAGGGACTTAGATCACTATCTTTCTATGTAACCTACTGTACATTTACAGAGTTTACAACCTGCACCACATATTCAAGATGAGATCACAGTGTTAAAATGGGTAGAATTATTTTTCATATGTCATCACTTGCCAATCACAATTAAGTGACTTGGACCATGAGGGTCCGCCAAAGTCAGGTGACATAGATAACAAATAAAAGTTATTCTTAGTTTAACAAAAGTTAAACAATTTTTGAATAGTCTTAAATGCAACTCCTCATTATTTTGAAGATCTCTGCTTGCTGTTGCTTTGCTTATTCCTAGTTAATAAAAATCACCCCCCGATCCCTGTGCTCCTACATCTAGAAATAAAAAAGGAAGGTTTCTATATCATGACTGGAAGCAGAGATCTTTAACACCTAAGAATTCTTGCAGATATTACGTTACACAATGGTGTGATTAGCTTTCATTATAAAGGAAATAATAAATGAAAAAGTTGAAAGAAGAACGTTTACTAAATCAGCCTGATTGCCATCAGTTTCAGTCAATGAGAATTCAGTCTTTTACTAAGTAAGAAAACGTTGAGCAATGATAGGCTCACTGTGTCCACGGGTGCACCAGAAAAATAGTCATATAAAGATAAGATAGATCTGGGCACACCTCAAATTCTCATGAAAAATGCGGACCACACAAAGTGTAAGAGGTTAAGTTTTTCCTATTTTCTTTATTGCCACACAATGTCCAGACACCAAATATAACCAACGTTCCGGTCTCTTACATAGGCCTTTTGAGGCATGGACTTAATGAGTGACAAACAGTACTCATCATCAATCTGGCTCCAACTTTCTCTGATTGCTGTTGCCAAATCAGCTTTGCAGGTTGGAGCCTTGTCATGGACCATTTTCTTTAACTTCCACCAAAGATTTTCAATTGGATTGAGATCCAGACTATTTGCAGGCCATGACATTGACCGTATGTGTCTTCTTTCAAGGAATGTGTTCACTGTTCACAGTTTTTGCTCTATGGCAGGATGCATTATCATCTTGATAAATGATTTTATCATCCCCAAATCCCTTTCAATTGATGGGATAAGAAAAGTGTCCAAAACATCAATGTAAACTTGAGCATTTATTGAAGATGTAATGAAAGCCATCTCACCAGTGCCTTTACCTGACATGCAGCCCCATATCATCAATGACTGTGGAAATTTGCATGTTCTCTTCAGGCAGTCATCTTTATAAATCTTATTGGAATGAAACCAAACAAAAGTTCCAGTATCATCACCTTGCCCAATGCAGATTCGTGATTCATCACTGAATATGACTTTCATCCAGTCATCCACAGTCCACGATTGCTTTTCCTTAGCCCATTGTAACCTTGTTTTTTTCTGTTTAGATGTTAATGATGGCTTTTGTTTTATATTTTCTGTATGTAAATCCCATTTCCTTTAGGCGGTTTCTTACAGTTGAGTCACAGACATTGACTCCAGTTTTCTCCCATTCGTTCCTCATTTGTTTTGTTGTGCATTTCCTGTTTTGGAGACATAGTGTTTTAAGTTTCCGGTCTTGACGCTTTGATGTCTTGGTCTACCAGTATGTTTTCCTTTAACAACCTTCCCATGTTGTTTGTATTTGGACCAGATTTTAGACACAGCTGACTGTGAACAACCAACATCTTTTGCAACATTGCATGTTGATTTACCCTCTTTTAAGAGTTTGATAATCCTCTCTTTTGTTTCAATTGACATCTCTCGTGTTGGAACAATGATTCATGTCAGTCCACTTGGTGCAACAGCTCTCCAAGGTGTGATCACTCCTTTCTAGATGCAGACTAAAGAGCAGATCTTATTTGATGCAGGTGTTAGTTTTGGGAATGAAAATTTACAGGGTGAGTCCATAATTTTTTTCTCAGAATTGAGTGATTCCATAATTTTTCCTGATTGATCTACAAAAGTAACCCTTACCGGCTAGCACTTTTTTTTTTTTCAAGATTTCTTTTAGTGTTTCTTCAAGGCAGAGAGTTGCCATCTGAAATGACCTTAGTTTTGTGCTATGTGTGTGATCTGCTTTTCATCTACAAAATTAAACAACTGAATGGACATCCTCTGAGCCCGGTGATTCCATAATTTTTGCCAGGAGTTGTAGAATGTTAATTCCCCTGACACCGCTCCCCAGCTCACCTTCCCTGGCTCTTCATCCTTTGCTGCTCTGCCGGTCAGGCATCCGGTATCGAGGCGTGCTGTGTCTCGGAGCCATCGCCGGGTCCCCTTCCTGTCTGCCGCTCACCAGGTTCACACACCAGCACACTACAATGAACGATGTAATGAGCGCCGCACTGGGCGCGGACGTGCTCCTCCACTGTGAATCTAGGGGCCGGCATGGCTCAGTCTGACACTCCCTTTGTCCAATAGCTGTCCATCCTCCGGTATATCAGGCTGCCTCCACTGCTGGGAGGTGCCTGATTATTGTGTTAGTAAGCTTCTGCTTATCTGGCTGTTAGTCAGGCCTACCTCGTACTCTCCTCCGGTGGAACCCATTCCAGCTCTTCTAGCCCCGGGCTTGGGTGCCTCAGATTCTTCTTAGCCTTACCGTAGTATAGGCTAACCCTATGAGCCACCCCCCTGGTACTAGCAGCTGTGGTATTTAGACCCCCTGGGCTTGCCCCTGACATTCCCTGTATAAGGGTTGGATAAACTAGGACCAGCTCACCCAGGGGAGTTCGATACCACGGCCCAGTGGGTCCACTCTAGGGCGCCTCCCCACGGAAGCGTGACAGAATAATCAGGCAATGGACCCCGCTGGTACCCCTTTCTCAGCGCAAAAGGAGAGAATCAGAACTGTTTTATGGCTTTCCTTCAGTCCATGGATACCCGGTTAGCCTCTCTCCAGATATCCAACCAACTGTCCGCCACTCAGCTTGCGAGCCTACAGTAGGAGCTGTCCATGCAACAAGACACGCAGTCTCGCATGCTGTCCTATATGTCCTTGGTGGACGATCATCTGGTCTCCCGGCAGTCTGCAAAAACGGCCTCGGCTCAGGCCGCGTCCCCGGGAGGCGTCCCGAATCCTCCGCCTCACCTTGGAAAGCCGCCTAGATACAGCAGTGACCCTAAGGGTACCTTCTCACGCCACAACTGCGGGAGATATTTTTGGCGGCGATATTTCTCGCTGGAATTATCGCCACCAAATTGCCTCCTTATTGCGGCGTGTAAATCGGGAATTTGGCGGCGATAAAACCAATGTCGCCTGGTTTCAATTTTAGAGCAGTGCTCTGAAACCAGGCGACCGGAGCGAGGCGACATATCGCCGCCAAATTCCCATTTTACACGCCGCAATAAGGAGGCAATTGGGTGGAAATGTGGCAGCGATATTTCCATGTCGCAATATCGCTGCCACATTTCTCGCCACGGTTGCAGCGTGTAAAGGTACCCTAAGATGCGCCGCACCTGGAGGGCGAAGCCCTGGCGTGGGTCAACCCTTTATAGGAGCGTGATAACCCTGTGATCTCTTACTTGTCGACCTTACTGGAGATGTTTTGTAAGATCTTCGATGAACCCGGCCGGGTTGCATCTATTACAGAGTCCTTCTTCAACCTCCGTCAAGGGACCCTCACCGTTAGGCAATACGCCATTCACTTCTGCACCCTCTCCTCGAGTTGGGTTGGAATAATGAGGTGCTGACTGGAGCTTTCTGGTGTGGCCTGTCCGGCAGGATAAAGTACGAACTCTCAGATCGAGTTACCCCAGCTGAGCTGGAAGACCTGATCTCACTAGTCATTTGCATCGATTTGCGTTTCCAGGAACGCTCCCATGAATCCACCAGAGAGAGAAGATCTGTCTGGCCGCTTTCCTCTGAACGCAGGCCACCCAGTCCACGGGCCATGACGTCTGTCGCCACCCCCGAACTCATGCAGTTGAATCGGGTCAGGATGGCGGAACAACTCCGAGAGGAGAGGCTGGCTCACGGCCTATGCCTGTACTGCGGAGACGCATTCCATCAGCGCCGGTAGGTATTGTCCTGAAAGACCGGGAAACTCCTCCGCCTAGGTCAAGTAGGAGAGGCCATCCTAGGTGAGAGCTATGCTTCTCAACCCCTCACTCTGCCCGTGCAGGTGATACGTCCGCAGAGACGCTTCTCCAAGCTAGCCTACGTGGATTTTGGGGCAGCAGGAAACTTCATTAGGCAAGAGGCGGTGACTCGGCTTGGAATTCCCGTAATACCTCTGTTGACTACTCGCTTAATTATGTCGGTGGATGGCAGACTACTGCAAGAGATCATCACCAAGGTGACGGAGGAGGTGCAGATCGGGGCTCTACACCGTGAAAGGATTGCCTTGTCCGTTTTGCCTGGTCTCTCCCATGCCCTGCTCCTTGGGCTTCCCTGGCTCTAGGCTCATGAACCTGTCCTGGACTGGCGCTCTGGGGACATGTTGTGGTGGTGTCCTCTCTGCCAAGAGAGATGCCTTCAGTTCGTTTTGCCACCTTGTTCCCTTCAACCGGCTTCTGTTCTTCCTGGTTTACCGGCTGCCTATTGGCAGTAGGCGGACGTCTTCAATAAGTCAGAGGCAGAGGTCCTCCCACCTCATCGGCTATATGATTGCCCAATAGACCTGGTTCCCGGTGCTACACCACCCAGGGGATGAATCTACCCGTTGTCTGAAGTCATGTCACAAGCCATGTCGAAGTACATCACGGACAATTTGGTTAGGGGCTTCAGGCGGAAATCCACATTCCCTACTGGCGCAGCGTTCTTCTTTGTGAAGAAGAAGGAAGGCACCCTTCGACCTTATATGGATTACAAGGGCTTAAATTTGATCACCATCAAGAACAAATACCCACTGCCTCTGATTCCGGAGCTCTTTGACAGGCTCAAAGGGGCTCGCATCTTCACGAAATTGGACCTACGAGGAGCCTACAACCTGGTTCGCATACGTGCCGGGGACGAATGGAAGACTGCTTTCAACACCAGGGATGGCCATTATGAGTATTTGGTCATGCCATACGGGTTGTGTAATGCCCCTGCGGTGTTCCAAGAGTTCGTCAATGACATCTTCCGTGACCTGTTGTACACGTGTGTGGTGGTATATTTGGATGACATCTTCATCTTCTCCCCAGATTTATCCTCTCATAGATGGGACGTATGGCAAGTCCTCCTGCGACTGAGGAGGAATCGGTTGTACGCCAAGATGGAGAAATGTGTCTTTGAGCAGACCTCTTTGCCGTTCTCAGGTACATCATCTCTGATGCCGGACTACGGATGGACCCTGAGAAGCTCTCCGCCGTTCTGAAGTTGCCCCGTCCTGTGGTGACTAAGGCTATTCAAAGGTTCCTTGGCATTGCAAATTATTACAGGCAGTTCATTCCCCCTTTTTCTTCCTTGATCAAACCCATCACGGCTCTCATCTGTAAGGTAGCAAATTCCTGCAACTGGACCCCAGAGGCCGAAAACGCCTTCTCCACCTTAAAGCACTCCTTCTCCAAGGCTCCTACCTTGCACCGATCAGAGGTAAACAGACAGTTCATTCTAGAGGTAGACGCCTCCTCCATAGTAGCAAGGGGCTGTTCTCTCCCAGCAATCCTTTTCGGGTCGGTTAGTCATCTGCGGGTTTTTCTCTAAAGCATTTACCGCATCGGAACTTAACTATTCCATCGGGGATCGTGAATTGCTGGCCATCAAACTAGCATTGGAGGAGTGGCGACACCTCCTCGAGGGTGCCGTTCATCTGTTCATTATCTTCACCGACCATAAGAACCTGGCTTATCTCCAGTCCGCTCAGAGACTCAACCCCCGTCAGCTCCGGTGGTCCCTGTTCTTTGCCCATTACAATTTCGAACTGCACTTCCGGTCTGGCAGGAAAAATATCAAGGCTGATGCCCTGTCAAGGTCCTTTCAGCCGTCGGATGTGGAGGAGGAGTCCTTCCATATAATAGACCCTACCAAGATAATCACAGTAGCTCCCTTACATTTTGCTGGACTCCCGCCTGGTAAAACCTTCATAGCACAGGAGAAGAGGAAGAGGGTTCTGTCATGGAGACACTCGTCGGGACTTGCCAGTCACGTCGGAGTTAAAAAGTCCCTCTCTTTGATCTCTCGTCACTATTGGTGGCCTACTATCCATCAAGACAGCCACGATTTTGTTGCTTCATGTCCGTCTGGTGCTAGAAACAAGGTGTCTAGACGGTTTCCGGCTAGACGTCTACTGCCTCTCCCAGGCCCATCAGCTCCATGGCAACACATTGCCATGGATTTCATTACGGATCTTCCTTACTCTTCCGGCTGTACGGTCATATGGGTAGTTGTGAATCGCTTCTCTAAAATGGCCCACTTCGTTCCTTTGCCCGGTATACCATCCTCTTCTGAGTTAGCCAAGATATTCATCGAACACATCTTCCAGCTCCACGGATTTCCTCGTCATATCATGTCTGATAGGGGAGTTCAATTCATTCCCGGTTCTGGAGGGCACTGTGCAAGCATATGGACATCACATTGGACTTCTCCTCTGCTTATCATCCTCAGTCCAACGGGCAGGTGGAGCGTATTACTCAAGTCCTCACTACCTACCTTCAACGCTTCGCCAATACTCATCACGATAACTGGACCAGTCTCCTTCCTTGGGCGCAGGAGTTCATCCACTTCCTTACTGAAGTGCAAATTTGCATATTTCCTAGAGGAGGGATGTGGCTTTAAATCTCCTTACCTACTTAACTGTCTTCTTATGGTTGCAGGCAAACTCCTCTCCATAAGGTAGATAGCAAGTTCCCCAGACAAAAATCACTCCAGTGAGTCGTCTACTAAATCTCTTTTATCGTTGTATTAGGCCAACATCCTGGTATACCTCTTCCGATCTCCTCAGCGTCTGGCAACCCGGCGGCTGATGCATTGTCCGTGGACTTCTCTAAGATCTGGAGGGAGACCAGAGACACTCTTACACAAGCCTCCGGCAGGATGAAGAGACATGCCGATATAGACGCCTGGATTCTCCGTCTTTCCTCCCAGGCGATAAAGTATGGCTTTCTTCCAAGTACATCAGGCTAAAGGTGCCATCCTACAAGTTAGGGCCGCATTATGTCGGTCCCTTCCAAGTTTTCGGACGTATCAATGATGTTGCCTACAAGCTGAGACTGCCTGCCTCGCTTTGCATCCCTAACTTCTTTTATGTCTCATTGTTGAAACCCGTGGTGCTTAATCGTTTTCATCCTTCCTCTGGCACTGTACCACGGCCTCTCAGCTCTGAGAATGTCTACGAAGTAAAGGACATCTTTGCCATGAAGTAGAGGTGTGGCGCCCCGCAACGAGTGCGTCACAGGAGGGTATTGCAGCCATAAATGCAGAAGCAATATTCTCTGACCCAGCAGCCATATGGTTAACTCAGAGATCCATACCCTGCATGCATCACCTAGTATAGAGGGCCAATCAAGGTCCTGGTGGGCAGAGTGCAAGGGTAGTGTGTAGTGGAAGTTTAGTCCAGCTTAGAGAGTTAGTCTCGGTGTCTGGAGAAGAAACAGCAACCTAGAAGACCTCTGCAGATTCCCAGCTCTGCAACCCAGGAGAGGGGGTTGCACAGTCCCGTGCGACCCCCCTGGCCTCCCTCGCTGGTCATCTCCCTACCAATTACGGGCATCATCATGCGGGCTCAAAACCATCCTGTGCCCATCTACAGCCAGTTTGCTGGTACCGAAGCTAGCAGCAGTTTAGCTCTGCTATGCGAACCAGAGGAGTGGAGGGACCGCTTTACAGCAGCACCCCACCACCGACAATTCCCGTCGTCTAACCAGCGGTGTACCCACCAAGGGACCCAAGGCTCCCCAAAACATCCGGAACGTATACCCCGGATAGGGCATTCAAGCAGCCTCCCTGTACCCGACCTGGTATTCCTGGGCGACAACGGCAACTTACTTAGATAGAATGGAGGAACACCGCGGATCTCTGAGGGACACCTATCACTGCTGAGTCCACCCGGTCTGCTACCTACAACTGTATACCATGTATTGCCTGCTGGTTACAGTAAAGCACCCGTTACAGAGACTTACAGTGTCCGTGCTTTCTTATGAACTGTCGGTCCGCACCATAAGGTAACCGCAGCTGCCGCACAACATCTTAAGCAGCTCCAGCCTCCGGGGATCATCGCTTAGCCTGTGGGGAGCGTTCCATCTTGCTGCATTCCATCCCCCGGAGACTTACCGAAACACTCATAGGTGGCGTCACGAAACAATTAACCCCTTAATCTGTTTCACAAGACGTCTTCATCTTTTTGATCTGCACTCAACCGGGCCCCACTACCAGCAGGCGCGGTCCACCCGTGACAAGGAGGAAGAAGCAAACGCCTGTCTAAACCGGAGTCCCGGCCACGGTGAGTCAGAATTTGGCGTCACGAACAGGATGCGAGCAGGCCCATTCCCTAACGGGTATCATGTGCTTAAAAAGACTTTATTTCAACAACTTGGACTTTGTTCGTCCCTAAAAGAACTTTTCCCGCCTTTTCACCATTGGACCAAGATGGCGCCCAAGATGGCGTTCCCGCCATGAGGATCCGCCACGTGCAAGCCCAAGGGTGAGCCACCGCCCCTCTGCGTGGGAGGGCCTAAAGGCAAAGGCGCCAAAATCTTTGTCCGCACTGATTGCTCGAATCAACCATGGGGGCGGACCCCAAAGACTTTTCCCACCATTTGACTACAAAAGCCCCCAAGGAAGTGGGAGTGTCCGAACCTTCTTCACCAGCTCCTGACCAGATCGGTTGCCGGGCTGGACGGGTGTGGTTGACTCCGAGAAGAAAGATGTCCAGCATGAAACTCCAAGACCTTATGCAACAGGTCGAGGTAAGGCAAGAGCAGCCATAGGCCATCCGGGTCCGGGTCCTGTCCTCACCATCGACGGCAGCCCCGACTTTTGGCAAGAGGCTTTGCAAGACCTCCGGGTGCGGTTAATTGAGACTGTTGAATGGACGATTCGCAGCTGGAGCGCAGGCCTAGGCACACGACTACATCATGCGATGCAGCAGAGCCGACCGGGTACAGCTACTCCAGGACCAGACGACGTCGTCAGTTTCTCCACTACCTCACCAACGCCCACCACCTGTCCTGCTTCGTCTCCGGAGCCCATAGACTGTGTGATTCCAGTGGAGACCACAGCCCCACCCGTTCCACTGCCTGAAATTGCAGTTGGACCGACTCCAGAGCCGGAGCTTATAACGTGCTCCACAGAAGAAGCTGACATCTACCAGGTTCCCACCACGGAACCCGCCAACAGTCGAATAACTCTAAAGACTGTTGCTTGTGTCTTACCTGGACCAGAGACCTCTCCTACCAATACAGAGGCCTGTCTGATTACCGGGATGCAGACACCATTACCAGCTGAAACAGACGAAGAGGCAGGCAGCCTGGAAGCCCTGCAGGACGACCCTGTGGAAGGATCCGCCGCACCACCGCCCTGTTGTACGGAGGACCCAGTTCCAGCGCCTCCAGCCACCGAGCAGCCTGATGTGTTCATCGAGGAAGAGGTTGAGAACGATGACGACGAGACCCGTAGCATTCTTGATGATCTCGACACCGGGTTCGCTTGGGGAGACACCGAGGAACTTCCAACCGAACATTCAACTCGGGTACACTGGTCGGGTGCATCCGCGATACCTTCCCCTGTGCCATTCAACCGGGTGCCGGTCCAGACTTCCCGCCAAGCCCAAGCTTCCTACCAGCCCACACGTCGCAGCTACATCCACACCCTGAGCCGTACCGACGAAAATGTACGTCAGCGTCGCCGAGAGGAGTGGCGGGCCCATGAACACACCAACATGGAGGCCCGTGCCGCGGCTCGCCGCCAACCGCCGCTGCCTGATGAACTTCACCGCGAAGATAGAGTCTCCACCTTTAACCTATCTACTGGGTGGGGGTTCGCTTGGGAGGTGGGTATGGATGAAGAGGTGTTTGTGGGGCGCCGGGAAGTTGAGTCGAACGTGCCCAGAGGACATCCCGATCGCGAACAGTACAGGGGCGATATAATCACCTATGAGGGGTATGCTTGTCATGACGGGTGGTTCGCCATTCGGGTGCGCCATAGTTCTCCGCGCCAGTGACTTAAATGCTTGGACTGTGCCAAATGACTCTGTTCCTGTTTAATCACTGACTGTGTGACCTGGCGGCTACAGCCTGGACTCTCACTAAGGACAGCCGACCGCTCGCCGGGTCCGCACAAAGTGTTTACCAGTTTATCTTGCTTGCAACACCTCAGCAAATATTTACCAGTTATTAATAAAAGTGTATTCTTTTATTGCTGGTTATAAAAATGCAAAAATCTCTGTAATGTTTGGGTAGTATGACACTTGGGGACAAGCGTATTTCACCAAGGGGGAGTTGTGGCGCCCCGCAACGAGTGCGTCACAGGAGGGTATTGCAGTCATAAATGCAGCAGCAACATTCTCTGACCCAGCAGCCATATGGTTAACTCAGAGATCCATACCCTGCATGCATCACCTAGTATAGAGGGCCAATCAAGGTCCTGGTGGGCGGAGTGCAAGGGAAGTGTGTAGAAGAAGTTTAGTCCAGCTTAGAGAGTTAGTCTCGGGGTCTGGAGAAGAAACAGCAACCTAGAAGACCTCTGCAGATTCCCAGCTCTGCAACCCAGGAGAGGGGGTTGCACAGTCCCGTGCGACCACCTGGCCACCCTCGCTGGCCATCTCCCTACCAATTACGGGCATCATCATACGGGCTCAAAACCATCCCATGCCCATCTACAGCCGGTTTGCTGGTACCGAAGCTAGCAGCAGTTTAGCTCTGCTATGCGAACCAAAGGAGTGGAGGGACCGCTTTACAAGAGCACCCCACCACCGCCAATTCCCGTCGTCTAACCAGCGGTGTACCCACCAAGGGACCCAAGGCTCCCCAAAACATCCGGAACGTATACCCCGGATAGGGCATTCAAGCAGTCTCCCTGTACCCGACCTGGTATTCCTGGGCGACAACGGCAACTTACTTAGATAGAATGGAGGAACACTGCGGATCTCTGAGGGACACCTATCACTGCTGAGTCCACCCGGTCTGCTACCTACAACTGTATACCATGTATTGCCTGCTGGTTACAGTAAAGCACCCGTTACAGAGACTTACAGTGTCCGTGCTTTCTTATGAACTGTCTGTCCGCACCATAAGGTAACCGCAGCTGCCGCACAACATCTTAAGCAGCTCCAGCCTCTGGGGATCATCGCTTAGCCTGTGGGGAGCGTTCCATCTTGCTGCATTCCATCCCCCGGAGGCCCCGTAGCGTCGGTAAGACTTACCGAAACACTCATAAGTGGCGTCACGAAACAATTAACCCCTTAATCTGTTCCCGCAAGATGTCTTCATCTTTTTGATCTGCACTCAGCCGGGCCCCACTACCGGCAGGCGTGGTCCACCCGTGACAAGGAGAAAGAAGCAAACGCCTGTCTAAACCGGAGTCCCGGCCACGGTGAGTCAGAATCAAAACCCTCTTCTTGATTGACTGGGTTGGCTTTGGTCCCGAGGAGAGATCCTGGGAGCCACGGGAGAACATTGATACACCCAGTGTTCTGGAGATGTTCATTGTGCGCCTTCGACGGAGGGGGCGTGAATCAGGGGATACTGTTAGGTCCCCTGGCACCGTTCCCAAGCTCACCTTCCCTGGCTCTGCATCTTCTGCCGGTCGGGCATCCGGCGTCCAAGCGTGCTGTGTCTCGGAGTCATTGCCGGGTCCCCTTCCTGTCTAAGGCTATAAAGGTTATACGATTTTTAATCTCTATAAATGAAGTTATTGTCTATTTGCATACATACAGAATAATGATATAATTCTTACAAAATTATTAAAACAGTTTCTGTGACCGAGGTTTAGAGCGAAGACACCCATAGTGACAAATTAAGCCTTACAAATGGTGACTGTTATGTGTATCTTTACCATTATTTTAAAGCACCACTCCAGAATTTTTTCTTCAAATTTCACAGCTGTAGTGGTGCTCTAAATGGAAGTCCCTACCTCATCTTATACTCACCTGCTGCCATCTTCATCTCTTTCCAGCTTCACTCAGGGCAGTCTCCGGTGATTCGCGGACAGGATCTTCTCCCCTATTGTATCTGTACGTTAGAATTGTCCACAGCCATTGTTACTTGTATTGTTACTATGTTACTTGTCGTAGTCTGCCCTCTTAACATGTAAAGCGCCATGGAATATTATGGCGCTATATAAATAAATAAATAATAATAATTTGTGCCCTGCCAGCAGCTCCAATCTTTCATGGAGCGCACCAGAGGTCACAACTCAATACACATCTATGAGGGCCTCGTTCTGGCTCGCATAGATTTGCAGTTAGTCCTTGTGACGTTATCTTCCCGCCCTCGAACGAGCCCAGGGTGGGGAAGGTGCCCGACAGAAGGGGTGAATCCATACTATAATTAAAGCTAAACTATGGCACTCAATCCTGTCAGTGTGCACGCCAAACACAATACTTATAATAGTAGAAAAAAGCGGCACTGTGCTATGACAATAAGAAAATGGCATTACTCTTATTACATGGCAACTGGTGGTTTATCGATATGGCCATATTTATGAAGCTAATTAGCACCTTCCCCGCACTGGGCCCGTTTGAGCTAGTGCTCGCTGTTCTCATCTTTTTCCAATTTGCCCATAAAAGAGGAGGTTTTTAACCCAGATAGAGGCTGAAAATTGAGGTTAGGGAGTCAGTGAAGCAGACACGCCTCAAGGTGGAGACTGGGTGTTTATCAATATGGCCATATTTATAAAGCCAAGTGTCTTAAAAAAATGGTTTTTTTTTGCTTATGAAATAATGCTATATACTAATTGTCATAGTAGAGTGCCGCTTTTTTCTACTATTGTAAGTATTGTGTTTGGCTTGCACCTGTGCACACTGACAGGATTGAGTGCCACAGTTTATCTTTAACAACAGCCAATCACAGAGAATGGATGTCTGTGATTGGCTACTGGAGTAACATGAAAACTGCCCATACATTCTAGCATCATGTCAATTCTTGGTGCAGATTTCCTGCTTTTTTCAGCCCTTCCAGCCATTGACTTCCTCATTAGAAATACACATGGCAAAAAAACTGCACCAAAAACACATCACATTTTTCTGCCAAAAGATGCACGTAGACTTTACTGGACGTCCGGAAACTCGTGGAACTTTTCCATCTCAGTATTTTAGGAAATTACTTCAGTGAAAAAAGCGTATAGGCCCCGTTACACGCTACGCTATCTTTAACGATATTGTTGCAACGTCACCGCTTTAGTGACGTTGCAGCGACGTCGAAATGACATTGTTGCGTGTGACATTTACCAACAACCAACAATAAGTTTGTTAATCGTTGATTGTTGGTAACTGACCTGGACCATTATTTTATCATTGGTCTCCCGCTGGGACAACGATGAACGATCTCCCAGCGCTGCACAGGAAACGCTGGGAGCTGGTAACCAGGGTAAATGTCGGGTAACTAAGTGCCGCGCTCAGTTTAGTTACCCGCTGTTTACCCTGGTTACCAACGTTCTCGCTGGCGCTGATCGCTGGCGAGTCTGCCTGTGTGACAGCGATCACAAAATGATGTCCCAGTGATCCACGTCGGATCATTGGTCGGATCGCTGGGACATCGTACTGTGTAACCCAGCCTTATGACACAAGTGAAGTGCAGCATCGTACTGTATATTGTAGCGGTCTTTTCTTAGGTTTTTTAGTCTTGTGGCATTCTTCAAAATAGTTAATGCTGTTCATGAATTTTGTGCAAAATAAGAGTTCTTTGTTTTTGTCTTTATCCTTTTTTGCAACTTTTTAAAATACATGAAATAGAACATTCCGCTAAAATGTTGTAAAATTTGCTCAGATGTGCCTAAACTCACTCTAGGGGGCCTAGGGAAGAGGAAAGGCAGGGAGGGCGGTGCGTGGATTGAAGGACATAAGAAAAGCAAAAATTTAGGTTTTTACAGAGTTATAAAATGATGAATCAGACAAAATAAAAAAAAAAAAAAATCTAGAAACCCCAAACTTTGCCCACAATGAGGAGCAAAAAGAAGCAGAACAGGCAAAAGCATAAATAATAAAATAAGCCACAAATCTAAAGAAATGGAAAAACTAGACAAAAAAAACCAAAAAGGGACACACATGCTATAAGGAATTAATTGAGTGGTTAGTGCTCATTGTGGTATAGTATTATATTATATTAGGTATAGTATATGTGGTATAGTATTTTTTATATGGCAAAGACAAATAAAATTTTTGTTTATAGAAATATAAGGTCACAAAAACAAAATTGATTATAAAACAAATAGATGGGGCCTGATACCACTGCATCTGGAGGGCAGTGACATCATGATGGGGGCAGGTACCGTGGCGCTGGGGCCGGAGGCTGTCTCTTCCCCCTGTGCTTTCTCTCCCATCCACAGGCTTTTCCCCTTGGTCTCCCCCCCTCCCCCCCGTGCTACCTCGTCTCAGCCTCCCACTGTGGTCGTTTTCTGCCCCCCCCCTGTGGTCACTCTCTGCCCACCACTGTGGTCGCACCCTGCACCCCTTCTCGTCGCTCCCAGCCACGACCTTGTGGTCGCTCTCTGCCCACCCTGTGGTCACTTCCTGTCCCCCCCTGTAGTTGCTCCCTGCCGCCCCCTGTGGTCACTCGCTGATGCCCACCGTGGTCACTCTCTGCCTCCCCTGTGGTCACTTCCCGCCCCCTGCTGTGGTCGCACTCTGCTCCCCTTTTGGTCACACTGGTGCAGTTCCTCATTTGGCGGCCTGTGGGATGAGCGGGCTGCAGGGTGAGCCGCGGCGGCGACACCACTAGTGGCTTTGTTCAAAGAGGCCAATACCGCTAGTGGGTGCCATCTTTGTAGACCCATTACTTGGGTGTGCAAATATGGCGGGCGCGTCAGAAGTGGATTGCGCGTGATAGGAGGACATCGGGACAAAAGTCGATGACAGACGGGACAGCGCAATTATGTAAGATTTTCCATAGTAGTTTCAAACAACCACCTCTCTTCACATAACCGTGGGCTGCCTATAAGAAGTGAACATCTCACAAAGAACTCACATGGCAAAAAATGTCTACAATTATTTTTTATTCATAGAAAACTTTTTTTTTTTTTAAATCACAAAATTATTTTAAGTGAATACAACTTTTCCTGGTTAGGTATCGTTTCATTTAGTATGTCTTTTTATACCAGGTCCATACAAACGCCTGATTTATTACATCTAGTGCACATATTTCAGTATCTATTGACTGAGAACATCATACAAATTTCACATTTCATTTTTCAAACACTCCCCCCTCCCCCGCTTTCCCCCCCGCACAATCAGGGGTGCGGAAGTGACAGATAAGTCCAGGCATGTGGATTCCAAAAAGGTCCTTGCCCCATGGTGATGCTATAAAGGACGTATGACGATTGTGATGTACCGGATTGTCCATCGTGGCCCAGTACCTTTAACTAACACCTTCGCCTATAATGAACGCCTGCTCTGACCGGATTATAGCTACTCGGAAGCATTTTAGGGTGAATAATGATCCAAGAGCTGTAGATATGCGACCATGATAAGTCCAGGAGAACATTTTATTCCATTTACATGATTTTCTACAGCAATCATTACTTGCCTCTATTTACAACCCTTCCTATAGTTTTCACGGACAGGACACATACACGTCAGTGGAAACCAACACTGATTTGTGTCTGGAAATTTTAATTGACTTCTATGAGAGAGAAAAAAAAAAATATCAAATAAAAACAACATGTGTCAAAATAGTAAGAAAACTCCAGAAATAAATTACATAGCACTAAGGTGGACTTAGACAATGATTTAGCCAAGACATAACGGACCCAAGTCAATCCCACCTTCTAAAATGTGATCTCTGCTCTAAGGACGTGGCTGTTATAACAAAAAAAAAATGCATTCCTCATAATATAAAAAAAAATATTCTTGAGCATATTGTTTTAAATAATCTATTTGTGACATTCCTCCGTAAGCCTTCCTGGAACCATAAATAAACTGGCAACTGTGCATTACTATTCCCTTGTCAATTAAAAGGGGTTTTCTCACTAATTTAATTTTAAAGTTTACTTCAATAGATCTTAGAATAATAATAATTTCCACAATTGGATGTGTTTAAATAAAATGTTCCTGTGCTAAGATATATAGGTGTCTCTGCTATGTACTGTGTAATGGATGTGTCTGACCGTACAGGGACATGGTCTGATCATACCACATCTCCTGTGCTGAGATCCATTACACAGTACATAGAAGGGACACATATATAAGATTATCTCAGCACAGGAGATGTGGTATGATCAGACCATGTCCCTGTACGGTCAGACACATCCATTACACAGTACAAAGCAGGGACACATATATAAGATTATGGCCAGGGTCACATTTGCGTTTTGACCCTGGCCTGCCGGAATCCGGTTTTAACTTAGAACTTTTTCCAGCGCCGCATAGCATTACCGCTATGTGGTGCTGGAAAACACAGTCCCTAGTTACCCTATGTTTACCTTAACGACCTGTCACACAGGCAGAGGCTCGGAGTGCGCTTTACAGCGCCGCACAGGAAACTGTTGCAGACAGCGTTTCCTGTGCGGTGCTGTAAAGCGCACTCCAAGCCGCTGCCTGTGTGACAGGTCGTTAAGGTAAACATCGGGTAACTAGGGACTGCGTTTTCCAGCACCGCATAGCGGTAACGCTATGCGGCGCTGGAAAAAGTTCTAAGTTAAAACCGGATTCCGGCAGGCTAGGGTCAAAACGCAAATGTGACCCTGGCCTTTCTCAGCACAGGAGCTGTGGTATGATCAGACCATGTCCCTGTACAGTCAGACACATCCATTACACAGTACATAGCAGGGACACATATATAAGATTATCTCAGCACAGGAGATGTGGTATGATCAGACCATGTCCCTGTACAGTCAGACACATCCATTACACAGTACATAGCAGGGGGGCATATATAAGATTATCTCAGCACAGGAACATTATTTTAAAGACATTCAATTGTAGAAATTATTATTCCAAGATATATTGATTAAAATGAACTTTGTCTGTGGGAAAACCCCTTTGAGCTCAGTTACAGGAGGAAATAGATTAGCTGCTATAATGTCTTCCATAGATAACACATAGAGAAGAGAAGACCCTGTTCCCCTTTGTCACACACATTAAGAAGTGGACAAATAGAGGAAATATATGTAGCCAAAATTTATTTCAAGCAGTAGCAAAGTCTCCAGCTCCTCCCTCAGCCATCTCCATAGACCTCTATGGGCAGCAGCTATAACCTGATCTCTCAGTGAGTTGATGTTTCATTGCTTTTTCTTAGGACATTGAATTAAAAGTAAATGATCAATATAGAAGACAGGGGGATGGGAAAAAAAATATTTCTAATTTATGAAAAGTAAAATGGTTACACTTTAAAAAAAGGCAAAAATAAAGATGCTGGATATATATTGTGGAGGATGTACTATGTGTCCTTTAATGTGTACTCTTGTAGAGCTAACCATGTCCCATACTGCCATCTAATGGGGGCTGATCGGATCTTTAGAGGATGACCCCAGACACAGAGCAGTCATGCCCAGTGTACTTTTCCTACAGTGAGTTGGTTCTTGTTATTACCCTGCTTAAAGCTGAGAATGTCAATCATTATTGTCAGACTGTGGAGATTAAAACGGAGAATTGTAAGGCCACATGCCCACGCTGAGAACTTGATGAGTTTTTTACCTCAGGATTTGTAGGAGGTGATAACCAGGAGTGGGTGATGATACAGGAGTGGTAATGTGTTTCTATTAGAACTTTCCTCTGATTGTTCCACTCCTGGTTTTGCCTACAAATCCTGAGGTAAAAAACTCATCAAATACTGAACGTGTACACGAGGCCTAATAGTTCCCTAATGATTCTACATATTTATGTAGCACCCAGTGTCTATCTACCTATTGTAGGTAATGCCGTTCCCTTGGATTTTGTATGTATTTACAGTATAGTCCCTAGAATTCAGGGAGTACAGATCGGGGTGACCACGTATCCCGTGGTAAGACTGGACAAGACTACATTTTGTTCTGGACTGGTCCAATTTACTGTCCTTGATCCGTTTTTTTCTCCTCATCTTCTCGGCAGGTTTGGCCGGTCCTGGAGTCCACGATCAATCAGCCTTTTTGCTCTTTTGCAGAACTTGTCGCCGCAGTCTAAGCAGGTCAATAAACAGGTTACGTCCTAATATTTCAGAGGCGCACACCATTGCTGCACTCAAAGCCCCCGCAAATCCACACAACAAGAGATCTTGACCTAAGAGGGTTGAAAAGAAAGATACTTTATCCCGTATTCTATTAAATGATTAGCTCCTTATATTTCACAATACATTTGTATATATATTTAAGTGGCTCTTTAATAATCTCTTTTCATTTAGAGGAGTGACCTGGGACTTGCCTGGTATTACATTGACATGATGAATATATCTGTTACTTACCTGTCCCAGCTCCTGTCAGGTTCTCTGTCCTGTTCTTCTGTATGATGGGTTATCATGGTAAACCATCATGTCCCTGTGAGTTTACACTCCATAGAGCCTCAGGAAATAATACATCGCCTGACAATTCAGATGGTACTGACGAGGACAGCAACTAATTCCTGCCGCTCTATTCTATTCAGCCGGACCAAGTTGCTCCGATGGTTTGATCTCCTCTGCTGTCCCAAAGTGGCTCCTGACATATCCAGCTCTTATTAAATGTTCAACTTGCTGCTGAGCTCTGCTACATCGCTTCAAGTGAATCCCCTGCTTACCCAGCTCTGTAATACCACAGGACTCTGCTATAGCACTGTACATCTTTTTCATGAGTGTCTTCTGCGCTCTGCTACATCAACGAGTCCACTCTACCATGCCGTTACCTTGACTCTGATTCTCTGCTCTACCTTTTCTGCTACATCACTTTAAGTGAATCTTCTACCATACCTAGCTCTATTTTACCACAGGACTCTGCTATAGCACTGTACATCTTTTTCATGAGTCTCTTATGCACTCTGCTATATTAACGAGTCCACTCTACCATGCCGTTACCTTGACTCTGATCCTCTGCTCTACCTTTTCTGCTACATCACTTTAAGTGAATCTTCTGCTGCACCTAGCTCTGTTGTACCACTGGACTCTGCTATAGCACTGTACATAATTTTCATGAGTCTCTTTTGTGCTCTGCTACATCAACAAGTCTACTCTACTGTGCCGTTATCTTTACTCTGATCCTCTGTTCTACCTTTTCTGGCATTCTTGTAGTTTACTACTCTTCTCCTCCAGTTCCCATTCACTCATTTATAGCCTCCATTGCTCCAGTCTATCCATCTCGCTGCACCATTATCATCAGTCCGTGCGGCTCAACCACATTTCATCTGGACCAAGGGCTTCCAGAGTTTATCTCACCACATCTGTGAGCGATGTGATCTGTGATGTATTGTATTCAACATTTGGAGAACATAATTATATTTGCTTCGTACCTCTCCAATTAGCACATATGACTTGTTTATATTGCTCTGCATAAGGCCCCATTCACATGTCAGTTTTTCGTGGGTAGCACTTGTACCTGTGATAAAATTTATGACACTATTCACGTCAAATTTTTTTACTCCGACTAAATGCTCCATGCATAATTGTGGAGACCTGTCCAATGTTGATCTGAGCGTCAGAACAAAATCAGCAATGTAAGTCTATGTGCCTGTGAAAACAGATCCCATCCGTGTTACGAACTGTTCTCGACTGATTGATAGATAAGAGAAGGTGGAGAAGGTTAGTGGGTTTTCACCAATGGGGATTTAAAAAAAAAAAAAAAAAAAATTAATGAAACTCCGACCACCTACTGATAAAACTCTTGATTCTGGAAATCGTTCAGTTTTTCTCGTACATTAATTAAAAGAAAACGATTTCTGAGTGAGCCCCAGAGAGAATGTTCAGATGAATATATTCTCCATCCATGTGGACATAGTGTTGACCGATTCGTCAGTACAAATGGGTTATTTTTGACAGGGAATTGCTAATCTGGTCCAATTTTAAGATGGTCATCCTAAAGGGAAAACATACTGACCAAATAAAAAGAAAAATGCATCTGAGAGAAAAAGTCTTGCTAGATAAGTGTGGATCCACATGAAGACATTTACATCCCTTGTGGATCCTCGTCAGGTTTTGGATGTTCCTGCTGGATACAGGCGGCAGGTTTTGAGTACCCCCGTGACATCATTTCATTGATAAAGTAGCTTCCTGTAACTTTCTGAGAATCTTCTGTCATTTTCATGAGGAACCCAAGTATCAATGAAACAAGTGAAGATTTCTCTTCCATCACCTTCACTGAAGATATTGAAATCGCTTGGAAAGAAAAAACCTCCTTCCTTGTGTGAGAAAGAGTCTGCGTCACTGTGGAAACAGACTAAAAAGGGCCCTGTGCAAGAACAGCATATGGCTCTTGGCACTCCAATAATTCATCATAATGCACCATACTACCTACGTGTGATACTGACTTGGGCTCCCTTACCTCCGGGGCCCCTGTGTGGTTGACCAGTTTGCACCAATGATATGTCTGCCCCTGAGCTGAGTGTTATCTCACTTGTGATTCAGAGTCAGCAGCCCACTCATGACTCCAATTTGTGATCAGTCATTTGTCAAGTAAGCCTTGTTAAGGCCCAATACACATTAGACAAATGTCGGGTGAATCAGCTGTTATCGAGGGATGTGCCTGACAGCCCAACATGTATGGGGACCCCAGACTACAGATGTTGATCGAGCATATCTGATGTCAGACTGTTGATCGCTTTGTCCTCCCGGAGATAAGCCACCAGTAAGGATATCTGGCAGCGGCTTTCTCAGAGAACGCAAAATCTTCAACCCTATGTATGGAAGAGTTGGCCGAGATGGCTGCCGGCCAAATGATCAGCCAAAGCATCATTCGCCAGCTTTACAAGTAGGAAAGGTCTAACATGGACAACAGCTTCACAAGTAGGAAATAATCTGGGTATTAAAGTAGCAACTGAGGGATTGAGATTTTACCAAATGACATCCACACGCCGCAGAAAAAAAATCCACAGTAAATGGATATAGATAATGAAATCTGACCTGAATATTTTTCTCTACTTGTGGACATTATGGTGTATTTCTTATCCTAGTTAACATTACACATAGACCACATCTCACCTGTCAAGTAAAGGCCCTTGATGGGAGTCTGGGGTCTGATCGCGATGGCGGTCTCAGGGCTCATCCTGGCCACATCGTGATCTGCCCGTAAAACTCTCCTCGTGGGGAACCGAGATAATGTTGGTTTGTGAGAGGGGATCCACTCGTATAGCAGTCAATCTACAGAAAGAAAATAACATTGTATTAGGTCATCAAGAAATGAATCGATCTTCTATTATTTTGTGATAGGTCTGATGTGGCTCTTTCACCCTAGGTAAGCAGCCTAATGATAACGATGGTGGACCCTAAAATGATCTGATGTGAGCACTGCAGGGAGAAATTATATAGCCCCAAGCGAGATCCTAAACCAAAGCCTTTCATGTGGCCGACTCACAGTGATGATGTGCTAAGAAGAAAGTTAAAAACACGCGCAAAATATAATCAGCCATGTAGAATGACAGGGTTTGAATTTAAACTATTACATAAGGAAAAAAGTGGTCTTCTATTGAACATAAAAACATTTGGAAATAACCTTTTAGGGTACCTTTACACGCTGCAATTTTTGGTGGCAATCGGAGGCGATTTAACTGCGAGTGCACGTTTTTCACGGTCGCCTCAGATCGCCGATGGCGCTTTTATACGCCACAATTTCACCCTCAACCTAAGGCGATGTGTCGCCCCGGAAATCATCTACCCCACAACGGGAAACATCCGGTAGACTTCCATCGCCGCTTCACACGCCGCAATCCCCAAAGGAATGTGGGCGTACATGTTCAGCGTGACAGACTGGTGTATTCCGCGCCCCAAACAGCTGATTAGACAACGAATAGTGTCATGATTGGCCAGCCTGCGCAGGAAGGCTGGCTAATACATGACGCCATGGCAATTGTGTAGTGTGAATGGACAGCTCTTCCAATATGCGCCCTGTGAAGTGACAGCCAATGGAAACACAGTAGCCCCACCAATCATCGCTGAGGGGGGCAGTGTCCAGCACGCTGTGGCAGCCTCGGAAATCAATAGGGATGCAAGTCCATCACTATCACACGTTCACACGCCAAAAGCCGGCAATCTCGCCTTCATGATTGACTCTGATTTTGGAGCAGTGCTCTGTAATCGAACCAGGCGACAGGGTTTTTATCGCTGCCAAATTCCCAAATTACACGCCCAACTGGGAGGCAATTTGACGGCGATGGTGCCAGGGCGACATATCCCGAACAGATTCCTCGCAGCGGTTGCGGCGTGTAAAGGTACCCTTGGAGAATTACGTGAGTTTAGAAGGGACTTCTAGATTAAGAAGCCTCATCTATTAGCAAGAAGGACTAGAAAGAGCATCTGGGAGGACCCAATATGACCATGTATTGCACAGATTAATGAGCGTGGTGCAATTTTTAATTTCCCCTGTGGTGGCGCTGCAGGATATTATTATTATTATTATTATATTTATATAGCGCCATTAGGTTCCATGGCGCTTTACATGAGGATAAGGGAGACAAGAACAAGTAACTAAATCTAGGCAATCAGGACGTACAGGTACAGGAGGGGCAGGGACCCTGTCCACAGGTCTCACAGACTATGGAGGTAGTAACCACTACCTTGTGATTAACCTAATACTAAAGGCCATGTGCAGATGTTGAGTATTTGGTGAGTTTTTCAACTCAGGATTTGTAGCAAATCCAGGAGTGGGTGATAATACAGAAGTGGTGACGGTTTCTATTATACTTTTCCTCTGATTGTTCCACTCCTGGTTTTGGCGACAGATACTGATGGAAAAATCTCACCAAAAACTCAATGTGTGCATGTGGCCTAAGGCCGGTTTCACAGCAACGTTTTGGGCTATCAGGTTCTGTCCGATGCGTTGCAGGATGCACCGGACAGAACCTGACAGCCCTGGACAAACAGAACCGGAGGGCACATATGCCCTCCGGTCCTGTTTTCTGCCTGAATCAGCAGATCACACAGTTCAGGAGCTGTCCCTGCTGAAATGTCAGGATCACGGCTTGCGGGAGCTATCCGCGGTCCTGAAATCTCAGGTGGGGACAACTCCAGGTGCTGAAGGTCAATAGCGCTTGACGCTAAACTTCAGCAGCCGGCGTCCGTGAGCCGCATCTGATTTTATGTCGGATCCGGCGCCACAGACTCCAATGTTAGGGGGCACCGGATCGCGCCAGATCCGGGAGGATCCAATTTGCGCAGATTTTTGCCCCGGACACAAAAACGCTGCAAGTTGCGTTTTTGTGTCCGGGACAAAAAACAAATGCAGTCTGATGCTGCCGGACAGGGACAAAACCGGATGGAAAATGGCTGCCATCCAGCCCTGTCCGGCACCATAGGCAAGCATTAGTGCAAAATCAGATCCGGGGCTGTCTGGTTCACACCGGACAGCCCCGGACCTGATCACACTGTGGTGTGAAGCCGGCCTAAGAAGGTTTCCAAGGCCCCGATTCATTAACACTGGTGTTTCAAACACTAATCTTAAAAAGGGGCGTGTAGGAATAAGATATGCCAAATTCATTTAAAGCCTCATGCCTCTTAAGGAATTTGGCAATTTTATCACTGTCGCGCGCTTCGTCCAAAACGTTACTATAGTCAGGTAATGAAGTAACATTTCTGGCATAATTATTGCTGCAACTTTTAAACAATTACTCTCAGTGGTGAAACTTGAAGTTCATGGGCCCTGATGCTAATCTTTAATAGCTTTGGTCTTTTTATATAGGCCAAAGGGACTTTTGGGGCCCCCTAGGCTCAGGGCCCAGGTGCAATTGCAATCCCTGCACCTGTTGTAGTTACGCCCCTGATTACTCTCCTTATAGCCAAATGAATTGGTCATTTTATTATCCTCCTTTTTCCTTACTTCTCTCTCATCACCTGGTCCTATCTTACTTCTGCTGTTGTTTCACTCACCTTGTCTTTAATTTGAGGGAAGAGCTGTATAACGGTATCCAGCATGGCCTCCGCAAATGAGTTCTTTACACTCTCATAGTCTTGTCCGCGTTTCTGCACCTTCTTATCCTTCCACTCCTCAAACCACTCATAGGGTGTGAAGGACAGTGCGGTCAGAGTTGATTTTCCTGAAAAGTGATTTTTATAGGTTCAGTAATGTGAGTAAAGAGTTATCCCCAGTCTGAACACCATGGGTACATATTCTTCATATTTTTGTGTTCATCAATGAGTCACATTGGAAGTTAAAAGATAAGAAAAAAAAACAAAAAAAAACACACCTACAGTGCCTACAAGTAGTATTCAACCCCCTGCAGATTTAGGTGGTTTGATAAGATACAAATAAGTTAGAGCCTTCAAACTGCAAACGAGAGTAGGATTTATTAACAGAAGCATAAATCTTACAAACCAAAAAGTTATGTTGCTCAGTTGAATTTTAATAAATTTTAAACATAAAAGTGTGGGTCAATTATTATTCAACCCCTAGGTTTAATATTTTGTGGAATAACCCTTGTTTGCAATTACAGCTAATAATCGTCTTTTATAAGACCTGATCAGGCCGGCACAGGTCTCTGGAGTTATCTTGGCCCACTCCTCCATGCAGATCTTCTCCAAGTTATCTAGGTTCTTTGGGTGTCTCATGTGGACTTTAATCTTGAGCTCCTTCCACAAGTTTTCAATTGGGTTAAGGTCAGGAGACTGACTAGGCCACTCCATCACCTTAATTTTGTCCCTCTTGAACCAGGCCTTGGTTTTCTTGGCTGTGTGCTTTGGGTCGTTGTCTTGTTGGAAGATGAAATTACGACCCATCTTAAGATCCTTGATGGAGGAGCGGAGGTTCTTGGTCAAAATCTCCAGGTAGGCCGTGCTATCCATCTTCCCATGGATGCGGACCAGATGGCCAGGCCCCTTGGCTGAGAAACAGCCCCACAGCATGATGCTGCCACCACCATGCTTGACTGTAGGGATGGTATTCTTGGGGCCGTATGCAGTGCCATCCAGTCTCCAAACGTCACGTGTGTGGTTGGCACCAAAGATCTCGATCTTGGTCTCATCAGACCATAGAACCTTGAACCAGTCTGTCTCAGAGTCCTCCAAGTGATCATGAGCAAACTGTAGACGAGCCTTGACATGATGCTTTGAAAGTAAAGGTACCTTACGGGCTCATCTGGAACGGAGACCATTGCGGTGGAGTACGTTACTTATGGTATTGACTGAAACCAATGTCCCCACTGCCATGAGATCTTCCCGGAGCTCCTTCCTTGTTGTCCTTGGGTTAGCCTTGACTCTTCGGACAAGCCTGGCCTCGGCACGGGAGGAAACTTTCAAAGGCTGTCCAGGCCGTGGAAGGCTAACAGTAGTTCCATAAGCCTTCCACTTCCGTATGATGCTCCCAACAGTGGAGACAAGTAGGCCCAACTCCTTGGAAAGGGTTTTGTACCCCTTGCCAGCCTTGTGACCCTCCACAATCTTGTCTCTGATGGCCTTGGAATGCTCCTTTGTCTTTCCCATGTTGACCATGTATGAGTGCTGTTCACAAGTTTGGGGAGGGTCTTAAATAGTCAGAAAAGGCTGGCAAAAGAGATAATTAATCCACACATGTGAAGCTCATTGTTCTTTGTGCCTGAACTACTTCTTAATACTTTAGGGGGACCAAACAGAATGCTGGTGGTTTGAGGGGTTGAATAATAAATGACCCTCTGAATTAACTTTTAACGCCTTAAAAAAAAAAAAAAAAAAAAAAAAAAAAAAAATTTAAAAATCTTTTTGGCTGCAGTGCATTTCTCACTTCCAGGCTGATCTACAGTCCAAATGTCACAATGCCAAGTTAATTCTGCATGTGTCAACCACCTAAATCTGCAGGGGGTTGAATACTACTTGTAGGCACTGTATCTCACTATACAGAACTGATCGATAGAATGGTTCACCTGTGCCGCCATATGACCATTGGCTAGATTGTAAAATTTATATGCAGACGATAGCAATCAGGGGATATGGGAGATGTGAGCATAAAATAGAATGGTAGACTTGAAAGGGGCCTCCTGGGTCATCTGATCCAACCTCCTGCTTAAAGCAGGATCCACTAAATCCTCCCAGACAGATGTCTGTCCATTCTCTGTGTGAAGACTTCCATTGAAGGAGATCTCACCACCTCTTGTGGCCGCCTATTCCCCTCGTTCATCACCCTCTCTGTCAAAAAGTTTTTTTCTAGTTGTATTGGGATGAAGTGTCTCAGAATCCGCGCTGCTGAATGAATGAAAGCATAAACTAGAAAACTGGTTTCAACGGGTGTTCTTTATTCCTCTCTGTCAAAAATTGTTTTCAAATATCTAATCTGTGTGTCCTCCTATTCAGTTTCATCTCATTACTTCTAGTCTTTCTTTGTGCCAATCAGAATAAAGCTGATCCCTCTACAGTGTGACAGCCCTTGAGATATTTGTATACAGCTATTAAGTCTCCTCTCAGTCTTCTTTTTTGCAAGGTAAAAATTCCCAGATCCTGTAACCGTTCCTAATAAGACATAGATAATCAACGTACCTGATACAGTGGTTGGCATTATACTAATGTGATTGCAGCTGGATAACATAAAAGAGGCAAAGAACTCACAATTATATTGTACTATGTGTTATATTCTTGAAAGATTATTCCATTCTCTAATATTTATGGTTTGGCATCTGTCTGAATACACATCAAATATGGGGGTTTCTTTTCTTGCTCCCACTTTTACATGAAAATGCAGATCTCTCTTTTTTACTTCTACAGAAATTCCCAACTCTACGGTATCAAGAAGTGACTATGGAACTCAAGGTGGCAGGTTTGAGACCAGTACTTGACTTGTCAGTTCTCAGTTATAAATTATCATCTATCAGTTATCCATTATCAATTATCACTTCTCAGATATCATTTATCAGTTATCAATTATCAGTTATAGGTTGTCAGTTATCAGTTGTCATTTATCAGTTTTCAGACTGATCTATGAGCATTCTCATTGTCATTTCTCAGGTATCACACAGTGTTTCTGATATGCGACTGAGTTGTACGGTGTTCATTTTAGGACATGGTCATTTCTCAGTCATTTGCACATGTGCTCAATCACTTCTTTGCGCCCCCCATAGAAGTGAACAGAGATATGTGGCCACTGCCCTGGGCACATCAGCCATCAGATTGGGCTCAGGAGACCTACATTCTCTGAACAGGTGCGGGTTTCAGATATGGGACCCACATCAAACATTTATGATAAAATCTGTGGATGTCGCAAATATCTAAAATTGTAATTCTCAGACATTTTGGATAAATCACAGTATTACCTAAAAATGGACACTGCAAAGGTCTGGGAGAGGTGGCGGCTCTTTTTATTATGGACAGTAATCTCCCAATACACAAATGCCGTCATCTAACACCAATATGGTCGACATATCTGTTCCTGCATGGGTTCCCTGCCAGCTTTCCTAAGTATATAATATTTATTCATTTATATTTTAATATTATATATATTATTATAAGTATAAATCTTGCAGCATTGCTTTCTATCTGCCATAGAAAACGCAGAAAAATAGAAGAGCTGATTGTATTGCCATTGTGTATACTATGTGTCCACAGGGTGGAGCTATACATTTTCAGTTATTTGCCAGGCATTCATTGTATAAAATAATAAAAAGTTGGCCGATAAGCGGTATCTTAGGTGGAGCTTCTAACAACCCAGTTGCCCTGAAGGTGCAGAATGTGCAAGTCACCTATTATCCAATTGGCCTTTGTTCTCTGTGCCACAAAAGATTATTTTTATTAAACAAGTCCAAATCAAATGATTGCAGAAAAATTGTGTGAGAAGTGTGTACAGCAGTGTGCAACCCATACTCATCCAATTACATAGGCTATGCCCTAATAGAAGGTGTTCACAGACTCCTATGGCAAAGTCAATTAGATTTAGAGAAAACAGAACCCAAACACCAAAACAAGTTCAGTCCCCTAAATACATACAGACCCCAAACTATACTCTACATTAAAATACAGACTAAAAAATACCCTAAAATAGACAAAGAAAATAATATCAGAATAAATAATGACCCCAGATCACAAAATATCTAGAGACCCCAAACCAGCCTCCTCTAAACTACAGACACCCATAATCTATACAGACCACCAATGAGACAACTGATTAAATATTAGACACTATGAAAAAAAGAAACACAGACCCCGATACACTATATTTATTACAAACCCCATATGCCCAACACCTGTTCATCCAGGAACAGAGTGCAGGAATAACTACAGACCTTCAAAGCCGAGACCGGGCCCCCTAAATATCTGTACAATGGATAGAAAAGAAACACATGCAGAGCTGTGTAGCAGTGTAGAGATAGAGGAGAAGTGCCACCCGCTGTAGTCATAGAGCATCACCTGACGTTATTCATTTCTCTCCTAGACCTCATGGACGGCGTGAATCCATTGTAGAAGACTGTATATAGATAATGCACTTATCCCATAAGCCCTTGTAGGAACCTACCTGGACATCGCTCCTCGTGGGTTGGGTCTTTAGCAGATGGGGAGGAGACATATAACATTGGAATGTGCTGTGGAGCATCATCAGCAGAGGCAGAAGAGTAGATTTTCTCTCTGTGTAGGAAAGTAATACGTTATGTATTAGGACATGTAGAATGATTGCTTGTGGGGAGGGTTATATAGCGCCCGCCAGTTGTTTGTGCCAGAACTCATCCATCACATCGTCATCCCGCCAACATTTATCATTGATGTGTGGGATAGAGGATACATTATTTGGACCCCAATTTATCATGCATTTATCACCTATCCTCTTGTAACTTATGTTACACATGTAACACATATGTATATATAGGTAATGCAATAGGTATATGTAACACATGCCCATATAGAATTCCGCATGGAATCATATGGTGACATTTTTCAGGACATCACAGGAGCAATTTGTGCATTGGTACAGACACAACTGTGTGTGTAAGGACCCACTGAAATAAAGTTAAAATAAAAGGGGTTGTCCAGTGAAAACAAGTTATCACCTATCCAAAAGGATATGTGCTAAGGGGCTGATCCATAGGGGTCTGAACCTCTGGGATCTGCACCGATCGGCAGAAAGCCCCATAAAGAATGATTGGAGCAATCAGGAAAAGCCAAAACAGCACTCAGTAGCCCCATAGGGAATGAATCGAGCTTCAGTCTAGCATGTGCATTGCCTCTCCGTACTGATAGGGATAAAAGTTCCCTGTTCAGTGGTCGGACCCCACTGTCAGCAAGTTATCATCTATACTAGAGGATAGGTGTCACCGGACAATCCATCAAAATGGAAGACATTACTTTATTTTTTATGGAAATTTCTACTTTAATAAGATTAGCATTAAGTAATAATACACATAGATATGAAGACTATAAAGGGAGATAGAGATTCTTATATATACATAATAATGTCATTATTTATATAGAATATAATATACATTATATTCAGTATATATATTATATTATATATAAATAATGACAAGCGGTTGATTTATAATTGAATACTATTCTATGGGCCCAAAGACCATGATAGCACAGAGGAACTGAGCCTATATCTTGTGATAACTAAGGCCACTGGGATATATTTTATGGTCGTCCACAGTGTAAAACAAATACAATACACTAATAATATCCTGGAGAATATCCGACAACTGCGGAAATGGGATAAAAGCAAATTGGTGGTGACCACAATTAAGTAACAATAGTTATGTCACTGGCAAACATCATACACCTTTTTAACTATAGACTTTGGGAGTGGCAAAATTCAGCTACACAATAATCACTTAATATATACTCTTGATTAAAAAGATTTTGCAAGGGGCGACAGAGCTTTTTTTTTTTTTTTTGGAGTCCTTAGCATTGTAGCCCACAGTTTCTGTATGAATGGAGCAATAACCTCAAGTGTGACCATCGCTCCACTCACTTTTAGGGTACCGTCACACCTGGCCATATCGGCAGAGACGTGCACACTTTTGGCGCCCCACCAGCGTCGCCGTCACGTGTTCACATGCGGCGATACGTCCGGAGACGCACCGGCGATGTTACAGCCGCCATCGCCGCTGGGGTGTCCACAAACTCCAGCGGTGATCCTGTAACATGGGAGCCTGTGGCTCCCATCGCCTGCAACATCGGCGATCACCATGTTAACATGGGGCGATGTGTACGCACTGCTGAGAAACCAGGCGACCACTCTAAGGCGATTGTTAGCACCGACATTGCCTCTTTACACTAGGCGATGAACCGGAGATATCGGCAGCGAAAAGCCACGCCCCTGCGTCGCCTATGAAATCGCCGCCGATATGGCCAGGTGTGACGGTACCCCTAAGGCGACTGATGGAGATGGGCATCTTACCTTCTCTCCACTGGTGCGAATATCATGCGCACCACATCTGCATTCATTGTCTATGGAAATGAGAAATGTTTATTTCCATTCACACTGGGGTATGTAAAGCCCCATTCTCAGGTTTGTTGGGGGTCCCAACAATCAATATCACCAATCCTATATAAAAACTGGCACAAACCCTTGAAATATTCTACTTAAAAGGAGTTTTACCACATTTATATGTCATTGCTGTGGGCCCCACGGACCACTACATTAGGGGTCACTAGCCCCATTTCTCTCCGCTGTATAATCCACAGACATTGCTGGGGGCACACTCGACAGCCATTCAATTCATACTCATCTATGCGTTGATGCAGTGGAGTAGAACAGAAGACTTGGGACCTTCGTCCTGGCCATAATTGAGAAGTCTATAAGTGGGGACCCTAGTGATCAGACATTTCGCTTTTCTCCTTTGAGTATATTAAATGGTTGGAAAACATCTTTACTAGTTCATTTTGCCATCGATATACTACAAAGCAGCAGTTTTCTTCTGGAGTTACTCCCCGACCATGGATGTTGTACCTCATTTCATCCAAATGAGTTAAGTGCCCCCAAATGCCCCCTTTCACAGATTTTCACATGTAGCCCACTCCTTTTTGGAGGGACACTTGGAAGCATGCCCCAGATTTGCCCCACAGTATAGATAATCTGGACTGTTACGTACAGTTTCTTCAGGTCGTTGTCTGGAATATAAATGTAGTTTGAGGCAGGAAGGTTGAGTTCTTCTTTTGTGCCTTTTAAGCCAACGAAGAGACTGAAGCCCGCCGCTCCATGGCGCATCCTGCTCAGCTGAGACTGGATCTCTGAGATAAAGAATATAGGGTTCGGAATAATTATTACGGCGAAGACAGGGGATTATTCCATATAGTACAATATTCACAGATACAGTACAGATGTACATATAATTCAGATATATCCCGACATGTATGATATATATGTATACATGTAGGAGGTTTGAGGTTCCGCCACCTCCACCCTGAAGTTGTCCTCATGTTTGTATATAAATTTTGTATGTGGCCACACAGTGGTTGAGGTTAAGACTGCTCCCCGGTTTTCGTGAAGGTAGGGAAGTAGTTAAAAATAAGCAGTACACCTCTTATGGGCTGGATACGGTCAACAAAATGGTCCTGTAATATTGTTTTAGCAGGAGAGTCCCCAAAGTGGAATCAAAGTCGTGCGCAGCCCATCATTTAATTTGGTCAGGTCGTCTAGGTCACCCCGGGACTTGAGTACAAGAGTTGGACTTGGACCCGGGACGTACGAGAGTGTAACCCTCCCTGTGTTGGAACGTGACACTCCTCCCTTAGAAGGGTTTCCGGGAGGAGACTGACTCCTCCGGTATTTGTGGAAGTGGACTCAGCAAACGGGTCGTCATGGTGCTATCAGTTAAAGAACTTTGTCTAATGGTTGCCTCAGTTGTTCTCTGAACGGTTCCCTGTGGGTGGGACAAGACTGGATCCATGAGAGACTGCATGATTCTGCAACAAAACACTGCGCTATTGGGAAGTGAGAAGGAAGGGCTAGAGTTAGCTTAGAGGCACTGGGATGGAGGGATAGTCTGCCTTAAATTGCACTAAAGAAAACAACCCATAGAAGTAACTTTGATGAGGTGTGCTTGCTATAGTCCCAATTGTTCACGAAGTTCTAGACTCCATGTCTGTGTTGACTCTGGAGGATTGAGCCTAAGAGATGGACGAGTGTTGCTAATCCACGGCTGCTCTGCAGCCAATGCTCAGCCTCGCCCGCAACTACCAAGGCCCCGCGTTGGACCTTCAACCATTTACTGTAAAAATACAAGATAAGGTAGGAATCATGGTGACTTGGATTTTGCTGGACTTTGCCCTTCCTGGTCTGATTTGGCTCCAGTATACCAGTATAAAGAACTGCTGGTAAACAGTGATAAGGGATGTTTGCTTCACTAAATTTCACCTATGCTGCCAACGAGACGTTAAAAACATTTCCTCAGATCCATTGCCTTGTGCAGGTGAAGATATTCCTGTGTTGGGATACACTACCTCTATATTGTAGCTTTTACAAGCTATATACTGAAACCTTTTTAACTCTGCTGCAAATACTCAGTGTTTGCATTTAGACTAAAAATGCAAAAAAGTTCATTTTTACGCAGCAAAAAAACTGAATTTTGTAAGGAAAAACGCTGTGTAAATAAATGCATTTTTACTTACAATTTTTTCAAATTCACGCAAAAACACTGAAAGAATTGACATGCTGCAGATTTGAAAAGAAAAATACTTTGGCTTGTAGACATTGCCTCTTGCTACCTCTAGGGGTGAGAGCAATGACAAAATGCAAAACTGACCAAAACAACAGCCAAAAAGGATGAGAACAGAGAAATGATCTGTGGCCACCACCTGCAGAACCGATCCTTTATAGGGGGTGCCTTGATAATTTCCTATCATTTCTACCTGTTGTCTGTTTTCCATTTGCACAACAGCAGGAGAAATTGATTCACAATCTGTGTTGCTTCATAACTGGACAGGCTGATTTCACAGAAGTGTGATTGACTTGGAGCAACACATTGTGCTGTTTAAGCGTTCCCTTTATTTTTTTTAGCAGTGTATAGATATATATGTGGAGGTGACAGGGCGGGGTACTCAGCATCAGGAGGGTCCAGTCAGTCAATAGGTATCACGGTGGCTGGCCTAGTGCTGTAGCCTGATCTACATGAAAAGGGGAAAAAGGAAAAAAATGGAGGAAATGAAAAGAAAAATAAAAGAAAAGTGTTTGTGACACCAGCTGAGGATATTGTGACCATTAAGTGGCCACCACTGCATAGGTAGCCTCCAGGGATAGATGGTAGAGCTGTGAGATGTATTACCTCTCCCAGTAGATGCAGGCCCTGAATGTGATTATGGTGGTGGTAGTTGTGAAGCAAGAGGTGCAGGAATGTTATCGGAAGAAGGCTTGGAGACAGTCTCTTATTTACCTTTTACTGTGCAGTTCAGCAAGTCCAGGGTACGGTTTCACTGGGTCTTTGGGTCTGGCCAGTCTGAGAAGAACTAGGAACCACTTTGCTGGACGGGTATTTGGCCTACCAGCTGACTTCCTTTCAAAGTTGTGGATGCCTGAGGCCCTCCTGTTCCCCTTTAGCTCCCTTGTGCATGACTTCAAGCCAGACAGGCAATGCAGACTCTGTGAGCTGCTGTACCCACCAGCTCCCTAGCCCTCTGTATTGGTGTGCCTCGGACAGTCACACGTAGTGTGGTTACTGAGCGCGAGACCCAGTAGCCTCCAATTTCTGCGGCGAGGATCTGAAATCCCTGGCCACCTAGGTTCTGGAGCCCAGCTTGCAGTTTATAATCCTGTCGGCCTCATGGCCTGACATAAGCTGACTCTTCTTTATCTACCCCTCCCTACTACAACTAACCCCTCTCTGCAACCAGAATCTGTCACAGCCCCAAAACAGGCCTCCTGTGCCTAGCTCTCTGTTAGAGTTCAGATAGTGTGTGTGAATGCTTCGGGAGTCCAGCATTTGGCACCTCAATTCTCCTTAGACATAGCATTACTACTGATTACCTTAAATACCTCTGTGGCAGCCAGACCGCAGGGGCGCCAATTAGACTCACATACATACACCTTGTATATTCCATTCATGGTTTTGACAAATTCTGATGGAGAATACTGAAATGTGAACGTGGCCTAAATAATATGATCTCTGACTGCAGCAGGAGCCTCCCCCACCCTCTCACCTCAGTGACACCCATTTTTATCATTCAGTTGTAGGTTTAGCGTTCCTTTACCCAGCAATATTTAACAAAAAGAAAGAACAAAAAATAGGCAAAAAATAAAGTGCAGCTGTTCAGCGATGAAATTCAATTTCAATCCACATGATCAGATTTCTTTTACCTGGCATCGATTTAACCTCAGGAGGCAGAAGCTTCTCATAGGTGTTAAAGATCCCGGCGTCGGTAATTATAATTGGAGCAAAAATATTTATGGGATCCATTCCCTTTCCTCTGACAACAACACCTACGGAAACGGCAAAAAGAAGCAAATTATTGACAATTCCTCGGATGGCACTCGTTATAGTAGTACGATTTACATTACCCTTATTGCTTGGGATTAAGAAGCAAAATAACGACTTATGAAAGTCTGGTGACAACCAACATGGCTGCCATTACACATCTTGTCATCCAGCTTTCCTGTCTAGAATGGTTGCCTGACCACTAGGGGGCAGTAATGATGGCCATATTTCAGAATATTGGGTTTTTAAAAGGCAATGTGTCATCAGAAAGGGACATTGTTTAAAATCGGATTTTTGAGTTAAATTTATATATTCTTTTAATCATAACTGGTTTTTTTTTCATCTGTGGTAAAAATAATAATGTGAAATCTTGCAATTTCAGGAAACAAACATGTACATAGTTTCATAGTTTTTAAGGTAGAAGTAGACTTTAAGTCCATCTACTTCACCCCATAGCCTAACATGTTGATCCAGAGGAAGACAAATAAAACCCATGTGACAACACTAAGCTCCACATTGGGGGAAAAAATTCCCTCCTGACTCCAGATATGGCAATCAGACTAATTCCCTGGATCAACGCCCTATCAAAGAATCTAGTATACTTAACAACAATAATAACTAGACGCTGGTGCAATATTTGTTTTAAAGAACCTATTGAGAATCAGCAAGGGTCATTATGAAAAGAGGGAGGGGGGGGGGGGGGGAGCAGGGTCTACTATTACATCACCTATTGTGATCACTGCATCCTGTGTAATCAGCTGTGATTAGATGTGTTAATAGTCATTGAACCCTGCCTGTGATGATAATGAATCTCTTGAAAATGGTTCCTGAAAGAACAACAAGCTGGAGTCTAAAATAGCCAATATGAACATAGTAAGTTTGCTGATATATATAAATTCAGTTCCCTCTCACAAATCTATGCTAGGTGCCCATTCAAACCAAGGGATATACTGCCATTTTGGATTTGAGTTTTCATAGTTCTCTGTACGGACCACCTTCTGTGCCTGCAGTGAGCGCATGGCCCCTCTGCCTTTGATTGATAGGGTAGCTTAAAGTGAACCTGTCACCCCCTCCAGGCATCTAAAGATAACATAGCCACCTTCTGCAGCACTAAGGCTGCATTCTGACAAGGTGTCTATAGCATTTATGCTCCCTTGATTCACTGAAATAAAGACTTATATAAAATCTGTTTCAAACCAGACCCAAGCCCGGAGGCGGGTTTTCAAGTGTTTATCTCCTTCCTCTGTGGTGTCAGTCATCCCTCTCTGCTCTCTGTGTGCCTCCTCCAGGGCCACCTCCCTGCATTACAGAGCTTTGTCAGCTCTGCTACAACATAGAGCTGCTGGTATAGGAGACCCCACAGTAGTAAATCTAGCAGGAGGACCCTGAGCAGACAAAGCACTGCTACGTAGCAGCCCTTGAGCTGAGCAGGTTTCACTTTCAGTTTCTTGTTCCCAGCAGCATTGCTCCGTCCTCAGCCCCTGATCTAAAGCACAAACTCAACTCTGCTGCACTGCTGACAGCTCAGCTCAAGGGCTGCTATGTAGCAGGCAGTGCTTTGTCTGCTCAGGGTCCTCCTGCTAGATTTACTACTGTGGGGTCTCCTATAACAGCAGCTCTATGTTGTAGCAGAGCTGACAAAGCTCTGTAATGCAGGGAGATGGCCCTGGAGGCGGTGCACAGAGAGCAGAGAGGGATGACTGACACCACAGAAGAGGGAGATAGACACTTGAAAACCCGCCTCCCGGTCTTGGGTCTGGTTTGAAACAGATTTTATATAAGTCTTTATTTCAGTGAATCAAGGGAGCAAAAATGCTATAGACACCTTGTCAGAATGCAGCCTTAGTGATGCAGAAGGTGGCTATGTTATTTTTAGATGCCTGGAGGGGGTGACAGGTTCGCTTTAAGGCCCGGTTACACATAATGATGTCCCAGCGATCCCACCAACGATCGGGATCGCTGGGACATCATTATCTGATCGTTGGTGAGCTGTCAGACAGGTAGAACGCTGATAACCAGGGTAAACATCAGGTAACTAAGTGCAGCGCTGCACTTTGTTACCCGATGTTTACCCTGGTTACCAGTGTCCGAGTGGTCGTTGATCGTTGGTAAGCCGCTGTCACACGCTGATGCTGGCCGCACAGCGGGAGACCAGCGATCACTTTACCAATGATCAGCGAGCTGATCGCTGGTCGTTGGTACATGTCACATGCAGCAACATTGCTACAAAGTCGCTGCAACGTCACATAGCCATATCGTTAGCGATATCGTTGCGTGTAGCCTGGCCTTTAGTGAACTCACTGCAGGGGCAGATGTTGGTCTATAAATGCCCATCAGGCCGCAGGGTGCTCGGTATCGAGCAGGGGAGTAGTAAATGAAGTAAATTTATAGAGGTATCCTGGGATGAATGGGTGCACAGAACAAATGCATAGGATCCTAATTGTAAAGGACATAATGTGCTGGCAGCAGGTTAATAACCGGGAACCTGATGACTGGCTCTCCTTAGGCTGGCTTCACACCACGGTAAGGTCCGGTGCGGGGCTGTCCGATGTAAATCAGACAGCCCCGGACCGGTTTTTGGCCCCATAGTAGCCTATGGGGCCGGATGGCAGCTCTCTGCCATCCGGTTTCCATCTCTCCGGATGAATTCGAGAGAATTCGGATTATTCTCACTGGACACAAAAATGTTGCTTGCAACATTTTTGTGTCCGGGGGGAAAAAGGAAAAAAAAAAAAATATATCACCCCAAAAAGCCAGATCCCGGATTGTCTCGGATCCGATTCTCCCTAACATGGGAGTCTATGGGGCCGGATTGCCCCAGTCCGGGCGAATCCGGGAACCGGATACCGGCAGCTGCACACCGCTGTTGTTTCAGAACCACGGCTAGCTCCATGCTAGCTGCGATCTTGAAAAATCAGCAGCTGCGGCTGCAATTACAGCCATCCGGCAGCTCACAGGACCAGAGGGCACATTTGGCCCTCCGGTTCTGTGTGCTGATCCGGTCCGGGGCTGCCTGGTTTACACTGGACAGCCCCGGACTGGACTGCGCCGTGGTGTGAAGCCAGCCTTACAAGGGTATTTCCATCTCCAAGATTCTATCCCATTATTTAGTAGGTGTAATACTAATAATATTAGCAAATACTTTCAATTACAAATGTAGTCTTCTTGTCCTGATTAGCCATGTCTTTTCCTCATGGGCAGGACCTTAGGTATCCATGGTTACGGCGGCCACACATATAGGCAAAGTCAGTTGTTTGTGGTTGTAACCATGGATACCTAAGGTCCTTGAGGAAAAGACATGGCTAATCAGGAGAAGAAGACTACATTTGTAATTGAAAGTGTTATAAACCCTTAAAGGTTTATGTATACAGTGCATGATGCCTCTAGGTATGGATGGCCCATACTCACCACAGGCTCTTTTGTTGCTGTTTACCAGGATTTGCTCCACGGTTGCTCTTGACAGAACAGCTCCTCCAGCTTTTGCAATTGTGGGCGCAAGGTGGTAGGTGATCTCACTGGCCCCACCGGTGGGATACCAGGCTCCATTCATGAAATGATCAATCAGAATGGCATGTAGAGAAAAGCTGGCCTTGTCTGGGAACACACCTGAGGAGGCAGAAGCATCACCATTACTTATTCTCTCAGGCATATGGCTCACAAACAGATGATAAGAAATAACACCAACTCATGTACCAGCACCAAATAAGAAATACATTGTGCTCGGAGATAATGGAGTCTGACACTTCAAGATCTACACCCAAATTCATGTCAAATCACATCACAATGCTCCATTTGGTGCTGACCACACCTTACTTGGCATGTCCAAATAAAGTAAAAATATCCTCAGCAAATGCCAAGTTCTAGAGACTTTCTGTTCCGCCATATGCTAAAGGGACTTAAAGGGAACCTGACCCCGAAAAATGAGCCCCCAGCCTCTTTACCCTGCACCATGCTAATACATTAGTAGCCATCCTTTTGTGTCTCTAAAGCGATATTGCAAAGTTTCTAAAAGTGTTTTTTATACCTTCTAATCTGCAGCTTCTCAGCATTTGAGAAGCCGCAAAAGGCGTTCCTTCCTGGTTCTCCCCACCGCCTGATTGGTAATTATTCACGCCCTGATGGGCATGCTAGAGAGTAGAGGGCCTGTGCGTGTCAAAGGGGCGGTAAAGCCACTATAACGAAAATCGCGTCATATCCGGCTTTACCCATATCGCTTTAGAGACACAAAGGGATGGCTACAAATGTATTAGCATTAAGAGGCTGGGGGATCATTTTTCGGGGTCAGGTTCCCTTTAATATAAGAGAAGATTCAGAAATACAAAAATTTAAATTGAAAAAGTTCAAGCCCGTTGTAATTGACTATAATGTAACCCCTCCCCCTCCCTCCACGAGGAAGCCATAAGCGAAACACGTAGGGGGCTCTCTCTACCCCCTGGGCAGCACCAGCACTCCAACTGGTCACACGGGTAAGAAGTTAAGCAGCAAATAGTATACCGGTACGTACGATAATACTTGTACAATAAAGGTGGGATTTGGCAGGGAAGTCTCAAATGCTAGGTTTTTTGGATTCTTGAAACATGTAATAATTCCTTACTGAGCTGTATTTGGAAGAGGCAGTTGTGTTTTTGTAGCCAGGTATTATCTTTGTAAACCTATGCATCTGCAATTTTATGTCCATGGTGCAGGGTGCTTGTCCTCTCAAAGAGTAATCACCTCCACAAATTTCCTAACTTTAGACCTTTCCATTTTCACCTTTGTCTTTTACCTTTTGTAAAAATGCACGTACTTGTTAAACTTTGTCTGTATTTTGTGTTTTTATTAAATACAATACTTTGATTTGAATGTAGATCAAACTTGTCTAATCAATTACAATGGGCTTGAACTTTCCCAATTTAAATTTTGGTATTTCTGAGTATATAGGGACTGGCCGTCTAAAATAAAATCACAATCTAATTGTGTGAAGATTATAGAGTCAGTCTTAGCTAGTGCACTTTTCAAATATGTCAGCACCCAGCAGTTTCCCAGTCTGCCCACGTCTTAGGATGTTCTGCGTAGACGTCTGCTGGAGACAGACATGGGGTGAGGGCACCGTCGTGTTAGGTATTGTATCGTGAACGTGCATTCTTCTGTTCACCGAACCTGACAGGACAAGCGGAAGGCAGTCTGTATAGTTTATTCCAGCAGCTCTGTCCTCCTGCCCTCCAATAAACCTCAGGCAGATGAGATAAATGTTTAATATCAGCAAGCTAGAAAGGTTATCTTCTGCTTTACTCTGCACTCTGCTCCCCAGCTTGTCTTGTCAGGTTCAGTGAACACAGGAATCCGAGTTAATGTACCTGACAGGACGCTGCCCTCACCCAATGTTGGTCTCCAGCAGACATCAGTACGCAGCCTGTCCTAGGACGTGCGGCGGCTGGTAAACTGCTGGGAGCTGACATATTTCATATCCGTAGTACACTAACTAAAGATGACAATTTTGCAATATAAAGATATTTAGAAAAATTTGCAATATTTAAATGTACTTTATTAAATGGGTGCTCCAAGGAATGTAATAAAAATGAACTAAAATAAAGTGTTATGAGATTCTTTTATATACACTTAGGGTGCATACTCACGATCCGGACTAGCAGCATTTTGGACGCAGTGTATTACCGCTGTGTCCAAAACGCTGTGTTGTACAGTACCATCATAGTGGAAGGGATTTCTAGAAATCCCATGCCCACTATATTTCTGCCCACCGCAGCATGTTTCCAGCTGCTCTGCGGGTCACTGGACTTTCGCATATCCACAGCATGTTAATTTCATGCTGCAGAGTCAGAAGAGATCACCATCGGGTGAATGCAGGGAGAAGCCGCTCTGCACCGATCATGGGCACAGGCGGCTGTGCTCTCCCAGCGTCCACCCGCGGATTCCCGCAGGTCCAGAGCCACTGCGTCCAATACGCAGTGGCTCTGGATCGTGTGCACATACCCTTACAGCTTTGCCTACACTGCTTGGCTCACCTGTGTAATTATGGGTGGAAACGCTCAATAATTATTCACAGTGCAGGCTGTCCGCTTATCTGCAGTTTCCCAAATGAACACACCTGTACCAATATCAGCAAATCCTAACAATGCCACCATTCATATCCCCTGTGAATACAGTTCATACATTGTATATGCTCTTTTCAATAAGTTGTTTCTAGCATTGCATCTCGGCACCATTTAGTTAAATAAAGCTAAGCTGCAATACTGCTCACAGACTGTGGACACGGGTGGAGCTTTTACTGGAAAAAAAAAATTAAACACATGATTTGTTGAGCTGGACAACATCAGTAAACATCTTTAGGTTTCAAACACAGTGTTCCACTACACGTATAATGACAAAATGTATATTATAACATTACGTTTACTACAGTATATAGATTTCTGGACACTTACCATAGGTCCCAAATATGTAGCTCATTACAGCTTGTAACTCTTTGTTCTTGGTGAATTCACTGACAACCTCGGTCACATTACGTGAGGCGTAGCGGAAAAACGGGGAGAACCAATTCAACAGGCCAGAGCCACACAAGAATCGGGCGATCGGCAAAGGGAGCATCTTAAGGATGGCCATGTCTGTGACCCGGGCAGCCACTTTCTAGAAGGTACAGATGTAATTAGAATTAGCTGACACTGAAATCCACTTTACACCAAATATTTTATACCACCTAAGGCTAGGGTCACACTTGGCAAATTCTAAGTCCCCTGCGTGTTTTAAGGGTGGTTTCACACTGGCTTTTGTGTCTGCATGTGTGGCACCCCAAGGCTTAAAGTGCCACAGAAACATCAACACAGGTTTAATCCCCACACAACACTACACTAGAAAGTGGGAGGAGTTAGGTGGCACCTGCACTAGTGGGAGGAGCTAAGTTGTTTACCACAGAGCAGGAGTGACAGTTAGTTCAGAGGAGAGTTGAGTCTGGAGCAGGAGCAGAGCCAAGTGTCAGTGGAGGTCCTGAGAGGTCTGAGGAGACAGAGGAACAGAGGAACATACCCGGGATAAAGAGTTACCCCAAAAACTTGACCCCGGAGAGGCGCTTATGACGGATACCGGATCCGAGGCTGTGCCTGAGACAGACAGGACAGTAAACACCGGCATAGTGAAGGTCCACCATCTTCACAGCACCATAGCAAAGCAACACGGAGGGGTCAGTGACACAGAGGACTCAAGTTGCCCAGCATATTGGTACCCGTGAGCAGAGACAGGGCCAGCAGTACAGCTACAAGCAGCAGCAGGGCCACACACAGCGCTTAAGTAGGAAGCCTAGGACCCGGTCAGGGTGAGAGCAACCCGGTACAGACTCCGTGGACAATACTGTGTTATACCATCTGCAAGTAAAGACTTGGAAAACAACAGAAACCGTGAGTGTGTGTGATCCTTATACTGAAGCCCCACTTGCCCTCATATACTGCGATTACCTCTACTCTCATCATCTCTACTGCTACCCCTACTCTCATGCAGCATCAAAAACTATCCTCACAGACTTTAACTACTACTACCACTGCCCCGGGGAACCCAGTTCTGCCCACAGGAACTATTCTATCCAAGCTGCTATCCCATCATCCCCGGAGGTTCTGCAGCAGCGGCGGCCCCATTACTGGCCGCATATAGTGGGTGGCGTCACGAGTGACAAATCCCCTGTAAATAACCCCCATTTTATTGTGCGGGCCCAGGACACGGTCCGGACCAGGACCGCCGTGACCTCCCCCAGCAGTACACCGGTCCGGCACCGAGTACCCCGTCCTAGTGGGCTCCACAACCTGGCGTCACGAACAGGATCTACCGTGCCCAGTACCAGGCATTGTGTGCCGTGATTAGTGACTGTTTTATATCTGCCGCCATCTGCCGCCATTGCTGGGCGCGCGGCAAGCTGAATTGTAACTGCGCCACAGATACTGTAAATTTCAGAATCCGCCATTTCAGAGCGCGCGACGCGCGGGAAGAAAAACCGCTCACCGCTCTGACGTCATCCGGAAGGGAAGAGAATCCCTGGTGCGCAGCGGAACCTTTGTTAGACATCCGGACAGAAGCGGAAGACGGAGGGTGGATATTAACTAAGGGGGCCCAAGATGTCGCAGCCCAATGCACAAGGCGGCGACGGAACAGTCGGTGGAGCTGGAGCGCCGGACCCAGCGATAGCACCCGGCGGTGCAGCGGCGCAAGGAACAGCACCAATAATGCCGTTCCTGATGCCGTATACTCCAGGTGCAATGTGGCTGCCCCAGTACTCCGGTGAGCCTAATACACTAACTGACTTTATGCTAAAGATAAAGGAATATTATGTGATGTACCCCCTCACTGAAGTCCAGCGTGTAGGAATGATAATGGGGCAATTAACGGGCAATGCACGGCGTGAGGTTGTGTCCTGGCTGGACACAGATAAGGACACTGTAGAGCATCTAGCAGCCAGACTGAAAGCAACGTTTGAATCTGCTGCTGATACCCGGGCTAAGATGAGGTTCTTTGCATGCCACCAGAAACCTAAACAGAGTGCCAGAGACTTTGCCTTGAACCTGCAAGAAGCACTCAGAGCCCTTAAACTGGCAGAACCTGCTTTAGCCCCGGGAGCTGATAAAATGCTATTTGACCAATTCATAGAGGGCCTCCATTCCCCTTCCCACCGAGGACAGTTAAGCATGATACTGCTGCAGAACCCTGACATGACATTTACTGAGCTGAAAGATAGAGCTATCCGTTTGCAGCAGCTGGAAGAGCCAGGGGCGCTACCAACTGTCCTGGACATTGCAGCAGCACCTCAGCAGCCGGCAGCGCCAGCGACATCTGCCATGTCAGCAACTGCTGCTGAAACTGGAGAACTGATTTCTAATGCAGCCCTCAATCAAAAGCTAGATGCCCTGACAGACACCGTGATCTCTATGGCCAAGGTCATCAAGTAACTGCGAGAGTCAAAGCCTGCACCCAAGACCAAGTCGGCGACCATCAGAGAGGATGTCCCGTGGATGAGGCCCAGAAGATACCCAGCAGCAAGAGGACGACCCAGTGATCGCTATCAACCAGATGGACAGCTCATTTGCCGCCGTTGCCAGAAACCAGGCCATCTTGCTCGTGAGTGTCCTTTAAACGACGATTCCCTGGGCAGGCGGGCCGCTCCCCAGGAATGAACACTCAAGGCCCCTCAGCCTGGTATGACAGATTCGTGGGAGGAAAACCGGTGATCCATATTGTGTTGGATGGCATTCCCTTCAGTGCCTTGCTGGATACTGGGTCCCAGATAACATCCATCCCACATGTTCTTTATAAAAGGTACTGGGCTGATTCAGACATTACTAATGCGCCAGATGACTTTAATTTTGAGGTATGGGCTAGTAATGGACAGTTAGTACCAAAGGTTGGGTTTAGAGAGATGAATATTCAGGTTGGGAAGGTAGAATTGCAGAACCAGGGTGTTATAATCATCGATGTTAACCGGCGAGAACGTGAACCCGTGATGCTGATAGGAATGAATGTAATTGAGAAATGTTTTTCCGAAGTGTTAAGTGTTTTGCAGCAAATCGCTGAGACTGCCGGAACTGGACAACAGAGGCTTCTGCACAAAGAGATCAAAGCCTTGATGTTGAAGCAACAGGTAGAAGTCTCCTGAGGTGAGATCGGCAGTGTACGAGTAAGTGATCCAATACCAATTGTAATTCCTCCCAAAACTGAAATGTTGGTCTAGTGTAGAGCCGCAATAGGCATCAAGGGGCAAGACTATCAAGCCCTGGTAGAACCCGTGTACTCAGACAGTAGACCTACAATACTCACAGCGAGAGGAGTAGTTGACGTACACAGGGGAAGAGTGCCATTACGCCTATTAAACTGCGGAGAAGATGAGGTCACATTACCTAAGTATGCCACCATGGCTAAGTTGTACACGGTTGATAACAAGCCGCCCGCGAGCCCTTGAACCCGTCATGTCAGGTGGATGACAATGGATCAGAGGAGAAGCTGGAGGATTGGTGCCAAAAGTTGCATGTAGGTACCAGTTCTACACCTCCCCGTCACAAGCATGGAGTATACCGGGTAGTGAAGGAATATGAACAAATATTCAGTAAGCACCCGTTAGACTTTGGGCAAATCAAAGGGGTAGAGCACACTATACCCACAGGTGACCATCAGCCTATAAAAGAGAGGTATAGACCTTTACCACCAGCTCACTACCAAACCACCAAAGATATGCTCAGAGAGATGAAATATGCAGGGGTAATAAGAGACAGTTGTAGCCCCTGGGCAGCACCTCTAGTGTTAGTTAAAAAGAAGGACGGAACCATGAGAATGTGCGTAGATTATCGGCAGATTAATCGCATCACACATAAGGACGCATACCCATTGCCTAGGATTGAGGAGTCATTAGCTGCATTAAAATCTGCTAACTACTTTTCCACCCTTGATCTGACTAGTGGGTACTGGCAGGTTCCTGTGGCCGAGGCCGACAAGAAGAAGACAGCGTTTACTACGCCGATGGGCCTCTGTGAGTTCAATTGTATGCCGTTCGGACTTTGCAACGCACCAGGGACCTTTCAACGCCTGATGGAGAGCTGTTTAGGACACAAGAACTTTGAAACTGTCCTCCTGTACTTAGATGACGTCATAGTCTATTCCAAGACATATGAGCAACATCTACAAGATCTGGCAGAAGTGTTCGAAGCCCTATCGAAATATATGGCATGAAGATCAAGCCATCCAAGTGTCACCTTCTCAAACCAAAGGTACAGTACCTGGGACACGTCGTGAGTTCAGAGGGAGTAGCACCGGATCCTGATAAAGTCTCAGTGATAAGGGATTGGCCAAGACCTACAAACGTGAAAGAAGTGAGGCAATTCCTGGGCCTGGTAGGTTATTATAGAAGATTTATCAGAGGATTCACGAAGCTAGCAGCTCCTCTGCAAGACATTCTGGTAGGACGATCAAAGAAGACTTCATCCTGTAATTTCCTGGGATGAGGAAAGGGAAGATTCCTTCAATCAGCTGAAAAGTGCACTGACGGGAGAAGAGATCCTGGCATACCCTGATTACCATCAACCCTTCATTCTATAGACGGATGCCAGCAACGTTGGACTGGGAGCAGTATTATCACAGATGCAAGGAGGCAAAGAAGAGTTATTGCCTTTGCAAGTAGGAAGCTCCGGCCTACAGAAAGAAATCCCGAGAACTACAGCTCCTTCAAGTTAGAGCTACTGGCAGTGGTTTGGGCTGTGACTGAACGTTTTAAACATTACTTGGCAGGTGCAGAATTCACCATCTACACGGATAACAACCCGTTGACTCACCTGGATACAGCGAAACTAGGAGCTCTGGAGCAGCGATGGATAGCCCGGCTCTCTAATTACAACTATGTCATCAAATACAGGGCAGGTCGCAAGAATAGGAACGCAGATGCCTTGTCACGGATGCTGCACCTGAAAGACGTGGAAGAGAAACCGGAAGAGTTGGAAGAGATTGAACTACCGGCCTTTCATCGTTCGAAGGTGCAAGATTATCAACCCGGCGCCTACCAAAGAAAGCAGGAAGTAAATCTTAACCCGTTAAGACACTATGGATGGGCCGAAGCCCAAGATAATATTCCAGCCGTGAAGCTAGTGAAAGAACTGCTTACGTAACAACACGCATACCCTGATCAGAATGCCCCAGCTGAAGCTATACAGCTATGGAAAGATAGAGGCAAGTTGTTCCTGCATCAAGGGAAGCTCTGCAGAACGTATACCAATCCTAAAACGCATGAACTAGTCTGGCAGATAATCGTGCCCAAGAGAGCCACTCAAATGGTCTTAGTAGCTTATCATGACGGTGCAGGTCATTTTGGATGGAAGAAGTTAGAAGCGATCCTGAGAGAAAGATTTTATTAGGTTGGCATGAGAAAATCCATTGAACTATGGTGCAGAAGATGTGCCGCATGCAACCTCAGAAGGAAGGATCCACAGAAAGCTCAGCTTCAACCAATAGTAACCAAGCAGCCACTCGAGCTAGTCGCATTAGATCACGTCAAGTTGTCACCAAGCCGGTCAGGCTATGTCTATGCCTTAACCATCGTGGACCATTACTCACGCTTCTTAGTGGTGGTACCAGTCAAAGATCTGACAGCAAAGACGGCAGCAAAAGCATTCCAGACGCATTTCTGTAGACCACATGGTTACCCAGAACAAGTCCTTGCAGACCAAGGTCCAGCTTTTGAATCAGAACTATTCAAGGAATTCTGCAATATGTACGGTTGTAAGAAGATTCACACAACAACGTATCATCCTCAAACAAATGGTTTATGCGAGAAAATGAATCATATTGTAATTGAACTGTTAAAGACTTTACCAGAATCAGAAAGAAACCAGTGGCCAGATAAATTACCTGACTTGGTAGACTTATACAACCATGTACCCGTGAGTTCTACAAACTGCACTCCAGCATACCTTATGCGTGCAAGACCCGGTAAATTACCAATTGATTTAGAAATGGGAATCGTAAAACCAGATACAGAAGTAGAAGAAGAATCAGATTGGGATACCCAACGTCAGAAACAGTGTCAACAAGTTCAAGAATGTGTAGAGAGAAATCTTCAGCAAGCAAGAGCAAGACAAGAGAAAACTTTTAACAAACATGCTCAAGCAATGCCATTACAAGAAGGTGATCAAGTTCTCAAGAGAAAGAGACGCACTGACAAACTGGATAATCAGTGGGAAACCGTCCCATACACAGTCTTACCATCTAACCTAGACAATGTTAAAACCTGTTTGATAAGCAAAGATGAAGGAAAAACGTCACAAGTCGTATCTCGTGATCAGCTAAAATTGTGTCCTGAAACACTGAAGATACCTGAAGTAACAGAACCCGTACAGGTCCAACCTATTAAAGAAGAAGAAGAAGAAGTATTCCATACGGTACTAGGAGATTTCCCTAAAACATGGCCAAATTACCATGGAGCAGTTGTCGTACCAATGATTGCATTCCCTTCAATGGTGGAACCAACACCAGAACCTGTGTTACCTGAAGAAGTCCCAAGACCTGAAGAACTGGAAGTAGAACCCGTAGAGGAAGAACAAATTCCTGGTCCTAGTGAACTTGCCAGTCCTACAGTCAGATCTTCATCTAACATAGTACCAAACACTACAAATAGGTACATGCCTACCAGCACCAATAGGCTACATGCTAGTAGTATACCCGTTTTACGCAGATCCGAGCGTAGTACCAGAGGTTAGTTACCAGCTAGGTACAGGGATTAAAAGGTCAAAGTTAACTGTAAAATATAAATATATTTGTGTAAATATAAATTGAACCCGGTAAACAAATGTACATAGTTAATGCAACGTTAAAAAGCACAGTACCTACAGAGACTATCCTGTATGAACTTCTTGCATATTCTTCAAACTTTTTCCTTTTATTTTATTTTTTATGGACCTTACTACCACGGACTGGTTGTGGTATAAACTTTCTTATATATTCATCAGCCCGGAGGCAAAAGACTAAACCCCCGGAAGGACTGCTTTTTGAATTTTTGGACTGTTTTTGAAGTTTAGTGATTTTTGTGATTTTTTACTTTTAAGTCTTTGTAAATATTAATTGTTTGTTTCTTTATTGTTCCACAGTCAAGGAGTACTGTCTTTAACTAAGGGGGAATGTGGCACCCCAAGGCTTAAAGTGCCACAGAAACATTAACACAGGTTTAATCCCCACACAACACTACACTAGAAAGTGGGAGGAGTTTAGGTGGCACCTGCACTAGTGGGAGGAGCCAAGTTGTTTACCACAGAGCAGGAGTGACAGTTAGTTCAGTTCAGTTTCAGCCTGGAGCAGGAGCAGAGCCAAGTAGAAGTGGAGGTCCTGAGAGGTCTGAGGAGAGGCGACAGAGGAACAGAGGAACATACCCGGGATAAAGAGTTACCCCAAAAACTTGACCCCGGAGAGGCGCTTATGAAGGATACCGGATCCGAGGCTGTGCCTGAGACAGACAGGACAGTAAACACCGGCATAGTGAAGGTCCACCATCTTCACAGCACCATAGCAAAGCAACACGGAGGGGTCAGTGACACAGAGGACTCAAGTTGCCCAGCATATTGGTACCCGTGAGCAGAGACAGGGCCAGCAGTACAGCTACAAGCAGCAGCAGGGCCACACACAGCACTTAAGTAGGAAGCCAAGGACCCGGTCAGGGTGAGAGCAACCCGGTACAGACTCCGTGGACAATACTGTGTTATACCATCTGCAAGTAAAGACTTGGAAAACAACAGAAACCGTGAGTGTGTGTGATCCTTATACTGAAGCCCCACTTGCCCTCATATACTGCGATTACCTCTACTCTCATCATCTCTACTGCTACCCCTACTCTCATGCAGCATCAAAAACTATCCTCACAGACTTTAACTACTACTACCACTGCCCCGGGGAACCCAGTTCTGCCCACAGGAACTATTCTATCCAAGCTGCTATCCCATCATCCCCGGAGGTTCTGCAGCAGCGGCGGCCCCATTACTGGCCACATATAGTGGGTGGCGTCACGAGTGACAAATCCCCTGTAAATAACCCCCATTTTACTGTGCGGGCCCGGGACACGGTCCAGACCAGGACCGCCGTTACCTCCCCAGCAGTACACCGGTCCGGCACCGAGTACCCCGTCCCAGTGGGCTCCACACATGCGTATGGCATGCAAACGCAGTGCAAACGCAGCACATACTTATGTGAACGCAGCGGAGAAACTCTGCATGCGTTCACATTAGTATGGTGCGCGGGCAGCCAATCAGCTGTCTCGGGGGCAGCCGGGAGGAGGAGATCAGCAGCAGAGTCTCCTCCTCCCGGCCCCAGCTGATCACCCGCCGGTGTCAGCGCAGGAGATTTGAAGACACAGCTGATCTGACAGCTGATTAAATCTCCCGCGCCGATACCGAATAGGTGATATTGGTGCAAGAGATAAGAAACAGCTGATCGCTGCCTCAAATCTCCCACGCCGACATCACCTATTCGGTGTCAGAGCGGGAGATTTAAACAGCTGTCAGATTAGCTGTTTCTCCCCGCTCTCCCCACAGACACCGGCGGGAGATCAGTGGCGGCTTTAGATGATCACTGGTGGCCACCGGGAGAGATCTCAATGAGATCCGCAGCGTTCTCCTGCACAGTCATGCGGAGGACACTGCGGATCCATTGACTTCTATGCGTGGCTTTTGCACTTGCGGGCGCTTGCAGATAAATCAAGCGCCCGTGACCGCACAAAAAAAATGCAACAGCTGCGTTCAGAGTGCGCTCGGAGGGTGCACAAATTGTGCGCATCCGAGCGCAAACGCAGCCAAACGCAGGCACATGCGTTCCCATCTTAAACATAGGAACACATGTGCGCAAGCATTTGGCTGCATTCGGTGCGCGGTGTTTGCAAACGCCAGTGTGAAACCGGCCTAAGTCCTCTGCAAAACACGCAGGGGACTTAGGCTATGGTCACACTTGGCAAATTCTAAAAGTGGATGTCCATGATCAAGAGGAAATGGGCCAATGGTAATGAATGAAAAACATAAGAATATTATTGAAGCTGCTCCGTGCCCCTGATGGTCTTTGATTATTTGGCTGCAGGATATATGTGACTACTGCAGCTCATCACCGCCAGGGACCTGAGGGGCGCATTGAAATGTTAATGAGGTAAGTGAAGATGCTTTCATTCATTTCCCAACCATTGACACAATTACTCTTGATCTGAATTGACACAAACGGATGGCCATATAGGACCAATCCGTGCCCAAAAGGGCTACATGGGAGGCCAAAACAGATCCCTGACTATCCATTTCAAAACGGATATACACCGATCCCCAAAAACGTGGTGTGAAGCCAGCCTTGGAGGATTTGAGAAGATGAGTTACGCTGGCTTCACACTACCGATTTTTACTATCAGGCAAGATCAGGTTTTTCACAAAGGTTTTCACAAAGGTTTTTCAACAAAAACCTGCTCTTGCCTGATAGTAAAAATCCATAGTATGAAACCAGCGTAAAACTTCCTTTATGTGACAAAATAACATTTTTTTCTAAGTCAGACACCACCTTATGTAGAGTATAAAAATGAGAGATCCATATTTCTATTACAGAGCTCAAAATTCCTTTTAATTAAAGGCACCTTTCACATCAGCGGTTTTTGCCAGGTTGCGGCGGATCCAGCAGCTTTAATTCTGATACGCTGGGGTAAGTGGTAGAACGCTGGTAACCAGGGTACACAACGGGTTAAAGCCGCTTTACACACACAGATATCTGTGTCCAACTTCTGAACAGATCTCTGGTTGCAGTGAAATCATGGACACATTGTTCCATTTTGTGGCTGTGTACAAATGTAACAATGTGTCCATGATTTCACTGCAACCAGAGATCTGCTCAGAAGTTGGTCACAGAAGTTGGTGTGTGTAAATCGTCCCTTAGAGGGTCATCACACACGCCGATGTCTGCTGCCCAGCGGGAGACCGACGACCAAAAAAAATGGTCCTGGCCATTCCGCAGCGATCTCATCGCTGGTCGCTGTGGCATGTCACACACAGCGACTTCGCTAGCGAGGTCACTGCAATGTCACAAAACCTGTGACGTTGCAGCGACATTGGTAGCGATGTCACTGCGTGTAACCCGGCCTTAAGGCTTTGTGCATACGATGCATTTTGTTGATGCGTTTAATAAATCTGCATGTCTTTCTTGAAGCCAGCAAAGTCTATATATAAGAATTCTGAAGTCCTATGCCCATTTGGATTATTTATTCTTGCAGATTTGAAGCATATTTCATGCAGAAGAAAAAAAAAATATATATATACATCTGTGCTTGTTCACCCAGTGCCTTTAATGGTGCGTTTTTGACAACACATGCTCACTGAAATGTTCTGAAATTATTTCTGGATACCAGAAATGATTTTCATAGTTTGTTCTCTCCCTCGTTCTCACTAATTAAGAAAGAGAGAAAAAAAAAAAAGAAGGATGCATGGATGAAAAAAAACAAACCTTTTCCACATGCAAAAATGTACCATAAATGTGGAACACCACATTATGGATTTTAGTGCATTGAACTTAAAGCACCACTCCAGCATTTTTTTTTAGCTCTGTAGTGGCGCTTTAAATGTACATTTTGTGCACCCGGTTTTATGATGGTTCGCATGCCGAGTTTGTGGTGCAGATTTTGGACTTTAAAAATCTGCACCTAGTGTCAGAAATACGCACCAAAACCATCCCTGTCTCCATGGTGTGGATTTGAAGGTGCTTTGTGTCTATTTCAATAAAGCTTGGATACTTTGCTCAAAAAAAAAAAAAAAATAATAGGGTGACATCTTGCCGCCCCCTCAACACTATCATTTCCTGCAGAAGCTCTGGTTAGTTACCCGGTGTTTACCCTGGTTACCAGTGCCCAGCATCTAATGTGCAGCGCTGGGCATTGGCTGTGAGGTCGCTGGTCGTTGGTCTTTCGCTGTCACACACACCGATGCGCACTGACCAGCGGGAGGCCGAGGACCAAAAAAAATGGTCATGAACGATTTGTAGCGATCAGCGATCTCACAGCAGGGGCCTGATCGCTGATATGTGTCATACATAGCGACATCGCAATAGCGTTATCATGGCCGACTTCGCCCATTCACAGCAATGAGCAGGGATCGTTCTCGGGGTTGGCGAACGATCCCTGCTCACAACATCGTTGGTGAGTTGTCCACAATATCTGGACATGTGACAGCTCACCAGCGATGTTGCACAGGTGTCTAAAAAATCAGCGCGCTCCCGAGATCGCTGACTACATCGGAGCCAAGTTGTACCGTGTAACGGTAACCTTTACAAATACTGAGGTAAAAACCTCACCAAACACTCACCATGTGCATGGGGCCTTATAGGATTGAGTGGCAACACAAGACACCACCATGGTCAAAGTTGGTACTAGTTTGAGAGAAAAATTCATTTTTTTCCCTAATATTGGACAATCCCTTTATTAGTATGAAGTAAGTATATGGATATAAGTAAGGTGTGGGTTGCTTTCTAGAAGAGCTGAGAAGATGAGGCTTCCTCTCTGAAAGACCCAACTTGACGATGATTGAACAGCTTTGTGTAGCTGAAGTACTTAGGCGGCCGTCACACGGTGAGATATCTTTAGCGATATTGTAAGCGATCACGTGCACGCGCAATCGCTTACAATATCGCTCACATCGCTGGTGAGATGTCACACAGACAGACTCACCAGCGATGTGGAGCCGCGATCTCGCTCGTTACTATGGTACACATCGGGTAACTAGGCACCGCGCGTCGCTTAGTTACCCGACGTGTACCATAGTTACCATCTCCCAGCATAGGCGCGGTCGCTGGGAGATGGATCATCGTGGTGTCATACACCACGATGATGCAGATCGTTGCATCGTTCATCGCTAGATCTGAGAACCGAACCTCAGATCAGCGATGTCACGATCAAGCGATTTACCATCGTAAATCGCTTGATTACATGCAACGATATCTTGCCCGATATCGCTTAAGCGATCAAAAAGGAGATCACTTAAACGATATCGGGCAAGATATCGTTCCATGTGACGGCCCCCTTAGTGATATACATTGAAAAAGACTCATTAATAACTTTACTGACCTTAACAAGACTCAAAAAATTATCAATGGCCTTTTCCTCTCCTGGAAATGCCTTTTTCAGTTCTTCAGCATAGGCTTTTCTCCCAGATTTCATGTTATAACGACGTCCATTGTTTGGATCTCCCACAACCACCACATCAAATGGATTGTCCATTAAAGACCATTGCAGCTGTCCATCAGTCAAGTGGTCCACCAAAATCCGAGATGGAGATTTCTCATTCATCTGACCAATATAATGAATTCCTGGGAGTGAATATAAAGGTTATTGTTATAGTTGATATCTTACTGCTGGGAGACGTGAATTTTTTATCTCCAATGGGGCACCTTTATCCCTGTTGCAAAATGGAGTGGTGCTCCATTCATTTTCTATGGAGCTCCTGAAAAAAACAAACATCAAGTGCATCACGTAGTAGCTCCATCAGGAGTGAACAGAGCAGTAGTCAAGCAGTGCAGGGCCGCTCCCAGGGGTGTAACTACAACAGGTGCAGGGGTTGCTATCGCACCCGGGCCCCGGAGCCTAGGGGGGCCCATAAGTACCTTTGGCCTATAGAAAAAGACTATTGCTATTAAAGATTTGCAATAATTGAGGACCCCGTTGGAGCTTTCGCATCGCGGCCCCCGGGCCTGAAGTTATGCCACTGGCCCCTCCATTACAATGGGGATAAACGTTTCCTTGCTGTGCCGATCGATGCCAGTCCCAAAAGTCGGACCTTCACGGATCAACAAGTGGATAAGTGATAAAGGAAATGTCTGGTGAAAACATGTTAAAGGGAATCTGTCAGCAGACTTTTGCTACAATCTGAATTCATCATGTTGTAAGAGTTAACACAAATAATTCAGTGATGTGCCCCTTATCACAAAGTGTGCTGTTGTTTACATGCAATGTTTGTTTTAGTACCAGTAGGTTATCATTGCTGGAGCCATAGTCTGGCACGCCCACCGCTGTAATTAGCATTGTTTCACTGTCTATAGACTTTATATAAAGCCTGGTGTGGGCAGGGTCAGCTCTTTAAGCTCTGCAGCATTGTAAAATCTAAAAACTTTGTGTCAGTAGCACTGTACTCAGTAATCTAAGTGATACATCACTGGATTCAGGGCCTCTTTGCCTACATTGCGCTGCTCTCAGATGAGGTAGCAAAAACCACATGGATATATATCAAGAGGTGCAGGTATCCATGTATGCAGTACATCATACTCACCCACATCAAACTCGTAGCCCTTCTCATTGAAGGTATGGCAACAGCCACCCAATTTCCCCAGTTGCTCCAGGACCAGGACCCGTTTTCCAGCCCTGGAGAGAAGTGCAGCTACTCCCTGTCCTCCGATTCCGCTGCCGATGACTATAGCGTCCAGCTTGTCCGGGACTTTCTCAGGAGAGAAGACTGTAAGGAACAGAGACACAAATAACACAATGAGAATAATAATCACCTTCCTAGAATGCAACATGATGAAGGGGGCGCTTTTAGTTTAAAGCACCCAAACCTGGTGACAGGTTCACTTTAAGGAGATGACAGCTGGAGCTTATAAAGTTCTATGCAGAACTGACTGTGGATTCAGCAGAATGTCTGTCTGTCTCTACCTCCTCTCACCTCCTCTCCAACAGCTGTCATCTCCTATCTCAATAATGGGAAATCTATATTCACTTAATTAATATTGATCATCAGTTCAGGAAGAGCAAGCAGCAGATTTCTGTGATAACACATAATAATGTACATGGCTGTATTGGATGCGAGGTCTGTCGCCCTCTGTGTTAGATACAGGAACTGCAGTCACAGCCCATAATGCACTGACACAGGAGGCGGCTATCCTGTCACATGATTGTGTCATGGACACCAGAGTGTAGGTGTAACACAAGGAAGCGCTCCCTACTGAGATATTCACAATCTACCATGCTTATAGAAGCAGTGTGTGCGTTATCACCATTGGGGATGGCACCGAGAGTTTGCACATGTAGTAAGAATCATATTATTTACAATTCACTTCAGAACAGGATTGCAGACCCACAAGCCTAACAACAATCTAGCTCTGCTACATCTGTTCATGTACCTACAAGAGCAGCGAGTTGAGCAATGCTAATTAAATATCTTTTCTCGGTTAGCGTTGTCTGACATGGGGTCAGTTCACACTGTGCAGTGAGGAGATCACCAGCAGCAACAAGTTTGCTCTGATCAGGGGCGTAACTACAACAGGTGCAGGGGTTGCAACCCGGGCCCTGGAGCCTAGGGGGGCCCAAAAGTCTCTATGACCTATAGAAAAAGACAATTGCTATTAAAGATTTGCAACAATTGGGGCTTTCGCATAGGGGTCCACGTGCTTCAAGTTACACCACAGGCTCTGAACCAGGGCGGACATATCATTGGTGCAATCTGTGTCGGGGCACAGGGGCCCAAGAAGTGAGGGGGGCCCAGTTCTACCTCCAAAGGCTTAATTGTGCATTTTGATGAACCTTTAGGCTGTGCAGGGGCCCTTTTCTGTCTGTGTCCACCAGTGCTGTTTATGATCACGATCAGATCACTCTGGGCACATTGCTCTCGGCAGCACAGGTCATGTTTACACGGGATGATGCGCGGCCGAGAACGATGATCTTTTGTGCAAAGCGGAATCTAATTTCCCCAGACGAATGATATTTTGTTCCTTCCTTACAGCCTGTTTAGACTTCATGATTATTGTGAATAAAGCTCCAAGGAAAACCCGTTCCCGATAATCGTGCCGCGTAAAAGCCGCGTAAATCTCCCTATGCCAACTTGTAGAAGAGACATACCCCCCTACCCAGCGACTGAGATCAGACTGCGTCGTCTTACCATTCTTGATCACCTTCCTCTTCATTGCCTTATCAAACACGACCGGTCCTGGGGGTCTCCGCGTGTCCACAGCGAATGGGTTTGGACCTCGATTTCCCAGCCATGACTTCACGATGATGAAGATGAGGACGACCCCGGCTATAACAAAAAGCCACATTTTCTGCAAGTCTGCGGAAGCTGCTGAATGTGTGACTGCCTGTCAGTGTGCTGCTCTTGTATACAGAGAATGGGGCTGGTCCTGACCCTATAACTCCACCAATCGCACAATGTGGGGCTGGTCCTGACACTAAAACTCCACCTTGCTGCCATTCATCCAATGCAAACAGGCAGGACAGTTAAAACTATGCAGTGGCAAGCAGGGCAAGGGCACAGGGGGATGAGTGCCAACTGTGGATCAGACAGTATTAGGAAAGTCATTGTAAAATGCGGCTTCTCTACATTGTGAAATCCTGACACACTGGGTCGGATTATTCCAATATTCACTGCAGTCTGATGTCACTCTTCGATATCAGTGGGGAATGATCCCTATTATCATCATCATAATCTGTCGCTAATGATTACTTCGTGTCAGATAATGTTTGACCCTTAATAGCTTATTGCTCCGATTGACTTCACTTTATATGGATTGGAAAATATGAGTTATTTTAAGCTTACAGTAATAAATCTCCAATATATCACGATGGATACAGAAAGCGCACCGTCTTAAGGTACCGTCACACGCGGCAATATTGCTTGGCAATTTCACTGGCAATTTGCTGGTTGCAGTGAAATCATGGACACATTGTTCCATTTGTACACAGCAACAAGATAGAACAATGTGTCCATGATTTCACTGCAACCAGCAAATTGCCAGTGAAATTGCCAAGCAATATTGCCGCGTGTGAAGATACCTTTACACAGTGTAAAAATGACATGAAACTGTCCTAAAAATTTGCACCACAATTAGGCTTCACTCACCTGAGCATATGAATCGCATTGCACTCGGACCAATGTAAGTCAATGAGGCAGACTAGAGCTGCAATTTTTTTTTTCTCATCCCAATTCGGCATAAGAAAACATCCTCAGCATTCTGCAAGTGTCTCTGCAAATCAGATCACGCACAGCAATAGAAGCCTATGGATGCGTGTGGAACATCGGACTGCACTCAGATACAAGCCGAGTGCAGTCCGATGTACAGTTAGGGCCAGAAATATTTGGACAGTGACACAAGTTTTGTAATTTTAGCTGTTTACAAAAACGTGTCAGAAATACAATTATATATATAATATGGGCTGAAAGTGCACACTCCCAGCTGCAATATGAGAATTTCCACATCCAAATCGGAGAAAGGGTTTAGGAATCGTAGCTCTGTAATGCATAGCCTCCTCTTTTTCAAGGGACCAAAAGTAATTGGACAATGGACTCTAAGGGCTGCAATTAACTCTGAAGGCGTCTCCCTCGTTAACCTGTAATCAGTGAAGTAGTTAAAAGGTCAGGGGTGGATTCCAGGTGTGTGGTTTTGCATTTGGAAGCTGTTGCTGTGACCAGACAACATGCGGTGAAAGAAACTCTCAATTGAGGTGAAGCAGAACATCCTGAGGCTGAAAAAAAAGAAAAAATCCATCAGAGAGATAGCAGACATGCTTGGAGTAGCAAAATCAACAGTTGGGTACATTCTGAGAAAAAAGGAATTGACTGGTGAGCTTGGGAACTCTAAAAGGCCTGGGCGTCCACGGATGACAACAGTGGTGGATGATCGCCGCATACTTTATTTGGTGAAGAAGAACCCGTTCACAACATCAACTAAAGTCCAGAACACTCTCAGTGAAGTAGGTGTATCTGTCTCTAAGTCAACAGTAAAGAGAAGACTCCATGACAGTAAATACAAAGGGTTCACATCTAGATGCAAACCATTCATCAATTCCAAAAATAGACAGGCCAGAGTTAAATTTGCTGAAAAACACCTCAAGAAGCCAGCTCAGTTCTGGAAAAGTATTCTATGGACAGATGAGACAAAGATCAACCTGTACCAGAATGATGGGAAGAAAAAAGTTTGGAGGAGAAAGGGAACGGCACATGATCCAAGAGCACACCACATCCTCTGTAAAACATGGTGGAGGCAACGTGATGGCATGGGCATGCATGGCTTTCAATGGCACTGGGTCACTTGTGTTTATTGATGACATAACAGCAGACAAGAGTAGCCGGATGAATTCTGAAGTGTACCGGGATATACTTTCAGTCCAGATTCAGCCAAATGCTGCAAAGTTGATTGGACGGCGCTTCATAGTACAGATGGACAATGACCCCAAGCATACAGCCAAAGCTACCCAGAAGTTCATGAGTGCAAAAAAGTGGAACATTCTGCAATGGCCAAGTCAATCACCAGATCTTAACCCAATTGAGCATGCATTTCACTTGCTCAAATCCAGACTTAAGACGGAAAGACCCACAAACAAGCAAGACCTGAAGGCTGCGGCTGTAAAGGCCTGGCAAAGCATTAAGAAGGAGGAAACCCAGCGTTTGGTGATGTCCATGGGTTCCAGACTTAAGGCAGTGATTGCCTCCAAAGGATTCGCAACAAAATATTGAAAATAAAAATATTTTGTTTGGGTTATGTTTATTTGTCCAATTACTTTTGACCTCCTAAAATGTGGAGTGTTTGTAAAGAAATGTGTACAATTCCTACATTTTCTATCAGATATTTTTGTTCAACCCTTCAAATTAAACGTTACAATCTGCACTTGAATTCTGTTGTAGAGGTTTCATTTCAAATCCAATGTGGTGGCATGCAGAGCCCAACTCGCGAAAATTGTGTCGCTGTCCAAATATTTCTGGCCCTAACTGTATGTTGAGACAATAGAGAAGATGGAAAGTTTAATCTCTCCTGTACTCCGGCTCTTAAGGGGGAGTCACACGCGTCAATATCGCCTGCACGATCTCGGCTGCACGTGACGTTGCAGCGATATTGATGCGTGTGACATACTGAATCAACCAGCGATAAATCGCTGGTTGATGATCGCCAGGTTTTAGAACCTGCTCTAAAACCTGGCGATTGTCGCCCGGTGGACACGCAGCATCGCTGCGTGTGACACCGGGAGTAGCGATATTCCAGCTCCCAGCGCCTCTCACAAGCGCTGGGAGCTGGTATCCAAGGTAAACTGCGGGTATCTAGGCAGCGCGCGCTGCCTAGATACCCGACGTGTACCTTAGTTACCAGCCTCCTCAGCTCACCGGCTGGTATCTAAGGTACACAGCGGGTAACTAGGGTCCCTAGTTACCCGCTGTGTACCTTAGATACCAGCCAGTGAGCGGAGGAGGCTGGTAACTAAGATACCCGCAGTTTACCTTGGAGACCAGCCTGCTCCCGCTTCCAGCAGGCTGGCAGCGGGAGCAAGACATTGTGGAAACGATATTTAAATCGTTTCCATGATGTCTCTGGTCAATTGATCGCTGGTGAGTCTGCCTGTGTGACAGCTCACCAGCAATCAGCCGTCAATGTCGTCAGCAATCATCTCACTGACGACATTGACGCGTGTGACTCCCCCTTTAGGGTACCGTTACACGTCGCAACATTGCATCCAATTTCACTGGCAATTTGCTGGTTGCAGTGAAATCCCCTTAAGGTGGGGTCACACGCGGCGATCTCGCCCGCAACATCGCCGCAAAGTGACGTCACAGCGATGTCGCGGGCGATATTGCAAGTGCGTCGCGCTGTGTAACAGCGCGACGCAACTGCAAATTATCGCTGGTCGCAGGTTGACAGGTTTATGAACATGTTCATAAACCTGTCAACCTGTGACCAGCGATTAGGCTGGATCGCGCCGTCTGACACTGTTGGCGGCGCGATCCAGCCTATATTGCAGTGTTTCTGAGCCATCGCTCGCTGGGCTTAGCCCAGCCCAGCGAGCGATGGCTCCGCCCACATCGCCGCCGCGTCACCGGCAACGTCGTGCCTTGTGACAGCTGGCCTGCGATGTCGGAAGCGAGCGGGCACCTGCACATCGCTTCCGACATCGCAGGCCAGATCGCCGCGTGTGACCCCACCTTTACTTTCAGGGTGAGATTGCAGCGTGTAATGAAAAACGTGCACGCGCATGTTAGATCGCCTCATATTGCCAACCGATATTGCGGCGTTTGAAGGTACCATAAGTGTTACCACTGTACAGTCACACGTACCTTACAATCACACATAGACTATATTCTGGCCCAGGGGATAACCAGCCCTGCCCGTGGAGGGCTTAACACCTCACTGCCCATCAACAACATCCCCGGGACCGTGACAAGCAACGGTCGCTCATATTGGCCACAAACCTCAGGTGGTGTCAGATCCATGACAAACTCTTTCCCCTTTTCATTTTTTATTTTTCTCCCCTTTTATTGACGTCACCCAGGGCCACAGAACCGGTCCGCAGCCACCACCGTGACATCCCCAGGCAACAGAGACTGAAGGGGACCGGTCTTGAGTACCCCACGGCCCTGACAGGCGACTCAGATGATGGTGGTGGTAGTTGTGGTGCAGGAATGTGCAGATGAAGTGTACACACATAGAGGATGCAGTTCTTATCAGGTTCTTTACTGGTGTTCTCTTCAAAGTAGACCCAGCCTTGTACTGTGCTCTTCCAGCTTGCAGCTTGGCCAGCTCTCAGATGATCCAGGAACACTCTACTGAGACACCCTTTATAAGCCTTCCTTTGCTGACTTTTCTGTGCTGCTCTTCCCCCTTCTCCTGTCCTGCGCCTTCGTGCTACTAGTCCAAGCCAGGTGACTGCGGGCCCTGTCGAGTGACAGTCGACACGTCCTCTTGACCCTCTATAGACACTGTGCCTGGGAGTGTACACAGGGTTGGCTACTACTCATGCAGACCAGTAGCCTCCGGTTTCCTGAATTGAACGTGCAGTTTCTCACCAGATTGGGGCCGGTCCCCTCATGCAGCCAGTTCCTCCAACAACAACCTACACGGTGGTTGTGGATTCGGGCTAGGGTTTCCTCGGCCAACCTACCCACTGGTCCCGTTAGGCCCCAACTCTAGCTTCCCCTTGAACTCCATTCTTTCCTGATGTTGCTCCTTCGCTTCCCACTTACAGACTGACTAACTCTTCCTCCACCCCCTAAACTAACTCCTCCCTCCAGCCAGACGATTGGCTGATAATATATGAGCCTTTTTCACCCATAATCTCCCTGGCCTGGAGTTTGGAACGGTGTTGGGTGTGTGTTGGTGTGTCTCAGGTTTGTGTCCCTCTCTTACTGAGAGCGATGAGATAGAGACATACCCCAAGCGACTTGCAGCTGTAATCGCAGCAAAAGGTGGCGCTACAAAATATTGCATGCCCCACTTTTCAGTTTTTTATTTGTTAAAAAAGTTTAAAATATGCAATAAATTTAATTCCACTTCACGACTGTTGTTGATTCTTCAAAAAAAATTATAATTTATATCTTTATGTTTGAAGCCTGAAATGTGGCAAAAGGTTGAAAAGTTCAAGGGGGCCGAATACTTTCACAAACGCACTGTATATAAAGTATAAGGACCATACATACTAAGAAGGGGAGAGACATGCAAGGAAGAGGACCAATACAGTTGTGGCCAAAAGTATTGACACCCCTGCAATTCTGTCAGATAATACTCAGTTTCGTCCTGAAAATGATTGCAATCACAAATTCTTTGGTATTATTATCTTAATTTAATTTGTCTTAAATGAAAAATCACAAAAGAGAATGAAGCAAAAAGCAAAACATTGATCATTTCACACAAAACTCCAAAAATGGGCCAGACAAAAGTATTGGCACCCTCATCCTTAATACTTAGTTGCACAACATTTAGCCAAAATAACTGCGATCAACCGCTTCCGGTAACCATCAATGAGTTTCTTACAATGCTCTGCTGGAATTTTAGACCATTCTTCTTTGGCAAACTGCTCCAGGTCCCTGAAATTTGAAGGGTACCTTCTCCACAGGTGTTCTATGGGATTCAGGTCTGGACTCATTCCTGGCCACCTTAGAAGTCTCCAGTGCTTTCTCTCAAACCATTTTCTAGTGCTTTTTGAAGTGTGTTTTGGGTCATTGTCCTGCTGTAAGACCCATGACCTCTGAGGGAGACCCAGCTTTCTCACACTGGGCCCTACATTATGCTGCAAAATTTGTTGGTAGTCTTCAGACTTCATAATGCCATGCACACGGTCAAGCAGTCCAGTGCCAGAGGCAGCAAAGCAACCCCAAAACATCAGGGAACCTCCGCCATGTTTGACTGTAGGGACCGTGTTCTTTTCTTTGAATGCCTCTTTTTTTCTCCTGTAAACTCTATGTTGATGCCTTTGCCCAAAAAGCTCTACTTGTGTCTCATCTGACCAGAGAACATTCTTCCAAAACGTTTTAGGCTTTCTCAGATAAGTTTTGGCAAACCCCAGCCTGGCTTTTTTATGTCTCGGGGTAAGAAGTGGGGTCTTCCTGGGTATCCTACCATACAGTCCCTTTTCATTCAGACGCTGACGGATAGTACGGGTTGACACTGTTGTACCCTCGGACTGCAGGGCAGCTTGAACTTGTTTGGATGTTAGTCGAGGTTCTTTATCCACCATCCGCACAATCTTGCGTTGAAATCTCTCGTCAATTTTTCTTTTCCGTCCACATCTAGGGAGGTTAGCCACAGTGCCATGGGCTTTAAACTTCTTGATGACACTGCGCACGGTAAACACAGGAATATTCAGGTCTTTGGAGATGGACTTGTAGCCTTGAGCTTGCTCATGCTTCCTCACAATTTGGTTTCTCAAGTCCTCAGACAGTTCTTTGGTCTTCTTTCTTTTCTCCATGCTCAATGTGATACACACAAGGACACAGGACAGAGGTTGAGTCAAATTTAATCCATGTCAACTGGCTGCAAGTGTGATTTAGTTATTGCCAACACCTGTTAGGTGCCACAGGTAAGTTACAGGTGCTGTTAATTACACAAATTAGAGAAGCATCACACGATTTTTCTAACAGTGCCAATACTTTTGTCCATCCCCTTTTTTATGTTTGGTGTGGAATTATATCCAATTTGGCTTTAGGACAATTATTTTTGTGTTTTTTCATTGAAGACAAATGAAATGAAGATAATAATACCAAAGAATTTGTGATTGCAATCATTTTCAGGAAGAAACTGAGTATTATCTGACAGAATTGCAGGGGTTCAATACTTTTGGCCACAACTGTATATACAAGGAGGAGGACCATATATACTAGAAAGGGGAGATACAGTTAGGGCCAGAAATATTTGGACAGTGACACAATTTTCGCGAGTTGGGCTCTGCATGCCACCACATTGGATTTGAAATGAAACCTCTACAACAGAATTCAAGTGCAGATTGTAACGTTTAATTTGAAGGGTTGAACAAAAATATCTGATAGAAAATGTAGGAATTGTAAACATTTCTTTACAAACACTCCACATTTTAGGAGGTCAAAAGTAATTGGACAAATAAACATAACCCAAACAAAATATTTTTATTTTCAATATTTTGTTGCGAATCCTTTGGAGGCAATCACTGCCTTAAGTCTGGAACCCATGGACATCACCAAACGCTAGGTTTCCTCCTTCTTAATGCTTTGCCAGGCCTTTACAGCCGCAGCCTTCAGGTCTTGCTTGTTTGTGGGTCTTTCCGTCTTAAGTCTGGATTTGAGCAAGTGAAATGCATGCTCAATTGGGTTAAGATCTGGTGATTGACTTGGCCATTGCAGAATGTTCCACTTTTTTGCACTCATGAACTCCTGGGTAGCTTTGGCTGTATGCTTGGGGTCATTGTCCATCTGTACTATGAAGCGCCGTCCAATCAACTTTGCAGCATTTGGCTGAATCTGGGCTGAAAGTATATCCCGGTACACTTCAGAATTCATCCGGCTACTCTTGTCTGCTGTTATGTCATCAATAAACACAAGTGATCCTGTGCCATTGAAAGCCATGCATGCCCATGCCATCACGCTGCCTCCACCATGGTTTACAGAGGATGTGGTGTGCCTTGGATCATGTGCCGCTCCCTTTCTTCTCCAAACTTTTTTCTTCCCATCATTCTGGTACAGGTTGATCTTTGTCTCATCTGTCCATAGAATACTTTTCCAGAACTGAGCTGGCTTCTTGAGGTGTTTTTCAGCAAATTTAACTCTGGCCTGTCTATTTTTGGAATTGATGAATGGTTTGCATCTAGATGTGAACCCTTTGTATTTACTGTCATGGAGTCTTCTCTTTACTGTTGACTTAGAGACAGATACACCTACTTCACTGAGAGTGTTCTGGACTTCAGCTGATGTTGTGAACGGGTTCTTCTTCACCAAATAAAGTATGCGGCGATCATCCACCACTGTTGTCATCCGTGGACGCCCAGGCCTTTTACAGTTCCCAAGCTCACCAGTCAATTCCTTTTTTCTCAGAATGTACCCAACTGTTGATTTTGCTACTCCAAGCATGTCTGCTATCTCTCTGATGGATTTTTTCTTTTTTTCAGCCTCAGGATGTTCTGCTTCACCTCAATTGAGAGTTCCTTTGACTGCATGTTGTCTGGTCACAGCAACAGCTTCCAAATGCAAAACCACACACCTGGAATCCACCCCTGACCTTTTAACTACTTCATTGATTACAGGTTAACGAGGGAGACGCCTTCAGAGTTAATTGCAGCCCTTAGAGTCCATTGTCCAATTACTTTTGGTCCCTTGAAAAAGAGGAGGCTATGCATTACAGAGCTATGATTCTTAAACCCTTTCTCCGATTTGGATGTGGAAACTCTCATATTGCAGCTGGGAGTTTGCACTTTCAGCCCATATTATATATATAATTGTATTTCTGAACATGTTTTTGTAAACAGCCAAAATAACAAAACTTGTGTCACTGTCCAAATATTTCTAGCCCTAACTGTATGTACCAAGAGGGCCATATATACCAGAATGTGGATCATATATACCAGGAAGGGGATGATATATACCAGGATGAGGACATATATACCGAGAAGGGCATCATATATATCAGGATGTGGACCATCTATAGCAAACTTGGTACATATATACGAAGATGGGTACGTATATACCAGGATTAGGACCATGTATACCAGGATGGGGAACCTATATACCAGGATGGGGGACCTATATACCAAGATGGGCCTAGGATTAAGACCATATATACCTGAATGGGGAACAGGTATACCTGAATGGGGATTATATATAACATGATGGTGAAATTAATACGTAATGAAAGGGGAAAGGGGCAATTCACAAAACTCGATTGGATTTAGAATGCTACAAGGGCCCATACATCTAGTGGCGTAACTTCAGGCACAGGGGCCCCAATGCGAAAGGTCCAACGGGGCCCCCAATTATTGGAAATCTTTAATAGTATTAGTCTTTTTCTATTGGCCAAAGGGACTTTTGGGGCCCCCCTAGGCTTCAGGGCCCGGGTGTGATCGCAACCCCTGCACCTATTGTAGTTACACCCCTGCATACATCTATCCAACGTGTGTGTTTTTGTGAGGGAGACCCAGGTTCAAATTTTGCACTAGGGTCCATCAGACTTTAGTTACACCACTGGCTAGGACAGAGGTGAATGTTTGCTTTGAGCAACCATTAGGGGCACATCTGAGAAATGAAGTTAGACATTTATATTTAGAAAGGAGAGTATGTTTACATTTTTCCATTAAAAAAACTCACCAAATACTCAATGTGTGCACATGGCCTAATACAAAGATGTCACCACTTCTGTATTTATCACCCACTCCTGGTTTTGTTTTACAAATACTGAGGTAAAAAACTCACCAAATACCGTGTGCACGTGGCCCAATGTGGGATCCAAGCCAGTATACAGCCATGAGCACATGTTGAGCTTTTGGTGAGTTTTTTACCTCAGCATTTGTAAGACAAAACCAGGAGTGGGTGATAAATACTGAAATGGTGGTGTGCACATGTTTAGTATTTGGTGAGTCTTTTAACTCATTATTTGTAAGACAAAACCAGGAGTGGAACAATCAGAGGAAAAGTATAATAGAAACACGTCACCACGTCTGAATTTATCAGCCACTCCTGGTTTTGGCTACAAATACAGAGGTAAAAAAAAACGTATCAAATACTGAACGTGTGCACATGGACTTATAAGGGTATGTGCTCACGGTCCGGAGGAGCTGTGTGTTGGACGCAGCTCCTCCGAACCTGAGGGAACCCGCGGGTGGCCGGAGGGAGACCGCAGCCACCTTGTACTCGCCATGTGCAGGGTGGCTTCTGAGGCGGTCGACAGGGTATGGGGTACTCGGGTATCGGGGCTGATGGGGGCTTTGATGGGGAATCACGGCTGGTCGATCCCCGGTCCCGTGCCCTGGACCCTCAATGGCAGGGAACGGTGGGGGGGATAAGGGGATTGTTAACGTGACGCCACCTATGTTACCTGGTAACGGGTGTACCAGCGCTGCAGTGGGCCGCTGAGGTGATGGTGGGTGCAGCAAAGTGTGTTACAGCTCCCCACAAGTGGAGCTCTACCTCAGGGCAGCGGGGATGGATGAGGGGAGTAGTAGTTAAGTCTTTGCTGACAAAGCGGTGAGTTGCGGCGACTAGACAGGCACGCAGACACACAGGGATTGTTGTTTCGGTACCTTTTACTGATGACAGAGTAAGAGGTACAGTCCTGAGTATTAACCAGGTCCCCAATGCAACTTGGGATTTCCACCTTAGAAAGTTATGAGGCCTCCTCTGTCTTTGTGCTCTGTGGTGTGGGGTAAGTCCTGCCTGAGCCTGAACCCACCGCTTCTTCCCCCTCTCTGGGCTTTGTCCTAAACTGACAATGAGGTCCTTCTGCGGGGTCCCTATTCTTCCTATGGCCCCTGGTCCTGTGCTTGGTCAGTTTTAGCGTCTCTTACTTGCTTTCCTCAGGGCTGAACTCCTCCTGAGTCTTCCGGGCTTTTGCTGTAGTACTAAATGCTGACAGCGTCGGACTCCGGTAATGGATGTAATTGATATGTGATCACTTCTGTTAAAACCTACCCTGTAAATAACCTGTACTATATAATTACCATGCCCAACATCTTTCATTGTATGTAAAACCCTGATTGCTTGTATTTAATTTTGGTACCAATATTTCTGTGCTGTGCTTTTATGCTCACCTACTCTGGATTTGGTTGTTTTCCTCCAATAAATATGTAAATTTTATAAGCAACAAAGCTCATATTGTTCTCCTGTTTGTCAGTACTAAATGCTGGCAGCATCGGACTCCGGTGTCCGGGTGTACTAAAGGGCTGTAGTAACCGGTTCCCTTTTCTTAGTTCTCTTCTTTCTCCACTTGCCTCCGACCCTTTCCCTAGGGTACGCACAGCGGTCAGTGGTCCCTGGTCCTGGATCCTTCCCAGCGACCAGCTCCTCACTCCAGCTCTCTCCTCACACAACAACTGGAACTAACTCTTGGGACTGACTAACTCCTCCCCTCAGGCATGGATGTTTTACAGGGGAACTGACTTAAAGCAGCCAGTAGGGCTCCCCTTTCAGGTCTGGGGTGGAAGGTGTGGTGTGCTGTGTGAACCAAGGTGTAATTCCCTCCTTGCACCGGTGGATCCTGTGGCAATCCCCTGCAGGGGTGCCACACTTCTTCCTGCAGTCACCTGATGGGAGCCGTTTCCGACTCCACAGCATGAGGAGGAGCAGAATGAACTTCTTTGGGGAACCTCCTCAAGTTCCTCACTCCCTCATGGTTACTGCTTCTTGCCTTCTGTCCCCACTTAGGCTTGCGGGATGTAGAAGGGCCACTCGGGGTCACTGGTTCGGGCCTAACCGCAGCACCGACCACCAGGACGTCTTTGCAGCTGTCCTAGCGTCTGCACACACTCACTAACTCCTCCCCCAGCAGCAGTATTTATAGGGGATTTTGCCTAAGGTCAGCAAGTTGAGCTCCCCCTACTGTGTCGGGGTGGAAGGTGTTGTATGTAGTAGGTATCTGCTGTGGAAACCCAACTGTGCATTAGAGAAGTCTGTGGCTACCTGTGTGAGCAGGGCACCACATAACCACGACGATATAATGGATAATACAGTAAAATCAATTACGGTAAATAAAACCCAATACAGGTTTTGGTACTGGCTATGAGTGAGTAAGAAGTAAATAATAAGTGACAAAATAATTTCAGGAATAATGATGATGGAAAAATATATCAGATTTTTGTACTGCAGTGTGTATTTGAAAATCTGCATCCAAACGCATGTGTTTTTTGCATCACAAATTTAGCTGGAAAGGTACCTTTACACGTCGCAACATTGCATGCACCCACTGGGACGGGGTACTCGGTACTGGACCGGGTTGCTGCTGGGGGATGTCACGGAGGTCCTGGTCCGGACCGTGTCCCGGGTTCTGCAAGTAAAAGGGAATATATACAGGGGATAAAGTTCGTTGTGACGCCACCCACAGGTTGTGGTCAGTAATGGGACCACCGCTGCTGCAGAGCCTCCGGGGATGATGTTAGGCAGCTTTAGATGGAACGGCTCTCCGCAGGTAGAGCCTGGTTCCCTGGGGCAGTGGTAGTTAGAGTCTATTATGGATGTTATTGATGTGGCAGGAAAGGGATGATAGTGGAGACGGTGGTTGGTTGTGAGGGGATTGTGACGGAGAGCAGGGTTTGTAAGGATTAAGTATCGTAATAGGTGCAATTCACTTACTTTCCTGCTGCAGCAGCCTTCTTCCAGCCAATGTGCAGAGCTGACAGGCTGTGGCTCCCCAGGTGGGACCTTTCTGCTGTTGAATATAGGGCAAAGGGAATTAAAGCACAGACTCACAGTTTTGCAGTTTTCCAAGTCTTTACTGAAGATGATGGCAATTCAGCTGAGTACTTTCCACAGAGTCTGTAAAGGGGCCGGGTTGCTCCCACCCTGTCCGGGTCCTTGGCTTCCCACTGCTGCGCTGTGTGTGTGGCCCTGCTGCTGCTTTTAGCTGAGCTGCTGGCACTGTCTCTCCTCACAGGTACCCCCTTTGCTAGGCAACTTGAGTCTTCCTTGTGCTTCTGACCCTGCCGTGTTGCTTCGCTGAGGTACAGTGTTGATCTACAACCTCCACTATCCCAGTATTTACTGTGCTGCGTGTGTCAGTCACAGTTTCGGATCCGGTATCCGATCTGTGCGCTCCTCCGGGGCGAGTGGTGATGTCACTCAGTCTCCCAGATGTGTTCCTCTGTCTTCTGTTCTCCTTCCCTCAGACCCTGGCTAGGCCTGGAATCGATGAGCAGATTGTAGAGAAGCCTGACGCAGCTCCTTTACACTACAGTCTCTCTCAGTTCTCCCAGGAACTGGACTCTTCACAGTACTGCTACGTACTGACCTAACTACTTCCTCTTGACCCAGAGTATATAAGGGAGCTGGTTTAGCTCCCCCTCCTGGCCCAGAGGTGCTAGTGTAGTGTCAGTGTGTTGTGGGGAGGGAACCCGTGTGATGTTACTGTGGCACATTAACCCCTGGGGTGCCACACGGGCACCATTGATTTGCTGGCAGTGGACTTCAAGAAAATGGCTAATACGGTACTTTCGGTTGCCTGCATTTTTTTCATTGCAATTTTGAATGCTGAGGTTTTTGTCTCTTCTTGGTATTTCATGTTTTGTTAAACCTGTTTTGTTTCTGATACTCCCTTATATTTGGCTGTAACAAAACTTTTTGTGTGGATTATATGTTTTTTTTACCTGTGGACTTTCTGCATCTAATTCAAGTCAATACAATACAAAATGCAAAATCCAAAAAACGATGGGGGGAATTTAAATTTTAGTCACTGTTTTACCACTTTTGGATTTTTTTTCAGGTTTTTAAACACATTACATGGTAAAGTGACTGGGAGTAAAAAAATAAAAGCTGAAAAAAGGGAAAATGTCTTTCATCAAAGGGTTAACTGTGCCTGGATTGCATCCGATCCCATTGGGAGCTTCTTAAAGGGATCCTGTCACCTGCAGAATGCCTCCTAAACTACCAAAACATGTCCCTGCAGCATCCTATCACTAATCTCACACTCCTTTTGTCTCCTAAAAGCATCCTGTGAAAGTGCATAAAAATGTTTTAATACTTACTTATTAGGGATTATAATGAGCAGGGGCTATATTCTTTAGTCACCAGGGCGTGTTGTTTTGCAGCCTCGAGGATCCACCCTCTCTCTGTCTGTGTTGCTCTGCTTGTGCAGGCTTTACCCTCCCCCCTCTCTATCACTCACAGAATGCAAATCATTAGTCGTGCCTTCAGCTCCACATCACAGCAGAAGCTGCACAGAGAGGGCTGGATCCTCGAGACTGTAAAACAACATGCCCTAAGGGCTAAAGAATATAGCCCCTGCTAATTATAACCCCTAATGAGGGAGTATAAAACGTTTTTATGCACTTTCACAGGATGCTTTTAGGAGACAAAAGGAGTGTGAGATTAGTGATAATATGCTGCAGGAACATGTTTTGGTAGTTTAGGAGGTGTTTTGGAGGTGACAGGATCCCTTTAAGAGGAGTGACATGATGAACTCTTTTTTTACGGTTCTCAAATTCCAAAACCTGAAATGTAAAGGTAAAATACTCTAAATATGTCCCACGAATAAAGCTGACCAGCTATGACGTGGATCTGTCATATTATTCTAGAATGTTGGTGACAGGTTACTATCTGTCGCCAGTGATTATGCACCTTGCTCTAAATCAAGGCAGGTCAGATATAACTCGGCCTCTGATATCAATTGCCACATCACGCAGTTATCATCATCACCTCTGTCCCAATGAAAGCAGGTAACCCCCAGCTTTTTTAATAAGCTTTATTTAACCCATTCCTGACTTGGCAGTTTTTTTTCCATTTTCACAATTTTTTCATTGACAAAGCCTTATGCAAGTGTTTTTTTTTTCGCATAACAAGTTGTAATATTGATTGACACCATTCATTTCACCATATAACGTAGCACAGAAAGGGAGAAGACATACCAAGTGCAGTGAAATGAGAAGTAAAAAAAAAAACGCAACAACCCACAATTCCACCATTTTATTTTTGGGTTTTGCTGTTATAGTGAAAATTATGTGAATAAAATGTCTAGGTAATATGATTTTCCAGGTCACTATGATTACACTGATACAAAACTTGTATTATTTATTTATTAGTGCTGAATTTTTTTTTTTTTAATTTGTGAAAAAATAGAAAAATACATAATGAAATAAATATTGTATTTTTCAGCTTATAAGACACACTTTTTCCCACCCAAATTGTGGGGGGAATGAGTGTGCGTCTTATAATCCGAATCTTCCTTCCCCTACAAGGCTTGCAATGGCGGGTGAGTGGAGGTACAGGAGGTACATCGTAGATGTTGGCAGTGGGGCAATGCTTGCAGGCCTGGAGCTGCAGCGGCAGCGGCGTGCTGCTCTGTGCGGAGGGAGACAATGATACTTTTGGGTTTCGGCAAATGGCTGCATAGATGACGCAGCCATAGATTGAGATCTCAGAAAGCCGAGAGCTCGATCAGTGTCTGCACTGCCTCTACTGGATGGACTTCAAGAAAATGGCTGTGAAGGTGGCACATGCGCAGATGGAGATTTTGGCTGTCTGAGATCTTCCTGCACTGCATCTGCAGCCATTTTCTGGAACATGGATGTATCAATGGCGCCTGCAGTATACCACCACAGTACCCCCAGCTCCAGGCCCGCAAGCATTGCCCCACTGCCAACATCCACCGGTGACCCTGCCTCCTGCCTGCAGCATTGCCCCATCATGCTGCCGCTGACGACGACGACCCCCACCACCACGATCCTGCCTCCTATGACACCACCATCATAACCCTCCCTCCGGGTAAGCTACACTGCATATGAGACGCACCAGATTATAAAACAGACCCTTTAATTTAAATTAATTTTTTTCCTAATTTTCCTAATTCTAGTAATGGCATCCTGAATGTGTTACTGCGTTGTAACAGGGCTTGTATTCTGAATATTCTTTCTGTAACAGCCGTGGTGTTTCCCAGTGTCAGATATATGGGTCTGGATTTTTGGGCTCTTTGGAGCATATAATGATGCTCTATGAATAACAAACTAGCCTTCACTTGTCATTTGAACCTATATACATGCTAAGTTTATAGAGAAGTGTAAAGAGAAAGGCAATTGGTTATATAAAAGGAGGAATTTGTGGGGTTGTGTCTGCATATTATTGCACTTAATGCATTTTAATTGTTTTTAATTGTAGTTTACTGTGTTGTTCTAAAATAAAAATGTGTTACTTTTTTCATTAAGTCTGGGTGATCCCATTTCTTTCTACACACTGCTTTCTCTCTCCTAAAAATGTTACTTTTTTTTGGGGGGGGGGGGGTGATACGCTAATGCCAATATTGTGCCTTCAGTACACACTATTATAGCTGAATGGGGTTGGTTGCAGGGTGGAACTGCACAGCTTCATCAACTGTATAGTGGCTGCAGGGAATGTTCAGTGCCCGGCCGTGGTCATTTTGTGGTTGACAGAGCTGTGCTGTGTGCCTGTTGCCACCAGTACAGGACACAGTGGTGTCATGGGTCGCACCCCTAGAGATCTGATACCTATGACCTATTTTTGGAACAGGCCATGATTGCTTTTAATCACATTTGTTAGGAAGACACAACTAATTTAAAAAATATAATTCTGTCGTTTCAGTTTTTTATCTGTATTTTATTACCATGTAAGTTATTTAAATATGCAGACACAGGGATGCCAAGTGTGAGGAGCTGGCCATGGACTAAAGACTATTGGACCACTGTTTACATCGATATTAGTGTGGCGCCCCTGCGTCCAGGAGGCCACACGAGGGTACTGCAGCCAGGCAGGTAGGACGATTGTTAAACACTAACACCCTCACAGCCCACACAACCCACGTGTCAGGAGGTTACGTCCAGCCCTGAGGTTAGACACTATATGAGACCAGAGGGGTGGTGGACGAGGGTAGTGGGTTGGGCACACCAGAGGTCAGGTGACTGACAGTGTATAGAGAGGGGGAGGAGTGAAGGAGTTCAGTAGGCCGCAGTAGGCTGAGATGCAAAGACCAAGAGTAAGCCATGGTGCTGAGAAGCAAAGTCCAACAGTGAGCTGAGACGAAAAGGCTAGAGAACAGCAGGAAGTTGAGCTGAAGCTGAGCAGGAGAGAGCCACACTGCCTGGAAGAGTGAAGACCCCTGGAGCGCAGAATCTGTACTGAGCCAGTGTGTGAGCCAGAGGAGAGAGAAAGCCCATCCAGAGAGTCAGATCCCAGGAGTGTGAGAGAGCCGAGAGGGACGGTGTAACCCGGGCCCTAGAACTACAGCTCAAGCAGCTACCTGCAGGCGGAGTAGCCCTCCTATATACAGGAAGGAACATAGAGGAAGGAGCCTGGTAGTTTAGTGCTGTGGACTACTGCAGGCTGGGCAAAAGCAGAGTGTCAGCTCTGAAGGGGACCGACGATTTACCCGGTATCCCCAGATTCACTGACGGAGAGCTTCAGTTTCAGGCTGGAGTTCCTAACCCAAAGGACAGGCAGCTAAGTGACGCACTAGGACTCACCGAAGCCCGAGTCACCGCCATACTGTCCAGTGTTCACACACACCCGTGTAAGACGGAGACCGTAAAAGCCCGGAAAGGAATACTCAAAGACTGTGTGAGAGGTCATAGGGAGAGAGGAGCCTGGCTGCAGGAGAGAAGGGAACCCGGAAAGGGAGAAAGCAACCGTGTACTTGAACTGTGTAACAACTGCGAATAACCTGTAACTTGCTTGAAAGAACAACAGAGTAAAGCCTTGGAGAACCCTGCATTGCTTCTCTTGCTTGCTTTTATCTGCAGAACATTCCTCCCTACAGATCCAGCCTGTCAGCAGCAGCCAGGAGGAGAGATCCCTGCAGCCTGCAAAGTAAGTGCGATACAACTGCACACACAATTGACTTTAACAACCCTTACTGCCCCGGGGGATACAGTTCCCCCCACTGGAACTATACCATCTCCGCTGCCGTTCCATCACCCCCGGAGGTTCTGCAGCAGCGGCGGCCCCCATTACTGGCCGCACCAAGTGGGTGGCGTCACTCGTGACAAAATCCCTTTGTAAATATTCCCCTTTTATTGTGAGGGCCCAGGGACACGGTCCGGACCAAGCCACCCGTGACATCCCCAGCTACCGACCGGTCCGGTACTGAGTACCCTAGTCCCGCCTGGGGCTCCACAACCTGGCGTCACGAACAGGATCTACCCGGTCCAAAAGAATTGGACCTCGTGCGCCTAAACAGCGAGTTCTGGACTTTTCCCGCCAAATCTGACCTTAATGGCGGCCATAAGGGACTAGCGCCATGTGCAGAGGAGGCGTTCCCAAGACTCCCATCGTGGGCCGGTCCGGTCCAAGGCGCGAAAAGAAGGTCCCGCCCTGGCTCTCCTTAACTCCGGGAGAGCCAGCTGTCACTCTCAAGGAAGAGCCGCCGCCCCTAGACCCTCCTACCAAAAAGCTGGCGCAAACTGAGAAGGAAATCGTCATCAGGAGGGGGCGGAGCAGGCAACCAGAAGAGAAGCAGTCGCGATTCAGAGACACGAGGACGGAAGCGAAGGACGTCCAGCAAAGCGCAGTGTACGAGAGACCGCCTGTAATCCCGGAGGGCCCACAAGACGACCCAGTGGAGGAACCCGGCCAGGGAAAGACCAGTCGTGATCATGCAGAGATGGCTGAAGGCGGAGAAGAGCGTCCCTACGTCCTAGACACCCGGAGGGGTGTATTGCGGCGGCTGCCCCCAAGGATGACACGGGCCCGGGAGGAGTACAGGACCCGGATCCAGATAGACATCGACCATTGTCAGGGCTATGAGGCCCAGGTTCAGCGACGACCCGACTGGGTCAGAGAATCACGGGAGCCCGCGGAGAGCGAGACCGAAGGCCGTACAGCAAAAGTAAGAATAGAAACGCAGGATCTGCATCCAGAAGGGAAAGCATCCCAGATGATCCGGAAGATGGAGAAGAAGGATCAGGAGTAAGATCCGTGTCCTGCATCAAGAAGAAACAGATGAAGATGCTGTAAGTGTGAATGTACATTGTTCCTTATTGATCCCCCAACCTCACCTGAATGAATGCTAGCATTCCCCTGTCTGTCTTATGTGTTTTACCTGAACATTTGCATCATGAACAATAACTTGATATGAACTTTCCTTGTAAATAGTTGAGCACCTTTGTGTGCTCCCCTTTGGTTTTAAGACCAGCTGCACATGCGAGTTAATGCACGAACTCTGCATTTTGAATCCAGAACTCTGAAGCTGCTTTTTGAGCATTTTTGCACTTTTTGAGAAGAAGAGAATTTTATACTTTTATACAAAGTAATGTTTAATAATGTCTTTTACAGAAAAAGGTAATGACGAGTATATATACCCATGCACTTGTTTTATAGTTAATGCAACGTTCAAAGAATCGTGCCTCCCGGATGGGAAGAAACCAAGAATCCTTAATGTTTACTGTTATATAAATTAAAAAATGTTTTCAGGGTGATCCATGTCGAGTCACGCGAGGACGCGCTGTTTAACTCCGGGAGAATGTGGCGCCCCTGCGTCCAGGAGGCCACACGAGGGTACTGCAGCCAGGCAGGTAGGACGATTGTTAAACACTAACACCCTCACAGCCCACACAATCCACGTGTCAGGAGGTTACGTCCAGCCCTGAGGTTAGACACTATATGAGACCAGAGGGGTGGTGGACGAGGGTAGTGGGTTGGGCACACCAGAGGTCAGGTGACTGACAGTATATAGAGAGGGGGAGGAGTGAAGGAGTTCAGTAGGCCGCAGTAGGCTGAGATGCAAAGACCAAGAGTAAGCCATGGTGCTGAGAATCAAAGTCCAACAGTGAGCTGAGACGAAAAGGCTAGAGAACAGCAGGAAGTTGAGCTGAAGCTGAGCAGGAGAGAGCCACACTGCCTGGAAGAGTGAAGACCCCTGGAGCGCAGAATCTGTACTGAGCCAGTGTGTGAGCCAGAGGAGAGAGAAAGCCCATCCAGAGAGTCAGATCCCCAGGAGTGTGAGAGAGCCGAGAGGGACGGTGTAACCCGGGGCCCTAGAACTACAGCTCAAGCAGCTACCTGCGGGCGGAGTAGCCCTCCTATATACAGGAAGGAACATAGAGGAAGGAGCCTGGTAGTTTAGTGCTGTGGACTACTGCAGGCTGGGTAAAAGCAGAGTGTCAGCTCTGAAGGGGACCGACGATTTACCCGGTATCCCCAGATTCACTGACAGGGAGCTTCAGTTTCAGGCTGGAGTTCCTAACCCAAAGGACAGGCAGCTAAGTGACGCACTAGGACTCACCGAAGCCCGAGTCACCGCCATACTGTCCAGTGTTCACACACACCCGTGTAAGACGGAGACCGTTAAAGTCCGGAAAGGAATACTCAAAGATTGTGTGAGGGGTCATAGGGAGAGAGGAGCCTGGCTGCAGGAGAGAAGGGAACCCGGAAAGGGAGAAAGCAACCATGTACTTGAACTGTGTAACAACTGCGAATAACCTGTAACTTGCTTGAAAGAACAACAGAGTAAAGCCTTGGAGAACCCTGCATTGCCTCTCTTGCTTGCTTTTATCTGCAGAACATTCCTCCCTACAGATCCAGCCTGTCAGCAGCAGCCAGGAGGAGAGATCCCTGCAGCCTGCAAAGTAAGTGCGATACAACTGCACACACAATTGACTTTAACAACCCTTACTGCCCCGGGGGATACAGTTCCCCCCACTGGAACTATACCATCTCCGCTGCCGTTCCATCACCCCCGGAGGTTCTGCAGCAGCGGCGGCCCCCATTACTGGCCGCACCAAGTGGGTGGCGTCACCCGTGACAAAATCCCTTTGTAAATATTCCCCTTTTATTGTGAGGGCCCAGGGACACGGTCCGGACCAAGCCACCCGTGATATCCCCAGCTACCGACCGGTCCGGTACCGAGTACCCTAGTCCCGCCTGGGGCTCCACATTAGCTTTGTGTTTTATTGGAGATTTGCTTGCTTGTGGGTGTAAGGTATCCAATTTGAAATGGGGAAGGGGATGTAACAGAGTGTCACTCCCAGCCTGGTTTCATAGACCATATAGGTCTACATTACCATTCAATGTCCTGCATGTGGTTGGGAGGTTGGGAGTCTTTTGTTCCTCCATTCAGGAGGCCTCCTGGATAAAACATTTGCAGACTGGCTGGAGACTTCAGTAAACTTACAAACACTTTGAATTGAATGTACTTGATGGTTAAGGGGGTTGGGAGTGCTTATCCTTGCAAAGCTAGGGAGTTAATTCCAAGAGATAGTCAGAAAAGAAGACACAAGTTTGAGGGAAGTTAGTTGGTGCTGTGAATTACGAGGGAAAATATCAATGCTGAGGCCAGATCCTGAAGCTTATGGGTGCACTATAGAGTTTGGACCTGGATACATGTGCTATGGTCATGATATCTACCGTCTGGGTTTTAGGAACTACCTTAAAGACAATTACAGAGCTGGATACACATGATATCTGTCGTTTGGAGGAGCATAGGCTGTGACTGCAGACTATATTGGCGAGAGATACCCAAGTTGCTGACCAACCAAAAATTGGGAGACAGTGGATATCGTCAGGTATGTGGGCATTGCAATGTGGCCATCCGCCTGGAGAGCTGTAATACCATGTACAGATACAAATAAAAATTGCTGCATTGCTATCCTGACCAGGTGACTTATAACAACCTACAACTTCAGATCTTAACATTAAACATGATACATTTTTAGGTCTTTATTTTTTTACCGAAGGAGGAATAGGTATTGGACAAAATAGTGCCTCTATTTGAGGGTTGACCAGAGCTTCATTTTTTAACGTGACCCCACTGGAATTTAATCACCATCTTTATGACGTTATCACTTCAAGTAATGTTTATTGAGTTTTCTTGATAATCAGTGTATTACAATGGGTTACAGCATTAAGTATTCATTTTAGTGTAATTAAAGTAGTACCGTGTTTCCCCGAATATAAGACCCCCCCGAAAGTAAGGCAGGGTAGGGGGGTGCCCAGGGTTCTCTAATGTAAGGCACCCCCCGATTGTAAGGCCGCTTTCGGGAGGGGGTCTGTGGGGAATGTAAGGCCGCCTATGGTGGGGGGTAGCTGGGGAATGTAAGGCCGCATAAGGCCGTAGTTTACCGCTTTGTTCAGGCCCCTCCATGCTGTCACCCGCATTCTCGCCTGCCTGCGGGCTTCTTGTGGCCAGCTCCGCCATTCTCTCCTGCCCCGGGTCACGGCCCTGCAGGCTCGCAGCTGATTGGCCATCAGCTCGAGCTCTGATTGGCCGATCAGCCGCGACGTCACGGCCCTGCAGGCTCGCAGCTGATTGGCCCCAGCAGCAGAAGGCTCCCACCGGCACCGCAGAGGAAATCGAAAGTACGGCAACGTAAGTACGTAAGTACGGTAAGTATAGCGAAACCGTGTGTGTGTGTATGGGTGCCGTACGGGTGTGTGGTTATGGGGCTGCGTGCGGGTGGTGGCAGCACATGGGCAGAGTGGGCGTGCACGGTGCAGTGGGATCATGCACACAGGGATGGGGGAGCTGCAGTGGGATCATGCACACAGGGATGGGGGAGCTGCAGGGGATCATGCACACAGGGATGGGGGAGCTGCAGGGGATCATGCACACAGGGATGGGGGAGCTGCAGGGGATCATGCACACAGGGATGGGGGAGCTGCAGGGGATGCTGCACAACAATGGGGGAGCTGCAGGGGATGCTGCACAACAATGGGGGAGCTGCAGGGGATGCTGCACAACAATGGGGGAGCTGCAGGGGATCATGCACACAGGGATGGGGGAGCTGCAGGGGATGCTGCACAACATCCCCTGTCATTTTTTTTGTCTAATGTAAGGCCTCCCCCGAAAGTAAGGCAGGGTGGGACTTTTGGGGGTAAATTTAATGTAAGACAGGGCCTTACTTTCGGGGAAACACGGTATAATGTACAAAGTACACTAATAACTCTATATTGTTGATAAGTATGCTTGATATAATCATCAATAATCTTCGTTTACAGAACACAGTGAATAAGGTGATAACACAAACATTCTAACAAGAACATCTTACGGCTCATGTTACTAATAACATTCTACTAATAAGGAGTCTTTTGTAGCTTTTTGTTGCTTGAGTCTTATTTTATAGCGCGTATATCTAAAAGGTTCAAGGTCCCCTACTTGGTTGCTCAAATAAGTATTTAGTTTTATTTGAAAGTCTGCTACTGTCAATTCAATGTCAATAGGGCTAGGTTAAATTAAATGAAATGGTTGATGATGGAGTCTTGCCACGGATCCCATTTATGATGAAATTTTACTTGGGTGTTGTTTTTAATAGAGAAATGGTATTCCAGATTTTTGTGAAGTGATAGGGTTTCTATGACGTTATCATTGATCATCTTTTCTTCAGGGGAGATAACCCGCTGCCAAGGTCGCCTGGCAGCAACTTACTCCCCACTACCCACTGAAAATACAAGAATACTTGGTTGAGCTGTTTTTCTTTGTTTGGGGATGTCTGGGAGGAATAGCTCTGGGCCTAAAGAGCGTCAGTTGGCAACTGTTGAAGGTTCAGTTGAGGATTGACTGGTGCTTCATTTTTCAACTTGACCACAGTGTTTCTAGAAGGCTACACTTTGGCCACAGCACAGACTGTCCAGCCAGAGAATCCTGTATACTGCAGCTACATCACAATGTATTAAGCCCCCATCACACATAGCGAGATCACTAGCGAGACCGCTGATACGTTGTTGAATCGTGATTTTGTTGTTGAATCATGCTTTTACAAGCAACAACGATGTTGTTTCAACATCGTTCTTGATGTCACTTTTGAACGATGTTGAAACGTGTAACAGGGCCTTAAGGGTTACTTCACACACTGCAACATCGCTAGCGTTGTCCCTGAAACATCACAGGTTTTGTGACGTAGCAGCGACCTCTCCAGCGATCTCGTTATGTTTGACACGTAGCAGCGACCGGGCCCCTGCTGTGAGATTGCTGATCGTGTCACAATGGCTTGGACCATTTTTTGATCGTTGGGCTCCCGCTGGGCAGCATGCATCGGTGTGTTTGACGGGGGCAACGACCAACGACCTCAGTACTACTGGTCTGAGTGACAGGGTCCCAACAACCACCATATCATTGCTGCGTTGCTGGTAAGATCTGACTGTTTGACATCTCACTAGCGACCATGTAGCGACACCCCAGCAATCCCTACCAGGTCTGTCCGATGTCGGGATTGCTGGAACGTCGCCAAGTGTGATGGGACCCTTAGGGTACCTTTACACGCCGCTACTGGCGGGTGGATACAACCAGCTACTTCACGTGCACGAGCACGCACAAACGGTTACAAAGGGTAAACGCATCATCTTTACACGCCGCCACAAGGTGCGCTACGGTAGGTTACATCTATCTCTGGATACACCGCCGGGTGTCTCAAGTCACCTTCTGTAGCTCATCTTACCTCATTTACACACCGCTACAACCAGCTAATATGGGCGGACCTGGTGCAGCAGGGACAGCACATAGGCGTGCCACAATTGTGGATTACGAGACGTCCGTACGCTGATAGGGCAAAGCAAGAAACCCATGATTGGGCAGCCATCGCAGGAGGCTGTTTAATACATGACGCTCAAGCAATTGTGTAGTGTGAGTGGTCAGCTCCTTAAATATGCCTCCCTATGCAGCGACTACCAATCGTAACGCAGGAGCTTCCACCAATGATCGCTGAAGGGGGCGGTAACCCGGAGCCTGTGTCACGCCCCAGCTACATACCAGGTACATTGCCTGGTGTCGACACATCCCTTCTGTTGCTTCTTTACACGCCGATACAGCTCGCTACAATCGCCTGTGTAGCCACCTGTTTCAGGGCAGTGCTCGGAAACAGATGCATCTGTTGCCGGGTGCCTCCTACCGTCTTCACACGCCGCTACTACGGGGTATTTTTCCGCTACAAGCTACATTTGTAGCATGTAGCTGGTTGTATCCACCCGCCAGTAGCGGCGTGTAAAGGTACCCTTACAGATAAGTGGTGTCATATTGCACCCTGTAGGTGACTGTCTTGTCATGATGACAATACCTTGCATGAGGCAATGAGACAGCAATATAGGCCGTACAACCTGTTCCAAGGCCGCAATCATCGTATAGCTTCAGTCTCTAACGACTCATTCAGACATCTGTTTTTCATGTACATGTTATTTGGTTTTGACAGATAGGATAAGTGGCCATTGTTGTATGGTGTTATTAACGTCCTTACTTTCACAAGACATAAGTATGCATATAACCATGACAATGACAACCACGCAACGAGGGGGAGACATGGAGCCTGAGCGAATGTCCAGAGTGTCTGCTCTCCCGAAGACACCATCCTTATTACCATATGAACATGTAAGGTATAAAATGATTTTTCTCAACGATTACAGCACAGTTGGAGTATATTTCATGTTCAGTTTTGCACCTGTTCACACTTGTTTGTAAGGAAGTACCATCAGTTTTTTCATGTTAACACTTTTGGCCATGACTTTATGAGAAAATCGCTGATGAAACACTTGGTAAAAACTGACACTGATGATAATTGTTCTGTGTTTTTACATCTGAGAACAATCACGGACGTCTGCATGATGCCTCGGGCATTCAAAGGCCGGACAAGGTCTACAGTCCATGAGGAATTTAATTCTCCATGTTTGTGGTGTGATGAAATATAATAATAACTTGTGTTATACATTAACGTCCTGTGATGTCTACGTCCATTTTCAGCAGACGATGTGTGTGAAAGGTTAGTATGTCCTGTCAGTGCTTCTGACACACAGTAACCCGGCTTATCGATATCTCTTAAATCAACACCAAGTGTAATATTTTATGATGTGTGTATTTTAAACTCACTTATGCCAGACATCACCTCTATCCTATTTTTTAACTGTATTTTATAAAAAGTATTTATATAGTACAAGAATAGGAATATGGTAAAACACAAAAATACAAAGAAATTGACCAGCACCTCCTAAAAATGAAATACTGTATATACTCGTGTATAAGCCGACCCGTGTATAAGCCGACCCCCCTACTTTTGCCCCCAAAACCTGGGAAAACCTATTGACTCGTGTATAAGCCGAGGGTGGACCCCAGCACAAGTATACAGCCCCCAGCAGAGTGGTATACAGCAGCCTCCCCAGTGGTAGTATACAGCAGCCTCCCCAGTGGTAGTATACAGCAGCAGCCCCAGTGGTAGTATACAGCAGCCCCAGAGGTATATACAGCAGCCCCAGTGGTAGTATACAGCAGCAGCCCCATTGGTAGTATACAGCAGCCCAGAGGTATATACAGCAGCCCAGTGGCAGTATATAGCAGCCCCAGAGGTAGTATACAGCAGCCCCAGTGGTAGTATACAGCAGCCCCAGTGGTAGTATATAGCAGCCCCAGTGGTATATACAGCAGCCCCAGTGGTAGTATACAGCAGCAGCCCCAGTGGTATATACAGCAGCAGCCCCAGTGGTATATACAGCAGCAGCCCCAGTGGTAGTATACAGCAGCAGCCCCAGTGGTAGTATACAGCAGCAGCCCCAGTGGTATATACAGCAGCAGCCCCAGTGGTAGTATACAGCAGCCCCAGAGGTATATACAGCCCCAGAGGTATATGCAGCCCCAGAGGTATATGCAGCCCCAGAGGTATATGCAGCCCCAGAGGTATATACAGCCCCAGAGGTATATGCAGCCCCAGAGGTATATGCAGCCCTAGAGGTATATGCAGCCCCAGAGGTATATACAGCCCCAGAGGTATATACAGCCCCAGAGGTATATAAAGCAGCCCCCCCATATCAGTATACAGGCCCCCCTTGGGTAGTAATCCTGTAAAGGAAGAGATTAGTATACTTATCCCTCCGCTGTCCCGCCGCCGCCGCCATCACGCTCCTCCATCTTCATCCAGCGTCTTCCGTCTTCTTCCGGCTTCCTCCTCTGTCGCGCAGGCAATGACGTCATTGCCTGCGACCATCAGAGGAAGCCGGAAGAAGCCGGAAGACGCTGGAAGAAGACGGAGGATCGCGATGGCGGCGGCGGGACAGCGGCAGCGGAACAGCGGAGGGATAAGTATACTAATCTCTTCCTTTACAGGATTGCGGCGGGGGGGGCCCTGTATACTGATGGGGGGCACTGTATACTGTATACATTGTATACAGTATACAGTGACTCGCATATAAGCCGAGGGGGGGACTTTTCAGCCCAATTGTTGGGCTGAAAAACTCGGCTTATACGCGAGTATATACGGTAAGTGTAAACAAGTGCAAGCTGTCATTACTATTCATTAGGCTGGTGACACATGGTGCAAGATGCATGCCAGATGCTCGCACGAGTCTTGCATGCCTCACCCGACATGGCCACCGGCTCTCTGGACAGAATCGTGGAGTTGCTTGTGTTTCTATGCGGTTGACACGCTCCTGTCAAGACAGCTGGCAGACATTCTGGGTGAGGAATGCAAGACTCGTGCGAGTATCTAGCATGCATCTTTCACCATGTGTCACTGGCCTTAACCAAAGAGTGTAATATCCACTGTAGGCAGTAAAATATAAACATTATGGCTACGTTCCCACGATCCATATTTAGTGAGTTTTTGATGTTGCACCATTTCTGAACCTATTTTGTATCTTAGGTTACTTACATTTTTTCATTACCTTTTTTTAACATGTTTTTATCTAGATTTGTCTCTGTTTGGTGTGTCATGCTTTAAATGAAGTGGTTTGGTTTTTTAAACTGTCCGGAAGTCAGACGTTGTGTCACAAGCTCTCAGTGCAAATCTATGAGAGCCAGAATGAGGCCAGACCAAGCCTCTCATTGACTTGCATTGAAGAGTGACCTGCGGCCCACTCTGGAAAACACTGGAGCAGCTGGAAGGTCACAAACTACTGGTGACCGCTGCGGAGATAGAAGATGAAGATGGCGGCTGGTAAATATGGTATATTAGAGATGTGGCAGCCAATTTAGCTTTGAAATACCACTGCAATGATAAAACAGAAAAAAACACCTCTGGAGTGGTGCTTTAAACATGAGGAATTTACACTGTATTACTACTGTCCAGCCCAGGCCCTGGGGGTACTCGGATCACTCAGGCGCGGTCTCTGGGGGAAGTCACGGGTAGCGGTGCCTGAGGCCGTGGACCCAGGGGATGCAGATAAAAGATGGGTTGAAAGAAAAATAATAAAAGCGTCTGTCGTGACGCCACCTGTAGGGGTCCGGTGATGGCACCGGCGCTGCTTGGGCCTCCGGGGTGATGGGAGGCAGCAAGGTGGAACCGCTCCCTACAGGACGAGCGGAGGTCCCCGGGGCTGTAAGTTGTAGTGAGGGTAATAGGGTAGCGCAGTCAGTGTGGTGCAGATGGAAGGAGGGACACGCACACATAAAGTCTTTTGGTACCTTTACTGGTGTTCTGTATGGGTACATACGTCCGGAGGTGAGGGAAACACTTCAGGATTTCCACAGCGAGTAGGGTTGTAGGCCTCCTTGTCTCAGTTGTTCTGTCAGAGTCTGGCAGGCTTGGAACCCGACCAGACCGTTACTTCTCTTTCTGTGTGACTGTCCACACCCGGGTTTGCTGCACTGAGGGCACTCTAAGGGATCTCTATCAAGGCCTTGACTCCGGGCTCTCATTTGGTGGTGCTTCGGGTGTCCTGGAAGCTAAACCTCCTTGTAGTGCTGGATTCTCTGCGGGGCCTATTCTCTATGTCCCTGTAGCTTGGACCCAGTGACCGGAACTCTGATGGGGTGAATCGGTATGACTCCTCTGCTCCCCTTCTTGTAGAACGTTTTCTCTTCTTTGCCTGCGACCCCTACTCTGCGGGTCTACCACTGTCTCAGGTGGATGCTGGTATGGGCCTAGCACGGCTCCAATACCAGCTCAGCTCACTCAACTCTTCACAGTTCTGTATTGACTGCACACTCTGGTGTTTTCCCTCCAGAACCTATATTTATAGGGGTAACTGGCTTAAGGCAACCAGTGGAGCTCCCCCTACAGGCCTGGGGTGAAAGGTGTTGTGTGTTAGTGGGGTTACTCGCTATGTAACATCCTTCCATGTCCCAAGGGAGTCTGTGGTGACCGGGCACAGGGTGCCACACTACTATATAGAATAGACTTGGAAAATGAGATAATTGGCCAATTTGTACTTGGCGCCCAGGCATGTAGAGGCTTACTTTTCTCTGGAGTGACCCATTCAGATATGCCTCTCCTGGGACAAAGGCCGGCTGCAGACAAGAATGTGAAGATCATAAAAGTTGGTATATGTGCAATAGGAGAACATTCACATCATGGTCATTTTACAGACGAAACCTAAAGGCTGGTTTACACGTAGCAACATCGTTAATGATGTTGCTGCAACTTGTGACGTTACAGCGACTTCGTAGTGATGTCGCTGCGTGTGACATGTACCAACAATCAGCGATCAGCTAGCATTGGTATAATGGCCAGGGCCATTTTTCGATCGTTGGTCTGCCGCTGGACGGCCAGCATCGGCGTGTGTGACAGCGGGAGACAAACGATCAATGAGCTCCCACCGCAGCACAGTGCATGTTGGGAGCAGGTAACCAGGGAAAACATCGGGTAACTAAGCGCAGCGCTCTGCTTAGTTACCCAATGTTTACCCTGGATACCAGCGTTCTCGCTGGTCTCTGATCGCTGGTGAGTCTGGCTGTGTGACAGCTCACCAGCGATCAGAAAGCGATGTCCCAGAGACCCCCATTGTTGGTGGGGTCGCTGGGACATCGATATGTGTATACCGGCCTTTAGAGGCAAGCACAAAATGAGCATATACCCTAGATAATAGTAGTAGTGCATTTAAGTTGCATAGGGCACCTGGTTAACACTGATCAAAAAGCATAAAAGCCTTTGGTGGAAGGGAAGGGTCTGTCCAGTGCCTTCTGATGCCAGAGAATGGGCGAATGCATATGCGAAAGGGATAGTGAATCGAAAGAATCCCCACCCAGTGATAGGCAGCACAGTGATGCAAAACGCTAAGGGGTGAGTGAGAAGGCACCATGTAGAGAGTTGCTGAAGAAGCAATGCTGTGTGATGGGAGGTGTGATAGCAACCAAATCCCATAAAGTGAACATGGACGCAGCTACCAGAAGAGGGTGATGTCCCAGATGGCAGAGGAGGTAACGAGGGGTTGCATGGCGAAGAAGCCCTCAGGCCTCTTAAGACAGAGGCTCAACTTTGTACCCAGGTGTGGTTCATGGCCCAAAGAAGAGATAAGCAATTGGAAGCTTTATGGCCTCAGTTGCTTGTGGGTTCGCCACCTACCCCGACAGTGAACCTGACTCCAAGATTCAAGATTCAAGATTCAAAGAAGCTTTATTGGCAGGACCAAATACATCTCAGTTTTGCCAAAGCAATTGTATAAAGGGAATAGATATAGGGACTGTGGGGTTGTTGGGTAGGAGCTGTAGGGAAGGTGGATGGGATGGATCCAGGATGGGGGGGCTATAGTCCATGGCATAGGGAAGGTGGATGGGGCAAGTCCAGGGTGGGGGCTATAGTCCATGGCTTAAGAAAGGTGAATGGGGGCAGATCCAATGTGGAGGCTATAGTCCATGGCATCATAGCTCTTTTTCTCGCAGTCTATGGCATTCGCTCACATACCGCACTGCTATCTCCACTGCTCTCTCTTCTTCTCCCAGCAGGATAGATGTTTTTTCTTCCTCCTTCATGGTGATGAAATCCGGGAAGAGATGCGAGAGTCTCCTGAAGTGAGTGTCCCTCACTTCAGGAGACTATAGAAAGACCGACCCCCGAAGGGGAGGCCCATTTCAACTGGGCACAGAAATGAAAGGAGGCAGACATGGTTGCTTTCCCCCTTGAAGATACCAATATTATTGTTATAATGTGTTATGTTTTATTGTTATGGTTGTAATGTAAAATGTGAATTTTAGCAGAGGGGGTAAGTGATAGATGGTATGTTGAGGACAGTGGGGCAAGAAACAGGAGTTGGGACTAGATCAGAGTGGGAAGGACTATGTAGTAGGAGCAGAGAGGACGCCCCAATAGTGAGTCAGATAGGACCTAGCGTGCAGTAGTGACGGACCTAAGGTCTGACTAGTGATCAGAGCCACATGGTGTGGGAGACCCTGTAGTAAGAGGAGCTCAAAGAAAAGATAGCGTGATACTAAGAGCTGACTGAAATACAGAGTAATCGAAAGAAGACTGGTCCTGAGACAGGACACTTAGCAGTACGGCCCCCAAATTTATAACTCAGAGAGGGAATAGGCCAGGATGGAACAGTATGTGAGATGAAGAGTGTCCCAGGTGGGAGTTCCCAAGGCATCAAAGCTAGGTAAGTCCAGCAATATTGGCAAATATAGTTCTTTAAAAGCCATGTTCACATTTGGTCAGTATTTTTCATCAGTATTTGTAAGTCAAAACCAGGAGTGAAACAATCTGAGGAAAAGTATAATAGAAACACGTCACCACTTCTGTATTTATCACCCACTGCTGGTTTTGACTACAAATACTGAAGTAAAATACTGATCAAATAGTGAATGTGTGAACGTGGCCTCAGAGGAAGAAGATGCGGAACTTAGGGTTGAGAATAGGACTCTCACTTACTGGACTGAAACTGAGCTGGGTTGTGTAGATGGAACCGAGGTGGTGCTAAAGAAGTAGAAAGATAGTGTTTGAAGAAGTAATAGACTATGTATGACAATGCTCAGTGTTGTAAAAGAAACATTCATGAAGTTATGTACCCGCTATCTGCTGAATAAAGCCTACCACAAATAGTGTATTTTGAATGGTGGTCTCCTTTATTAAACTTTCCATTATCTGGTCCTGGCCAGCCAAAGTCAACAAGCATCATTAACACAACAAGACACAAAATTAAATTGACTGAACTCCTTAATATAATGTGAACTAGTGCTAAATGAACATAATGCAATATTACAAAAATAAACAGTTGCACTCTGTAATGCTAAGTCATGGACACATAAATATGAAAACTGGAACTGAGGAAACAAGTAAAAACATGAAAAATGAAAATATGAGACAATTAGCACACACAAATGGCCATATATATATGCCCAGTAGCCACGTCGAGGCGTGCCTCATTACTTGGTCCATATACCATAGATAATGCCTCTCTTTGGGTTAAAAAACCCAGTGGGGAGCCGCTCCACCCCAGCTGCCCGTACATCATCCCTAGAGGTTCTGCAGCAGCGGTGGCCACTAATAGCCACAAACCACAGGTGGCATCACAAAAAACTTTCCCTTTCATCACCCCCTTCCTACCCAGCCAAGAACTCCCTTAACAACTGAATCCAGGGTCACGACCCCTGTGACTCCCCAGAAGTGTTAACAGCCCAGTTCCGAGTACCCCACGGCCCTGGGGTGCGACACCGGCGCTAAGCATGTTAACTGAAAAATGAAAGTATGAGACACTTCGTGTCAGCAGTTTAATTTTGTGGTACATCTCACCTGTTCCTGCATGGTCGGACACATATATTACATAGGTGCACATGTATATGAATATCTCAGGATAGGAAAAAAATTTTAACACATTCAATTGTGGAAATTTATTTTTATTCTAAGATTTATCAATTAAAATGTATAATTGTTTGTGGCACAACCCTTTTAAGAGGTCAACAATAGTTTGAGTCTTTTGGATAATATACTTTTCCTTCTTCCATGTCACTCCTAGTAATGTCTTAAGATAAAAATATATTCCTTCATTTGGTCTTTCCAGACTAGATAACACAGGACGTCTTCGATGTCACGCCTAGTAATGTCTTAAGGTTGTATATTCCCTCATTTGGTCTTTTCAGAATAGATAACATAGGACTACAGGGAACAAAACAAAAAGATCAGAATGTCTATAAGACAAGTCTATAAGAAAGATATAGCTGAACTAGAGCGGGTGCAGAGAAGAGCGACAAAAGTCATTAGAGGACTAAGGGGTCTGCAATACCAAGACAGGTTATTAAACTTGGGGTTATTTAGCTTGGAGAAATGAAGGCTTAGGGGTGATCTTATAATAATGTATAAATATATGAGGGGACAGTACAGAGACCTTTCTAATGATCTCTTTACTCTTAGGCCTGAGACTGGGACAAGGGGGCATCCTCTACGTCTGGAGGAAAGAAGGTTTAATCATAATCACAGACGTGGATTCTTTACTGTAAGAGCAGTGAGACTATGGAACTCTCTGCCACATGATGTTGTAATGAGTGAGTCACTACTAACATTTAAGAGGGGCCTGGATGCCTTTCTTGAAAACTATAATATTACCAGTTATATATACTAGATTCTTTGATAGGGCGTTGATCCAGGGAATTAGTCTGATTGCCGTATGTGGAGTCAGGAAGGAATTTTTTTCCCCAATGTGGAGCTTAGTGTTGCCACATGGGTTTTGGTTGCCTTCCTCTGGATCAACATGTTAGGCTATGGGATGAACTAGATGGACTTAAAGTCTTCCTTCAACCTTAAATACTATGTTACTATGTTAGAATTATATATCTCTATTCACTCTGGCAAGCTGAAGTGTTCTTTATCTAACTCAGATTTGTACACTTAGCATCATATTCGATTCAGTCGCCACACAACTAGGCAGTGGTCTATCCAGGAAAAAGTCACCCTTCTTCAAGGAAGAGTACAACCCCTGGCAAAAATTATGGAATCACCTGGCTCGGAGGATGTTCATTTAGTTGTTTAATGTTGTAGAAAAAAAGGAGATCACAGACATGACACAAAACTAAAGTCATTTCAAATGGCAACTCTCTGCCTTGAAGAAACACTAAAAGAAATCAAGATAAAAAATGTGGTAGTCAGTAAGGGTAATTTTTTTCAGATCAAGCAGAGGGAAAAAATTATGGAATCACTCAATTCTGAGGAACAAATGATGGAATCACCCTGTAAATTTTCATTCCCAAAACTAACACCTGCATCAAATAAGATCTTCTCATTAGTCTGCATCTAAAAAGGAGTGATCACACCTTGGAGAACTGTTGCACTAAGTGGAATGACATGAATCATGGCTCCAGCACGAGAGATGTCAATTGCAACAAAGGAGAAGATTATCAAACTCTTAAAAGAGGGTAAATCATCACGCAATGTTGCAAAAGCTGTTGGTTGTTCACAGTCAGCTGTGTCTAAAATATGGTCCAAATACAAACAACATGGGAAGGTTGTTAAAGGGAAACATACTGGTAGACCAAGAAAGACATCAAAGCGTCAAAACAGAAAATGCACAACAAAACAAATGAGGAACGAATGGGAGGAGACTGGAGCCAATGTCTGTGACCGAACTGTAACAAACTGCCTAAAGGAAAAGGGATTTACATACAGAAAAGCTAAACATAAGCCATTATTAACACTTAAACAGAAAAAAACAAGGTTACAATGGGCTAAGGAAAAGCAATCGTGGACTGTGGATGACTGGATGAAAGTCATATTCAGTGATGAATCGCGAATCTGCATTGGGCAAGGTGATGCTGCTGGAACTGTTGTTTGGTGTTGTTCCAATGAGATTTATAAAGATGACTGCCTGAAGAGAACATGCAAATTTGGACAGGCGTTGATGGTATGGGGCTGCATGTCAGGTAAAGACACTGAGGAGATGGCTGTCATTACATCTACAATAAATGCTCAAGTTTACATTGATATTTTGGACAGTTTTCTTATCCCATCAATTGAAAGGATGTCTGGGGATGAGGAAATCATTTTTCAAGATGATATTGCATTCTGCCATAGAGCAAAAACTGTGAAAGCATTCCTTGAAAGAAGACACATAAGGTCAATGTCATGGCCTGCAAATAGTCTGGATCTCAATCCAATTGAAAATCTTTGGTGGAAGTTGAAGAAAATGGTCCATGACAAGGCTCCAACCTGTAAAGCTCATATGGCAACAGCAATCAGAGAAAGTTGGAGCCAGATTGATGAAGAGTACTGTTTGTCACTCATGCCTCAGAGACTGCAAGCTGTTATAAAAGCCAGAGGTGGTGCAACAAAATGCTAGTGATGTATTGGAGTGGGTTTTTTGTGTGTTTGTTTTTCTTGATTCCATAATTTTTCCCTCTGCTTGGTCTAAAAAAATTACCCATACTGACTACCACATTTGTTTATCTTTATTTCTTTTAGTGTTTTTTAAAGCCATAAAGTTACCATTTGAAATTACTTTAGTTTTGTGCCATGTCTGTGATCTGCTATTTTTCTACAACATTAAAGAGAATCTGTCACCTAATCTAGCCCTCCTAACCTATGAATACCTGCCCCTGCAGCCTAAAACTACTATTATACCCATCCCAGTGTGACATTTTATGGATGTGTACAAGCTGAACAAACATTTAGTACACTTACATTTTATTTGTCAGCTGGACGTTCCCCTGGGCGTCTTTGTCGGGTAGGCAGGGTCTCCTGGTCCGTGCTGCCCCCGCCTCAGTGCTAAATTTACGCCCTGATGGGCGTAATGCTGGTGGCAGAGCGCGAGCATGTTTGTATTTCCCCGCCCACGGCGTCACAGTGATGCCTGTATCGTGTCACTTCCGGTGACGTAGGGCTGTGTGCACTCAGTGCAAAGTCCGCTTTCAGCGCATGCGCAGATGGCATGCTGAAGGTGGCATGTGCGCTGAGTGCACACAGCATTATGTCACCGGAAGTGACGCGATACAGGCATCATGTGACCCATCGCGTCACAGTGATGCGGCCAGAGGTGGGAAAATACAAACATGCCCGCGCTCTGCCACCAGCATTATGCTCATCAGGGCGTCAATTTAGCACTGATCAGAGAGCATATAGTATAGCTCGACCACCGTTTAGGTGCACAAGGGAAAAATAGGCCACAAAGTCTTTAAATATATCCCCGGCACACAATAAAAGAAGAGAGATGATTATCCTTTTTGTGTTTTTTATTTTTGAAGGTGAAAAACAGGTTGTATCACACAACGTTTCGGCTCTGTATATATAGAAAGGGGGTTTGTGGTTCAGTTCCCACATGAGCAACTGCTCAGGCCAGTACCCTGTTTGAGGTACTCAGCATATGACTCAGTCCTTTGTGTCAGTGCAGCAGCATGCCATCCATCCAGACCAGCCACCATGCTGCTGCACTGACACAAAGGACTGAGTCATATGCTGAGTACCTCAAACAGGGTACTGGCCTGAGCAGTTGCTCATGTGGGAACTGAACCACAAACCCCCTTTCTATATATACAGAAGACTCACTTGAGAAAGGTTCAACTGGAGCCGAAACGTTGTGTGATACAACCTGTTTTTTTAAAGAATTTAGCACTGAGGCAGGGGCAGCGCGGACCAGGAGACCCTGCCTACCCGACAAACACCCTCAGGGGAACGCCCAGCTGACAAATAAAATGTAAGTGTACTAAATGATTTATTCAGCTTGTACACATCCATACAATGTCAGACTGGGATGGGTATTATAGTAGTTTTAGGCTGCAGGGACAGGTATTCATAAGTTAGGAGAGCTAGATTAGGCGACAGGTTCCCTTTAAACAACTGAATGAACATCCTCCGAGCCAGGGGATTCCATCATTTTTGTCAGGGGTTGTATATGGCACTGTTATGTTGGTAATATTATGTGAGATTTGGGTGCTGAATTAGTTGTATGATCATAAACATCTGGGTGAAATGTGATTATGTAACCTAATTTCTTTTGTGCCCTGAGATTGCATCATTTCATTGTCTGCTCAAAATATATTCAGTCCAGCAAAGCCGGGCACCAGTACCAAGATCGCCAAATATAGACTATTCTGCCCACTTTCAAGATTTACCGTCTAGGGACCGTCTCTTGTGCCAGTATTACCCATTTTCAGCGGTAAGCATAAATAACTTTCGGTATGTAAGGAAAGACTGGATTCTTTTAGTGAACTTGACCAAGTTGAAGTGCATAAGCATGCGCGAAACGGTGAGCCGTTGTCTGCAGCCTCCACTCCCCCAGAAATTAAAGCTGCACTAGAGAACCCAGTGAGTGCCGTTTTTCTTTACACACTGAAAGTCCAAATATATTCACCTGTAGAAGAATAAATGTCTAAAATAATTGTCACCTCGGGGCAGATTTCACAACAATCAGATGACTATAGAGTTTTAGAGGAATGAAACTAAACAAGATCTGCAATTTTTGGCTCACCCCTTCTCATGATAAATGTGGGACCCAGGGTAGGATATGCTGTGAATATCACAGATGGTACAAATCATACACAATAGAGGAGAGGTCTTTATACTCTCTAATTTTGGAGGTATCTGAAGGAGGTCCCATGATTCTCTCCTTGGTGAAAGGAAAATGGGGTGTGTTGATCAACCCACAAGCCTTTGTTTCCCCATTGAAAACATCTGTATATGTGGCGCCCCTGCGGCTAGGTGCCACAGAGAAGTATTACACTGTGACTAAAATGTGTTTTCTTTTTCCCTGTAAAGTTGTCAGTTCGGGGTTAAACCTTATGGAGTCTGTACTTACACCCACTTAGGACCACACCACTTAGTATTAGGGTGGCTGGTAATTTAGTAGGTCCCAGAAGGGTTGGGGTGGAGCCTAGGATAGAGGAGAGAGAGGAACAGTTTAGTTTACCTCAGACGGCGCTGGGAAGGCAGACAGGAAGGTCAAGCCTGACAGCCCAGCTGAGAGGAGGGAGCCCCATCTTTAAGTGGGGGCCCAGGACAGCAGGCAACGGACCAGGACTGGTTGGAGCCGGCTGGTTGCGTTGAGGGAACACCGGCAACGCAGGAAGCCGAGGCGGCCAGGAGTTTAGCCCTGACCGCAGACTGACAAGCTGCAGACCCATAGAAACCGGGTTGCTGACAGCATCACAAGGCATCTCGCCCCGAGGACCGAGAACCGATTCAGGACACTAGAAGACACAATAAGGGACAGGCAGAATTCCGGTGGTGGAGGCTTTGCTTACTTGGGCCCCGTCCGTACTGGTAGAGCACAGACCTTGTCTTCTAGACACAGACCGTGGGACTGGTGGGAGAGCCCTGCGAGGGTGGTAGAAGTGAGGAAAAAAGGAGACCCTGAAAGACAAACACAGAGAACATCTAGAGACTCCATATAGGAAATCCTGAGCTGGCAACATCACTCTGCAAACCAAACTGTACCGTCTTTCGTCTTTCTGCCGGTACTCAGTAAAGTGGAGTTAAACTTGAACTGGTTTCCGTTATCTTCCCGCCGGTGGAGGGCTCAGCACCACCACCAGCTCAGCAGAGGGGTAAGAACTGCAGTACCAACCATTATCACCATTACTGCCCTCTCTCACCATCTTCCTTCACCGCTGCCCTGAGGTAATAGCTCCACCTGTAGGGAGCTGCTCCACACTCTGCTGCCCCCACCATCAACTCAGTGGCCGGCTTGCAGCGCTGATACCATTTTACCGGGAACTACAGGTGGCGTCACGATCCCCTGTAAATACTGCCTTCTACCCCACTACTATCTACTTCAAATGATCACCAGGGCACGGAACCGGGATCCAGACCACCCGTGACTCCCCACAAAGCCATCAGCCCCGGTGACCGAGTACCCCCTAGCCCTGGCCGCATCATATACTCAGCAGAACCGAACATACATACTGGATATATTGGACACATGATGGATAGGCCAACAGCTATTTGTGGTGTGTTTGCACCTTTAGATCAGGATTGACCACATCTTTATTTTTAACTTGGCGCATTGCTTCTATACAGAGTACAGAAACAGGACAAGGTCTACAGTCCATGAGGAGTTTTATTCTCCATACTTGTGATGTGATTATGGTGTGATTAAATATAATAGCTTGTGTTACAAATTAACCTCCTATGATTTGTACATCAGTTTTCAGCAGATAATTAAATGTGTGTGAAAGGTTAGTATTTCCTTCCCTTGATAATGACACCCAGTAACCTGACCACAAGCTTTAGAAAACAATGTCAAGGTCGTTCTATTATCTGTCCATTTTCAAATCACCTGTAATACGGGAAAACACATCTATCCTATTTAACCTCCCTTTTCCTTTGGATTCACAGGATTTTCACCCTTTAAATTGTTTATCTACCGTATTTTCCGCACTATAAGGTACACCGGATTATAAGGCGCAGTATCAAAAAGGGCCTCCTAAGGCGTCTTGGTCCACATATAAGGCGCACCAGATTATAAGGAGCACCTTATTACCATAAATAAAACAAAGCTCAGACCCCCCATCATCCTCCACTATTCCTCTGTAGCCCCCAATCATCCTCCACTATCCCTCTGTAGCCCCCATCATCCTTCACACACACACACACACACCCCATACCCACAATGTGTTTCCCTGAAAATAAGGCATACCTTGATTGTACCCGCCGTCCCCGCTGTCCGGTGCCCGCCACTATATTCAGTATGCTGCATTTTCTTTTTTCAAAACCGGGCCAGCAGCCGTGCCGCTCACAGCTCAAGAGCCCTGAGTCAATCACAACGCAGGAGCCCTGAGCCAATCACAGCGCAGGAGCCCTGAGCCAATCACAGTGCAGGAGACCTGAGTCAATCACAGCGCAGGAACCGCAAGCCAATCAGAGGCTATGGACTGACGTCAGCTGGCCACGGATTGGCTCACGGTTCCTGCGCGGTGATTGGCGCAAGGCTCCTGGGCGGAGATCGGCACACAGCTCCGGAGCTGTGATTCGCTGCTGGGCTCCTGGGCTGTGAGCAGTGCGGTTGCTAGCTCGGTTTTGAAATAAGAAAATGCAGCATACTGAATACAGTGGTGGGTACCAGACAGCGGGGATGGCGGATACAAAGAAGGTATGCCTTATTTTTGGGGAAATGGTATATAAGGCGCAACGTACTATAAACCGCACTTTTGATTGCTTAAAAAATCATAGGCTTTTAGGTGTGCATTATAGTGCGGAAAATATGGTATTTCTAGAAGACCCCTGTTCCCCGGTGCAGTTTGTTTAAAAAACAAACAAACACACAGGTCTAACTCCCCTTTCCTGGGTCCAGCGCTGAGTCTACCGACATATGTGATTGTCTGTAGAGCTGACGTCACGTCAACATTGCTGCAGCCAACGAGTGGGGTCTTGTGCCATCAACTCAGGTAGGCCTAGTGTGCCCAGTTATTGGTATAAGGCTAGCTTCATACCTGCAGTTGGTCCTGATCAAGACACAAACGGGTGCATCTGCATCCGCTGACGCACTTACAAACGCATGCCACCACAGCATTTGTTTGAGAGAGATATCCAGGCATGCCGAAACTGTTCTAAGCATGCTCAAACTTGTCTGGGCATGCTCCGCGTCAACAACTGATCCGGCTTGGCCACATTCATCTGTGGCTGGATGCGGCGCAATGCATGCATTGTGTCCGGCCAGGTAAAAATATGCTCCTGGGGGTTGGTGGCAGCCCGTCGCTGCCTGTTGTATCCGGCTGGATACAAAAATACAGCGAAGCCCACGTCAAATTTTTTTCTGAAAAATCCAAAAAACAATATGAATGAGAGGGACTACATCTTTATTAACCCCTCGACCATGGTCGTTGGGTTAATAAAGATGCAGTCCCTTTTTATAGGATTGTTTAATGGATTTTTCAGAAAAATGAATGAAGAATGAAGTGGGCTTCGCAGTCTTTTTGTATGCCAGCCGGATACAGCAGGCGGCAACGGGCTGCCCCCAACCCCCAGCTGACTATTTGTACCTGCCTGTGTATAGCAATATTGGGAAGCCCTTATTTTTTATTATTTCATGAATTTCATGAAAAAAAATGCGTGTGGCTCCGCGCGATTTCTATATTCCAGCCAGGTAGGCAGCTGGAGGCTGGCATCCGCAGCGCAGGGAAGCCCAAGCCTTCTGGGCATTCCCCGCTGTGAATGGCAGCCCGCAGCCGCCCCAGAAGATGGCGCGTTCATTGAAGCGCCATGTTCTGGCGCTGAACCCAGCTCATCCAGGGCCCTGGTGCGTTGGCTCACTGGGTAATAAAGGGGTTAGGGCCAGCTTTGTATTATCAGCTGGCCCTAAGCCTGAAATTTATGAGGTCACACCAATATTAGACATGCCCCCATGAATTTCTATTAAATTGTTTAAATAAAAACGCAACACCAAGAAAAATTATTTTTATTTGAAAAAAAAAGCAAAAGCACACTTAGGGACTCCATCTTTATTTAAAAAAAATCCTCTTCCATCCGCCGCAGTCCATAAACGCAATCTCAGCACTGCTACATCGCTCTGCATAGACACACATATCTATGCAGAGGGAGAGCAGGCTACGAAATGACTACAACAGTCATGTTTCACCTCAGGTCATAGCTCAGGATATGACCTCGGGTGAACCCTGCTGTTACAGCCTTCCTGAAGACTGCCGCCGCCCGCCAGAGATTGCAGAGCAGCGGCAGAGCAGTGAATAAACCGGAAGTTAATGCGTTTATGGACTAAGGCGGACGGAAGAGGATTTTTTTAATACAGATGGAGTCACTAAATGTCTTTTTTGCTTTATTTCTAATAAAAAAAAATTTCTCTGTGTTGTGTTTTTTTTTACATAATTTACTAGAAATTCATGGCGGTAATGTCTACCATTGGCGTGACCGCCATGAATTTCAGGCTTAGGGCCAGCTGATAATACAAAGCTGGCCATAACCCCTTTATTACCCAGTGAGCCACAGCACCAGGGCCCTGGAAGAGTTGGGTTCAGCGCCAGAACATGGCACTTCAATGAATGCGCCATTTTCTGGGGCGGCTTCGGGCTGCCATTCACAGCGGGGGGTGCCAGGAAAGCTTGGGCCTCCCTGCGCTGCGGATTCCAGCCCTCAGCTGCCGAGCTGTACCTGGCTGGACATAAAAATTGTGCGGAGCCCCATGCATTTTTTAAAATTATTTCATGAAATTCATGAAATAATAATTAAAAAAAAAAGGGGCTCCCCTATATTGTTGTGTCTGACCAGGTACAAATAGGCACCTTGGGGATGGTGGCAGCCCGTCGCTGCCTGCTGTATCCGGCTGGATACAAAATTACGGCGAAGCCCACGTCAATTTTTTTCTGAAAAATCCAAAAAACAATATGAATGAGAGTGACTGCATCTTTATTAACCCCTCGACCATGGTCGATGGGTTAATAAAGATGAAGTCCCTTTTTGTAGGATTGTTTAATGGATTTCTCAGAAATATTTTGACGTGGGCTTCGCCGTCTTTTTGTATGCCAGCCAGATACAGCAGGCGACAATGGGCTGCCCCCAACCCCCAGCTGACTATTTGTGACTGCCTGGACACAGAAATATCAGGAAGCCCTTATTTTTTATTACCGTATTTCATGGATTTCATGAAATAATAAAAAAAAAAAAAAAATGCGTGTGCCTCTGTGCGATTTCTATGTCCAACCAGGTACAGCTAGGCAGCTGGGGGCTGGAATCCGCAGCGAAGGGAGACCCAAGCCTTCTGGGCACCCCCCCGCTGCGAATGGCAGCACGCAGCCGCCCCAGAAAATGGCGCGTTCATTGAAGTGCCATGTTCTGGCGCTGAACCCAACTCTTCCAGGGCCCTGGTGAGGTGGCTCACTGGGTAATAAAGGGGTTAGGGCCAGCTTTTTGTTATCAGCTGGCCCTAAGCCCGAAATTAAACAATTTAATAGAAATTCATGGGGGTTACGCCAATATTAGACACGCCCCCCATGAATTTCTATTAAATTGTTTAAATAAAAACACAACACCAAGAAAAATTATTTTTATTTGAAAAAACAAAACAAAACCACAATTAGGGACTCCATCTTTATTTTAAAAAAATCCTCTTCCGTCCGACGTAGTCCAATTCAGGGTTCTTCTTTAGCTCTGCTACATCTCTGGTAGAGAACCTCCACCAGAGATGTAGCAGAGCTGTGCACTCTGGCGTGGGAAAGTTCTTGTCAGTTCATGCAGGCAAGCATGAACTTACATGAACCCTGCCAGGCCAGCATCGCTATTTCAAATTAACAGCTGACCTGAGTCAGCTGTTCATTTGAAAATCCCAGTGGGAAGGCATCAGAGACAGAAAACCAGATTAAACCAGATTCTCCCAGATTGCCCCAGAGTTCAAACCGGATTCTCCTGGATTGAACTGGTCCGGTGCAATTCGGCGCTCCATAACATGGGGCTCTATGATGCCGGATTGCTCCAGACCTGGGCAATCCGTGAGAATCCGGTTTGAACTGCAGGAGTAGACTCCCGCGACAACTGACGTCACCACAGGTCCTATCAGCAAGAGGACCTTGCCGGAAAGGTTAAAATAGACATTTTTATGTTTTGGACACTTTCTTTAAAGGGAACCTGTCACCTCATTTTAAGCCCCTACACTATCTCTAGCTGTCCCTACACCTTCCTAGCAGCTCCCTATCTCTCCCTTTCTTATCTAAAGTGACTCTATTAAACATGTGTAAATTAAGTCTGAACTTACTGCAGTCCCCGTGGTTAGGGGACTGGGTAGGCGTGGCCACGCTTCCACAGCACTCCTCCATGTTGTAATGCACGCCCCGCTGGGCGGCATTATTCAGGGCCCTCTCTGCCCCCATGTCTTTGTAATCTGCCGCCATGTTTGTAGTTCTAAGCACCGGCCGGACGTCACTTCCGGCGCGGTGCATTATGGGGCCGGTCACGTGATCGGCCCTAGTGCATTATGGGGCCGATCACGTGATCGGCCCGGCTCCGCGCATGCGCAATGCGCTTACTGAAGCCGGGCCGGTCACGTGATCGGCCCCATAATGCACTAGGGCCGATCACGTGACCGGCCCCATAATGCACCGCGCCGGAAGTGACGTCCGGCCGGTGCTTAGAACTACAAACATGGCGGCAGATTATAAAGACATGGGGGCAGAGAGGGCCCTGAATAATTCCGCCCAGCGGGGCGTGCATTACAACATGGAGGAGTGCAGTGGAAGCGTGGCCACGCCTACCCAGTTCCCTAACCACAGGGACTGCAGTAAGTTCAGACTTAATTTACGCATGTTTAATAGGGAGACTTTAGATAAGAAAGGGAGAGATAGGGAGCTGCTAGGAAGCTGTAGGGACAGCTAGAGATAGTGTAGGCACTTAAAATCAGGTGACAGGTTCCCTTTAAGTAAAAGAAAGTGTCCAAAATATAAAAATGTCTATTTTAACCTTTCCGGCAAGGTCCTCTTGCTGATAGGACCTGTGGTGACGTCAGTTATCGTGGGAACTCCGGTCATGTTACCGGAGTTCCCGCAATATCTGACGTCACCACAGGTCCTATCAGCAACAGGACCTTGCCGGAGCCATCGGTGGACCGCCAGACAGGTGAGCATACATTTTTTTTTTAACACTTTATTTTACTTAATAGCTGTTCATTTTGGCTGAAAATGCGGCAGATGCGGTTTTCTGACCGCATCTGCTGCATTTTCGAACCAAAATCGAACAGCTTCTAGAACTGCCGAATTTGAACTAAATTGTTCGAATTCGGCGAATGACTCAAACACTGCCAAAAACAACTCAAATTTGAGATTGGCGAACAATTCGAGTCGAACATCGCTCATTTCTAGAGAGCAGGAAGTTCAGTTCAGCTCCTGAGAGGGCTGTGAAGAGTTCAGCTCCTGAAAGGGCTGTGAAGAAGACCTGGGTGTAAAGAAGCTGTGCTAAGCTCATCCCAAGGTCCACTGATGAGTTCCAGGCCTAAGGCTAGGGTCTGAGGAAAGGAGAGGAAGAAACACACCTGGAGGCTGAGCAGCACTGTGCTCTCCCCAAAGAACAAGCACATAGAACGGATACCGGAGTCCGAGACTGTGCAGAGACACACATCCCAGCAGTCAATACCGGAAGGTGGGGGTTTCAGATTCCCAGCCACACTGTCCCAAAACACAGCAACGCATAGACTCCAGCAAAACTGACACCCAGGTGCCGGGTAGAGAAAGTGAAGGACTCGAGTTGCCTGTTATATTGGTACCCCGCAGGAAGAGACAGGGCCGTCAACCTAGCTTAAGCAACTGCAGGAGCCAAATTTCTGAACACAATCCCTGACTACGTCCCTCCATCACTAATACACCTGCCCTGTGGACCCTCAGCTCTACCCGAGTTGCCTGTTATATTGTACCCTGCAGAAAGAGACTAGCTGAAGCAACTGCAGGAGCCAAATTACAAGCTCTGCAAGGGAGCCAAAAACCTGGCCGGGTGAGAATATCCCCAAGTTGCTCTCCAGACTCCGTGGACAACTTTTACTATCTGCTCTAGTAAAAGTGACTGAGAAAACTACAACAGTGAGTCTGCTTGTTAATTGAGCCTGTTGCCTATAATCCACAGCAGAGACTTCCACCTGCAGAGCCGCCGACTACCAGGACAACAAGCACTGCTGGAGAAACTGTAGCGACAAAGTAAGTGAACTGCACTTAACACAATCTCTCACCAGGCTCACCTGCCCTGGGGATGTGGTGCCCCTGCGACCAGGGTGGCCACATAGGGAACTGCAGCCAGGTGGGAGGAAAAGACAGTTTGTACACTAAACACCCTCACAGACATCTCACACACCACTAGGAGGCAGCACCCAACCCGGAGCCTGGAACTCTAGGTGGGCAAGGGTTGGTGGGTTTAGAGGACAGTGGGTGGGAATGCATGTAGGTCAGGTGACAGAAGGTACAAGTAGAGGAAGAGGAGGAGGAAGGAGTTAGTAGGCCAAGGGTGCCGAGCTGTAAAGACAAGAGCAGACAGAAAGACACACACGTCCTGGTGGGATTGGGCTGGATGGAGATGCAGAATCCACAGCGTCAGAGAAACCATGGAGAGAAAGCTCGTCCATAGCCAGCATCCCAGGGAAGTGTGAGGAAAGAGACGGACCAGCAGTACTGGGTCTGAGGAACACAGCAGCATCGACCAACTACAGGCGGAGTAGTCTTCCCTATTGAAGCTGGAGTCACACGGGTTAGAAGGAGCCTGATAGTGCCTTGCGGGAGAGGGCTATTGCAGGCTAGGCACACAGCAGAGTGTCGGCTCTGACGGGGACCGAAGATTCACCCGGTATCCCCAGATTCATCGACGGGGAGCTCCAATTCTAAGTTGGAGTTCCCACACCAAGGATAGGAAGCACAGTAGCAACCACGAGGACCCACAGGGGTCTGAGCTGCCGTTATACTGTCCGGAGACACACAAAGAGAGAGAGGAACCACAGCCTGGTAAGGACCTAGAAGGAGTGAGGGTTCTCAGAGTGACAACCTGGCTGCAGTGGGTTTAGTGAAAACCGGAGTAAAGTGACTGTACCTTGTGTTAAGAAGTGAACTGTACTAAGAACTGCTGTAAACTGCTTGAAGAGAACTGAAAAGTAAACTCGGTGAACCCTGCCTGTGTGTCCGTGTTTGATTCCAGGGATAAAGAACTGTTTTCATACCTTTAATTCCTGTCAGAAGCAGCCCAACCCGCAGCGAGCTCATCCATCTGGCTGCAGCCCATCCATCCTCCTGGCAGAGAAGAGCTGCAGTGGTGGTGTGGCGCCCCTGTGTCCAGGAGGCCACAAAGGGAACTGCAGCCAGGAAGGTAGGAAAGACAGTTGAACCCCAACACCCTCACAGCCCACACAACCCACATACCAGTAGAGGGCAGCACCCAACCTGGAGCCTGGAACTCTAGGCAGGCAAGGGGTGGTGGGTTTAGAGACAGTGAGTGGGCCAACACGTAGGTCAGGTGACAGAGGGTAGATATAGAGCAGGGGGAGGAGAAAAGAGTCAGTAGGCCGGTGTATGGCTGAGCAGCAAAGACAGAGGCACATGTCCTGGAAGAGTGGGGTGGAAGGAGCGCAGAATCTGGAGAGCCAGTGTGAGCCACAGAGAGAAATCCCATCCGGAGCCAGCACCCCAGGAGTGTGAGGGACGAGAGGACCAGTGACACTGGGTCCTAGAACCACGGCTGAGACGGCAGACTGCAGGCGGAGTAGCCCTCCTAATTGAACCCAAAGACACGGTTAGAAGGAGCCTGGTAGAGCCTCACCCAGGAGGACTATTGGCGGCTAGGCTAGCAGCAGAGTGTCGGCTCTGCAGGGCACCGTTGCTTCACCCGGTATCCCCAGATAACCGACGGGGGACTCTAGCTACACGTTAGGGTTCCCACCCCAAAGGACAGGCAGCTCAGTGACAATCCAGAGGACCCACGGGGGCCCGAGTCACCGCCATACTGTCCGGAAACGCACAACAAGTGAGAGAGAGAGAGAATCAGAGCCTGGAAAGGACAGAGAACGAGTGAGGGGTCATAGAAAGGAACAACCTGGCTGCAGGGAGTAAAGGGACCTGGAGGGGAGAAGTAAAGACTGTGAATTGTGACTGTGAACTGTAACTGAAAAGCTGAGAAGTAAACACAGTGAACCCTGACTCCGACTCCCTTGCATGTCTCTGCCTGCACATGATTCCCTCCAAACAGGTCTGCAGAAGATCACAACCTGGAGAGCCACAGCTTGTCAGGTCCGAACGCTGAAGGAGGATTTCTGCAGCATCAGGACAGTAAGTGCACTGCACCCGGCACCAGCCAGCATCATACCCTACACTATTGACTTCATCATCACTGCCCTGGGGAACCTAGTTCTACCTGTGGAAACTATTCCATCCTAGCTGCCATCACATCATCCCCGGAGGTTCTGCAGCAGCGGTGATCCCAATACTGACCACACATCGTGGGTGGCGTCACAACTGACATTATCCCCTGTAAATATTTCCCTTTTCACTGCCAGGCCAGGGACACGGTCCGGACCAGGACCACCCATGACATCCCCAGTAGCAGACCCGGTCCGATACCGAGTACCCGTCCCAATGGGCTCGACATAACCTGGCGTCACGAACAGGATGTACCGCTCCAAAAGGAATTGGACCTTGTGTGCCTAAAGAACGTGTTCTGCACTTTCCCGCCAAAATCTGGGCTTAATGGCGGCCATAGAAGCCTAACGCCATGTGCAGAGGAGGCGTGCCCGGACCCCCTATCATGGGCCGGCCTGGTCTAAGGCGCGAAAAGAAGAACCCGCCCTGGCTCCCATTAACTCCGGGGGAGCCAGCCATCAATCCTAAAGAAGAGCCTCCGCCCTTAGACCCACCTATCCATGAGAAGCTGGCGGAGATGAACAAGAAATTCGTCATCAGGAAAAGGCTGGACGGAAAACCGGAAGAGAAGCAGTCACCATTGCAGTACACGAGAACGGAAGCAGAGGACGCCGAGGAGAGCGCTACAATCGGAAGATCTACAGTGATCCCGGAGGGCTCACGGAGCGAATCGGTGGAGGAGCCCGGCCAGGGAAAGAGCTCTAGTGACCGAGGCAGAATGGCAGAAGGCGGAAGAGAGCGTCCGAATGTCCGAGACATCCGGAGAGGTGTGCTGCGGCTGCTACCTCAGCAGATGACCCGTGTTCATACAGAGCGAGCAACATACCCGGATCCACGTTGATGTACGGCATACTTACCAGACCTCATCCACGCAACCCGGCTGGGTTAGCGTTCCAAATAGTCGCACGGAGCGCGAGGAAGAATACCGCACTGCGACCCTGGTGGATGTATCAGTGCCTGACACTGCACCGCGCCTCGCTGTAAGAGAGACTGACCCGCTCGGAGCCTTGCCGGAGGGATGCCTGCCATTACCAGAGCCCCTGATACCAGCACCTATGACGACTGAGGTGAGAGGGGAGCAGCTCCGCTGCTGGTGGGAGAGAGACGAGACTAGCAATGATATGATTGGCTTCTTAGGAGACCCCGGTGGCCCGGTAGGCCCTGCAGAGATTGTAACACGGGAGGAATACCTTAAGCAATGCGTGCGTAAATGGAAGAAAGAGGAACTAGAAAGGCAAGTCCAAAAACAGATTATAGCTCGCGCCAAAGAAGCTAAGAACCTGGCTAGACGAGATAAAGAGGTACAGAAATCCCCAAGACATGAAGGGCGGATTGTAAAAATCATTGAGGAGAGGGCCTTCGCATTCGCTAGAGAACCAGATGCAGAAAGGGATGTCTTCATCAATAGGAGAGAGGTAGAAGAGCACCTGCCTTCAGATAACCCGGACAGGAGAGTGACAATCGGTGAATGGGTGTCGTACCATGTAGTACAAGGAGAACGCGGCCTATATGGTGTAAACGTCAAAAGACTTTACCTAGATGCATCAGAGGAAGATGAGATTCCTGCCTTGGAAGATCCAGAGCCAGTTGCTTGCCAGCTTTACCAACGTACACGGATTCTGCAACTAACACGGATCCTGTAATCATCCTCGAGACAGCTGCAGTAACGTCAACAGTAGACGCTGCTACTTAGACTCCAGAGACTTATCTGCTAGTTAATGCGTTGCAGGAATTAGAGATGTACCCGCGACGGCGAACACCGCAGACGCTACCCTGGAAGCAGAAGAAGTAAAAACCTGGATTCTACAGAAGAAACTGTAAGTGTGAATGTGACGTAACCCTTGCTGTCCCCATCCCAATCCTGAATGAATGTTAGCTTTCCCTTGTCTGTCTTATATGTTTAATGGACAATTGCTACCACGAACAATGAGCTGGTACGAACCTCGCGTGTTCCCCTTTGGTTTTAAAACCAGTTTTGCACTTCAGAGACTGTGCACTAAACGGCAGAGTGCTTGCGAGGTATTGAAGCACTTGTGCCTGTGAACTTTGAACTCTTTTTGAACTACGTGAGACTTTGAGACTTTTTGAATTTTTGAAACTTTGAACTTTTGCACTTTTTGAGAAAACCAGAACTTTTATACTTTTGCTAGAAAGTAATGCCTTTTAAGTGTTTTAACAGAGTAAAATGAATGCGTTGTAGCATTAGACCCGGCTAAAGGTCTAGAAGGTGGCAAAGTTAATGCACCCATGGCACTTGTGAATAGTTAAGTATGTAAGGGTTAAAAGAACTCGTACCTCCCGGACGGGAAGAAACCAAGAATGCTTAATGTTGAATGTTGAATAAAAATAAAAATGTTTTCAGGGGGATCCATGCCGGGATTAGCAGACCCGGTCCTGTACCGAGTACCCTGTCCCAATGGGCTCGACAGTCGTCCCATCACTGACCACAAACCGTGGGTGGCGTCAGACAAACTGTATCCTTTGTATATATCCCTTTTACTTGTGAGAACCCGGGACACGGTCGGACCAGGACCTCGTGACATCCCTAGCAGTGACCTGGTCCGGTACCGAGTACCCCGTCCCAGTGGGCTCCAAAGGGGCCCTCATCCCTACCTGAGGAGGGCTTACCATCCACGCTGCCCCAAGTCACCATCCCCAGCAGGAATACGGCAGCGGTGGTTCTACTAACCACATACCCCGAGTGGACGTCATGACAAATCTCCTTGTAAATACTCCCTTTTTTTGCCGCAACTGGGACGACAAGGCGTGACACTCTGACATCCCCCGTGAGACAGTATAGACCTGGTCTCAAGTCCCTAGTGTGCGAAATTGCATTGCAGTCTCTTTGGCATGGCTTGCTTACACGTCTGTAGAGAATTCCGACTGTGGCTGTGATATCTGGACGAGTTGTGGTTGCTATGTACAGAAGCGCCCCCAGTACTTGTCTGTAGCTCTCATTGCTTCTGTGGGTAACAGATCTTCTCCTTCCAACTTTAAGTAGGACGGATTCATTTTTGTTGACCTTACATCCGATAGCTCTTTTTCCTTGTGGTAGCTCCATAAACCTTCCATGTCTGGAGTTGGTGAAGGGACTCCATCTCTTCATTAGCAGCATTTATCCACTTCTGCTTCTCATGGATAGACAGTTTTTGCATCTCTTGCCATGATTGTGGCTCTGGTTCAGGTAGTGATCTGACCATATAAGAAAGGACGTCTAGCTGGGATACCTGTGTTTGGTCTTTCTGATCTCCTGACTGGAGGTTGACTTGGTTCTTCTGTTTCTTCCTTGCTGGCTTCAGAGCTTATCCAGACTTCATTGTTTTCCTTTTTGGTGTCTGGGTTTGGTGATTGAGATTCTTATTCTTGTTTCATGGGTTGAATAACTGGTGTAACTTCATGGAATTTGAGTGATACAGTTTCCATCAATCACTACATCTCTGCTAATTGTTACTGTGTTGGTCTCAGGGAGCAGGATTCTGTATCCCTTTTGAGTTTCACTATAGCCACTGACTCGCCCTGAGGGCCGGGTATCTCAGCTCTCAGATGGTTTCAGTCTGTCTGGGATGTCACGGGTGGCTGTCTGAGCCCGTGGCCCTGGTCGTCAGTTAAAATAAAGGGGGTTAAAATAAAGTATATACAAAGTTTGTCGTGACGCCACCTGCAATATCTGGTGATGCTCACTAGCGCCGCTACAATCATCCGGAGGTCGTTGGTAATGCGGCTGTGTTAGAATAGTCCTGCGCAGGCAGGACTGGGACCTCCGGGGCAGCATTTCTGTAAGGAAACAGTTTATGCAAGAAAGGAATGCAGCAGAGTCGACATCTCACTTCACCGGGTACTTTTACTGGAAAACTTTCTCTCATCAATACAGTCTTTCAGTAGCAGTAGATGTTACTTGGCAAACGGCTACGGGTGCTGCAAGTGGAATTTCTGGCTGATAGATGGATCCCTCACTATGTATCGTTCCCGTTCCTTTCTTTCCTTTGCCTCCCAGTGGCTTGTGAAATCTGATCCCATATAGTGGATCAGACCTCCTGCTTTCTCTTTTTCTCCTCTCCCTTCTACCGTCAGGTGAACCTTCTTTTGGACTCTGGCAGCTCTTCTGCTACTCCTGGCTCCCCTCTTTCTGGGATCTTTGGGAGTCAGAGGGTACATAAAGATACCTCTGTTCCTTGGATTGTCTGTGAGCCTTAAAGAACTCACAGGTGCGGGCTCCGGTACCAGGTTCCTTTCCTGGGGCAAACTCTTGGACACTCTATTTCCCCACAGAGTGAACTCTTGCCTCTCAGCTACCACTCTCTCGCTTTCTTCTGATTCTGGGATCTGTACTTCTTTTCCAGGGCCCCTCAGCTGAGGAGACCCTCTTTGCTTCCTTCCAGGCCGGCTGCCTGGCTCCAACTCTCTCACCAGCCACTCTCCAACTCCATCACTAGTTCCCCTGGAGGTCACTATCATCCCCTCCCAGGGTCCCTCCTACCTACTGACGTAGTGTGTGGGTGTGGGTTCTAGGGTTCCACCTACTGGCCGTAGTTCCTCTTGCAGTGGAGTAACTACACGCTTTTCTGGGTGTAGTACCCATTTTGTGGCACCTACATAGTGGGGCGCCACATACCCCCTTGATGAAATATGCATCACATTGCGCATCGGAAGTGAAAAATATTTTATAATCAATAAATACCAACGGGTAACTGATATACAATTCAAAATAGTTGGGTTTCTTCCTGTTTCCGTGAGGCGCATATCTTTCAACGGTAAACATATAAAAACACAAACATTATTACTCTGGCTCAACGGGACCAGTACTAAGCATGCCGCTCTTCATCACACATTATCAGGGAAGGGACAGTTCAATAAAAAGTCTATGGGGTCGTAGAGACACATTCTTCATTCAGGAAAAAGGGCTAGTGCAAAAGTTGGGGCTATTTACAGCGGAACAATGTCTCACCGCGGGAGTCTATTGTTTGAAGTGGCATTGTTAATCAATACGGGTGATTCTAATGAAGACCATCCCAATGGGGCAGGGTATCTGTCGAGCCCACTGGGACGAGGGTACTCGGTACCGGACCGTGTCTGCTATGGGGGAAGTCACGGGTGGTCCTGGTCCGGACCGTGTCCCGGGCCCTGGCAAATAAAAGGGTGTATTTACAGGGGAGAATAGTCTATCGTGACGCCACCCACTATATGCGGCCAGTTAGGGGGCCGACGCTGCTGCAGAACCTCTGGGGATGATGTAGTGGCAGCATAGATGGTATAGTTCCAGTGGGTAGAACTGTATTCCCCGGGGCAGTGATGGTATAGTCTATAATGGATATAAATGGTGGAGACGGGGGTTAAAGAACACACACGCACGTTTTGTAGTCAAAGGTGCAATTCTCCTTTTCTCCTGATGCTGCAGCTTCTTCTAATCTGTGTGCAGAGCTGGCAGGCTTGTAGCTCTGCAGGTGGGAGCTCTCTGCTGCTGGATGTAGGGCAAAAGTTGCAATCAATACACAGACTCACAGTTTTGCTGTTTTCCAAAGCTTTACTGCAGATGTTGTTGCAGATTATTGTCCACGGAGTCTGTAATGGGGCTAAGCTCTCTTCCCACCCTGTCCAGGTCATCAGCTTCCTCGTGCTGCGCTGTGTGTGTGTGTCCTGAGCTGCTGCTTCTAGCTGAGCTGCTGGGACTTCTCACTCTTTCTCTGTGTTCTGCTGGTACCACTTGGCTAGGCAACTTGAGTCCTCTGTGCTGTGCTGACCCCTCCGTGTTGCTTTGCACTGGTACTATGGGCATCTAGAAATCCTACTGTTCCTGGATTCACTGTGCTGTGGGTGCCAGACACAGTACCGGATCCGGTGTCCATTCTGTGCGCTCTTCTGGGGCAAGTGAAGGTATCACTCCAGCTCCCAGACGTGTTCCTCGGTCTGTAGTTCTCCTGTTCCTCCGACCCTTGCTGGGCCTGCACTGAGCTAACTCTGCTCTAGCTGTGCTCTTCACAGCACTGATCCATGCTGAACTGAGCTCTCCCTCATGAGCAGGAGTATTTAAGAGAGCAGGTTGTGCTCCCCCTCCTGGCCCAGAGGTGCTAGTGTTTGTCAGTGTGTAGTGGGGAGAGAACCCATGTGATGTTATTGTGGCACATTAACCCATGGGGTGCCACATATCGTTCATATGTCACCTGCTCACCTCTGTAAATATCGCGTCGGGGATGTCCTTTTCTTAGGAATGACTCAACATCCCGCCAGGAGAAGAAAATATCGTCCATCTCTCCGGGTTCTCTCAGAAAACCCCAACTGTCCTCGTGATACACTGAAACAACAGTCCCAACCTTGCGCAGCTCCATGGGTAGTGGGGGTTGAGCATGGGCCTCATCATGCAGTCTCCTCGTGGCCTGCTCTCTCTTGTGCCAGTCCTCCCTCCGGCGCTGCCTCGCAACCTCTTCCCTGTCGCTCTGGGTCGGCCGGGCGCTTGGTAGCGACTGGTACTGTGGGGGTGGTGAAGTGTTGCTGCTTGAAAGCCGGGGTGCTGCGACACCAAGAATGGTGGGAACTCCTTGGCGATGTTGCTGCTAGGTGGTCCACCACGCTGCCTCCAGGGTGCTCCCTCTCGAGGCTCCATCGGTTCCTTGAAGTCATCTGGTTCCTTGTAGAACTCCTCCACCTCGACGTCTGGCGCTGTGGGGGTTAGTGCTGCCTCCAGCCGGAGACAGCTGCTGGCCCGGGATGGTAGTGGTGTTGGGGGCTCCGTTTGAGTTTCCGCGTCCCGGGTCTGAACGGGTGGTGGGAGGGAGGCACGGTACTCCTCTACCGCTCGTGCTGCGACTGCTGCTTCCCGCGCCTCACAGGCCGTCCTCCGAACCGATAGCTCAAAGGTCCGCTCAGCGCTCCACCGCCGGCACACCCACATGAGCGTCTGCTCCATCTCCTGCCGGAGCCGGTTGACTGCATCCCCTTCGACGGTGAGTAGGGACGCTGCTGATGGGTTGCCCTGCTCGGCGCGAGTCTGCTCCTCCAGATAGCGGACTGCGTCTCTCCACCGTGGTGCTGCCATGCTGCCGGGTAGGAAGGAGTCTGATGGCATCTGTCCTTCTTTTCCGGTTTGTACAGCCATGGGCGGGCACTCCCTGGATACTTCCTGTGGGCTGCCCTCCTGATTGATTGATGACAATCGGGGCGGCCACACTTTTTGGCACCTCTGTCTAGGCCCTCCTTCTTCTAGGGGCTGAGGCACGCCCGCCGGCCTGCACATGGTGTCTAGTTCATGGCGTCGGCGCCATCTTGGGTCGCCATACTATAATGGCGGGAACCCATTTCGGCACCGTGCAGCGGCAGAAAAAGTCAATTTTAAAGTCCAAGTTCAAAGGCGCACAGTACCTGGTGGTACCGGGCACGATATCCTGTTTGTGACGTCAGAATTGATTCGCCCCCAGGGTCAGGTACTCAGCTCTCAGGCGGTTTCAGTCTGTCTGGGATGTCACGGGTGGCTGCCTGAGCCCATGGCCCTGGTCGTCAATTAAAATAAAGGGGGTTAAAATAAAGTACGATATATACAAAGTTTGTCGTGATGCCACCTGCAGTATCTGGTGATGCTCACTAGCGCCGCTACAATCCTCTGGTGGTCGTTGGTAATGCGGCTGTGTTGGAATAGTCCTCCGCAGGCAGGACTGGGACCTCCGGGGCAGCGTTTCTGTAAGGAAACGGTTTATGCAAGAAAGGAATGCAGCAGACTCGATATCTCACTTCACCGGGTACTTTTACTGGAAAACTTTCTCTCATCAATACAGTCTTTCAGTAGCAGTAGATGTTACTTGGCAAACGGCTACGGGTGCTGCAAGTGGAATTTCTGGCTGATAGATGGATCCCTCACTGTGTATCGTTCCTGTTCCTTTCTTTCCTTTGCCTCCCAGTGGCTTGTGAAATCTGATCCCATATAGTGGATCAGACCTCCTACTGTCTCTTTTTCTCCTCTCCCTTCTACCCATCGGGTTAACCTTCTTTTGGGCTCTGGCAGCTCTTCTGCTACTCCTGGCTCCCCTCTCTCTGGGATCTTTGGGAGTCAGAGGTGTACATAAAGATACCCCTGTTCTTCGGATTGTCTGTGAGCCTTAAAGAACTCACAGGTGCGGGCTCCGGTACCCGATTCCTTTCCTGGGGCAAACTCTTGGATACTCTATTTCCCACGAGAGTGAACTCTTGCCTCTGAGCTACCACTCTCTCGCTTTATTCTGTTTCTGGGATCTGTACTTCTTTTCCAGGGCCCCTCAGCTGAGGAGACCCTCTTTGCTCCCTTCCAGGCCGGCTGCCTGGCTCCAACTCTCTCACCAGCCACTCTCCAACTCCATCACTAGTTCCCCCTGGAGGTCACTATCTATCCCCTTCTAACTTTATCTACAACATACAAATCTAGCAACTAAACACTCATTTACAGGAATTGTTGCACTAAACATATTCCAATAGTATCATTTTTTTAGACCATTCTGGGGGTGGGTAGGTGTCACTCTGTGTGACATGCACTGTGTGGCTATCATAATGTATGAGGGGCGCATTGGGAGCAATAAAATATGTGAGGGGGCACTTTGGGGCGGCATAATATATGAGAGGCAATATAATGGTATAAAAAGTATGAGTGGCAATATGTGGACAGGATAATGTGTGTTTGTGTTAAAGGTACTGTAAGGTCATCCTATTATAGGGGAATCTTTGGGACATCATATTTTACAGAGATGAATTGTGGGGTCATCATACTGCGGTAGGACACATCATACTGTATGAGGATCATGAATCTATTATTGCAGTATGTAGCAACACTAAGGCCGGTTTCACACCACGGTTTATCTGATCCGAAGCTGCCCGGTGAGCCCCGGATCAGATTTCGGACCCATAGTATTGCCATGGGGCCGGATGTCAGTTATTTGCCATCCGGTTTCCATCTGTCTGGGAGGATCCGGGGGAATACAGATTATTCTCCCGTACACAAAAACGCTGCTTGGGGGAAAAATTGCCACAAATCGGGTCCTCCCGGATCCGGAGCGCCCTAATGGGGGTCTATGGCGCCGGATCCAAAATGCTGGGTGCTGGAGTTTAGCAGCGAGTGCTGCTAAACTTCAGCACCAGGAGCTCTCCCCTGCAGAGATTTCAGGACCACGACTAGCTCCCTGATCTTGCCGCGGTGTGAAACCGCCCTAAGGCACACTAGTTTTGTGTGAAAACACAAAAAGAACCATAAGGCCACGTGCACACTTTGAGTATTTCGAGAGTTTTTAACCTCAGGATTTGTAGCCAAAACCAGGAGTGGAGCAATCCAGGGGCGGACCTACCGTGGTGCAGCTGCACCAGGGCCCCAACCGGCTAGGGGGCTCCTCAAAGCTCCAGCAGCGGGTCCCCCCCACCCTTGCACGGGCCCCTGCCTCCACTGCTCTGGGTGTAACAATCACAGTTGCAGCAGTCGGGACTGAGACTGGGCCTGGGAGTGCAGGGGGCGCACCAACCTCAGCTGTTGGAGCTGCTCGGGCTGCCTGGGGAGCGCACTGTGGATTTGAATGTAACTATTCTCCCGCCCGGCTGCTCGCAGATCATATCAGCAGCTGCAGACAGGCCCCCTGCACACTGTGTGGACGGGGTCCGTAGAGGGACCCTTCACCTGCTCCTTCAGCCTCCCGGAGAGCAGCAGCTTGTGGATGGACTAGACCTCAGAAGATGCCGGTAAGCAGGAGGTCATTAATCATGGTGTGGGGCAGCAGGACGCTCCTCAATTCGGTCAGGGTCTGCTCTGCTGAGGATCAGAGTGATGGTGGGGTTACACGTCCCGATATCGCGGCGATATTGGAGGCAACGGCGCGGAGCGCGCATTTTTCAGCCCTTTTCCCGATATCGCATCGGCGGTTTACACGCTGCGATATCGGAAACAACGTCCCTCCGATGTGTACGCCCACCAACCCAGTAACGACCATTTAACATGGTAGTTAATGGGTGAGTTGCGAGTACAGATCGGAGTTGGGCTGTCACACACTGCGATGCTGCTACAACGGCCATGCGATATCGGGGAGTTGAATAGCTCTGCTATTCAACTCCGATATCGTTTTGACATCGTTCCAGCATCGCGTTGTACGCTCAAACCGTACAACGCGCACACGATATCGGGTCCAACTCCCGAACCACGTGACTTTTTGTCGGAGTTGGGTCGGAGTTGGACGCCGATATCGCGGCGTGTAAACCCACCATGAGTGATTGCAGGAGTCTGTGGCAGATCAGGTCGGGCTGTCAGTGCTGGATTATCAGCTCCAGCATCACCCGACCTACAGGAAAGAGCAGACTCCTGCAATAAATCACTATGACCCCAGCAGACACAACAGACCTCAGTATACAAAGTCCTGCACTGATTGATCACATCTAAACCTACAGAACATCACATATTATGGCTCCATATATATGTGATGTCCTGTAGGCAGTACCAGGTGTGATCAATACAGTGCATTATATATCCAGTGTACAGATGGGGACATATACCAGTATGGGCCCATATATACCAGGTTGAAGGACATATTTACCATACTGGGAGATATACTGTATATACCAGAATGGGGAACCTATACACCAGGATTGGAGACCCAGGGGCATAACTACTGAAGTCGGGGGGGCCTGCAGTGCTTGGGGGCCCAATTGTGCAAAGAAGCAGCCGGCCGGCTCCTGAGTGTCAGTGAGACAGGAGCTTTGGATGCACATTCATGTCACTTACCCTCTCTGTCCTCTTTCTCCTCTGTTCCTCTCTGTCCTCTTTCTCCTCCGTCCCTCTCTGTCCTCTTTCTCCTCTGTTCCTCTCTGTCCTCTTTCTCCTCCGTCCTTCTCTGTCCTCGTTCTCCTCTGTCCCCTCTCTGCCCTCTTTCTCCTCTGTCCCTCTCTGTCCTCTTTCTCCTCTGTCCCTCTCTGTCCTCTTTCTTCTCCGTCCCTCTCTGTCCTCTTTCTCCTCCGTCCCTCTCTGTCCTCTTTCTCCTCCGTCCCTCTCTGTCCTCTTTCTCCTCCGTCCCTCTCTGTCCTCTTTCTCCTCCGTCCCTCTCTGCCCTCTTTCTCTCCCGTCCCTCTCTGCCCTCTTTCTCCTCCGTCCCTCTCTGCCCTCTTTCTCCTCCTCCCTCTCTGCCCTCTTTCTCCTCCGTCCCTCTCTGTCCTCTTTCTCCTCCGTCCCTCTCTGTCCTCTTTCTCCTCTGTCCCTCTCTGCCCTCTTTCTCCTCCGTCCCTCTCTGTCCTCTTTCTCCTCCGTCCCTATCTGCCCTCTTTCTCCTCCGTCCCTCTCTGCCCTCTTTCTCCTCCGTCCCTCTCTGCCCTCTTTCTCCTCCGTCCCTCTCTGCCCTCTTTCTCCTCCGTCCCTCTCTGCCCTCTTTCTCCTCCGTCCCTCTCTGTCCTCTTTCTCCACCGTCCCTCTCTGTCCTCTTTCTCCTCCGTCCGACTCTGTCCTCTTTCTCCTCCGTCCCTCTCTGTCCTCTTTCTCCTCCGTCCCTCTCTGTCCTCTTTCTCCTCCGTCCCTCTCTGTCCTCTTTCTCCTCCGTCCCTCTCTGTCCTCTTTCTCCTCCGTCCCTCTCTGTCCTCTTTCTCCTCCGTCCCTCTCTGTCCTCTTTCTCCTCCGTCCCTCTCTGTCCTCTTTCTCCTCCGTCCCTCTCTGTCCTCTTTCTCCTCCGTCCCTCTCTGTCCTCTTTCTCCTCCGTCCCTCTCTGCCCTCTTTCTCTCCCGTCCCTCTCTGCCCTCTTTCTCCTCCGTCCCTCTCTGCCCTCTTTCTCCTCCGTCCCTCTCTGTCCTCTTTCTCCTCTGTCCCTGTCTGCCCTCTTTCCCCTCCATCTCCCTTCATTCTCTTTCCCCTCCGTCTCCCTCCTGTCCTCCAGATTTCTATGTTTGACATTCTGCTGTCTGTTCACCTCTCATCTGGGACTTTGTGTTGTCAGCTCAGGGGCATGGCAGATGTTTGTGTGGGGGTGGTCCAGGTCCCTCCCCTGATGATGACATCACAGTCTGTTACCCTCCTTTGTAGTGGTTAGAGAATCTGATGAGGTCACAGGATCTGACCCCGCTCCACAGGACGCTTCCGCTCATCCTGAAGATCAGAAAGCCAAGATCACTGAGGCTCCGGAGCAGGAGGAACCGCCTGAAGCTGTCAACACTGAGGGGAGAGCTTGGGAGCCAAGGACAGAGCGCGATGAAGATGAGAGGTCAGCTCACCCAAGGCCACCACTAGGTTACTGTTTGTCAGTGTGTGTGTGAGTATCAATGTGTGTGTTACTATATGTCAGTATGTGTGTGTGAGTGTCAATGTGTGCGTTACTATATGTCAGTATGTGTGTGTGTGTCAATGTGTGTGTTACTGTATGTCAGTATGTGTGTGTCGATGTGTGTGTTACTGTATGTCAGTATGTGTGTGTTATTGCATATAAGAGTGTGTGAAGGGTTGCCCGAAGTCATGCAGGCCCAGAGGTGAGGGGGCAGGCCCCGATCTCCTCACTTCTTGAGTGGCCCAGTCTCCTGTCCATCACCACCACGTGATGCAGCAAAAAAATAGAAAAAAGTGGACTTTATTGCCCAATGACGTGGCCTCGCATTGGGCAATAAAGTCCACTTTTTTATATTCTTTTGTCCAGATTTTTCTTTTTTTTACTCTATTGTAAGGAACCATCTGGATTGCTGGTTGGGTAAGCTTTGCACATAAATTGAGGTAATTTTTGGTGTTGGCCCAATTTATTTATATATAATATAATGAATGTTTGGGTGGAGGTGGAGCTGGGGTAGAGATTGGGTGGAGTCTCTGGGGGCGGCCATGCCCAGTACCAGCCACTGCCACTGGACCACTCCCTGAAGCCCAGCCAGGCACAGGGGGAGTTCCAACACCCGCCATGGAGCCCCCCTCTGACCCTATGCTCCTCCACTATTAACCCCCTCCATCCTGCGCTGATCACCAAGCCTGCATCCTGCACTGACATCCGAGCCTCCATCCTGCGCTGACCACCGAGCCTCCATCCTGCACAGGCCACCTCATTCCTGGCTCAAATTTCCATCAACAATGGGTGAGACCGGAGGGGGGTATGTAGGTGTGTGTCTGTGTGTGTAGATCTGTGTGTGTAGGTGTGTGTGTCCACTTAGCCGCCCCTCCGCATCTCGCCGCCGCACCGATCCTCGCCCTCCAATATGATAGCATCGGGCACACATCTAGTATGAATATATCCTCCTTGAGGCTGTCTTGGGCTATAAATGTTATACGAGGCTATGCTGGGCTGTATATATTACCTGGAGGCTGTGCTAGTCTATATATATATTACCTGGAGCTTGTGCTTGGCTGTATATGTTACCTGGAGGCTGTGCTGGACTGTATATGTTACCTGGAGGCTGTGCTGGACTGTATATGTTACCTGGAGGCTGTGCTGGACTGTATATGTTACCTGGAGGCTGTGCTGGGCTGTATATATTACTTGGAGGTTGTGCTTGGCTGTATATGTTACCTGAAGGCTGTGCTGGGCTGTATATATTACCTGGCGGCTGTGCTGGGCTGTATATATTACCTGGCTGCTGTGCTGAATATATATTAGGCTGTGGTGGACTGTATATATTAGGCTGTGGGGGGCCCGAAAAATTTCTTGCACTGAGGCCCACTACAGTCTGGGTCCGCCCCTAGAGCAATCAGAGGAAAAGTATAATAGAAACACGTCACCACTTCTGTATTTATCACCCACTCCTGGTTTTGGCGGCAGCCGCCCTGTACTCACCATCTGCGGTGGCTGTGGGGCGGCTTTTCCCTGTAGTCACCCGAATGCAGCCGCTTCTGACTTCGCAGCATGAAATGAACATGGAGCCGAATGCCGGCAACCCGCACCGCAGCTAAAAGAATGCTGCGGTCGGGTTAAGCATAGCCAACATGGGATTTCTTGAAATCCCATCCACTATACTGAAACGGTACTACGCAGAGTTTTGGACCGTGAGTATACAGCCTCACACGTGCATTTTTGCACTGATGTGTGAAAGAGGCCTGGGGGTGGAATCTCCCTGCAATATACTCACATGCATCTCGCATCACTCACCCAGAACGGCCACCGACTCTCTGGACAGGAGCGTGGAGCTGCATAGAAACACACGGACGCGCTCCTGTCCAGAGAGGCAGGGGCCGGGCTTGGTGAGTCATGTGAGATTCATGCGAGATATTCACATACATCTCACATAGTGTGTCCTTAGTGGCAGGAGCGGAGACGGAAAACAAGAAAGACAATGTCAACAACAATATGCTTTTTCCCTTCTTGCCCCCCAAAATTGTAATAAAAGACCCATCAAGACATGAAAGTATTCCCAAATTGTTTCCTGTTTTTCTTTAGTATATTGTACAGTAAAATGAATGGAGTCATGGATATCTACAAGGCATCCCAAAATTTGTCATCTACCAAAAAAGGCCATTAATAGAGAGGTCGCCACCCTGTGCCCGCACATTGCCCTCAGCACAGCACAGAGGCCTATTCTCCGTGCTGCAGTACACACTTTTGACCGGCAGGTGGTAGTAACGTCTACATGTTGTAAGTCCAATGCCCAGCGTGTCGGTCTGTAACCATGGAAACTAATGTCGGCTTTTGCCCTTTTCAAAAATGGCGGCCGCCCTCCTTGCGTGGTGTCGCGCGCCGCCAGACATGTGACCAGACCACCGTGTGCTCAGGTCATGTGACCCGGAAGAATGCAGGCTGCGGCTGAGAGCGAGTGACACCGAGGTGAGGAGGGGCCGAACGGCGGTGTACGGGGGGCAGCGGTGGTCAGGGCGGACACACCCACCTCATGTGGGGCGCTGGCTCAGTGGGGGGGTGCACGTCCTCTCACTGGGTGATAATGGGGTTTAAAGAGGGAAGGCCTGTACCACACGACACAGGGGGGACCGACCCATATACAAGTCAGGACCTAATAGTTGCCCCTAGCAACCAATCACATCACGTCTCTCATTTCCTAAGCTGTCATGTACAAAAGAGAGCAGTGATGTGATTGGCTGATAGGACTGCTCCTCTTCTCTATAGTGTGGGAGCCCTCTGCTTCTTTCTCGCTGTGATCTCCATATCCTCCTCCTCCTCTCTGTGTCAGTTTGTTAATAATTAGGTGTTTTTATGATCTGAGAACAGTGCAGCACAGTCAGCTCTGCAGTGTTCATTCATTTAAGTGCCATGTATCCTAATAGCGGTATATAAATACTTAATAATAATAATAATAATAATTTGTATGGGAGTTTCACATACAGCGTAGACAGGGGCGTCACTACAACAGGTGCAGGGGTTACAATCGCACCCGGGCCCTGGAGCCTAGGGGGCCCCAAATGTACCTTTGGCCTATAGAAAAAGACTATTGCTATTAATGATTTGCAATAATTGGGGCCTGCTGCAGCTTTTGAATCGGGGCCCTGAGCTCCAGGTTCCACATGATGTGTAGAGCACCTGACCTGCGCTCCGCTGCTTTGTATGTAACCCTCTGGTGTCCAGGCCTAGAAGCAGTTATTATTCCCATCTCCATCATGAGCGGCAGCAATGGGAATAACCCTGTAATATTGGAGAATCCGATGCTCTATCCCTGTGTGATGGTTGGGGGGGGGGTCTGACTTCTGAGACCACCAACTATAATCAGAATGAATGGGAAACATTGCTTGGTACAACACAGTAAAAGGTCCCTACTCCTATCTTAAAGGAGCTTGTCAAGGCTTCTAATGTTTTTAGGGATGGTCAATATCAGATCATGGGGATCCGAGACCCCCAGCATCAGCAGTACAGGGCGCACACTGTATAGTGACTGTTCTCAGGCAGTAGCGTAACTTTAAGCTCAGGGGCCCCGATGTGAAAACTCCAATGGGGCCCCCAATTATTGCAAATCTTTAATAGAATTAGTCTGTTTCTATAGGCCAAAGGGACTTCTGGGGATCCCCCCCCCAGCTCCAATTGCAGCCCCTGCACCTGTTGTAGTTATGCCCCTGTTCTCCGGTACTGCTGCTCAGCTCCCATTCACTTCAAGCTGATGAGCTGCAGTTGCAGCCACTGCACGTTGTATGGAGTTGGGCTATTCAGGCTCCAGACACTGTATATCCGGCTGATAAAGCTGATCTTATTGTCCTATCCCATCCTAAGCAGAGGTCTTCAATAGAGGTGGTGAGAATCAATGTATAGGATGAGGTCCAGCGACCGCATCAGTGATCAGCGACAACAGGATGGTAGATCAGTGAATTATCTCTTACCTGACGCCCTCCCTAAGGGTGTGTTCACACGCTGCGTATTTGCTGCATATTTTTACACAAGTGCTCTTGCAATTTTTGTAGCCAAAACCAGGAGTGGGTGATAAATACAGAAGTGGTGACGTGTTTCTATTAGATTTTTCCTCTGATTGTTCCACTCCTGGTTTTGACTACAAAAACTGCAAGAGCACTCGCGGAAAAATACGCAGCGTGTGCCAGCAATCTACCTCATCTTTTGATTAGGTTAGCTAATGCAGAAAGAGCCACGGAGGCCTCCAGGTAGAAGGCATTTCACTGGGCTACCATCCAGCAACCACAGATCAGTCACTGGACCGGGCTCTGTTTATTGATCTCGTCATTAGTAATTAGAATCTGGAAAACCCCATAACAAGTGAGTAGACGTAGCTTCACTTTCCTGCACAACCAGAAAGCCGGTCCTGGGCACAATGATGCACCAGTCATGCGGCCTCTTCATTCTCAGGGTCATAAAGTAATGCTGTATCCCACTGGTGACATGCCACATGGCTCCTTGTCTGCAATTTGCACCCTCGTCACCCACAGGTGGTCTGAGTTTGAGATGGTGTCCACCCACTTCATAGTAGGATAGGGAGGAAAAGGAGGACAGGGATGTCAACGCTAAGACTCATCAGACCTGGGGTCGCCTTGTCGCGGTTGATGAGCAAACAGACATTGGCCAATGTATGTACTAAGAACCCCCAAAAAATAAGAATTTGAGTTTTTGATAAAAATGTAAGTTTTTAAATTTTTTCCTCATACATATATAGCTTGTTAGCATCTGTGCATCATTGGTGGTAGCTGAGTGCTGCAGAGAATTTTTTTCTAGTTGGTTGGTGGACAGATAAGAAAAACATAGCTGATTATTTCCAAAAATGGTGCCACACTTGTCCACAGGTCGTGTAAGGTACTGCAGCTTATTTCTATAAAGGTGAATGGTGTTCAGTTCAGTTCCACACACAGCCTGTAGACATGTGGTGCTGTTTTTGGAAGAAAGCAGACATCATTTTCTCAAACTGGACAACCCCAGTAATAATGATCAATCTTTTCTTATATGGTTATACCGAGTGGCATTTCCATTATTTATTTATGCACTTACATAGCGCTATTAATTCCAAGGCGCTTGACATACATCATCACTGTCCCCATTGGGGCTCACAATCTACATTCCCTATCAGTATGTCTGAAGTGTGGGAGGTAATCAGAGAACCCAGAACCCAAGTGCTGCAAGACTGCAGTGATAACCACTGAGCCACTGTGCATTGTGTCAGGATGCCCTCAACCCTCACCGCTGTGCTGTATAGAAGCCTGGGTCAGTCTACAAAGGCTAGAGGGACTCCAATAATAACCCTGTATCTATTACCTGCTCATATAATCCTATGGGACTGTCTCCACACCAGCGTTTCCCACAGTTTTATGGTTTTACGCTCGCTTTTTGTCCTGAATTGATTGCCTACAACTGGTTTCTTTGTGGATCATGTAAATATGTAACATGAGATCTATGGAGGATGAGCCTCGCTGATGACCGTCATCAGTGCTGATATAAGAGATCTGCAGCATATACCACTTCTGTGAGATCCAATTTTATATATGAATGATGTAATAGATCAGGGGCTACATGTTGTGCATAAAGTGCTACTCCTTGTACTCAAGTGCCCGGAGTTGTTGGGGCAATTCCGGGAGCCGTATACATCTGATATATCCCTGGGTGCAGTGACCAGAGGGGATAATGTCAGTCTCCTGTAGTCGGGTGTAGGACCCGCACTATATATGAGTGTTAGGCGGCCGACACACGCTTCAATTTAATGCACGATATCGCTTAAGTGATCTGCTTTTTGATCGCTTAAGCGATATCGTTTGTGCATCGCTGCGTGCAATCAAGCGATTTTACAATGTAAAATCGCTTGATCGCTAGATCGCAGATTGGTGAGCCGGAGCTCATATCAAGCGATAAACGCTTGATCAATCTGCATCATCGTGGTGTGTGACACCACGATGAACGATCTCCCAGCGGCAGAGCCTATGCTGGGAAATGGTATCTATGGTAAACGTTGGGTTACTAAGCGCCGTGCGGCGCCTAGTTACCCGATGTGTACCATAGTTACCAGCGATCTCGCTGCTCCACATCGCTGGTGAGTCTGCCTGTGTGACAGCTCACCAACGATGTGAACGATATTGTTAGCGATCGCGTGCGCACGTGATCGCTAACAATATCGCTAGCGAGATTGATGCGTGTGACGGCCGCCTTATATACGCAATAGGGGCACTGGTATACAGTCCTGGCACAACTCCAAAATTCAGGTCATCTGTCTATCACCTATTACATATTTGTGTTATGGCGTGCACTCAGTTACGTGGTGTTGAGGTGCTAGCGAAGGGATTACAGGAATCCGGAGTCAATGTAATAGAGAACACAGCACTCTCGAGAGTTTTTCATGCAAAAAAGGTGAAAGTTTATTTTCATAGAGCAACATGTGACCGACGTTTCGGTCCACAACTCGGACCTTTCTCAAAGTGTCACTCTGGATCTTTCTAGAACCAAGAGTACTGTAGGAAAGTTTTGTAGAGGCTCAGTTCAATTGTATTGTGAGCTTTAAGTACAGGTACCCTGCCTGTATGTTGTGATGTTAGGATTAAGATGATCCTGTGTATATATACCTCTAAGTTAGGTTCTGGTAGTTCCCAAGTCACTTAGGATTTAATTTAGTGTGCCAGACGTCTGGTGGTGAAGCAGTTAAGTAGCACCTGCGGTTTGTGTATAGCCCTGTGCTCCTGCGCTGTGGCTAGTGTGTGTAACTTAGAGGTATATACACAGGATCATCTTAATCCTAACATCACAACATACAGGCAGGGTACCTGTCCTTAACCCCTTAGTGACGAAGAAATTTGTCATTTTTCATTTTCGTTTTTTCGCTCCTCGGCTTCCAAGAGCCATAACGTTTTTATTTTTCTGTCGACACAGACATATGACGGCTTGTTTTTTGCGGGACGAGTTGCACTTTCAGATGCAATAATTTGTTTTACCATATAGTGTACAGGGAAATTGCAAAAAAATTCTAAATGCAGTGAAATTGCAAAAAAAGTGCAATAAGACGTTTGTTTTTTGGGTTTTGTAGACGCCGTGTTCACTATATGGTAAAACCGACGTGACCGTGTGATGCCTCGGGTCAGTACGAGTTTGTACATACCAAACATGTATACCTTTATTGGTATCTAGGTGGTGGAAAAAAATTCAAAAGCATGAAAAAAAAAAACATTGCACTTTTTGCGCCATGTTCTGCGACCCGTAGCGTCCTCATTTTTCGGGATCTGGGCTGGGTGATGGCTTATTTTTTGCGTCTCGAGCTGACGTTTTTAATGATACCATACTTGGGTGGATGCGCTGTTTTGATCGCCCGTTATTGCATTTTTTAGCATTGTTGCAGTGATCAAAAAAACGTAATTTTGGCGTTTGAACCATTTTTTGCGCTATGCAGTTTACGGATCTCATTATTTGATTATTTATATTGATAGATCGGGCGATTCTGAACGCGGCGATACCAAATATGTGTATTTTTTTTTTTTAATACTTTTATTGTGGATGGGAGAAAAGGGGGGTGATTTGAACTTTTATGTTTTTTTTTTTTTTTTTTTTCAACTTTGTAAAAACTTTATTTGTTTATTGATTCTTACTTTTACACAGCCCCTGTGAGAGGCATGCAGCTGCACAGTCCGATCGCTTCTGACACATACAGAGGAGCTGCAGCTCCTCTGTATGTGTTAGAATCGCGGACCTGTTGTGGTTGGCAGCCCCTGCCAACCACAACCCGGAAATGCTCCATGACAGGTTCCAGGGTCAAGCCAGGACCCTGGCCTGTGACATCAGCACGGGAGATCCCGCGATACTATTGCGAGATCTCCCCTGGAGCCGGTAAGCGCGCACTGCCCGCTCCGGCTCCCTTAGAGATATGCTGCATTCAGTGCTGCATTTAGATTGCCATGCAGCAGGGGGGTAACAGGTCCTCTTTAAACACTTTTCTGGTTGTTGCTATCAGGTGGCCTCACTCATCAGGCTTTTGTTAGTGCCGCCTATTCCCCTGCATTATTGCATGCTTTGATCTATATTGTTCTTCCTCAGGTGTTCCTGCCGCACAGCACCATGCCGGAGCACAATGATCACAGCCTGCCCCCTGAGGAGAGGATACGAGCCCTGGTGACGCAGGGAACATCTGTGGAAGTGAATGATGACATACCGCCTAAGCGCTATTATCGCTCGGGGGTGGAGTTGATCCGTATGGCCAACGTGTATGCAGGAGAAGGAAATGCGGAAAATGCCTTCATTTTGTATAACAAATACATTACGTAAGTATAAAGTCCCTAACTCCCCCAACACTTTATGATTACGTCTTTCAGTCTGCAGCTTATCCAGCTGCGTTTACTCCTATGTAAGAATAGAGAGGCTCGGCAGGCGGGCGGGCGGGCTACGATATTCTGTGCCTAGATATTCGCAAGAGCTTTTAGGTTTTTTTTCACGATTTGGTGATACAGATGCCTGTGTGATCATCACCATACTTATTTATTGACTATTGCTAGAAAGTGCAGTAGGTTTATGATCGGTCATGGTCTGATTTCTTCAAGGAATACTATGTTTTGGGGAAAACACCATGGGCAGATGTTAGAGGGGAGTCAAACGACACAATTTCTTAGGGACCCCCAGCATTTCTATTACGAGGTAAGACTGGTGAAGGATCTTTGGTGACTTCAGCCATGTCACCATGATAGAACTAAAGGTCCCTAAACTGCACGAGTTTAAAGGAACTGAAGAGGAAACAGGCTGATGTGCAGGACTAGGGAGACAGGAGACAAAACTGGGCAATTTCACATGACCCCATTCTCCTAGGAGCCCCCAGCAATTCTATCCTAAAGGTAACACTGCTTAAAGGCTTTAGGTGGCATCACAGTCATGTGACCATGATGTCACCAAAGGTCAACTGCAGGAGTCTGAAGAGGAAACAGGCTGGCATGTATGTGACTGTCTGTCTGTCTAGATGTCTCTCGATCTATATCTCTTTATTAGTGATGGGCGAACCCGAACTGCAAAGTTGTGGGTTCGTTCCAAACATCTAGTATTCGGGTACAGATCTCGAACACAGACTTTCCTTGGAAGTTCGTGTTACAGTTCGGGTTCGGGGGTGGGGGAGCTGTAAAAATAAAGAAAATGGTTATTAATCAGCATTATACTTACCGCGTCCCACCGCCCCTCCATCCCGCTGCAACTTCTTTCAGTGCTGCTCATTATCTAGATATTCACTGCCCAACAGCCAATCACAGACACTGTCACAAAGAACGTGCATCTGCTCACAGAGATATGCAGCAGAGCTGAACATATTCCCTGTGGATTATGTCGTAGGAAAGGTTTTTTTTGTTAATTAAAAATGGGAAACTGGTCTGTCTTGTATTTTATTTCTTAATGTTTTTTTGGTGTTTTTTTTTTAATTGCTTACACTATGAATTTCAAGCTTAGTGTCACAGCCAATACATAGCTGGCATTAACCCTTTATTACCCAGTATGCCAATGCTACCAGGGTCCCTGGAAAAGTCAGGGTACAGTGCCAGAATATGGCACTTCTACGAATGTAGCATTTTCTGGGGCAGCTGTGGGCTGCGGTCCACAGCGGGGAGGTCCCAAAAAGCATGGGCCATCCTGGAGTGAGGATTCCAGCCCCCAACTGCCTAGTTGTACCTGTCTTGAAGGCAAAAATACAGCAAAGCCTCATGTCGTCATTTTTTACAATTTTTTTCATGAAATAATAAAAAAAAAGGGCTTCCCTATATTTTTGGCTTCCAGCCAGGTAAAGATAGGCAGCTGGGGGTAGGGGGCTGCCTGAACCTGCCTGCTGTACCTGGATGGCATACAAAAATACGATGAAGCAATACGATGATGTGCTGCTATGGCAGTGAAGACCTGACACAGACTTTGTCTGCCATATTCAGACACCTCCACACTCTCCTGGAGGCATGGTTTTCATACGCTTCCAGTCAGTATACTGTCACGTGCACACAGTGAGTATTTGGTGAGTTTTTTTACCTCAGTATTTGTAGCCAAAACCAGCAGTGGGTGATAAATACAGAAGTGGGTGACATGTTTCTATTATACTTTTCCTCTGATTGTTCCACCCCTGATGGGAGATAATGATTAAATACTGAACTTGTGAATATGGACTAATAGAGACCAAGGTAATGCCCCGGTCTACATAAGTAGTGCTGTGTATTACCTATGCAATCATACATGATACTTTCTCTGCAATCAGAGAACAGAAAGCAACGCTCCTGTCACACCCCCTGCTCACAGACAGAGCGGAAGCAGATATTATCAGGGACCTGGCTGTTACCATCAGAATGGAGCAGGCCCCCTGATGTGTGATTTAATGTCCCAGAAGAGAGGTGGAACAGTGAAGAGCAGCTGCTGTCACATTAAATTACAGGTATTGTGAGGATCTAAAACTGCACTGTGCATGTGATCTTTATAATTCATGAGGGAAGGACAAGTGGGAGATTTTTTGTACCCCTTAAACAACCCCAAAATTCCAGTGTTCCAGATGGAAAAACAAAACATTTTTTTCATATTTCCAAAATGTTCACCCCTCCTCCCCCCCCAAAAGAAACGGAACTTGTGAAAACAAAATTGAGCCCTCTTAGGCCCCTTTCACATCAGCGGTATTAGAAAAATGCGGCAGTTCCTTTGAAAAAACACATCTGCCGCATTTACTGCATAACGGCACTTGCGGTTCACTTGCGGCAAGCCCCATCCATTGTCTATGGGGCTTGCAGTAAGTGTGCAGTTTAGGCACTTGCGGCAGATGCGACCGCGAAAAAACTGCCCCCTCAGGCGACAGAATAGCAGCCTGCAGCCGCCCCAGAACTTGGCGCATTCATTAGACGTGCCAATTCCTGGCACTTTAGCCACCTCTTTCCAGTACCCTGGTACGGTGGCATCTATGTGATAGAAAGGGGATACTATATGGTTAAAATTGGTTGTGAAGATTGCAATTGTTTATCTGGGAACTATTAGCCTCATACCATGAATTTATATCAAATAATATAAAAAAAAGCAAAATCCAAATAGATTAATTTTATGATTTATGGTTATATTTTAGGAGCTTTAATCTGATACACCCACATATACATACGCTTTCTTTACTCATATATGTAAAAACTGAAAATGATATGATACAGAAATTATCAGTTGTTTGCATGTATAAAATTTATATGCGATATAGGAGTATTTCTTTCTACCTGGCCTCTAATCTCTGGATTGCAAGTTGTAAACACAACGAAACCACTATGTTCACGATTGTTCTCAATTATGGTTTGTCACGCCCATGTCATTTGTGTTGTATTTAATGTTGTCAGTTTGGTTCTAACATGTCATTGAAAAAAGGCTTCACCGCCGAAACGCGTCTGACAAGGCACCGCACATTATGCCTGATGAGATGCAATTTTAATTTGTCTATGTGATTAACCGAAATAAAGAAAATTATTGTTGATACTGGTGGGGGTGCTGCCTATTTTTTCTGGAACCCTCATTTTCCCATTTATTAACCCCAAACATACCCTCCGATTGTAATCCACAGCGATATCAAGCAAAGCACATGATCCTGGCTCTGCTACATCAAGAGACTGCAGTGATGGAACAAGCGTCCTATCTCTGCAGTCTCTGGGATCACACTGACTGCTGTGAGGTCACTCACTGAGCCACAAAGGGCTCTCTGCGGCAGTGAACTTGCTGCTGGTTTGCCAGACTACTGTGACGCCATGTCCCCCAATCCAGTGGCAGAATATAGGTCCTCATACAGCTCTGTCGACAGAAAATTTGTAAAACATATGGATCTCTGAATATGGTAACACAAACGCAAATTATTTTCTTTTTCTCTAAACAGAGTGTATGTTTATTGTACAAAAGTAAAAAAAAAGTATAAAACTACATATATTTGCTATCACCATAATAGTACTGACACTTTATTTTTGCATCAAAGTAAAAGTGTAAAATATACAATATAAAAAATAATAGAACTTCAGTGTTTGTTTTTTTTTTCTTAATAAAGTGTTAAGAAACTAATATGTTATATGTAACCCAGGTGGTGTCACTGACAAATATACATTGGTTCGTGCTGCAGTAAAACTATTGCTTCCGCCTCATTTCTCCAAGTGGACCAGTCCTTCAGGGGTTTAAGAGCCGTGCTCCTTTGGATTTATTAGTGAAAGTCTTGATGATGATTTTCTTTAATATTCTTTAATATTATTGGTGCTGAATCAAAGAAAAAAAAAAAGGAATTTAAAAGACTGAAATGATCTTGTATCCTGTGTGTCAGTAATTCTTCCACGTGTTTGCTTTATCTTAGGCTTTTTATTGAAAAACTTCCTAAACATCGAGATTACAAAACAGCTAGTGCTCCAGAGAAGAAGGAGACGCTGAAGGTAAGGTGTATGGATTGTGTATGCAGATGTCTTAAAGGGGTTGTCAGCTGCCAGCACAACTTCTTCTGATTCCACATGTCTTCCCCTATACTCCCCTCCGGTGCTGGCACCGTGCATGACATCACGTGAGCCCTGCGTCCAATCACCGACAGCTTCTCTTTCCTGCCTTCAGACACACTTCTGTTAATTAATTTATTTGTCTGAAGGCAGAGAAAGAAACTGTCGGTGATTGGACGTAGGGCTCGTGTGATGTCAGGCACCGGAGGTGAGTATAGGCTTTTTTTCATTTTACCTGGGGAAGACATGTGGAATCAGAAGGAGTTGTCCTAGTAGTGGACTTGCCTAATACGTTGTGTTTTGAAGGATCTACAATTTTATTTCTTTTTGTAGAAACTGAAGGAAGAGGCCTTTCCAAAAGCGGAAGAGTTGAAGAAGGAACTGCACAAGCGATACAGTAAAGAGTTTGCGGAGTTCCTGGACAGGAGGGTGAGTTAGTGCTGGAGAAGACCTGTATGAGGCACAGGGTTATAGATTCACCCATGACATCGTTTGCTTCTGTTTATACAGCGATGCGAGGAAGAAGAGTGCGCTCGCCGGCTGGCCGTGCTGCAGCAGCTGGATGCAGAGAAGCAGCGTGTGGCTCGCATGAAGCAGCAGCAAGAGCAGCAGGAACAGTTCCAGGTCTTTGAAGATATGATCCGTAGGAAAGAACTGGAGAACGAGCGGCTAAGGATCCTCCACCAGTTCTCCACCGACAAATCTAACTCACAGATAACTGACGGCCCTCTCATCCCGGGGGTCAATGAGCCGCCAATTGTTCCACAGCTACCCGCCAATGATACCGTTCTCCCCCGACCGCCTGTGGTTGATAGGACTCTGAAGCCAACATCGATCAGTCCTAATGAAGGCTGTAAGTAGACCATGCTAAAGTTACTTGTGTACAAGGCTTTGTTGCTTATTTTTTCCTTGCAGTAAAGGTGCAGGTTTTGATGCAGAAAAAACCTGCTGCATGTCAATCGTTGGTGCAGATTTCCCTGCTTTTTTCATCCCTTCCAGCCATTGACTTCATTAAGAAATATGCAGAGTACAAATCTGCACCATGTTTTTGGTGAGTTTTTCTGGCACAAGATGTGGATTTGGTGCAGAAATTTGTGTAACATGCACTTAGTAGGCTAAACTACAGATCCAAAATAGATTTATTCCAGATCCATATTATTAGTTTATGGGGACTTGTGGGCTGCAGATCCACATCTAATGGTGCAGACTGCATTATTATTTTTACAGCATTCTTGCATTACAGCTGAAAAACTTTGCTGTTTGCTCAATTTATTATGACATTCCAAGGAGGAGTGATGATGATGATGCATTGAAAATTGGAGGGATAGGAAGTTACCATGTTCCTATGGGAAAGGGGAGACAATGCAGAGCTGAATCGATCAGTGTAATGCTTTGCCTGTGCCCTCAGCCTCACAATAACAGTACACATTATGCATCATCAAATAGCAGAGGATCACAGCATGTATTTGTATCTGCTTGGTGACATGATTGCTATTTCAAGCTTGGACCCCCCCTGTCACATAGGATGGTATATCAGGGACAGGATTGTATGTGTGCGCATGTGGCTGGCAGCCACAGCCCCTGCCATGCCCTGTCCCTATACAGACGTGTGAGGGGGCTTGAATGTAGGTTGATCCTGAAGCTCCCAGCATTAACGCCCCCAACACACCTCCTGCTTTCTGCTCCTACATGAAGCTGCCAGGCTGAAAATATTCTGTCCCATGAGGGAGGGGTCAGAACTGAGGAGCAGGTATGATTGTATTGCTTTATAAGCGATCTATAGATCCTAGATAGATCTATAGATCCTAGAACTGTAGTGTACGGTTCTGCTTCATCATGTAGCAGGACAAGGACTCTACTAAAAAGTCTTCTCTCACTGGAGTTCCCCTTTAAGCAAGCACTAGTGTACGTATGTGGCCACTGCTTCATTCACTTTCTATTTGAGCGGTGGTCACTTTTGTCAACTATCACTCTCACAGATTTTAACTGGAGCAACCCTAAATCCCTATTCACATGAGACTTGAGACTCCCATTATTGTCCAAATGCTGGGACTCGAATTAATCACAGGATACATGTTTTTTTCTTTTTAATGGACGCTTCATTGGAGGACACAGAAACCATGGGTATTATGATGCCCCTTGGAGGCTGACAATAAGAATACATCTTAGAAAAAAAAAAGTTGGCTCTTCCCCAAGAAGCTAAACGTGACCTGCCAACACCCAGGTATTCAGTTTAGCTTAGTGTCACACAAGAAGCCCAGGCGCACCCTGCCAGGGCTCGGCTCACTATACCCAAGAAGCTTCCTGGGTCTTCCTCTTCCCAGGCATCTGTTCTTCTGCTACTTAAGACTGATTCTTGGGCTGTGTGCACATAATGCATTTCTGATGCATTTTTTGGTGCAGTTTTGTCACAAATTTGCATGCCCATCCTTATGCCAGCAAAATCAATAATAATTCTGAAGTCTTGTGCGCAAGTTGCTTGTTTTTCCCTTGCATAGTTGGTTCAGATTATAATCTGCAGAATGTCAGTTCTTGGTGCAGTTTTGCCTGCGTTTTTCACCCCCTCCACCCATTGCCTTCATTATGAAAAACGCATTGCGTTTTTCTGCCAGGAGATGCAGCTTTGGTGTAGAAAATGTCAGCACCAATGTGCACACATAGCCATAGTCTTCAGTCTACAACATATTATTACTATTATTTATTATTATAGCGCCATTTATTCCATGGTGCTTTACATGTGAAAAGGGGTATACATAGACAAGTTCAATATTCATGAACAATACAAGGCACAGACAGGTACAGAAGGAATGAAGACCCTGCCCGTGAGGGTTCACAGTCTAAAAGGCATGGGTGAGGATACATGAGGTGTGGAGAGAGGACCCTCCCCACGAGGTCACAGTCTACAAGGGTTGGGTGAGGATACAGTAGGTGAGGGTAGAGCTGGTCATGCAGTGGTTTAGTGGACTGAGGCTGTAGGTTGTAGGCTTATCGGAAGAAGGTCTTCAGGTTCCTTTTGAGAGTTTCCATGGTAGGTGAGAGTCTGATGTATTGGGGCAGAAAGTTCCAGAGTATGGGGAAGCACAGGAGAAATCTTGGGTTGTGGGAAGGAGGTTAAGGGGTACTTCACACACTGCAACATCACTAGCGATGTTGCTGCAACGTCACAGGTTTTGTGACGTAATAGCGACCTCTCCAGCGATGTCGCAGTGTGTGACACGCACCAGCAACCTGGCCCCTGCTGTGAGGTTGCTGCACATCACTCGGGACCATTTTTTGGTGCTTGGTCTCCCACTGGTCAGCATGCATCCACACGTGTGACCGCGAGAGACCAGCGATCCAGCGACCTCACAGGCTGGTAACCATGATTAACACCGGGTAACTAAGCAGCGCGCGCTCCCTAGATACCCGGTGTTTATCATGGTTACCAGCCTCCGCTGCGCTAAGCAAGAAGACGCTGGTAACATGATAAACACCGGGTAACTATGCAGTGTGCTGCTTAGTTACCCGGTGTTTATCATGGTTACCAGCGATCTCACGGCTGCTCTGAGTTGCTGCTGAGTTGCTGCTGAGTTGCTGCTGAGTTGCTGCTGAGTTGCTGCTGAGTCTGTCTGTTTGACAGCTCACCAGCGACTCCTGAGAGACTTTCCAGCGATCCCGGCCACGTCGGATCGCTGGTGGGATTGCTGGAAAGTTTCTGTGTGTAACTGGGCCTTAAGAGGGAGTAGAGTAGGAGCTTTTGTGAGGATCGGAGGTTACGTAAAGGTAGGTACCGGTAGACCATGTCACAGATGTATGGAGGAGACAGGTTGTGGATGGCTTTGTATGTCATGGTTAGGGTTTTGAAACGGGGCCTCTGAGAAATGGGGAGCCAGTGAAGGGATTGGCAGAGAGGAGAGGCTGGGAAATAGCAGGGAGACAGGTGGATTAGTCGGGCAGCAGAGTTTAGGATAGATTGAAGGATGCTAGAGGGGAGGCCACAGAGCAGGAGGTTGCATTACTCATGGCGGGAGGTGATGAGTGTATGCACTAGTGTTTTTGCAGTGTCGAGGTCAAGGAATGTACGGAATCGGGAAGTATTTTTGATTTGGAGTCAGCAGGAGGTGGAGAGGGCCTGGATATGTGGCTTGAAGGAGAGAGCAGAGTCGAGGATTACTCCAGGGCAGTGAGCATGTGGGACTGGGGAAAGGGAGCAGCCATTGACTTTGATGGATAGGTCTGGTGGGGGGGTTGAGTCAGATGGGGGAAAGATGATGAATTCTGTTTTGTCCATGTTTAGTTTTAGAGAGAACAGAAAAGAAGGATGAGATAGTGGACAGACATTGTGGGATTTTGGTTAGTGAGGAGGTGATAGAGCTCTTACCTTTGTGTCGGTGGATATAAGTCTTGACAGATGAGTTCTGCAATTGTCAGGTGCTTGGGTGGTAACCTGAGTGATTTTTATTCCTCATTCTTGAATACTGTTATGAGTTTTCTCACCCCCTGAACTGCTTTAGGACGTCCCGTGGTTTCTGTGTCCCCCATTGAGGTGCCAAACAAAATATTGTTTTTCTTTCTCGCTGTAAAATCTTTCTCCTAGCTTTTATTTGGGGCACAACACCCCCCACCCTTATTTGAGTGGTCCTTCCTTTGCATCTCCTGGTGTTTGCTCTAGCTGCATAGCTGGGTTTGGCGTGACAGGGGTAGCCTGTTGTTGAGGAGATGTATTCTTAGTGTCAGCCTCCAGGTGGCAGCATATCGCCCGTGATTTCTGTGTCTCCCCTCAATTAAGAGCTCCTGCAGTGACACTAAATGTGATTCACACTGCCATCTTCATTCCTATGTGAATCACCTCATAATTAGGGACGGCTGGTGAGGGACATTACTGCTGTCCCCATGACATGTTTCTTTAGCTGTATCTTTTAATGCTATAGTGTATTCTATTGGTTGATCTGGATATCCCTTTATTGCTTCCAGTTGTGTCCACGGACGGACTTCGGCATGTGAGCATTCCCCAAGAAGTGTGTGTGAAGTTTCTGAGACTCGCAGAGGGTAATACACAGAGAGGAGTGGAGACCTGCGGGATCTTGTGCGGGAGGCTGGTAAGACTAATCACAATGGAACCAGATTATTTAATAAATAGTTGTGAAACTGCATGTCTAGGGCCGTCTGACTGTGATCGGTGGGGTTAGGGTGCGGGGATCCCCATCATTTGCTACAACGTTGGGGCAGAACATGAGCAGGGAGTTTTTCTGAGACTGAAGAGAAAGTCATCTTGAAGTATGCGGAGTCCATCTGCTCTCCCCTAAGGATGAGGACAAACTCCATCTTATTCTTAGCGATTGATGAGGTCTCCGCACCCAGACTCCGCACTAATCAAAGCTTCTGACATGTCTCTATGACCTGTGGTCTAAATGTTTAACTAAACGTTAATGAATTTAAAGGGAATCTGTCATTGTTTTGAGTGTGCTTATTAATTTGGGCATACAGGTAACATAGAGCTGAGATTAGCCATCCTGTATGCCTCCTGGATGGTGGGGTGTTTTGCAAAAATCACTTTTCATACCTTCCATCTTCCAGGATAAGGTGCATGGGCTGCCCGGAAGATAAACTGTCTCCAGTCTTCATTATATCCAATTTCTCCTCCCCTTCTCTTCCTTAGTGTCCCTGTGATGTTAACGGAAATCCTGTGCCTGCACAGTCTGCCTGCCGTCTCTTCCCAGCACTGTGGAGTAGCTGTCTCTCCCCGGCGCCTGCGCACATCAAAATTGAAGGGTGGAGCAGTGCATGGGAGAGACTGCAGGCACAATGCCAGGCGTGGGTTTTCCAGCCACATGCGTAATGTCACACCAAAGAGTAGGGGCGGAGAAATTGAGTATAATGAAGACCGGAGGCAGTCTTATCATCTGGGCAGCAGACGCCCCATAGCCTGGAAGATAGAAGGTATGAAAAATGATTTTTGCAAAGCGACCCACCTTCCAGAAAGCATACAGGTATGGCTGACTTCACCTCTATGCCCATATTAATAACTAGAAGAAACTCAAAAAGGTGGAAGATTCTCTTTGATCTTAGACATGTGATGCATCTATGTTATAATGAGAATCTCATAATAAGTATTATCCTTTTTCAGGATACTTTTTGCCATGTTGACCTACTTCTTCCCTGATTACCATTTTATAGATGCAGAATGAGTTTACCATCACCCACGTCATTGTGCCCAAACAGTGTGGTGGACCGGATTACTGTAACACTGAGAACGAGGAGGATTTGTTTGTGATTCAGGACCAGCATGGGCTTATCACCCTGGGCTGGATACATGTATGTATGAGCAATTCTCTTTCTAATATAGATAGCAGTTTCCACTTCTTCCAATTGTAAATCAAATGGGTGACAACTTCTAGGTCCGTGGGGGCCGACTGCTGCGACCACCACTGATGACCAGAATGAAACACTTTTATGTCCATTAGAATTCAGCTATAATGTGAATACTTGACCGCTGCTACATTCCTTCCCTATGGCACTGCTAAGCACTGCACCTGTGTTTTTCTGACAGCCCAGGAGAGAATGAATAGAGCGGTGGTTGAGCATTCACCTGTCCTCCATTCTAAGTGGGATATAGGTGCCCCATTCTAGCAATTAATGGGGGGCCTCAGGGGTAGCACTCCCACCAATCATTAAGCTATCAACTATCCTGCGGATCCATAACTTCTTTCAACTTTGAAAGGCTATTCCTATCTTATGTAGTGAAGGCATGTCACCAAGTCAAAGCTGGGCAACTCCAGTCTTCAAGGGCTGCGCACAGTGCTTGTTTGCAGGATTTCCTTAGCATTGCACAGGTTTTGGAGTGATCACCTGTGCTGGGGATTCAATTACCACCTGGGCACTGCTATGGAAATCCTGAAAACCTGCACTGTATGCGGCAATTGAGGACTGAAGTTGCCCACCCCTGCTCTGTTATTCTTTCCTTTAAATGAAGCCACACTGCAAACCTCTGCACAGTTGAGCAGTGACAGGCCACCGTGTACAGGATAAAAACAGTGAAGGGTGTTACCAATATTACACCAATATGTCCTATTCATTAACCCGATCAATGGGTGTTCTATGTCATAATAATGGAATATTCTAGCAATAGGATACCACTTTGACAGATAGGAATACACCTTTAAACAGAATCTGTTATCAATTTTTTAATATGTAATCTGAGAACTGCGTAATGTAGGAGCACCTTGCTGTAGTTTCAATATACTCAGTGTTTTTTCAGCAGGAGGTTATCACTAGAGGACTAGGTGTCATGTACCAGACTGTGTGTATAACCCCGCCCCTAGGACTGATTACCAGCTTGCTTACAGTAGCAATGGCCAATCATTGATGTGGTAGGGGTTATACACAGCTCTGCATTCTGAGCACTGCTACATCTACAACAGAAAAAAAACAGGGATTGTATCAAAATAGCACCAAGCAGCCCAGTAATGGTACCTTTACACGCCGCCACCAAAAGGTAGAAACCGGCAGGTTATCGGACACAATTCTACCTTTTACCTTCAAAACACCGCGAAGTGGTGGCGTGTAATTCAGGTTGTTCCTTCCTGTCTCTTTGGATACCTGTGTTTCAGCCGTGCTGAAAAACAAGCAGGCATAACCCCTATGGTGGCGGCGTGTAATCGGGGCACAGGCACGGTATTTGAGTTACCTGGGCGTGCTACAGCGTCATGTATACCACGCCCCATCAGCTATCATTGGTGGGGACTACTGTGTAACCATTGGTTGTCCCTGCACAGGGCGGCATATTTTACGAGTTGACCAGTCACAATACACATTTGCTATAGCGTCATGTATTAGCCAGCCTCCCTGCGCTGGCTGGCCAATCATGATGTTATTGCATAGTCTAATCACCGTACGAGTGTCGCGTAATACACAACTCTGTCACGCCTATGTAGTTACGGCGCACAATATGTACGCCCAGATTCCCTTGTGGTAACGGCGTGTAAATCAGGGAAGGTGCTCCACAGAAGGTAACTTGCGGCACCCGTCGGCACTTCTGGGGACCGCAAATACCTTCTGTGGAGCACCTTGTGGCGGCGTGTATGTGCTTCATCAGGTACCGTTAGCAGCCGTTGAAAACGTGCACGTGCGGTGCCTACCTGTTGCTACCCTCGGTGGCGGCGTGTAAAGGTACCATAAGTGATACATCACTGGAATCAGGCTCTGCCTCTACATACTGCTGCCCTCAGATTACATAGCAAAAACCTGCAGATAGATTCCCATTAATACATGTTTTACCAGTGGGTGACAAAACTATCCACTGTTTTACCAAGTTGACAAAAGATGTCTTGAGTAAGTAACCAAATCCCCTCCTCCCATCCAAATACATAATCGCCTGTCACCCAATGTCTGCCTTCAGGTCACATAAGGATTGGATATGCTCTATTTAAGCCAACTGCTTCCCCTATATGAGCTGTCCTACATGTGGGAATGTATTGAGCTTACATGTGAGGGCATCGGAGACTTGAATCTGTGCATGTGATCTTATATGTGTGATCACAGACTTGTAGTTCTTCAGCAGCTCGTATAGGGAGCGGATGTTGCAAATAATCATTTTCACATACTGTTTAGCTGAACTGGTCAAAATTGCCCATTTGTCTGATCTTCTGTGAATGGTCTGGTTTATATATTACATTCACAGTCTATCTGTGGCAATGAAGAGAAAACAAATCTAAAGAACTGCTATTTTGCAGGATGAGGGCCTGTCTCCAGTCCGGTATATGATGGTGTCTATAGTACACATCCTATAGACTGTAAGCCCATGAGCAGAGCCACTCTCCCTCTGTACCAGTACCTTAGTTTAGTCATTGCAGTTTATATCTGTATTTTGTATGTAAATGCTCTTCACAAGCACAGGACCATGGAATCAAGGTGCTTAAGTCATTAATAATAGTGGAATGATAGTCCCGTGGCATTGTTGTGTTTTTCTTTTTACAGACTCATCCACCCAGACCGCCTTCCTCTCCAGCGGGACTTACACACTCACTGCTCCTACCAGATGATGCTCCCCGAGTCTATCGCCATTGTCTGTTCCCCAAATTCCAGGAGTAAGTACCTCAGCTTCTCACTACAGTTCTATGTAATATTGATCAGTGCTGGTAACTACCACATAGTGTAAACTATAGATCCATTTACACAGTTGTTTGGCTGGTGTTGGGGCATTGCTTATAATAACCCCTGGGGAGAACAGATATCAACACTCAGAAGCTGCAACTGTGCAGTCTCCTCAGAGGAATAGTGACCAGCCGGTCTCACACTGTAAGGCCACATAATAATGATATAATAATATTTATTCATTTATATAGCGCTATTAATTCCATAGCACTTTACATACATGAGTAATGCTGTCTCTCTTGGAGCTCACAATCTAAACATCCTATCAGTATGTCTTTACAACGTGGAGGAAACCGGAGTGCCCGGGGAAACCCACGCAAACACAGGGAGAACATACAAACTCCTTGCAGATGTTGTCCTTAGTGTCCTTGGTGGGAATTGAACCCAGGACTTCAAGACCCCAGTGCTGCAAAGGCTTCAGTGCTAACCACTTGAGCCACCGTGCTGCCATGGACATGGTATTTGGTGAGTTTTTTACCTCAGTATTGTAAGGCAAAACCAGGAGTGGGTGATAAATACAGGAGTGGTGACGTGTTTCTATTAGACTTTACCTCTGATTGTTCCTCTCCTGGTTTTGGCTTATAAATACTGAGGTAAAAACTCTCCAAATACTCAATGTGTGCACATGGCTTGAGGCTACGTTCAGACAGAGCGTTTGTGCTCTGTTTTTTGTTGATCCATTTGCGGTGCAGTTCCTTCACCAAAACGGATCCTCTTTTTGCAAAAAAGCATCAGAAATGCATCATCCGTTTATGTTGCTTTTTGCTCCGTTTCTGGGGAACACAGACAGACACACATATACATAGACACACACACACACTTACCTCCGTGGTGATCCCTGAGGACCTGTCTGTGAATAGTCTGTATGGGGCCCTGTGTGACTGAGTCACATGAGCAGGTCCTGTAGTCAACTTCCCACCGGTCCTGCCAGTGCCCGGGATGAAGACCTCACCATGGATCACCAGGGAAGGTAAGTAATTGGATGTTAGTAGTGTGGAAAACGCAGCAGAAAAATAGAGCGATAATTGACGCTCATTATTTCTGGATCCGCTTCATCATCACTAAGAAACGCAGCGTCTGCACAGCAAATAGAAATCCTATTCACTTTGCTGCAGAGGCAGGACTGATCCATTTTTGTGCAGTTAAAAAAAATAAATTACAGCTCAAAACGGATCCGAAATGTCCAGTGTGAACATAGCCTAAGTTAGGATTACACAAGATGCTGATCCACCCATTTAATCCCTTAGGCCACATTCAGCCATCCATGATTTTTTTTTTTATGGAAAAGCTTGGTCTGAGTGTCCTCCGAGTTTTGGAGCTGATTGTTGTCAGTGTTCGGTCACTGGCTTTGTAATCAGGGTTTCATCAGTGATTTTCACGTATGAAAAAAATATAGAAATCGCAGCTTCTCCTATCTATTACAGTGTTCATCGTGGACCCATAGACGTGTAAGGGAAACGATAATCTGTAACTCCAACATGATTTTTTATTTTTTTGTGGACACACGTACATGTGAAATAGCAACATAAACATTAATGAGCACATATGCTATCAATGAAAATTTAAGAATAGCACATGTACAGGATTCCCGGGTGTCTGAATGAGCCCTTAGATGCAGCAATCGCTGCAGTCAGTAGCATCTAAGGTGTTTGACATTTCATCATGGTGAGGAGTTTAGGCCCCTTAACACGTTGCAATGTTCCAGCGATCCGACCAACGATCCAATGTGGCCGGGATCGCTGGGACATCATTATCTGATGGATGGTGAGCTGTCACACAGGCAGGCTCACCAGCGATCAGCCAGTCTGCGGCCAACACCCGATGGTCATTAGGATCGTTCAGGGTGCCGAGTGCAGAATGGAGATCATTGGTCATTGCCCCTATCGCACATGCCGATGCATGCATGACAGCGGCAGACCAACGACGGAAAAAACGTCCAGGCCATTTACCAACGATCAGCTGTCAGCGAGCTGGTCACTGGTACATGTCACACGCAGCGGCATCGCTACGAGGTCACCTGCAACATCACAAAACGGTGATGTTGCAACAATATCGTTAGTGATATCGTTGCATGTAACGGGCCCTTTAGCGTGGCTGCAGGGCTTTACTGACATCTACCAATAAGGCCACAACCTTGTGTAATACTGATAGGCAATAAAAATGTGTCAAGCAATCACCGATTCATGTGAGACATAAAAAACAATTTGTTTCCTTTCAAAACCAAAAATAATGTATCTTTCAAAATTGACTACTCATAAGATGCGCTGCAAAACACATGTATGACTGTTATCAATGGGGGGTTGTACATGACGTATAGGCTGATGACCTACTGTTACGGATGCCATCAATCTGTGATCAGTAGTGGAGCTGAGCACCGGCCACGTGTGCTGGGACCAGACCTAGCCTCAATCCCAGCACTTTAACACCGCAGATGCTGCTGTCATTAGTGAGGACGTTAATAGGAAGAAGAACTAGAGAGACAATAGTGCAAATATAGTGTTATCTGTGATGATTAGTTGTGCAAGTAAAAGTTTGTACTCATCTGACAAAGTTATGATGTATCACGACCACCGTAAAAGCAAAAACGTCTGCAGCAGCACCACAATGGGTCATGCTGAGCAAAATGGCTGGAGGGGTTAATCGTCCGCTATTCTCCTTGCTGTTAGTAAAACAGATAACTACTACTTGCTCAGCACAATCACAAAATTCTGATTGTCCTGAGGAAGGAGTTTTTTTTTGTTTTTTTTTACCGCGAAACAAATAGACAAACTATTATCCAGGATCTGTACTTCTACAGCAGGGCAGATTAACCCCTCCAGCCATTTGTTCACTAGTGAGGACTTTGTCATTGACCGCTGTCACTGCCAGCACGATCAGTGTGGTGCTGATGGTTTACATATGGCAACATGGAGGCCTATCAATCACCTACATGTCAGCGCCTCCCAGAGGCAGCATCTGATACACTACCTTTCAATCAAACCTGACAGGCTACATCGAGCACTACAACGTCCTTTCCATAAAATTACTAGTGATGAGCGAGTAGTAAGATATTCTGGTTCAGATAGCGCTAACCGAATACTCTGAACTGTTTCAGTATTTGGATCCAAGTTCGTTCTCCTTTGACTTGCATTAGATTTGTTACTCGTTACTCATTCAAAGTATTCAGTTCCAAACCTGAATATCTTACTACTTGCTCATCGCTAAAAATTGTTGTTACCCCACATTGTGCACACCATAAAAATAAATATATCACTCCTGGAATGCGACAATAATAAAGTAAAAAAAAAAACGTATTTGTCAAAATGTCTGGAACGGTCTATGATGCAGAGGGGATAATAAACCCTGAGTGTCAGGTAATGGTGGATACAATAATGTCTTCATAATTCTTGGTTCCTCTATTTTCCCAGAACAGGAATTTTTAGACTGACGGACTACGGCATGAAAGAAATTGGTGACTGTCGAGAGAAAGGTTTTCACCCGCACTGCAGAGACCCTCCCCTGTTCTGTGTAAGTGTAATACTGCACGTGTAATGTTCTTTGTGTCCTCTGGGTAGCGCTGCACTAACACTCCTGTCTCTGCTGAATTGACTCCTTTTTCACTGCTGGATCTGCACGTACTGTCTTCTCTGCTAACAAAATGACCTGTGAGGTCTCCGGAGAGGCACCATACTGAGGATATGGGCGGATCGCTGTCTGCACACACCTCCATCCATGCTGCCAATAATCCTTTACAAAAATTGGGCAATCCTGAAAACAATTTTGTGTTCTAGAAGGACCTGACTATTACTCTGATAAAATCAGGGTGGTGCATTAGTTATTTGACTTATGGCCATGTGTAACACCCCTGGTTCTTGTATGCAGCCATTCTCAGTATCTGGATAGGTTGGGGTTTGTTATTTTGATGCGTATGATGTCTCCAGGAGAAGGCATGGGAGAGCTGTCAATATTCCCGTAGATTGTTCACCTGAGTCATCCTGTGTTTTCAGTAGGGCAGGTTATTGGGCTTTTGGTAAGCAAAAAAGGATCAGACAGGCTAAAATTCAGTATTGCTGTCCCAACATTAATTGAACGTATAGTGTTGTTTGTATCATACATTTCTATTATTGCATTAGATGTAACAGCGGAGTCTTGTCCGCCTCCTGCTCTGCTACAGGGGGCTAATAAAGTGATGTAGAAAAATTGGAGCCCTGGCTCAACAGGACTGGATTTTTCTTTTCTTTCTTTATCAAAAGAAAGTAAAGCGCATACAAAAGAAAAATTAACATGGTCGACATGACCCAGTCAATGCGTTGAGCCTGCACTAAGCAGTCTTACTCATGATTCAAGAGTCATGAGTAAGACTGCTTAGTTCAGTCGAAACGCGTTGAGCCAGACTCCAATTCTTCTATTGTTGATTTTTGCTACCTCTGACTGGGAGAGGAAAAATACACCGAGCTGGAGCATGGGTTGATATATATGCAAGGTATAAGACCATGTTCACACTGGCCACTAAACAGACATAACCTCCGGAAACCAAAACATGAAAAAAGCCCCTGCTATCAATAAATAAAAAGCAAGTGCTTATAAATCACACAAAGTAGTTGGTAAACAAGATTTTGAACAAAAAAGCATAAAGCAAGGTGTACTGTCCTGGAATGGGCACACCTTGTTGAGGTGGGATGGGTTTATGTTTTGTTTTATTTACCCTGTGTGATTTAGAAGTAGTTGCTTTTTATTAAATTCATTTACAGCAGAGTATTTTTTCATATATTCTTTTTTTTTTAGGTTTTATCTCTAAGGCTGTGGTCACTTATGGCGTTTTTCCTGTGTTTGTGGTGCATTTTTATCTAGGTTTTATGCAAATCCATACTAATCGGAACAAATGTAATTCCCAGCAAAATCTATGTGTTTCAGGAAAAGTTGTGCAGTGTGAATAAGGGAGGGAGTGAGAGAGAAGAGACGGAGAGGGGAAAGAGAGGAGGAAATGAATGAGGGTGAGGAAGCGAATGAAGGGAGAAAGAGAGCATGAGAATGAAGGGGGGAGCAAAGTGTGAGGAGAGGGGAGAGAGCAAATGAAGGTGGGAGGGGGAGAGAGATGAGAATCCTGGTAGCCAGAATGAGGTCAAAGACATAATATACATTTTCAGTTGTAAACCCAAACTAGAAAACTGTGTGAAAAACGCAGCAAAACCTTACACAAAAACAGAAAAAAACATAGCCTAAGGCCCTGTCACACTTAATGACCGCACCAGCGATCCCGACAGTGATAACGACCTGCCAGGATCGCTGGAGCGTCGTCACCTGGTCGCTGGGGAGCTGTCAAACAGGCAGATCTCCCCAGCGATCAGGGCCATGGGAGCCACCTCCCACATCGCTGAAGGCGATGTCCGCGTCCTCCCTGCTTAGCGCTGCCTGTAAGCAGGGAGGACGCTGGTAACTATGATAAACACTGGGTATCTAGGCAGCTCGCGCTGCCTGGATGCCCACTGTCTACCATAGTTACCACGCGTTCTCCTGGCACGGGCTGGCACTGCGAGCTTCTCTTGGCACTGGCTGGCACTGTGAGCTCCTCCTGGCACTGGCTGCACTGTGAGCTCCTCTTGGTACAGGCTGCACAGCGTCCTCCCTGCTTACAGGCAGTGCTAAGCAAGGAGGATGCTGGTAACCATGATAAACACCCGGTATCTAGGCAGCGCACGCTGCCTAGGTACCCGGTGTTTACCCTGGTTACCAGCCAGTGAGGTCACTGATCGCTGTTTTTTTGGGTCACACGCAGCAATGCGTGCTGACCAGCGGGAAACCACACGATCAAAAAATGACCCAGAGCACTTTGCAGCAATCAGCGACCTCACAGCAGGGCCTGATCGCTGCTAAGTGTCACACAGAACGACATCGCTGGAGAGATCGTTGTAACGTCATAGTTACAACGATCTCGCTAACGATATCGTTATGTGAGACAGGGATTTAACTCTGTTTGGAAGGGTCAATCTTCTGAATCTGTAATTGCTTGCCAGATTTGTAAACACTTTCCAGTATATCCCTGTATTTGGTCCCCAAGAGTTTCTTTTTTGCACTTGATGGGAAATTTCTTAAAATACTTTGGGTGGACACTACTCCTGGAATAAAACTGGAAACTGCCTGCTACCTAAAGATTGGGGTATTGATGTTTCCCTGTTTTTTTTTTGTTTTTATTTTTAGATTTAGGTTTTTGTTTCTTTCTTAGGTTGGGGCCACATAGTTGTTGGTTATATGTAAGATAGTGATGCTGTAAAGCCCCTTTCACACTGGCATTTTTTACAAATTGCGACAGATGCAGTAGATTTACCGCATAACGGCCCCACTTGCGGCAAGCCCCATGCATTGTGTATGGGGATTGCGGTAAGTGTGGTATAACCTCAGTTCCGCAGTCTGCGGCCATGAAAAAAAAACGCTGCTGACCTGTGTTTTTTTTTTTTTTCCGCGGCTGCAAGTGTCGCAGGTGCCAGAAGCCGCGGTTCCGCGCAAGACCTATAGATAATGCATGGAGCTTGCCCAAGTGGGGCCGTTATACCGCGCTTACCGCAATCACCATACAAAATGCATGGGCTTGCCGCGAGTGGGGCCGTTATGCGGTAAATCTACTGCATCTGTCGCAATTTGTAAAAAACCGCCAGTGTGAAAGCTTACCCACCACACACATTTAGACTTCTGATGTTCTCTTGCTTTTTTTCTTATCAGAATGAGATCTCAGTTGTGATTATGGATAGTGCATGGCTTTATTGTAGCGCTGTATATATTCTCTGCACTTCTCATTCCTCTATCATGTAGCAGTGCTATATTTATTATTGTAACCATTTCTCCTTTTATTGTTCTTGAACGGTCCTTTTTAATGTTTTCTTTCTGGAAAGAAAATTCAACAATTTCCATCTGGGAAGTAAAGACCCTCCAAACACATTAGATGATCTGGCAGTTTCTCATCTTTCCTGATCTTTTTGTGGTATACATTGGTAGTTTATCTCATTGTACCTGTCCTTCCCTATATTTACTTTCCCTATAGGGCTCCCATACACAGTAAACTAAACTGTCCAACTTACAGACCACCTAATGTGTAAGGGGGTCTACAGGTTCTCCCCCAATATATGATGTCGCGGAAGAGAAGGATCTGTTATTGTCGATTTCCATTGTTCCCCAGGAGGAAAGCCACTACCAGATAAGTCTGGAATAAATTCTCACATGGGGAACACAGGAAGGCTCGGCTCAGAGGAGTCCCAGGAGATTGCCATCAGCCGGCCATTTGTTCAACCAACTGCTGTCTAAAGGCCCAGTTACACACACAGATAATTGTTCGCAGATCCCTGGTTGCAGTGAAATCATGGACACATTGTTACATTTTGTGGCTGTGTACAAATAGAACAATGTGTCCATGATTTCACTGCAACCAGAGATCTGCGAACAATCTCTGCACAAATATCTGTGTGTTTAACTGGGTCTTTAAGGGATCCTGTCGCCTCCTAAAAGCCACCAAAGCTACAAAATCATGTCCCTGCAGCATCCTTTCACTAATCTCGCACTCCTTTTGTCTCCTAAAAAAACGAGTTTATACTCATTAAGCATTATAATTAGTTGGGGCTATATTCTTTAGCCCCTAGGGCATGTTTTGCAGGCTCCAGGATCCACCCTCTCTCTGTCTGTGCTGCTGTGATGTGGAGCTGAAGGCAGGGCTAATGATTTGCATTCTGTGAGTGACAGAGAGGGGGGAGGGCAAAGCCTGCACAAGCAGAGCAACACAGACAGAGAGGGCTGGATTCTCGAGGCTGCAAAACAACACGCCCTAAGGGCTAAAGAATATAGCCCCTACTAATTATAATGGCTAATGAGTAAGTATTAAAACGTTTTTATGCACTTTCACAGGATGCTTTTAGGAGATAAAAGGAGTGTGAGATTAGTGATAGGATGGTGCAGAGACATGATTTTGTAGCTTGGTGGCTTTTTGGAGGTGACAGGATCCCTTTAAGACTGTCATGTTTGATCCCCATTTCAGAGGCTTTGTTGAGTCTTGCATCTGAAGCCCTGATAAATGGGATTTGGGTGTAAGTGCTCATGGGACCATTGACTTTAGTGATGCTGTGTGTTCTGTCTGACATAATTTTCGGTTGTATCCATCTATTTATGGCAACCACTTTTTCGTGCCCAACTCAAAAAGGCAGATTCAGTCGAATATGACGCCCGACAGACTCCGACTGCCTCATTTACAGCCAATGGCCCCTGAGTTTTTCCATTTACCAGCACTTTAGACAGAGCCACTGACATGGGGATCAGACGCATTGTGAACCGGCCTGGTGGGGCCTTTAGTCTTGTTATTCTGCCTTTTGCCCTCAGTATGATTTCTCTCGTTTTCTTCCCCCATAGGCCAGCAACCACACTACAATCTGTCAGAAGGACGTCACGGTCATGGACCTACGATAATTCCTCCAGTGTCAGCCAACTCCCACACCCAATGTTTCACCCCCCTCAGTTGCCAATAATCTGCCTGTAAAGAGCTGTGTGTGAACGTGGACTCTACAGCGACAAAGAGCGGAGATTTGCTGATCACGGTTGTGGCAGTTCTGCATTGGCGCCTGCTGTTATTGCCTGTCATAACCTAGAGAATGACATGAACCAGCGTCCGGCTCCACATGGCTTCCTGACATCATTTAATTGGCTGATGCATTTCTCTCTGCAAAATTAACAGCTTGTAACACATTTGGTGCTAAAGTTTCCTTCCATAGGTTTTGGGACTGCAATTTCCAAGAATATTTCTTTTCGTAACTACAGCGGAGCTTTAGGTGTCCCCTTCTAGCAGCACTTCTGCAGATAAGCCAGCTTTCTTCACTCAGATGTTATTTTAGTAATAGAAAATTTGTATATAATTTAATTTATTTGATCTTTTTTTTTTCCTAAACAAATGCCAGAAAAAAAAACGATATCTCACTGTTTGATAAAAGAGGATAATACTGTATAATGTTTATTTTCTAGCAGCATTAAATATTTTCAGTGCTTCCTGAAGGTGATCCGGTGTGGGGCTGTTGGTATTTTCGGTATTATCATCCGACTGAATAATGCTGGAGGACATTTAAAGAGTTTGCCCCAAGGCTGTGGAGTCGGTAAGCTAGACCTCCAACTCCACCAAAATGGACACAGACTCCAACTCTACAGCCCTGATGGGCAGTCGATAAGCCAAACCTCCGACTCCAACTCAGATTCTGGGAAATTGAGGAGTCTGAGCCGGACTCCACCAAATGGACACAGACTACAACTCTGACTCCAACGTCATGTGCAGTCGGTAAGCCAAACCTCTCACTCCAACTTGGACTCCTCAACTTTTCCAGAATCTAACTCCACTAAAATGGAGACAGACTCCACTTCCCTGGTTTACCTGGTGCCACTCCCTTCCCTATTGGAGATGGATGGTCGTAATGACGTTATAAACCCGACTATCGTCAGGTATAATGCACGTGATTTATTCCAGTGTACAGGATTTCTGCACAATACCTGTCAATCGTGCACATGTCTCCGCAGGGATGTGGGGTCGTAACATTGAAATCACTCGCCTTCTGCTGGACAACCGCTTTAATAGTAGACCTTCACTTTAATTTCTTCTTATATAAAGAATGTTCATTCGATCAACAACAATATTAACGACTAATAGCCAGGATTGCAGAAAGCTCTGATCCTGGGGCATCACAAGCAGCCCTGATTAATGGCTCACTGGTCTTGTGCACGTCACCCTTTTCTTTGTTCTAGCAGAGCTGATAATTTATTAATCCCAGTCCTAGGCCTAACTATGGACCCTAGGGCTGCTAATTATCAGTGCCTGCTAGAACATGTCTTAAAGGTGGTGTCTCATTTTCTGGTCATCATAATGGGAGACCCAGACAATGGGGTTTAGGGCACTGCCCTCCGGAGGTCACACTAGGTACTACAAGTTTGTAGACACCGCCCCCTCCGCTTATAAACCCCTACCGCAGGGAACATCCTCAGTTTTAAACTTAGTGTGCTCGGAGGATCACGCTTTGCTTGCACTTCACTGCATTCTCACAACTTACGTGATGGCGTCTGAAGACAAGGTAAAATGGTTCCGGTCGGGACCTGCGACAGCCTCCCCGCTCACCCTTGTGGAACACGCAGGTGGAGGTACCGGAGGGCCTAGAGCCTGGACACTTTGTGTTCTCCCGGTACGCTGTTGCGCTCCTTTCCATCCCTCTCTGGGGGGCTCTGGAGAGTGGGAGATGGGAGCCTTGCACAGCTCCGCTCCGTCCGAGGCCTCCCTAAATGGTGCTTACAGACCGGACTGGAGCCAGCCCAGTCCGAGGCCTCCCTAAACGGTGCTTACACTCCGGACTGGTGCTGAACCCCCGTCCGAGGCCTCCCTAAATGGTGCTTACAGACCGGACCGGCACTGAGGCACTCTGTGTCTCCTGTGTGCCTGGGGGTAGTGTCTGTCACTTTATGTGTCCTGACACTCAGACCGCGCGTTACTCTCGGGTCCGCGGATCTGGAGGGTACCCTGTGCTGGGGTTACCCTGGCTGACCGCCCTGTGTGTCGCAGGGGCTGAGGCTGTAGGCTGCGGATGTTTGTTTGTGCATGCAGTCTGTGTGTTGTATTTCACACTACTTCCCGCGCTGCGGGCTCTGGCGCCTTCATACTGAGGCTGCTTGGAGGATGGGAAGCAGCCCGTGCGGTGACGTCATCGATGGGCGTGTGTGTGTGCTTCCCGCGTGTTTTCGGCGCCGCCCACGGTTTCACTGTCGGCGGCCATCTTTACCCCTCACTTCCCGGCTGGGATCTGTCTGCAGCGTGCGTCTGCACTCCAGGGGAGACCGGAAACTTTCGCGGAGGTCACACACACACACCGCTTCCTCCTACCGCTTCGCTGCGGTCGGTAAGCCACCGGGATTCCCGGTTTTGTCTGCACAATTTGGCTTATTTTCCCCTGCTGTGGCGATGTCCTCAGTTAGGAAGCGTGCTGCTAAGGCGGCAGATGCCACCATTACCTGTGCTACATGCAATGGGACTCTGGTGGAGGGGTCCTGCAATAACTGCGGACGCCCAGAGGCCCGGACTGACACTGCTGAGACAGCAGCTCCGGTGCTGTACCCTGAGGTTCAGGTGATCCCAGGGCCATGGGAAACTCAGAATAAGATCAATGAATCTCTGTTGTCCCAGCTGTCCTCCATGTCGCTGTCCCTGGAGGCACTCAATAGGAGGCTGGAAAGCCCAGCTACTCCTTCCAGTTACCCCCGGGTGTCTCCCTCTTCTGCTGTGAGACCCCTTAAACGGGCTCGTCGTGAGGATTCACCCGAGCTCCAGGCTCTCTCTGAGGAGGAGCGTTCCTCTGATGGTGAGGAAGATGATGGGGGTTCGACTCTCGGGTCTGTGTCTGTGTCTGAACCACCAGACGGGGTGGAGGATTTGGTGTCCTCTATCAACGAGACCTTACGTCTCGTGACTGTACACCCGAAGGAGGTCTATCAATGGCTGCGGCCGGAGGCTAGACCAAGTGGCTCCTTTATGGACCACACTAACTTTGGAAGGGTGGTTAGAGCTCCCAGGTTACATCCTGGGCGGCGTTATGTCCGCAAACCCAAGGACAATCGCTTCCCCTTCTCCCAGGAGGTGCTTCAGGACTGGTCGCAGTCCCCGAAGGTGGACGCTTCCATGACCAGGATTGCTGCACGCTCCCTTTTCTCTGCCTCTGATAGCTCCTCGCTGAAGGATGCGACTGATAGACAGGTCGAGCAACTCGCCAAGTCTTCCTATGAGGCTGTGGGGTCTTCATTTGCCCCTAATTTTGCCACGGTCTGGACCTTACAAGCGATTACTACCTGCTTGGATGGTATCACTGACCTGGCAAGGTCCAGTCCAGAGGTCCTGGCGCTTACCGAAAGGGCAAAGGCCTATGCGGACTACGCCAGGACGGCGACTTTGGAAACTGCCACTCGCTCAGCTGTGGCTTCGGCCAATGCTATTGCGATTCGCAGGTTGTTGTGGCTGCGTCTTTGGGACTCAGATGCCACATCTAAGAAGATTCAGCAGAATCTTCCGTTCTCTGGTGACAGGCTTTTTGGCACCGAACTGGACAAGCTGATAAAGGATTCTGCTGAGTCTAAGATCCCGCAGAATAAACCTAAGCCACGGTACACCGTTAAAAGGAACCCAAAGCAGTGGTCCTTTCGTTCCAGCTCACAGTCATCAGCACCGTCCGCTCGCACGGACCGAGGGGGCAAGCCCGCTTCTCAGTGGCGCTCTAAGAGTCGTCCAAAGAAGCCGGCGGGGGCAGCGGCTGCCACCCCCAAACCCGCCTCTACATGACTCGCTCTCCCTTCCTGCCTCCCCACAAGTGGGGGGTCGCCTGTCTCGTTTTCAGGACAGGTGGCTACTTCACGTTCAAGATCAGTGGGTTCGAGACGTGGTCTCGCGAGGTTACAGGATAGAGCTGACGTCAAAGCCGATACCCCGATTCCATCGGTCGGTCCCATCCCCAGAAAAGGCTCAGGCTTTTCACTCGGTGTTGGAGGGTCTCCGCAGGGACGGAGTGGTGGTCCCGGTGCCTTCCGGGGAGAGGTTTCGGGGTTTTTACTCCAACCTCTTCATTGTCCCAAAAAAGGACGGCTCCTTCCGCCCGGTTCTGGACCTAAAGTTGTTCAACCATCACGTGTTGGTTCGGAAGTTCCGTATGGAATCACTGCGCTCCGTGATCGCAGCTGTGTCACAGGGGGACTTCCTAGCGTCCATAGATATCCGAGACGCTTACCTTCACGTGCCCATTGCACCGGCTCATCAGCGCTGGTTGAGATTCGCAGTGGGGGAAGAACACTTCCAATTTGTGGCGCTGCCTTTCGGGTTGGCCTCGGCACCGCGGGTGTTCACAAAAGTGATGGCCTCCATGATGGCTCTCCTGCACGTGCAGGGGCATGCCGTAATACCCTATCTGGACGACCTGCTGGTCAGGGCGCCATCGGAACACCTTTGTCGGCAAAGCCTGGACGTAACCATGAAGTCTCTGGAACAGTTTGGGTGGCTTCTCAATATCCAGAAGTCGACCCTGGTTCCGACCCAGTCACTGACATATCTGGGCATGGACTTCCACACGGACTCAGCCCTAGTGTCTCTGCCACGAGTCAAACAGATGGCGATCCAATCAGGAGTGCAAGCAGTCCTCCTGTCACCACAATCATCCCTACGGGTCTTGATGAAGCTGGTGGGGCGCATGGTAGCTGCAATAGAGGCAGTGCCTTTTGCGCAGTTTCGCCTCCGTCCTCTCCAGCTGGAGATTCTTCGCAGATGGGACAAGAGGACGATCTCTCTGAATCGGCTGGTGGCACTTTCCCAACCAACCAGGGATTCCTTGCAGTGGTGGCTCCAGCCCCGTCACTTGTCGCGGGGACGGTCCTTCCTCAAGCCGTCATGGTTAGTGGTGACCACCGACGCCAGCCTCATGGGCTGGGGTGCGGTGTTCTTACACCACAGGGCTCAAGGCCTCTGGACTCCGTCGGAGTCGGCGTTGCAGATCAACGTGCTGGAGATCAAGGCGGTCTATCTGGCGCTCCTAGCGTTTCAGAAGTTCCTGTCAGGGCAACCCATTCAGGTTCAGTCCGACAATGCGACGGCCGTCGCCTATATAAATCATCAGGGAGGGACCAGAAGTGCTCAGGCCCTCGCCGAAGTCCACCGCATTCTATCTTGGGTGGAGGACAACGACTGCCTGATCTCCGCAGTTCACATCCCAGGGGTCGAGAACTGGGAGGCCGACTACCTGAGCCGGCAGGGGATGGACGCCGGAGAGTGGTCTCTTCATCCAGACGTCTTCCAGGACATCTGCAGCAGATGGGGCACTCCGGACGTGGATCTGATGGCCTCGCGGCTGAATCATCAGGTGCCGCACTACATGGCGAGATCATGGGATCCTCAGTCTCTGGGGGCGGATGCCCTGATCCTGAGTTGGTCCAGATTCCATCTACCATATGTGTTCCCGCCTCTGGCTCTGATTCCCAGGGTTTTGTGGAAAATCAGGTCGGAATGCAGAGTAGCCATTCTAGTGGCACCAGATTGGCCCAGGAGGTCCTGGTATCCGGACCTGTGGCGACTGTCAGGCGGACACCGGTGGGCTCTTCCGGAACGCGCAGATCTACTCGCGCAAGGCCCATTCTTCCATCTCAATTCCAGGGCCCTCAGATTGACTGCATGGCTCTTGAGGCCTGGCTGTTGACATCCAGAGGCTTCTCTCCTACGGTAGTCGACACTATGACTCGAGCTAGGAAGCCTGTTTCCAGGAAGATATACCACAGAACGTGGAAGATTTTCTTTACCTGGTGTGCATCGAGTGGCCGGTCCCCGTGGCCCTTATCCATACCGACACTGTTGGCTTTCCTACAGTCGGGGTTGGAATTGGGTTTATCTCTCGGCTCCCTGAAGGGTCAAGTGTCAGCTCTTTCAGTGCTGTTTGACAGGCGCTTGGCGCTCCTTCCCAGGGTCCGTCAATTTCTGCAGGGGGTGTCTCGGGTGGTTCCGCCCTACAGGCGGCCACTGGACCCTTGGGACCTTAACATGGTCCTGGCGACACTGCAGAAACCGCCGTTTGAGCCACTGAGAGACATTTCCCTGTCTCGTCTATCCCAGAAAGTGGTCTTTCTGGTGGCGATTACGTCTCTGAGAAGGGTCTCAGAATTGGCTGCACTTTCGTGCAAGTCACCCTTTCTGGTGGTTCACCAAGACAAGGTGGTGTTACGCCCGCGGCCAGAATTCTTGCCAAAGGTGGTTTCCACTTTTCACCTGAACCAGGAGATTGTTCTCCCGTCATTTTGCCCCGCTCCCGTTCATCAGGTTGAGCGCGATCTCCATACTCTGGATCTCGTGAGGGCTGTCCGCATTTATGTGTCCAGGACTGCCTCCTTCCGGAGTTCGGATTCATTATTTGTCCTTACGACAGGTCGCTGTAAGGGGTCCGCGGCATCTAAGTCAACCTTGGCCAGATGGATCAAGGCTCCCATTCAAGAGGCTTACAGGTCTTCTGGTTTGCCTCTCCCGGTGGGATTGAAGGCTCACTCTACCAGAGCTGTCGGTGCCTCCTGGGCTTTGCGACATCGAGCTTCGGCTCTACAGGTGTGTCAGGCGGCCACTTGGTCCAGCCTGCACACTTTCTCTAAGCACTATATGGTGCATGCCCATGCCTCCGCGGATGCAAGTTTGGGCAGGCGGGTCCTCCAGGCGGCGGTTGCCCACCTTTTGAGGGGGACCATGTGTTATCCGTCTGTTGAGGAACTCTTCCCGCCCTGGGGTTTTGCTTTAGGACATCCCCATTGTCTGGGTCTCCCATTATGATGACCAGAAAAAAGAGAATTTTGTTTACGTACCGTAAATTCTTTTTTCTTTAATCATCAATGGGAGACCCAGCACCCACCCAGTTGTTCCGTTGCATGTTTTGCATTTGTTCTGTTCCCTGTTGGGACAGTGTTATCCGGGTTGTTGAACCGTTTGTACACGGTTTCTTCCCGACGTTTCGGGTGTGGTTTATTTGTCTCCTCGCAGCTTATGGACCAAACTGAGGATGTTCCCTGCGGTAGGGGTTTATAAGCGGAGGGGGCGGTGTCTACAAACTTGTAGTACCTAGTGTGACCTCCGGAGGGCAGTGCCCTAAACCCCATTGTCTGGGTCTCCCATTGATGATTAAAGAAAAAAGAATTTACGGTACGTAAACAAAATTCTCTTTTTTCTTGTGCTGAGTTGCTCTGCTCCGCTGACTTCCCGCATCTGGAGTGAGTAAGAACCATCGGCGTTGTCACGTTGCTGATCTGAACTATCTTCCCTCCCGTGCTGCGCAGAGGCGGCTTTACATCTGTAGCATTGGAGGAGCGCAGCTGAAGGCTGTGGAGACGGTAAGGGTGCCGTCACACTCTTCAATTTAGTGATCGATATTGTTAGCGATCACATGCACGCGCGATCGCTAACAATATTGTTCAGATCGCTGGTGAGCTGTCACACAGACAGACTCACCAGCGATCAACAGACCAGAGACATCGTGGACACGATTTAAATATCGTTTCTACGATGTCTTGCTCCCGCTGCCAGCCTGCGGTAAGCGGCAGCAGGCTGGTCTCCAAGGTGAACTGCAGGTATCTAGGCAGCATGCGCTGCCTAGATACCTGCTGTGTACCTTCGATGCCAGTCGGTGAGCGGAGGAGGCTGGTAACTAAGGTATACAGCGGGTATCTAGGCAGCGCGCGCTGCCTAGATACCCGCAGTTTACCTTGGATACCAGCTCCCGGCGCTTGAGAGGCGCTGGGAGCGGGCTTATCGTTCGTCTCCTGGTGTCACAGGCAGCAATGTTCACAAATCTGCGATCAAATAATCAAGCGATTTTACATTGTAAAATCGCTTGATTACACGCAGCCATGCACAGACGATATCGCTTAAGCGATCAAAAAAGGAGATCGCTCAAGCGATATCGTTCTGAAAATCGATGCGTGTGACGTGGCCCTAAGACAAACCTCTGACTCCTCAATTTCCTTAAATCCGACTCGCTCATACATGGCTCATGTTTAAATGAGAAATTTATCATAGTACAATGTGAACATCAGGCATTTAATCATTATTATAACGCAATTATCAACATATTTAAATAAAAGATAATAATATTTAGCAAATGCTGCATTGAACGACTGTACCCAATTTATTATAAATTTTAGGAGTCAGACTCGACTTCATGCCGACTTCACCAAAATGGACACTGACTCCATGACTCCGATTCCACAGCCCTGGTTGCAGTGACTATGGTAGATCCAGGAGCCATCGGCATGCTCCAGGGGGGTCCGGCCAGCTTCAGACCAATGATTTTGTGCTCCATTTGGAAAGAGGTTGTAGCACTTCACATGTTTTGCCACCGCTTCTCAACTGATGGAGAACAAAGAAGATGTTTAATAACAATTGCAAAATTACCTCTAATAGAACCTGTGAGAACCCCTTAACTAAATGTGACGCACATAAATGTCACAGGTGGAGTGGTCTAGATCCTGCCCCATACGCCTTGGTGGAATTCGCTCCCATTCCTGCTGTTTAACCCTTTAGATACTGCAGTCATTCTTTGATAGATGCATTTCAATTGTTCACAACTGTCCTGGCATCTGTTCAGGCCCCCACCCACAGCCATGTAGCCATAGGGTGCCGACAACATGGCAACTGGGGCCCTAATGGATTGGGGTTTCATAGGAGATTATTACTTCTACTAAATGCTAAAATATTTCACTAAGGCGGCCGTCACACGCATCAATTTCCTGCACGATATCGCTTAAGTGATCTGCTTTTTGATCGCTTAAGCGTTATCATTTGTGCATCGCTGCGTGCAATCAAGCGATTTTACACTGTTAAATCGCTTGATCGTTAGATCGCAGATTTGAGAGCCGGAGCTCATATCAAGCGATCATCGCTTGTTCAGTCTGCTTCATCGTGGTGTGTGACACCACGATGAACGATCTTCCAGCGGCAGAGCCTATGCTGGGAGATGGTATCTATGGTAAATGTCGGGTTACTAAGCGCCGCGCGGCGCCTAGTAACCCGATGTGTACCATAGTTACCAGCGATCTCGCTGCTCCACATCGCTGGTGAGTCTGTCTGTGTGACGTCTCACCAGTGATGTGAGCGATATTGTTAGCGATCGCGCGTGCACGTGATCGCTAACAATATCGCTCTCAACATTGAAGCGTGTGACGGCCGCCTAAAAAACAATCACAGGTTGAAGTTTCCTATGAGGAGTAAAAGATATATAAAAAGGAATTAACATTATTTACTTAATATTATTCTATTTCTATAACGCCAACAAATTCCACAGCACTTTACCATTAAGTGGGGACATGTGAAGACAATAAAGACAATACAGAGTAACACAAAGTTCAACAGTTACAGGAGAGTTGAGGGCTTCCTCGAAATATACAGTCTATAAGGAGATGGGGGGGTGGGACAAGATGTAAAAAGTATTTCTCATGTAAAGTCCAGTAATCATTATAATAAATGGGGCATTTCAAATAAGCTGCATGATCCGAACATCAGCCAGGATCTGTCTATGTGCTACTGGGTGCAAGGAAGATATGAAGACAGATGAATAGGAGGGAGCAGGTTCCAAGGAAAAGTTAAAAAGCGGGAACAAAGGAGAGTTAGATTAGAAAGGGGACGTGATAGGTTTGTATAAAGAGATGTTTTAAAGCACGCTTAAAAATGGGCTCAGTTTTAGTCGGATCATCAGGAGTAATGCATCCCAGAAAACGGGTGCAGCATAAGAGAAGTCTTGGAGACAGAGGTGCAAGATTTAGATTATGGAGGATGTTGGTCTAAGGCTATGTTCACACTGGTCACATTTGATCCATTTTTGGTGCTGTGTTTTTTCAAAACTGCACCAAAAACGCATCAGTCCCTGCGTCTGTAGCAAAGGGAATGGGATTTTTAGTTTGTTGTGCAGATATCAATGTTTTTGACTGCTGCGTTAGTGGTGCAGAAAGAGCACCCAGAAAATAATGAGCGTCAATCATTAAAAACGCAGCATCAAAAACGCAGTAAAACGCGCAAAAAACGCAGACAAGATCATAGCACTTCTCCTGTCAAGGACTCTAGGATCCTCAGGTTTTGCTGGGTTCAGGACTGCTCAAAAAACGTCCTGTGGGCACATACTCTAACTCCTCTTAGGTCCTGTAAGCGCAATACCCGTAAGTAACTCCTCACTGTACACGGTGGGCCTTGGGGAAGGTAATAAAGTGTGTCTGTCTGTCTGTGTCCCCCTTGCCACTTAAGGAATAGTACTGCGTTTTTGCTTTGAAAAAGCTAAAGTGCAGCACTAAGAAAACACAGCAAAAATGCAACACAAACGGATGATGCATTTGTGATACTTTTTTTGCAACAAAAAGAGGATTTATTTTTGCTGCAGAAACTGCACCAAAAATGGAGCATAAACGCCCAGTGTGAATGAGACTTTAGGGTGATTAAATAAGAGGGATGAGATATAGAGTGGTGCAGAACAGTGGAGAGCTTTGTGGGTGGGAGAGTGAAGTATGTATTGTATTCCGTAGCAAATGGGTAATTCGGGTAATGACTGGCACAAGGTGGAGGCATTGGTAAAGGGGATGGAGAGAAGTACTGCCTGGCTGCTGTATATTGGATGGATTACAGAGGAGAAACTTTGGTAAGAGGAAGACTGATCAGTAGAGTGTTCTAATAATCCAAATGGGAATGAATAGAAATGACTGAGTTTTTGCAGATTCAAAGATGTGGAAAGGTCGGACTCTGGAGATGTTGTTAATATTCAAGTAACATGAGCAAATGGATGTAGAGAATAAAGGAGAGTTGAGTGTCAAATATTATTATTATTTATTTATAGAGCACATTCATTCCATGGTGCTGTACTTGAGAAAGGGTTACATACAAACAAGTTAAAAATACAATGAACAAAGTGACAGACTGATACAGAGGGGAGAGAGGACCCTGCCCTTGCGGGCTTACATTCTACAGGGCTGTGGGGAGAGAGACAGTAGGTTGGGTCTGCTCGGGTGGTGGTGGAGCCCCGGGTCTAATGGTGCTAGAGTGCCAGGTCCGATGGTGGTGGCGCACTGGGTCCAGTGGTGGTGAGGTGGCACTGTGGTCATTGTAGGCTGTTCTGAAGAGATGGGTTTTCAGGTTCCGCTTGAAGGTTCCGAGTGTAGCGGACAGTCGGACGTGATGGGGTGCAGAGTTCCAGAGGATGGGGGATGCTTGGGCGAAGTCTTGCTAGCGGTTAGATGAGGAACGTACAAGTGTGGAGGAAAGAAGGACGTCTTGGGAGGATCAAAGATTACGAGTTGGATGATATCGGGAGATTAGTTCAGAGATATATGGGGGGGGACAGATTGTGGGATGCTTTGTAAGTCAATGTTAGTAGTTTGAATTGGATACGCTGGTGAATTGGGAGCCAGTGGAGGGATTTGCAGAGGGGAGAAGTGGAGGAATAGCAAGGAGAGGTGGATTAGTCGGGCAGCAGAGGTAAGGACATATTGAAGTGGTGCAAGAGTGTTAGCAGGAAGGCCACAGAGAAGGAGGTTGCAGTAGTCGAGGCGGGAGATGATGAGGGCATGCATTAGTAGTTTAGCAAATTGGGGGTTGAGGAAGGGACGGATTCTGGAAATATTTTTGAGTTGGAGGCGGCAGGAGGTAGCAAGGGCCTGGATGTGCGGTTGGAAGGACAAGGCAGAGTCAAGGGTTACTCCGAGGCAGCGGACTTCAGGTACCGGGCAAAGTTTGATGTAATTTATTGTGATAGATAAGTCAGGTAAGGAAGGTGTGTGAGATGGAGGAAAGATGATGAGTTCGGTTTTGTCTACATTGAGTTTTAGGAAGCGGGAGGAGAAGGAGGATATGGCTGATAGACACTCTGGGATTCTGGACAGCAGAGAGGTGACATCTGAGCCAGAGAGGTAGATCTAGGTGTCATCAGCGTACAGGTGATATTGGAAGCCATGGGACTTTGAGTTGTCCCAGACCAAGAGTATAGATTGAAAAAAGGAGGGGCCCGAGGACAGAGCCTTGAGGGACCCCAACAGAGAGGGGATGGGGCGAGGAAGTCGTGTGGGAGACACTAAATGTGCGGTTGGAAAGGTAGGAGGAGATTCAGGAGAGGGCAAAGTCAGTGATACCAATGGAAGAGAGGATCTGTAATAAGAGGCAGTGGTCAACTGTGTCGAATGCAGAGGATAGGTCTAAAAGGAGGACAGAGAACTTTCCGTTAGCTTTGGCCATGAGTAGGTCGTTAGTAATTTTGGTCAGGGCAGTTTCAGTGGAGTGGTGAGGACGGAAGCCAGATTGAAGGTCATCAGAGAGTTGGATGAGAGGTGGGATGAGAGTACAGTGAGGACATACTTTTCGAGAAGTTTGGAAGTGAACAGGAGCAGAGCTATGGGCCGGTAGCTGGATGTAGAAGTGGGGTCAAGGGATGGCTTCTTTAACATAGGTGTAATTGTTGCATGTTTGAAAGCAGAAGGAAAGGTACCAGAAGTTATGGTACCTTTACACGCCGCAACAGGATGGTGGCAACAACCGGGTGCTTCACGTGCACGAGCACGCACAAACGGTTGCCAACGGTAAACGCACCACCTTTACACGCCGCAACAAGGTGCGCTACGGTAGGTTACATCTATCTCTGGATACACCGCCGGGTGCCACAAGTTACCTTCTGTAGCTTACCTTACCACATATACACGCCACAATAACAAGGTAATATGGGCGGAACAAAGGCAGCAGGGACAACACATAGGCGTGCCACAATTGTGGATTACGAGAATTCCGTACGCTGATAGGAGAAAGCAATAACATCATGATTGGCCAGCCAGCACAGGAGGCAGACTAATACATGACGCTCGAGCAATTGTGTAGTGTGAGTGGTCAGCTCCTTAAATATGCCGCCCTATGCAGCGACTACCAATCGTAACGCAGGAGCTTCCTCCAATGAGCGCTGAAGGGGGGTTATCTAGTTATCTAGGTGACGAATAAACCTTACCCTACCATATTTACACGCCGATACAACCCGCAACCATCGCCTTGAAATCCACCTGCTTTAGGGCTCTGCTCTAAAACAGGTGCCTCAAGTGACGGGTGGCAACAACTGTCTTCACACGCCGCAACAGCGGGTTGATTTGGCGGTGCAAGATACATTTCTCTCATGTACCCGGTTTTCGCCACCATCCTGTTGCGGCGTGTAAAGGTACCAATAGTGATAGATTGAAGAGGTGGGTTAGGGCTGGGATAAGTGTTGTGGTGAGGTTGGGGAGTAGGTGGGATGGGATAGGATCCAGTGCACAAGTGGTGAGTGGCGATCTGAAGAGGTGGTGTGCAAGTTCTCCTGTGATGGATGGGAGGAGGGTTTGTCGGGGAGAGGAGTGATTTGGTATACATGGGGGTTGTGGTGGTGGAGTAGCAAAGACTCTGATCTGGTTGATTTTGTTTGTGTGTTGCAAAGTCTTCTGCAGAGATACGAGAAGTAGGAGGGGGCAGTGGGGTGCGGAGGAGGGAGTTAAATGTGTTGAATAACTGCTTGGGGTTGTGGGACAAAGAGGATATGCGGGTAATGAAGTAATTCTGTTTAATGGTGGTGAGTGCTGACGTGAATTTGAGAATGCTTGTTTGAATGCTGTGTAGTCTTCTTGTGAATGTGTTTTCTTCCAGCGCCGCTCTGCAACCCTAGCCGCTCGCCGCAGATTTTTAGTGGTATCTATGTGGCAGAGTTGTCTGTTGATTCGTCGTGTTCTGCCATGAATGAGAGGGGCAACTGCATCAATAGCTGATGTGAGTACAGAGTTGTAGAAAGCTGTGGCATTATCTGTGTCGTGGAGTGAGGATATGGATGATAGCGGTAAAATGGTGTTGGAGATTGTGTGAGCGTTAAGATGTGTGAGGTTTCTGTGAGGGTGTGCCAGTTGGTGGACATGGGTGGCAGATGAAGAGGATAAGGATGAGAAGGTAAGTAGATGGTGGTCAGAGAGGAGGAGATGGGTGATTGTGGGTTTAGTTAGGGAGCAGAGGCGGGTAAAGATGAGGTCTAGTGTATGTCCGTCTGTGTGGGTGGCTGTGGAGGACCATTGAGAGAGGCCAAAGGATGAGGCAAGTGACAGGAGTTTGGAGGCTGTTGACTGGTGGGTGTCAATGGGGATGTTGAAGTCGCCCATTATGATGGTGGGAATGTGAGCAGATAGAAAGTATAGGAGCCAGATGGAGAATTAATATGACCTTAAGACAGCAAGTGTGCTGCTTGGGAGTTATGGTTGAACCTCCCAAGGCAATTTCAATACCGGATATAGGTAGATTAGTAAAGGGAGGAAAGATGAGAAGTTTGTTTTTTGACAGATTCAGTTTCACGTAGGAGGGCATGATGTTAGAGACAGAAGACAGACAATGACTGGTATTTTCCTGTAATGCAGGGGTGATACACACGTGGTCAAAGTTGTTGGTACCCCTCATTTAATGAAAGAAAAACCCACGATGGTCACAGAAATAACTTGAATCTAAGGCCCCTTTCACATCAGCGTTTTTTTTAAATCGCGGCAGATGCGGTGAAAAAACCGCATCTGCTGCGATTACCGCATAACCGCGACACTTGCGGCACAGTTGCGGCAAGCCCCATAGAATGTCTATGCGGGCTTGCGGCAAGTGCGGTATCGGCACTTGCGGCAGGTGCGGCCGCAAATACCCCGCGGCTGACCGCGGTTTTTTCGCGGCCGCACCTGCCGCAAGTGCCGAAACCGCATCTGCCGCACACTTTCCGCAAGCCCCATAGACATTGCATGGGGCTTGCCGCAACTGTGCCGCAAGTGTCGCGGTTATGCGGTAATCGCGGCAGATGCGTTTTTTTCACCGTATCTGCCGCGATTTAAAAAAACCGCTGATGTGAAAGGGGCCTTACAAAAGTAGTAGTAAATAAAAAATCTATGAAAATGAAGAAATGAAAGTTAGACATTTCTTTTCAACCCTGCTGCCACAGAATAAATAAAAAAAATAAGCTCATAAAATCGGCCTGGACAGAAATGATGGTCCCTTAACTTTTAATATTTTGTTGCACAACCTATTGAGGCAATCGCTGCAATCACACGATTCCTGTAACTGTCAATGATACTTCTGCTCTTCTCCACAGGTATTTTGGCTTCAAGAGCAAACTGCTCCAGTTGTCTGGTGTTTGAAGGCTGTCTTTTCTAGACTGTATGTTTCAGCTCTTTCCAAAGATTATCAATTGGATTTAGGTCGGGCCACATAGAAGGCCACTTCAGAATAGTCCAATGGTTTCCTCTTAGCTATTTTTTTAGCTGTGTGTTTTCGGTCATTATCCTGTTGCAAGACCCATGAACTGCAACTGAGACTAAGCTTTCTGACACTAAGCAGCACATTTCTCTCTAGAATACCTTGATAGTCTTGAGATTTCATTGTACCCTGCACAGATTCAAGACACCCTGTGCCAGATGCAGCAAAGCAGCCCCAGAACATAAAGCTTCCTCCATGTTTCACAGTAGGGACAGTGTTCTTGATATGCTTCATTTTTCCATCTGTGAACATAGAGCTGATGTGCCTTGTCAAAAAGTTCCATTTTTGTCTTATCCTTATCTGTCCATAGGACATTCTCCCAGAAGCTTTGTGGCTTGTCAACATGTAGCTTTGAAAATTCCAGTCTGGCTTTTTTTTTTAATGATTTTGGTGTCCTCCTTGGTCATCTCCTATGAAGTCCATTTTAGCTCAAACGATGACAGATAGTGCGATCTGACCCTGATGTACCTTGAGCTTACAGTTCACCTTTAATCTCTTTAGAGGTTTTCTGGGCTCTTCTGTTACCATTCGTATTATCTGTCTCTTTGATTTGTCATCAATTTTCCTCCAGGGCTGAACAGCAATGTCTGACCTTCAGTTGTTCATTTTCAGAGATTTTTTATTTATTATTACTTTTGTCAGATTCAAGTTATTTCTGTAACCATCGTGGGTTTTTCTTTCATTAAATGAGGGGTACCAACAATTTTGACCATGTAAGTATATATATATGGGTGTCATCACCTGTTCATATTACAGTTGCTATTGAGATATTACTGATTTGCCTCCAAAGCACCGCACTCTATACAGTGGAAATAGTTTATTTGGGCTTTATGCAGTGATCCACGACCCTCGCTGCATTGTACTTCTATTATCCCTTAAGGTACCGTCACACGGGGAGATATCGCCGGCGATGTTGCCGGCAACCGAGGGGCGTGGCCAGGTTGCGGCGACATCGCCGGCGAATTGCCGCGTGTGACAGGGCGATAATCAGGCGATGAATCGCCTGAGTCACATCGCCAGGTTTCCCAACAATGTTGGGAAACCTGGCGATGTTGTTCAGGCGATTCTGCCTGATCGCCCTGTGTAACGCGGCAACCTGCAATGTTACGGGCGATTCCGCCTATATCTAACATTGCGAGTGATCGCTTGCTGGGTTGCTGGGCAACCCAGCGAGCGATAGCCGCGGCAACTAGCCGGCGACATCGCCGGTAAGTTGCTCAGTGTGACATCTCACCGGCGATGTTGTCAGGGATGCGCGCTCCCGCGATCCCCGGCAATATCGCCGGCGATATCTCCCTGTGTGACGGTACCTTAACAGTCTGACCCTTCCCTCTATGTTAAGAGTTCCAGATCTTCATTTGCAGACAGGGTGAGTTAGGTACCTGGGCAATGTGTATAATAAAAACACCCGCATCTATATTACTGTCATATAGGTCCTGTAGTACCTGTGAGAGATTACTGTTGCAGATAGGGACTTACAGCTGTTGTCCATGCTGATAGCTGTTTACTTCAGTGTTTTTTCCATCTCGTAGACATAATTACTTCTCCCAGACAGGACTCTGCAGAGATTACATCAAAGACACCTTTGACTTCTCATATTTTCAGCCCCGTCCCTATCTATTCTCAGCCTGCTCAAACTCCTCATCCTACAAAATAATGCTGAGCCGCCGCTACCATAAGTGTCCCTATTACTGCACCTGCTGTGTCACATAGTAAATCCAACCACAGTGCCCCCAACAAAACCTCCTTTTTACTGTCTAGCTAGTAAAATTGGCTCATAGAAAATATTAATGTCACAGGAAAAAGTCCTCATTTTACCCCTAAAAAGTAAGAATGCCCAAGTGCTGCTATAACAATAAATGCCCTATGTACAGTTCCCTCTACACAGTATGGTGCCCTCACAGCTCTACTATATACAGTATAGTGCCGCCACAGTAGCACTCCATTTTAATATGGCTCCCTTACTATCTCCCACTCTGTATGAGGGCTCTTACAAAATATTAAAATAAAAAATAAACATATACTCAACTAACCTTGGTGAGTTCACTGGTAGATAATGGGTGTACTGACATATCATCACACGCGTCATAGTCACAGCGCGATTACGTCACTGTCTGCGAGAGCGATAGTGAAGGGAGACCATGCTCTCCACTCTATTGCAGAGTTCTACTGTATGTAGAATGTACTCTACTTTTACCTGTATGTGCACCGGTGGAAGTTGCCCCTCCAAGTAAGGAGCCCTGGGTAACCACCTTCTCTGCCTCCATATAGCTACGCTACTGTTGTACAAAGAATCTGTCGTTGTTTAGGTTGTTAGACAAAAGAATGATAGAAACCTCACACTGGAATTTTTGTCAGGGTAATCTTATTCTTAGTCAAGAAAATGATTGCTCTAAACTGGATGACTGACATACCTCCCGCGGTTTGTAGATGGGAAACCCTGGATAAGTGTGTGTGCACACAACATTTTTTTACAGTCAGATTTGCTTGTGAAATCACCACAAATCTGCCGCAAAAAATAAATATAGTGCACAGCATTGTCAGTGCTACCTGCTGTCCACATGTCCCAATTAACGTCACTGTTTTTAATTGCTTCAGAAACCGTAAAGTGGTCAATAACATTCTCATTCTTTGGAAAAAAATGTGAAAACACGTTGGGGGCAGAGTCATCAACGAAGCTTCTTCAGGGAGAAATCTGTCGGTATGCATTTTCCTGAAGCAGCTTCACCTAGGAAAGGTGCTGTCTGGGCCAATCTCACTGGATCTGGGGCAGTTGGGGGCCACGGATCTAACACCGGTACTTCTCTGGCATCTTGGCTTTGTTATATTCTGTTATTCAGTTCACATGTCTTATTCATCATATCTATTTGTTTCATATATATGTTTTTCTAGGCTGTTACCATGTTTCCTTGTACATGATCATACAAAAAATATGAGCTGGAGGATGTTGGTATATGTGGAATGGGAGCACATTCACAATGTGACCATTTCACAGACAAATACCCCCCAAAAAATACACAAAATGAGCATATACACTACCGTTCAAAAGTTTTATTTTGATTTGCAAAACAAATAGAAAATAAAGTCCAGACATTGACAAGGTTAGAAATAATGATTTTTATTTGAAATAATATTTTTCTTCTTCAAACTTTGCTTTCGTCAAAGAGTGCTCCCTTTGCAGCAATTACAGCATTGCAGACCTTTGGCGGGTACTGTTTAATGAAGCTGCCAGATGAGGAGCAGTGAGGCGTCGATTTCTCAAACCAGAGACGCTAATGTACTTGTCTTGTTGCTCAGTTGTGCAGCAGGGCCTCCCACTTCTCTTTCTACTCTGGTTAGCGCCTGTTTGTGCTCTCCTCTGAAGGGAGTAGTACACACCGTGGTAGGTAATCTTCAGTTTCTTGGCAACTTCTCGAATGGAATAGCCTTCATTTCTAAGAACAAGACTAGACTGTCGAGTTTCACATGAAAGTTCTCTTTTTCTGGCCATTTTGAGAGTTTCATAGAACAAACAAATGTAATGCTCCAGATTCTCAACTAGCTCAAAGGAAGGTCAGTTTTAGCTTCTCTAATCAACCAGATGGTTTTCAGCTAGGCTAACATACTTGTATAAGGGTGTTCTAAACATCCATTAGCCTTCTTACTCAGTTAGCAAACACAATGTACCATTAAAACACTGAAGTGGTGGTTGTTGGAAATGGGCTCAGGAAGCGTTCAAGCTGCCTGCCATACAGGTGAAAGACTTAAAGGGAACCAACCACCTCAGATCACCCTAATACACAGTTAGTACATGTCCCTGCACCCTAAGGATACCTTTCCAGCACTGTTTTTGTGTAAAATCTTGCATTAGTATAACTGATATAAAGAGTTTATAAAGTTACTAGCCTGGTGACTTCTGGGCGTATCCCTCCTTCTGTTATACTTCAGGGCTGTGCATTGCATGTCTGTGCTCCCCCTCCCTCCGTGCCTGCTGCCCTGCCCTGATGGGTGTGATCGTTATCTCCTCTGCACAGAGGGAGGGGGAGCACAGCCATGCAATGAATGCACAGCCCTGAAGTATAACAGAGGGAGGGATACGCCCAGAAGTCACCAGGCTAGTAAGTTTATAAACTCTTTATCAGTTATACTAATGCAAGATTTTACACAAAAACAGTGCTGGAAAGGTATCCTTAGGGTGCAGGGACATGTACTAACTGTGTATTAGGGTGATCTGAGGTGGTTGGTTCCCTTTAACAGCAGAGAGAAGAAGAGGGTCACAGGTAAGCTACAGGAAGCCAGGACCAGCACAGACACGCGCAGCAGGGAGGCCTCAGAACTCACTGGGTGAGGAGATCCCCAACTTGCTTCCAGGCCACCTGGATTCCTAACATCTCCTGTGGACAGTACCCTCGTCTGGATCTGCTATCACCAGTAAATGTAAAGAAGACTACAACTGTGTGTCTGTGCGTTATTGGGCACCATCAGTCCTGAACCCCAACAGCCTACTATCGCCATAGACTTTACTGGTTGACCTTGGGAACTGCTCCACCCATGGGGAGCGATACAGCTTAGCTGCAAGCCCATGATCCCCAGAGGTCCTGAAACTGCAGTGTCAGCCCCAATAGCCGAACATCACGGGTGGGGTAATGTCCACCAGCTCTGAACTTTAATTTTGATGCCCAGGGACATGGAGTCGGGTCTCGACTCCTCTGACTCCCTCAGAAGTAGCAAAGCCCGGTTCCGAGTACCCCACGACCCTGGAGGGGTACCAGATACACCTTTGTTTTTAATCTTTAAATGTTCCATAATAACAGGGTCTGTACCACAGGACTGGCGTATAGCAAATGTGGTGTCAATATTCAAAAAGGGGACAAAAACTGAACTAGGAAATTATTGGCCAGTAAGCTTAACCTCTACTGTGGGTAAAATCCTGGAGAGTTTGCTAAGAAATGCTATACTGGAGTATTTGAAGAAGAATAACCTCATGACCCAATATCAACATGGGTTATGAGGGATGTGGATGTGGTGTATATGGACTTTTCAAAAGCTTTTGATATGGTGCCACCCAAAGGGTGGATACATAAAATGAAAGCAATGGGGATAGGAGAAAATATGTGTCAACTGGGTTAAAAACTGGCTCATTGATAGGAAGCAAAGGGTGGTTATTAATGGATCACAATAAGACTGGGTCACAGTTAACAGTGGGGTACCACAGGGGTCAATATTGGGCCCGCTTCTTTTTAACATATTTATTAATGACCTTGTAGGGGGCATACAGAGTAGAATCTCAATATTTGCAGATGACGCTAAACTTTGCAGGGTAATCAATACAGAGGAGGACAATTTTATATTACAGGAGGAGTTATGTAAACTAGAAGCTTGGGCTGATAAATGGCAAATGAGCTTTACTGGGGATAAATGTAAAGTCATGAACTTGAGCACAGGAAATAAAATGTATAATTATGTGCTTAATTGTAAAACACTGGGAAAAACGATCACTGAAAAAGACCTGGGTGTATGGGTAGATGACAAACTCACATTTAGTGGCCAGTGTCAGGCAGCTGCTGCAAAGGCAAATAAAATAATGGGATGTATTAAAAGGGGCATAGATGCTCATGAGGAGAACATAATTTTACCTCTATACAAGTCACTAGTGGGACCACACTTAGAATACTGTGTACAATTCTGGTCTCCGGTGTATAAGAAAGACATAGCTGAACTAGAGCGGGTCCAGAGAAGAGCGACAAAAGTCATTAGAGGACTGAGGGGTCTGCAATACAAAGACAGGTTATTAAACTTGGGGTTATTTAGCTTGGAAAAACGAAGGCTTAGGGGTGATCTTATAATAATGTATAAATATATGAGGGAACAGTACAGAGACCTTTTTAATGATCTCTTTACTCTTAGGCCTGAGACGGGGACAAGGGGGCATCCTCTACGTCTGGAGGAAAGAAGGTTTAATCATAATCACAGACGTGGATTCTTTACTGTAAGAGCAGTGAGACTATGGAACTCTCTGCCACATGATGTTGTAATGAGTGAGTCACTACTAACATTTAAGAAGGGCCTGGATGCCTTTCTTGAAAACTATAATATTACCAGTTATATATACTAGATTCTTTGATAGGGCGTTGATCCAGGGAATTAGTCTGATTGCCGTATCTGGAGTCAGGAAGGAATTTTTTTCCCCAATGTGGAGCTTAGTGTTGCCACATGGGGTTTTTTTGCCTTCCTCTGGATCAACATGTTAGGCTATGGGTTGAACTAGATGGACTTAAAGTCTTCCTTCAACCTTAAACACTATGTTACTATTTACATAATATAAAAATGTGGGTTTCTCTGAAATAAGACATCAGATCGCCGATATAAAGGTATCTTATTCAGCTTCCTATAACCTACATGTCTATGTAGTCGGCTTATTAAGGTGGATCCTAATGATGACTTTCTTTTACGGGGTTAAGGGAATGTATCAGAAAATTAAGTTCTGTAAATTAGGTGTTCATGTATTCTGTATGGGGAGAGGGCAGTAACATAGTAACATAGTTTTTAAGGTTGAAGGAAGACTTTAAGTCCATCTAGTTCAACCCATAGCCTAACATGTTGATCCAGTAAGCTGCAGACATATCTGTAAATGACTGTCCCATCCTTCTCACCCTCGCCATCCTTCCCATACACATTGCATGTCCCATCCTTCTCACCCTCGCCATCCTTCCCATACACATTGCATGTCCCATCCTTTTCACCTCGCCATCCTTCCCATACACATTGCATGTCCCATCCTTCTCACCCCTGCCATCCTTCCCATACACATTGCATGTCCCATACTTCTCACCCCGCCATCATTCCCATACACATTGCATGTCCCATCCTTCTCACCCCCGCCATCCTTCCCATACACATTGCATGTCCCATCCTTCTCACTCCCGCCATCCTTCCCATACACATTGCATGTCCCATCCTTCTCACCCTTACCATCCTTCCCATATATATTGCATGTCCCATCCTTCTCACCTCCGCCATCCTTCCAATACACATTGCATGTCCCATCCTTCTCACCCCCGCCATCCTTCCCATACACATTGCATGTCCCATCCTTCTCACCCCGCTATCTTTCCCATACACATTGCATATCCCATCCTTCTCACCCCTCCATCTTTCCCATACACATTGCATGTCCCATCCTTCTCACCCCGCCATCTTTCCCATACACATTGCATGTCCCATCCATCTCACCCCGCCATCCTTCCCATACACATTGCATGTCCCATCCTTCTCACCCCGCCATCTTTCCCATACACATTGCATGTCCCATCCTTCTCACCCCTCCATCTTTCCCATACACATTGCATGTCCCATCCTTCTCACCCTGCCATCCTTCCCATACACATTGCATATCCCATCCTTCTCACCCCGCCATCCTTCCCATACACATTGCATATCCCATCCTTCTCACCCCGCCATCCTTCCCATACACATTGCATGTCCCATCCTTCTCACCCCTCCATCTTTCCCATACACATTGCATGTCCCATCCTTCTCACCCTGCCATCCTTCCCATACACATTGCATATCCCATCCTTCTCACCCGCCATCCTTCCCATACACATTGCATGTCCCATCCTTCTCACCCCGCCATCCTTCCCATACACATTGCATGTCCCATCCTTCTCACCCCTCCATCTTTCCCATACACATTGCATGTCCCATCCTTCTCACCCCGCCATCCTTCCCATACACATTGCATTTCCCATCCTTCTCACCCCCTCCATCCTTCCCATACACATTGCCTGTCCCATCCTTCTCACCCCGCCATCCTTCCCATACACATTGCATGTCCCATCCTTCTCACCCCCGCCATCCTTCCCATACACATTGCATGTCTCATCCTTCTCACCCCCGCCATCCATCCCATACACATTGCATGTCCCATCCTTCTCACCCCGCCATCTTTCCCATACACATTGCATGTCCCATCCTTCTCACCCCCGCCATCTTTCCCATACACATTGCATGTCCCATCCTTCTCAGCCCCACCATCCTTCCCATACACATTGCATGTCCCATCCTTCTCACCCCGCCATCTTTCCCATACACATTGCATGTCCCATCCTTCTCACCCCCGCCATCCTTCCCATATACATTGCATGTCCCATCCTTCTCACCCCGCCATCTTTCCCATACACATTGCTTGTCCCATCCTTCTCACCCCGCCATCCTTCCCATACACATTGCATGTCCCATCCTTCTCATCCCCGCCATCCTTCCCATACACATTGCATGTCCCATCCTTCTCACCCTGCCATCTTTCCCATACACATTGCATGTCCCATCCTTCTCACCCCGCCATCTTTCCCATACACATTGCTTGTCCCATCCTTCTCACCCCGCCATCCTTCCCATACACATTGCATGTTCCATCCTTCTCATCCCCGCCATCCTTCCCATACACATTGCATGTCCCTTCCTTCTCACCCCTGCCATCCTTCCCATACACATTGCATGTCCCATCCTTCTCACCCCGCCATCTTTCCTATACACAATTCATGTCCCATCCTTCTCACCCCGCCATCTTTCCCATACACATTGCATGTCCCATCCTTCTCATCCCGCCATCCTTCCCATACACATTGCATGTCCCATCCTTCTCACCCCCGCCATCCTTCCCATACACATTGCATGTCCCATCCTTCTCACCCCCGCCATCCTTCCCATACACATTGCATGTCCCATCCTTCTCACCCCCGCCATCCTTCCCATACACATTGCATGTCCCATCCTTCTCACCCCCGCCATCCTTCCCATACACATTGCATGTCCCATCCTTCTCACCCCGCCATCTTTCCCATACACATTGCATGTCCCATCCTTCTCACCCCGCGATCTTTCCCATACACATTGCATGTCCCATCCTTCTCATCCCCGCCATCCTTCCCATACACATTGCATGTCCCATCCTTCTCACCCCCGCCATCCTTCCCATACACATTGCATGTCCCATCCTTCTCACCCCCGCCATCCTTCCCATACACATTGCATGGTCGGCTGGTAACACCAGGAGGGGGGCACTCTACTATGACACTTTTTATGAGGTTGAAAGGTCTGTTTAGTCTTTGCTCACGTTTACCATTAAACCATAGCATCGCCATTCTAAAGGCTATTTGCTGAGATGATTAGAAGCTTTAGATAAGACTTTGGTATGTTTTTAGTGCACCTCAGCTGGAAGTTTAAAGCTTGTGTAAAGGTCAGTTGTTTTTCATTGATAATTTTCTAATGAAAGAAGACTTTTCTGTAAAATAAAGAAAAGAATCATACATAAACCTAAAGTCAACCAAAAATACAGTTGTGCTCAAAAGTTTACATACCCCGGCAGATTTTTTGTTGGCCTTCTTTTTCAGAGAATATGAATGATAACACAAAAACCTTTTTTCCACTCACTGTTAGTGGTTGGGTGAAGCCATTTATTGTCAAACTACTGTCTTCTCTTTTTAAATCATAATGACAACCAAAACCATCCATTAACCCTGATCATAAGTTCGCATACCCTGGTGATTTTGGCCTGATAACATGCACAGAGGTTGACACAAATGGATTGGAATGGATAATAAAGGTAACACCCTCACCAGTGACCTGTTTGCTTGTAATATATGGTAATGGTGGGTGTACACACACCAATTTATCTGTTCAATATCTGAACCAATCTCTGGTTGCAGTGAAATCATGGATACATTGCTCCATTTTGTGGCTGTGTACAGCCATTTTGTGGCTTGAACAGATAAATTGGTGTGTGTAAACCCACCATAAGAGTATACAGACATTAGACTGCCTTCAGACTTGCAGATGCATCTGCAGCGTTTTGCAGATGCATCTGCAAGCATCTGCATCTCGCGTCCATGGTGCGGGCGGGAGTGTGTGATTTGTGCGCAGGCATCCGCGTGCGCACAGATCACTAATGGCGGGCAATGAGAGCGCACGGCGGTCTGCAAGCATCTGCAGACCGCCGTGCGCTCCATTATAAACATAGGGGCCGCGGTCTGCATGCAGATGCTTGCAGATGCATCTGCAAAACGCTGCAGATGCATCTGCAAGTCTGAAGCCAGCCTTACAGCACAGGATCATAACTGATTCTTTATGTGAGGTAAAACGTTTCCCAGCCTGCTTTTAAAAGTGTTTTATCTCAAAGAAAGAATCATCTGTGATCTCGTGCTGTAATGTCTGTTTACTTTTTTGTGTCCTCCCCGGCCCAGGAGATGTGGTGTGATCAGACCATGTCCCTGTACGGTCAGACACATCCATTACACAGTACATAACAGGGACACATATATAAGATTATCTCAGCACAGGAGATGTGGTATGATCAGACCATGTGTCCCTGTACGGTCAGACACATCCATTACACAGTACATAGCAGGGACACATATATAAGATTATCTCAGCACAGAAACATTTTTATTGAACATCCAATTGTGGAAATTATTATTATTCCAAGTTCTATTGATTGAAATGAACTTTGTTACTGGGACAACCCCTTTAAAAAGAACACATTATGATAATAGTAATATGGTAGAGTCTTTTACAAGTAAGGATGGAGTTAAACATAGTTTTCAGGATATTCAGCCTCATTGATCAGAGTCCAGGACAAGAGGACAAATTACCCAATAGACAAAGTTAATGAGAATATAATAAACATTCAAGATCAAAGCCAGTCTGAATACCGTCATTGCCAGTGACTGTCCTGTACAGTAAAATAAGTAGAACTGAGGTTACAATAAAAAACATTGATTGTGGTTACATGTAATTAGTTATACCGCCAAAGACAGTTAATGGCAGACATGAGTTAGTCCACTGCTTCATTAAAATGGGGAACACAAGAACCCTTGTTCTTGTGATTGGTAAAAAAGTACCAAGGGTGGTATTCTCAGTGATCAGATCTTCTCACCTTATTAGCGGTGGCTGTAAACAGTCCAATACCTTTACTGACTGCCCCCTCTGTACATATGCACTATAGAGCCAGCTGTCAGTCAGTGTCAAGATGTGGCTCACCCTGTACTCATCGGTGACTGAAATCACACAGGCCGTACCCTATGACTGAAAGCTGGAGGCTGCTGGGATGAATACATTTCTTTTCAGTGCAGCAGTCGTACAGTTGTTGAACGCTCTTAGCCTGCAGATTAACACCATATCTGCAGGTTAATAGCAATTTTATACATGACAGGTTCCCTCTAAATAACACGACGACACGGCGTAGCTAGCGCAGATCACTGCTGTTATGATAGGTTTGTGTTTGGAGTGGGCACAACTCCTGAGTCTGCTACATATAGGGACACCCACGTCATGACGCACATGTACAGCAAGGTGTGTGAATGGGGTTAAAGAGTTGAAGAGGGGAATGAGGTTCAAAAGTCATGGGAATCACAAGATATGTCTTGTATGTGACTGGCTACAGAAGAACTTGTTTCCAGCAGAGAGGAGGATGCAGACTGGGTGTTACAGTTTAAGCACCAAAGTATTGGGACACTTGTCTTAATCATTGAATTCAAGTTGTTCATTCAGTTCTATTGCCACCGGTGTATAAAAGCCAGCCACTTAGCATGTAGTATGTGGAGTTGCTGAGTGTTGAGGAGCATAGGGTATAACAGTTACCAACGCTCTGCTGATGCAATTGATAACTGCAGAGTCCAATCTACATGTGGTATTAACATTATCAAGGAACCACAGCAACTCAACATGAAGTGGAGACCAGGTAAAGATACAGAGCGAGAACATCGAGTGCTGAGGAGCAGTAGGCATAAAGTCACCAATGCTGGGGGCTTCATGGTTTGGGTATTTGTGGTTGAGCAGCTGTATGCAGCCTTACACTACCAGGCACAATGCCAAGTGTTGGATTGAGTGGCGTAAAGCAACAACCACAGGACTCTGGAGTAGCGGATATATGTCTGTGGGGCGAAGAATTATGCTTTTCTGTCTGGTATTCTGGCTTTGGTGAATACCAAGGTTAATCATGCCTTCAAACTGTTTTGTGCCATCACATTTTGTATAATTGTAGCTTCCAGCTTTATGGGAACAGTTTGGGGAGGTCTTTTTCTATTTCCCATGACTGGGCCCAGTGCACAAAGCCCATAGATGCATGTCTGGAGGACTTTAATGTTTGAGAACACGACCGGCAGAAGAAGTGTAAGACTAAACTTGGCATGAGTTTAAAGCCTGAAAGAACTGATGAGTTCACCAAGTTCCTTTCTTATATATTGTATATATTAAGTCTTAACTCTTCAGATTTTCCCCTCAGGATACTGGCAAGCAAGGACGAAACCCCCACAGGTCTCTAACTGCATCTTTACTGGCTGGGAAATATTAATCTTCCCTCTTGGAGGATGGCGCAAGGGCCCTACTCAACCACAGCCATCGGCCCACCGGGAAAATTTCCGCTAGTCCCGCCTACCAGTCCGGGCCTGGCTGAGAGCTTGTGATGTAACTTTCTGACTTTCAGCCAATCAGAAGTTCTGGTCACAAGATGACGCTGTGGGGAAGGAGCAATGCTGGAAAAAGGTTGAGATGCCAAGGGTGAGTATAAGAGTAAAGGCTGGGACCTTACAGCACCATGGGTTGTCTTAATACCCCCCTTGTCTTTGTATTTTTTTTATGTCAATGTGGTTTTATCCATTACTCCTGTGTATTGTTTTTTGAATAATCAAATTTTGTATTTTATATCATTATCGACATTTGATTGCATGGATTTTCATTTTTGCCATTCACACAGTGATCCATATTTTCACTTTAGGAGTGCTCTATTTTAGAAAAGGGTCTGTCAATTTGTCTGGCATTTTTCAGATCCGCTTTTCCCATAAAGTTAGAATAGATAGATAGATAGATAGATAGAGTCCAAAAAAACAGGCAGCACATCAAAAAATGTGAAAAATGCTTCGGCTCACTTGAAGCCTTTGTCAAGCTTGACAAAGGCTTCAAGTGAGCCAAAAAGTTGCACCTCTGAGGGCCGAATCAAACTCTGTCCACTTTTTTCTAATTTTTGGATGTGCCGCCAGTTTTTTTGGACTTATATGTTACGTTGAACACCACGTACATGAAGTATTGCACCCCTTATTGTTTTCCTAAGTTTGTGCTGAATCTTTTTTTTTTAGATAGATAGTCTTCTGCTGTTACTTCCAGGGCTGCCCATTAAGCTACTTGCATATTCACTGCACTGAGCAGAAAATAGCCAATCATAGACGCTCACACTCTGTGAGAGCCTCTGTGATTGGCTGTTGTAGTCAGACTGCATTTCCTCAATGTGGACAGCGATTGTGCTTGGTTGCCATACACATTAGTGTATGGCAACCAACCTGTCGTCATATGGTGTTAAATAAATAATTAGAAAAAAAATGTGTGGGACTTCGCAGTATTATTCAGTCTAGCCCAGTGGAAGTGGTCAGTTGCAAGCTGCCACCCTCAGCTGCCTATATTTACCTTGGCTGGCAAAAAAAAAGCATGGGCTACGCCCTCTTTTTAATTGCCAGCTGAGGTAAGATTAGGTAACTGAGGGTTGGTATTCTCAGCAGGGTGACAGCCCATTGTTTTAGGCTCCCCCTCCACGCTAAAGAATTGCAGCCCACAGCCGCCCCTGAAAATGGCACATTCATAAGAAGCTCCGTTTCCAGGTGCTTTACCAGGCTCTTCCAGTGGCCCTGGTGGCGGGTGGCATGCTGGGTAATAAGGGGTTAATACCAGCTTTGTTTTACCAGTTGGTATTAAGCTCTGAGATTCTTAATGTCACACCTAATTAGACACGGCCCTTAGGAATCTCCAATAGAGGGTTAAAAAAACAAAACACAAAGAAAAAATATTTTATTAGAAATAAAAACACAGAGACCCTTAGTGACCCATCTTTATTACTCCCTCCCCACCCTCATAATATCAATGATCCTTGTCTTCTGTTTTCCTGCACTCATTCAGCTCTGCTGCATTAGAAATCACAGAGAGGAAGAACACGTCTGCTCCCCGTGGTCTCTAATTACTGAATGAGAGCGAGGAGACCTGCGGCATGTTAAGCAGTCACGTCACCGAGATCCGTTGCCATAGTAACTGAGTGGTTACTATAGCAACAATGTCCTCGGATCAACACAGTTAACTCCCTGTTTACTGTGCCACTACTCCAGCGGCTTCTAAATGAGGCAGCTCCTGAATGAGCCGTGGGAGTTGTGTCTTACTAATGTGTACACTACTACTATCTAGCTATCTGTCTGTCTTCTCTTACATCACGGTCCCAGTGATGTGTGTGGTGTGCAATGTTTTCATTGCACCCATACACTTGGAGAAAAAAAAGCAGCACCCAAAAACGCAACATAAAACGGATCGGAAACAGATTATCTGTTTTTGGTTGCGTTGTTTGACAGCTCTTGTTTTGCATCTAAAATTGCAGCAGAACGGAGGAGAAAAAAGAAACGCATAGTCTGAATGTAGCCTTATGGCGAAAGTCCCAAACGGAGTTAGGAAAGGAGACTCAAACCTGGTGTGAAAGTAGCCTCATACTGTATGGTAAATCATCATGAGTTTCCTCCTTTCTCTTCTTTGTAGTTTCCTAAATCTAAATGTCCTTGCTATTTGCCTGAATTAATATTTACTCAACTGGAGAGACTCCACATTGCCCGAGTCCCTTTTAGGTTGGAGGATTTGCTGGTTTCAGACTCTGCCCCTCAGAGTCATCAAACACTCTCTTAAAAGGACGGTGGGGGTGCGAGGGTCACTAAAGCACAGGAGCACTATAGGGGTAAAGACACAAGAATTGAACATGGAGGAGGTAAAACTGGAAGACTGCTATGTGTCTGAGGAATATGGATTCATACTACGAGACCCCCTGGTGAGATAACAGCTCTTATTATAGTCTATTCCTATTATATATCAACAACATATTCTGCAGCGCTGTACATGGATTACACTCCTGGAGTTTTCTTATGTGGTAGAGAAGGCTATGAGTTGCTATGGTGGGTTCATAAATTGTATAACTATTATTACCACCTCAAAAAACATAAGCGCAATTAATGTTGGGAATTTTTTTTAAATATTTGCTGAGAATTTGTTGTGCAGTTTTTGGTGTGGAACGTCCCTGTGCATTATACAGTCAAGATCTGCAACCGATATAGCAAAGTGTGAATAGTATTTGTGCATTAGATTAATACGGAATGGAAATTTGCACCATGTGGGGTGGGGATTATTTTTCCATCATTTGGACTTTTATGAAAATATGCAATGTGTGATTTCTCTCTTATACACCTGGTCTCTATACCACCTACAGTCGCTCCTGTGGTCACACACTTCAGTCTTTGACCCCTGTGGGTTAAACACTATCCTTCTTTAACCTCTGTGGTTTAGCTGGACTACTACTACTATTCTTTTTTGGGGGTGTGAGAAATCCAATTTTAAAACAAAGGAAACATACAAACCCGGAGCAGATGCGGCCCCGGATGGATTAGTATTCAATCCTCATGTCTTGTCAAGACCTTGGCTGTGGAGTCAGTACGCCAAACTTCCGACTCCTCAACTTCCCTGAATCCAACTTCGACTCCACCAAAATGAACTCCGACTCCACAACCATGGCTGTCTGGGAGAACCCCGCCCTTCCCATGCTGAGCAGAATATGTTATAATGCATCCTATCCATGATTCATCTTGGGGCCTGGTCATACACAGCATCCTGCTGTTTGAGGTCACTAGGCACAACAGCAGGTCACAATATTGTTAGTGTAGGGTCCGTCTCGAGATGGGTCACCTTGTCTTTGGTGGGATGGCTTGAGCCCTTTTTTTTGCAAAAAAGGCATGTACCAAGTACCCTGTGTTTTTACCTACTTTTGTTTTTGCCTATTTATTGCATAGTATTTTGACACTACAAACACATACTTTTTTTGTTTTTCGTTCTTTAGGCTGTTTAAACGATTTGGCAGTTTTAGTGAACTTACTAATACAGGCCTGTTCACACTGTTACATTCTGGCTCAGTTTTTGCTGTAAACCATGGCTTTGAAGTCAGTAAGCCAAACATCTGAGTCCGACTACTCAATTTCCCTAAATCTGACTCAGACTCCAACAAAATGGACACCAACTCTGACTGAACAACTCTGACTCAACAACTCCGACTGCACAACCATGGCTGTGAAGTCAGTAAGCCAAACATCTGATTTTGACTCCTCAATTTCCCTGAATCTGGCTCCAACTCCACGACTACGACTCTACAACCATGGTCAAGAGGTCTGACTCACCGTCAGCCCGTGGACTCCGGTTTAGACAGGCTGTAGCTCCTTCCTCCTTGTCACGGGTGGGCCGCGCCTGCCGGTAGTGGGGCCCGGTTGAGTGCAGATCAAAAGTGAAGACGTCTTGTAGGAACAGATTGAAGGGGTTTAATTTTTTCGTGACGCCACCTATGAGTAGTTTCGGTAATCGTTACCGACGCTGCGGAACCTCCGGGGGATGGACAGCAGCAAGATGGAACGCTCCCCACAGGCTGAGCGGTGATCCCCGGAGGCTGGAGCTGCTTAAGATGTTGTGCGGCAGCTGCGGTTACCTTGTAGTGCGGACGGACAGTTCATAAGGAAGCACGGACACATAAAGTCTTTGCAACGGGTCTTTACTGTAACCAGCAGGCAGTACATGGTATACAGTTTACGGGTAGTGGACCGGGTGGACTCAGCAGTGATGGTGTCCCTCAGAGATCCGCAAGTGTTCCTCCATTCTAGCTAATTGTTTTGCCATTGTCGCCCAGGAATACCAGATCGGGTACGGGGAGGCTGCTTCAATGCCCTATCCAAGATGTACGTTATGTATGTTTTGGGGAGCCTTGGATCCCGCAGTGGGTACACCGCTGGTTAGACGACTGGTAGTTGGTTGTTGGTGGGGTGCTCCTGTGAAGCTGCTCCTCCACGCTTCTGGTTCGCGTAGCAGAGGTGAACTGCTGCCAGCTTCGGTACCAGTGAACCGGCTGTGAGTTGTGGGCACGGGAGTCTTTTGGGAACCCGTGGTTAATGATGCCCGATCCCGGTTGTTGAGGCCTCAGGTGCTGACACCCGACCGGTGACGGCCCGGGGGCTGCACGGGGTGCGGAGCCCCCGCTCCTACTCCAAGTTCTAGACTGCTCAGGTCAAGTTCTAGACTCCTTCTCCTTGACTAAGGGTCTGTTCTCCCTACACACTTCCCTAGCACTCCGCCCACCAGGACCCTGGGTTGGCCCACTGTTCTAGGTGATGCATGCAGGGTTGGATCTCAAAGTTAACCAGATCACTGCTGTGTCAGAGAATATTGCGGCTGCATTTATGGCTGCAATACCCTCTTGTGACGCACTCGTTGCGGGGCGCCACAGGTCTGTTTGTTGTCATTGGATAGAAACAATCTTCCTTAGCTCCAGAAGAAATATCGGCAACTCAAAGGCTGTACAAAATCTTCAAAGGTTTATTGTAGAAACTTAATAACATTTTCCATACAGGTCGGTATACACAACGCGTTTCTGGCATCTGGGTGCCCTTAGTCAATGAGTATGAAATAGCTTTAGTTTTCTCCATAATACCCCTGTAGGTAAGAGCTTTCATCTTGTAGGCTGAAGGTGCCCATTTATATGAGGTGTTGTCTTGAGAGCTCATTCGGCGACAGCTACAGAATCTCTAATTTGAGGTTGTTGTTGAACTTGAATGCACTCCTTAATGGGGGAGCAAGCGTCTTGTGTTATCCAGTGCACTGCGCTCTATTATGCATATTATCAGTACTGTGCCGTTTTGTGTTTTTTATATCAAACATGGTAGTTGCTCGTTGAATTAGGCTGGGAACATCTGTCCTCAGGCACCATGGAGGTCAATCGCACAGGACAGTAGTGGATCTTAGTTAAGGGGCAACCCCTCCTGGCATAAGCAGAGTCAAACACGTACTGCCTGGTTATACGGCATAGACTTGTGGCCAAAAGTTTTAAGACTAACACAAATTTTGTTTTTTACAAAGTTTACCGCTTCAGTGTTTTTAGATCTTTTCTTTAGATATTTCTATGGTTACTGAAGTACAATTATTAATATTTCGTATATTTTATATTTTTCATAGACAAATACATCAAGTTTATGCACAGACTCAATAGTTACAGTGTTGACACTTCAGGGGAACCTGTCACGTAATGCTATTACCTGTAGTTATGCGGTTAATTTGCAGGTTAATAGAGTTTTGAACCTTCCCGGCGCCTGCACTTTGAACCCCACTGCCGGGAGGAAATGAACTTTAATCTTCCATGCAGCCTTCTGGTTTCAATTATGTAGGCAGCACCAGTGCAGGTTCAATCACAGCTCAGTTAATGGAGAGTGGTGGCTGTAACAACCTCCTGCACTGACTGACAGTTAGTGGAATTTTTTGGGCAGTCAGGGTAGGGGTTAATGGGGCATTGGGCAAAATTAGGAGGAGGGGGCATTTTTCAAATATAGGGGATGAGTGCTGGGGGGAGGTTATGAAGAGGCTATAAAAGGGGGCAACCTTTTGGGGTTCAGCCATTTTGGGAACGCAGAAAACATTGTGGAAACTCTCACCCGCCCTCTCTTATTATTGGTTTGGAGGTTCGACCCGTCAATCACTAAATTTTGTTTGTACGGTATTTAATAACTGTTTGCAAGTTTCTCCTGTCGCAGAAGCTTGGCGTAAGGGGAGAAGGTCCTCGAAGTTGGTGGATGTGGCATCAGTGGGACTCTGAGGGGAACTCATGAGTTTCTGAACCCCTCAAAGAGGAACAAAATGGTTGTGGAGGTTGGTGAGATAAAAAGTCTGGCAATAGCTGCCTCTGAGTTGACACTAATTGGTTAGATGTAAAACTCAGCCTGGTGTAGGTCACCTGTAACAAGTCCGTTTTTTGGGGCTTTGAGGACCACCCTCCCTCTAGGGTTTGGATTATTCGGTTAATTGTTGTTTGTTAAAATAAAGGCAACTGTGGCCAGTGGCGTAACTTCAGGCCCTGGGGCCCCAAGGCGAAAGCTCCAACGGGGCCCCAAATTATTGCAAATCTTTAATAGTAGAAGCCTTTTTCTATAGGCCAAAGGGACTTTTGGGGCCCCATTAGGCTGCAGGGCCTGGGTGCGATCACAACCCCTGCACCTGTTGTAGTTACGCCCATGGCTGTGGCCAATTTAATCCATTTAAGTGTCCTGGCTATTATTTGTGGCGAATAGGTGAAAAGGATGGGGGAAGTGGAATATTGGTGGAGTGACCCTCATGACTCGCCAATACTTTTTGTCATGTAGCTTGTAATCAGTATCGTCATCTGCTTCTTTGCCTTTCTGGTCCTCACTACAGGGGGTTGTCTGAAATCCTGCAGAGCTGGGTGCATCTGAGGATCGGGGCATTCCTCCTCTCTGAGGGGTAAGGAGGCGTACAGTTAGGTCCAAATATATTTGGACAGTGATTGAATCTTCATGATTTGGGCCCAACATGCCACTATTTAGGAAATTTAATAAAACAACTGAGATGCAATGGAAGTGTGAGTTTTAGGTTTAATTAGAAGAGTTGCAATGCATCCCAGGGCCGTAGGGCACTCAGGGCCGGGTTTTGGGTACTTCCGGGGAGTCACAGGGGTCGAAGCTGGGCTCCTTGGCCTTGGGGATTGGCTAAAAGTTATGGAAGTTAGTGGTCTGGGGATGATTGTTGTGACGCCACCCACGGTATGCGGCTATTGGTGGCTTCTGTACGGGACCTCCTGGGATGATGGGATGGCAGCTGTGATGGTTTTGCTCCCCACAGGCGGAGCAGGTCCCCAGGGCAACCGGTATAGTCTATGGTGGTGGCAGGCCGTTGGGGTGCAGGACTGAGGGCGCAGAATGACCGACAGACACAAGGGTTGAAGTCTCCATTACCTTGTAGAAGTAGCAGGTTTGTCTAGGGTACCGTCCACAAGAGATGTTAGAAGTCTGGGCACCTGGAAGCAAGTTGGGATTCTCCTGTTGCGTATGGTGGCTTACCTGGTGTGGAGACTCTTCACTTGTTTTAGGCACAACATGGTCCCCCAGCGTAGCGATGCCATCGTGACAACCGGACTCTGGGGTGCCACACTTGAACTCAAATACAGTAATACTTCCGTTTTAGTTGACGTCGGTTATTGTCGGTTTTGGTTTTCGTAGATTTTTTCCATGAAATATTTGTCTCAGTTTTCGTTGGCTTGCACATATGACATTACACCCTCACTGCTAATTTTGCAAGAAAAAAGGGTGAACCGCGCGATTCCTCTTTCAAACAATAATACATGCACCTCTATCTGTCCTCCTCGGTGTTTCAATAGGAGTCTTTAGAAAAGTAAATGTCATGTTAAATGTTTATTTATTCTTTACATTAGTCTTTTATATTCATGTTATACTAATTTCTTAATGTTTTTAGTATTAAACACTTTCTTTATTCTCTATAAAATGTGTTTTTGGTATGTATTTGGTATGTATTTTGGAGTGTCTAAAACAAATGAATTGGATTTACATTTCGGTTTTGGCCGATTGTTTTAGGATGGATTCTTGATTAAAACTGAGGTATCACTGTATCCTGTGAAACATTAAGGAATTCCAACCATTTTTCTACCAAACCTCCTCATTCAGGGGCTCAAAAGTAATTGGACTAATTCACTTTACCATAAATATAAAGTTCATTTTTAATTCTTTGTAGTAAATCCCTTGCAGGCAATGACTGTCTGAAGTCTGGAAGCCATGGACGTCACCAAACACTGGGCTTCCTCCATTGTGGTGCTTTGTCGGCCTTTACTGCGGTGACTTCAGTTATTGCTTGTTTGTGGGACTTTCTGCCTTACGTTTTGTCTTCAGCATGTGAAATGTAACTTGATGGGGCCCAGTTCTAGTGATTGACTCGGTCACTGCAGAATATTACTCTTCTTTGCCTTAAAAATCTTCTGTGTTGCTTTGGCAGAATGTTTTGCGTTATTGTCCATCGGTCTGTGAAGCGCTGTCCAATCAATCTTGACGTTTGGTTGGATCCGGGCAGAAAGTATCGCCCTATTCACTTCAGAAGTCATCCGGCTACTTCTGTTTTCAGCCACATCATCAATAAACACTAGTGACCCAGGGTCATTGGAAGCCATGCATGCCCGGTTATCACACTGCCTCCGCCAAGTGATACAGAGGATGTGTTATGCTACATTTTACCAGCTTAATTGATGATGGTGTAATGAATGAACAGCCCATGGAGCTCATTAAAGAGATTTTGAGATACCGTATTTTTCGCTTTATAAGACGCACCTGATTATAAGACGCACCCCCATATTTGGTGAAGGAAAAGAGAAAAAAATAAATGTTTAATGTTAAATGGGGTCCGTCTTATAATACCAGTGTCCACCTTATAATCAGTACATATGACCCCCATCCTCGTACACGAACCCCCCCATGCTGGTATATATGTCCCCCATACTGGCGTACTGTCCTCCCCATGCGGATGGACAGTTCCCCACCCTGGCACACAGGGCCCCAATGCTGGCATACAGAGCCCCCACCCTGGCACATTCTCACCCATGCTGGCACATAGAGCCCCCACCCTGGCACGCTGCCCGCCATGCTTGCACACTGCCCCCAATGCTGGCGCACTGCCTCCCATGCTGGCACACAGGGCCCCCATGCTGGCACAAAGGACCCCCATGCTGGCATATAGAGCACCCACCCTGGCACACTGCCCCCCATGCTGGCACAGACAGCCCCCACCCTATCACACTGTCCCCCCATGATGGCACATACAGCCTTCACCCTGGCACACTGTCCCCCCATGATGGCACAGACAGCCCCTACCCTGAAACACTGTCCCCCCCAAGTTGGCAGACAGCCCCCCCCGCACACTGTCCCCCCCCTTGGCAGACAGCCCCCACCCTAGCACACTGTCCCCCCCATGGCACTGACAGCCCACACCCTGGCACACTGTCCCCCCTTGGCATAGACAACCCCCACCCTGGCACACTGTTCCCCCCATGGAACAAACAGCCCCCACCCTGGCACACTGTTTCCCCATGGAACAAACAGCCCCCACCCTGGCACACTGCTTCCCTGTGGCCAGGGAGGGGGGAAGAGGTGCCTGGGATGTATTGCAGGCCCTGGGGTCGGTCGGGAGCCGGGCACTGTAGAATGGGGGAGCAGCAGAGGGGGTGGAGGGGCAGATGCCCGACACTCACCGTGGGGGGCCGATGGTCTCTTGCTGCACCTCGAGGTCCTCGCCCGCTGGTGTAGGCAGCGGTGCGGGCCGGTCTCCGGTGGTGGGCGGGGCCTCGCTTCTGAACTCAGGCCGCGGCATCGGCCTGAGAGCTGGGTCCCTGCACACACGCTCCAGGGGCAGGGCCAGCGCCCGGAGCGGCTCAGCGGGGATAGTACCGCTACTCCTCCTGCACTCAGACAGGAGGAGCGGAGGAGATCCGAGGGTGCGGGAGGCCCGCAGGCTCGGGGCTGCGGCCGCGGCGCGCCCTGCCGGTCCCCACGCTCGGGCAGCGGGGGACAGCGAGCCGGATGGGTCTCACCTCACAAAGGTGGGGATGGAGCGCTCCGGCCGGTCGGTGAAGGGCTGGCTTCAGGGCTGGGCTGCGGACCGCTCCTGTCATATGCGCTGCTCCCGCTGTGATTGACAGCGGGATGCAGTGCATATTAGAGGAGATAATGAGCGGCCCCACGTGATCAGGGACCGCCGCTGCCGCCTCCTCCAGCCTCTCCACAGCCCCCGGACACCGCTCCACAGCCCCCCCCCCAATCCCACTACTCCACTAGGTCCTAGGTTCGCTTTATAAGACGCACCCCCACTTTCCCCCAAAATTTGGGGGAACAAAAGTGCGTCTTATAAAGCGAAAAATACGGTAATTGTCTAATTACTTTTGGTCCCTAAAAAAAGAGGCAGCTACATAGAGCTGTAATTCCTAAACCCTTACTCCAATTAGGATGTGAATACCCTCAAGCTGAAGCCGAGAGTCTGTACTTTAAGACCATATTGATTATATAACATCTAGAATATGGTAAACAGCTAAAATGCCAAAACTTGTGTCACTGTCCAAATATTTCTGGAACTAAGTATATATGTACTGCAGGGGTAGGGAACTCCAGGCCTCGAGAGCCACACACAGTGCATGTTTTCAGGATTTCCTTAGCATTGCACAGGGGTTGGAATCTTCATCAGTGCAGGTGATTATATTATCATCTGTGCAATTCTAAGGAGATCCTGAAAACCTGCACTGTGTGCGGCTCTCGAGGCCTGGAGTTCCCTACCCCTGCAGTACTGAATTTTAATCTGCTGTGTTGGCTCGGCCTACTGGAAGGAGTGAGAGAGCTGCTCTCCTACATCCAGGGCCGCACCGTCCATTGGACAAGGTGAGCCCTGTCATTCAGGCGGCAGCCGGCAGGGGGAGCGGCAGTGCAGAAGCGGCGCCTCATGCACGCAGCCTCCCCCTGTCATGGCGCCGGCCGCTCACCCCGAGCGCGCCGCAGGTAAGCGGCGCGACCCGGGGAGAGGGACAGAAGAGGCGCCCACGGTTCAACAGCACCCCCCCCCCCCCCCGGTACTCACGGCCGCGGCCGTCAATATTGCCGGTGCCGCGGCTCAGGCGGCTCGGGAGGCAGAGGGGGCGGCAGTGCTGGGCCGCGGCTCAGGCGGCGGAGGGGCTTGGTGCACCCCTGCCTACATCCACATTGACTTACAAAGCTGTCCACAATCTGTCCCCCCCATATATCTCTGAACTAATCTCCCGATATCATCCAACTCGTTATCTACAATCCTCCCAAGACCTCCTCCTTTCCTCCACACTTGAACGTTCCTCATCTAACCGCCTGCAAAACTTCTCCCGAGCATCCCCCATTCTCTGGAATTCTGCACCCCAAAACGTCCGACTGTCCTCCACACTCAAAACCTTCAAGCGGAACCTGAAAACCCATCTCTTCAGAGCAGCCTACAGCCTGCAATGACCACAGTGCCACCTCACCACTACTGGACCTGGTGCTCCACCACCATCGGACTCGGGGCTCCATCACCACCCGAGCAGACCCAACATACTGTCTCCCTCCCCATTGCCCTGTAGAATGTAAGCCAACAAGGGCAGGGTCCTCTCTCCCCATTGTACCAGTCTGTCACTGTTACTTTGTTCATTGTATTTTTAACTTGTTTGTATGTAACCCTTCTCATGTACAGCACCATGGAGTCAATGGTGCTCTACAAATAAATGATAATAATAATCCTTGCTGTGGATGCTTCACTGCTGCTCTTCTCTCACTACAAACTACTGGCATTATACTGGAACTTTTGTAACTTTTACTCCTTCCACCCTTCTGAACCTTAAAGGCACTGTCCACCACTGGGATAACCCCTTCTGAATCAACTTGTTTCCCCCAGTTAAAATAATAACCCTGTATTCACCTCCTGTTCTGCTGCCGTACCAGCACTGTTGATAAACGCAGCCCAGGCTCATGTGACATGGTGACATCACATGTCTCCCGTGTCCAACCACCGCCAAGTTCCCTCTCCCCGTCTTTAGACATAAGTGCAATATACAGGAAGTGAGTGCTAGCTGCAGCGCTCACCTCCTGTTGATTGCTCATTTGCATTACAGAATATTAGACCTGCAATCAACCCCTTCACCATCCGGCAATTTTCCGTTTTTCGTTTTCCATTTTCCATCTCATTCTTCCAAGAGCCATAACTTTTTTATTTTTCCATCAATACAGACATATGACGGCTTGTTTTTTGGTGGGGCGAGTTGAACTTTTGAATGCAATCATTCATTTTACCATATAGTGTACAGGAAAATGGGGAAAAAATTCCAAATACGGTGATATTGTAAAAAAAAATGTAATTACATGATTGTTTTTGGTTTTTTTTATTCACCATGTTCACTATATGGTAAATCTGACATGTCGGTATGATGCCTCCGGTTGGTATGAGTTCGTAGATACCAAACATGTATACTTTTACTGTTATCTAAGCGAGAAAAAAAATTCTGAAGTTTTTAAAGAAAAAGAATTGTGCTTTTGGGGCCATTTCCTGAGACTCGTAGCGTCCTCATTTTTGGGATCTGGGGCTGTGACGGCTTATTTTTTGCTGCTTGAGCTGGCGTTCCTAATTATACAATTTTTGGGTAGATGCGCTGTTTTGATAACCTGTTATTGCATTTTATTGCAATGTTGCGGTGAACAAAAAAATATAATATTGTCATTTTGATCTGTTTTTCTGTTACTCAGTTTCTGTTTACACAGATCTGATTAATTCATTTTATATTTTGATAGATCGGACATTTCTGAATGCAGCGATACCAAATATGTGTATTTTTTTCTTTTTTAATAGTTGTATTATCAATGGGGCAAAAGGGGGGTGATTTGAAATTTTATTTATTTTTCATATTTTTAAAAACTTTTTTACTTTATTTTACACCGCTCCATAGGGGATTCAGCACTGCAGTGTATGATCGCTTCTCCTGTTCACAAACATTCTGATGCACATCTGTGAACAGGAGAAATGATCGCTTTCTATGGATGCAGGAGCTTGCCGGGTATCCACAGGAAGTTATATACATCTAAGGCACGTCACAAATAGATATTGTGCAGATTTTTCCAGATCTTTTTGCAGTGAAATCATGGACACATTGTTCCAATTTGTGGCCTTGTACAAATGTAACAATGTGTCCATGATTTCACTGCAACCAGAGATCTGCGAACAATATCTGCACAGATATCTGTGTGTGTGACGTGGCCCTTAGGTCGTGAAGGGGTTCGAGCATTTAAAGTTGATGTCCCATAGTGAGATCAGTCAAAAAAAGAAAAAAGAGTCAGAAATTAAAATGGGAAATATACTTTGTAAAACATTGAAGAAATAAAAGGGAAAGTAAGTAAAAGTAAAAGTGAAAACACTGGAAAAATGTTTTGCAAGTAAAAACAAACTTAAGAGAAAAAGTACACATATGGAATGCCGCATCTGGAACTAACCAGGCATATTATCCAAAGCATTTGATGAACACCTCAAAAAAATACCAAAAACATAGCATAAAACATAGTTTAAAAAGTGATGAAAAAAATCAATAAAAATATGATCTTGTCTTGCAAAAAACAAGCCCGTTGTCAAAAACTTAAAAAGTTACAGTAGAGTAGGGAGGATGAAGGATTAAAAACCGCGCTACTGTATTCCATGAGACGATAACATTGATTTATTAGTGAACGTGTTTGAGGGCTCCCAGAAACGCCCTGAAACATGGCAGTATGGTATTGATTTGTCCTGCGGAAGGGGCCAGGGAGCCCTGAAATGTGTTGACTAATAAACCAATATTATATTCACGCTTTGATGTCCGGTGGAATACGGCAGCGCGGTTTTGAACCCTTCATTCTCCCTACTTTAATTTTCTGAGATATTGACCTTTGGGTTTTCATTGGCTGTAAGCCATAATCATCAACATTTACAGAATTAAACACTTGAAATAGTTCACTCTGTGTGTAATGACTCTATATAATAGATGGGTTTCACTTTATGTATTGAATTACTGAAAAAAATGATCTATTTGACGATATTCTAATTCATTGAGATGCACCTCTATGTCCTTGCAGAAACTGAAATCTGCACAGGTTTTGCTGCATTTTGAAAACAATGAGATTCAATTCTTTTCTGTGTGTTTGCAGTGTTCTATGGGGAAAAACAAGGGAAAAATGTGGTAAACTACACAAAAAAATGCTCAAACTAACAGCCAAAAACACAGTTTTCTCCTGCCACGAAATCTGGATTGACTAACAAACCCTTCAGGTTTTCTTGCAGCAAAATTGCAGTGTATGAACAAAGCCTAAAGGGCCAGTTTCACACTTCAATGTGTCAGCGATCCGACCAACAATCCGACTTCACCTGGATCGCTTGATTGATGTTCATTGATCACTAGTGAAATGTCACACATCCTGATATCGTGAGCGACGCAGCAACGATTCCGCGACAAGCGAAGGATACTTGCGGTCATTAGGTCGCTTATGTCCTTCAGTTCTGAATAGGCGAAGTCGTAAACGACATCATTATCAAGGTGTCACACACACTGATGCTGCAGGTTGAACGGACGATCAACGACTGATTTGTGGTCCTGTTCATAAACCTGCGATCAACGATCAGCCGACTTATCGTTGGTTGTATGCACGTGTCACACGCAACAACGTCCTTGCTCCACCCCAAAACCCGTGACGTACCTACGATATCGTTAACGACATCATAGCATGTAACGCAGTGGCGTAGCGTGTGGGGGGCGATCCGCCTCAGGCGGCACGTGTGTGGGGGCAGCAGCAGCAATTCCTCTCTCTCCATGGGAGAAGCGGAGGCGCCACTGCAGGACCTCTCCACCGTGGTGATCGGTGATAGGACCTGTGGTGACGTCGCTGCCCGCACTTTACAGCATTACAGCATGACATCACAACTAAGCGCCAGCGGCCGTTCCGGATCCCGGAGGCCGCAAGTGCGCGTCCTACACAGCAGCTGATCTTCATTGAATTTGATCCTGATTAACAGGTACTCTTAAGTGGCTCCATCATGTATATGAATGTTGTATATAGTATATGGGAATGCTGTCATGTATGTGGGGGGTGCTGTATATAGTATATTTAGGGTGCTGTAAATAGTATATGGGGGGCTGTATTTTGTATATATTGGTTCTGTATATTGTATATGGGTTGCTGTATATTGTACATGGGGATGCTGTCATGTATATGGGGGATGCTGGTATGTTGTATATGGGCCGGGTGCTGTCTTGTATATGGGAGTGCTGCTTGGGTGCAGTATATTGTATGTGGGGGTGATATCTTGTATATCAATGCTGTATATTGTACATGGAGGTGCTGTCATGTATATGGGGCTGCTGTATATTGCATATGGAGGGTGCTTTCATATATATGGAGGTGCTGTATATAGTATATGGTGGTGCTGTATATTGTATGTGGGGATGTCGGGGTGATGTCATGTATATCAATGCTGCATATAGTATATGGGGGTGCTGTCATGTACATGGGCGTGCTGTATATAGAATATGGGGGGTGCTGTATATTGTATATGGGGATGTGGGGGTGATGTCATGTATATCAATGCTGCATATAGTATATGGGGGTGCTGTCATGTACATGGGGGTGCTGTATATAGTATATGAGGGGTGCTATATATTGTATATGGGGATGTGGGGATGATGGCATGTATATGGGGGGTGCTGTATATAGTATACGATGACTGTATATAGTATATGGGGGTGATGTGCATTGCATATGGGGGTGCTGTATATAGTGTATGGGTGTGCTGTATATAGTTAATAGGGGGTGCTGTCATGCATATGGGGGCTGTATATAGTATATGGGTGTGCTGTCAAGTATGGTGGGGGTGCTGTATAAAGTATATTGTGGTGCTGTCATGTATATGGGGGGTTGCTGTGTATAGTATGTGTGGGTGCTGTATATAGTATGTGGGTGCTGTATATAGCATATGGGAGAGCTGTGTATTGTATATGGGGGTGCTGTATATTCTATATGGGGCATTGTATATAGTATTTGGGGCGCTGTATATAGTATGTGGGGGTAATGATTGTATATTGAGGGTGCTAGCTATTGTATATGGAGGATGCTGTATAGTATATGGAGGACAATGGGGGTGCATCATAATATATGGAGGATTATGGGGTACATTTTAATATATCGAGGATTATGGGGATGCATTGTACTATATGGAGGACTATAGGGGTGCATTATAACATATGGAGGACTGTGGGGTGCATTATAATATATGGAGGGCTATAAGTTGCATTATAATATATGGAGGGCTCTGGGGATACGTTATACTTTATGGAGGACTAAGGGGAGTGCATTATACTATAGGGCTCTGTGGAGGTATTCACTGTGGGCAGTAGAGCAAACACAGTAACAGCAGAGTTAGTAGAAGACTTAAAATTAGATCTTTGAGTGTAGTGTGGGCTCTTCGGATGCTTCCGGATTATCAACGACCAAAGGGGTGACAGCCGTGGCAAATTTTTCGACTGCCCTGGGCACCACAAGCAGTTGCTACGCCACTGATGTAACGGGCCTTGTACACTCTTAAGCAACAAATTATCCCTGTATCTGCAGGTTGGCTGTGTTTGTGGACATGATAGGTTTCCTTGAACTCAAAAAGTATACACAAAACACATAAAAAAAACCCTTAGACACTATTAACAATAGCCTATGCTACACTACATAGGCCAAAACATTGGAACGCTATCTTGCTTATTGCCTTTGTGACAGTGGCACAAAGCCCCCAGAGCATGACGTCCCCACACCCCCCTGCGCCCTCCCTTACCAGCCTAGATGTGAGAGAATCATGTGAGTGCACGCTGGTGTCTCCCATGTATTTTCCAGTTCCTGCAGAGTAAAGTCAGAGCGGCTACATGCAAATTATATGTATAATTCATATACAATGCCTTGAAAAAGTATTCGTGCCCTGTGAACTTTTCCACATTTTTTCACAGTTCTCCCTCAAACTTAAATGTATTTTGTTTGAATTTTACATGGATTATCATTACTAAGCAAATATTTGTGAAGTGTAAGGAAATGATACCTGGTTTTCTAAATATTTAAAAAATATAAATCTGAAAATTGTAACGTGCATTTGTATTCAGTCCCCAAGTCAATACTTTGTAGGATTCACCTTTTCCTGCAATTACTGCGGCAACTCTTTTGGGGGAATGTCTCCACCAGCTCTGTATATCTAGTGGTTAAAATATTTGCCAGATCAGCAATATTAAAGGGAACCTGTCAGGTCACGCTACCCCTCTAACCTATCACTACCTGTCCCTGCTCCTTCCTATCTGATCCCTAACCATCCCTCTCTGAGCTAAAGGGGCCCTATAATGAGGGAGAAAAATAACTTATATCCTTACATACAGTCTCTAGTTGGAGACTGGAAAGGCGTTCTCCTGGCTCCATTCTCCTGACAGGTTCCCTTTAAAGTCTTGTCACGGATTCTCAATGGGATTTAGATCTGGACTGTGAACATTCACACACCTGAATACGCTTGATCTAAACAATCCGTTGTAGATCTGCAGGATATTTAGGGTTGTTGTCCTGCTGGAAGGTGAACCTACGCTCAAGTCTTTTGCAGCCTCTAACAGGTTTTCCTCCAGGATTGCTCTGTATTTTGCTCCATCCATCTTCCCATCAACTCTGACCAGTTCCCTGTTCATGCCTCTCCACAGCATTATGCTGCCACCATGTGTTACGGTGGGGAAGGTGTTTTCAGGGTGACGTGAGGTGTTAATCTTCCACCACACATAGTGTTTGGCACTTTGCCTGAAATGTTCTACTTTGGTCCTTCTTTCACATTCCCTAAATGACCTTTTGCAAATAGGACTTCTTATTGCTGATGTCAAAAATTACTTTCTTGTTACCACTCTTCCATAAAGGCCAGATTTGTGGAGTATCTGTAGCACCCCACGGTATGGGAACTCGGATGTATGGGCCTCTCTGCTTCGGTGGGGGATCTCACTGGTGGCCTGCCCAGACCCGTGGCCCCGGGGGACAGCCCCAAAATAAGGAGGATTATAGTATTCAGAAAGGGATTAGAGTCTTTGTCTCGTGATGCGACCTGTAGTACCTGGTGACTAGACACCAGCGCCGCCACAGTCCTCCGGAGGGTGGTGGTACTGCGGCTAGGGTGGAGCAGCTCCCTACAGGTAGAGCCAAGCCTCCGGGGCAGTGTTACCTGTTGCCAGGACGGTGCAAACCGTTGAGGAAAGTCATATAATGCAGGACAGAAACGCAGAGGCAATTCACTCTTCCAGGTGCTTTACTTGTAAAAGTAAACTGATCAAGATGGTGATACAGCTCACATTACTTCTCACAGGACAACCGGCAGGGTAGTCGCTATAGAATGCAGAATCTGTGGAAGTCTCTGGTGGTACTTTCTTGGATCTACCTTTGTCCTGTCCCTTCTCTCTCTTCTTGTGGTCTGCTTCATGAGCAGTGGTATGTCCCAGGGGACGAACACCCTGAGAACGTCTTCGGAGCCGGAATGAATACGGTCGGAGAGTGGACACTCCAGACCGCGTTGTCAGACCCGTGTACTCCGGGTGAACAAGTTAGGACCTTTCTGTCTGGGCTACTTCTTTCTCTAACCCTCTTTTGAAGCCTCCTTTCTCTCTCCAGTAAGCTCCCGTTCTCCGTCTTTCCTCGGGGAAGACACTCCTGCAGACTCCCCGTGCGTTTTATATGCTCCTCTCACACTTTCCACTCTCCAACTCTCTTTTTGGGACCGTCCCCCGGTTGCATCGGTGGGTGTGTGTTGGGATCAGATCCTCCCACAGTGTTCTGCATTCTACTTGCGACAGGGATAAGCACACGCTCATGTTTGGGTGCAGTAACCCACTTGTGACGCCTGACCAGTGGTGCACCACATATACAACTAATAGTTGATTCTCTCACCTGAGCTGTGGATCTCTGCGGCTCCTCCAGAGTGACCATGGCCCTCTTGGCTGCTTCTCTAATTAGTGCTCTCCTGTCAATTTAGGTGATGGCCATCTCTCGGTAGGTTTGCAGTTATGGATTTTTGGATAATGGCTACAACAGTGCTCGTGAGATGTTCAGCGATTGGGTTATTTTTTATAACCTAACCCTGCTTTACTCCTCTCTACAATGTTATGACCCGTTTTGGGTGTTCCTTTTTTCCTGATGCTGTTTGACTCTTAATGTTCTTTAACAAATCTCTGAGGCCTTCACAAAACAGTTGTAGTTATATTGAGAATCAATTGCACACAGGTGGACTCGATTTAATAATTAGTTGACTTTTGGAGGCAATTATTCACTCATGATTTTATTTAGGGGAATCAGGCTACAGGGGCTGAATACAAAAATACAAATGAACGTCACAATATTCAGGTTTATATATTTTTTAAATATTTAGAAAACCATGTAATATTTCCTTTACACTTTGCAAATACTTCGTACTTAGTGTTGGTATCTACTATATAAAAGCCCTAGCCAGTCTCTCTGTCTGTAAGTTTGTCCTGAAAAAAGTACCACCTATAGGACATCGTGTAAATTACAGTTAAACTCAAATGTAAAGAAGCCTATAAGTTTGGTTCATCAGTCAAGTTTGATTGATCAGTCAAGAGAGACAGTACAAAGGGAGAGAAAGCGCACATGGGGAAGAGAGAGCACACAGGGGGAAAAGTCAGCACAAGGGGGGACAGCGCACAGGGGTTAGAGGCAGCACAGGGGGAAGAGACGGCACAAGGGGAGAGAGAGCATAAAGGGGGAGAGTGAGACAGTACTAGGGAAGAAAAAGCGGGAAGTCAGCGCACAGGGCATGGAGACAGCAAAAGAGGAGAGAGGTGCACAGGGGGAGAGATAGTACACAGAGGGAAAAACAGCGCATGGGAAAAGAGAGCGGAGAGTGGGGCAGACAGCACAAGGGCTGAAAGTGCACAGCGGGGAGAGAGCGCAAGAGGAGAGAGAGCGCACAAGGGGGAGAGACACCACAAGGGGAGAGACAGCACAAGAGGAGAGAGCACATGGGGAGAGACAGCACATGGGGGAAGTGAAAGCTCACAGGGAGGAGGGAGAGTACAAAGTAAGAGTGTACACAGGTGAGCAGCAGCACCTGCCTAGCCATGGCCACTCATGTAGCAGTCGGCTCCCCCACCCTCCTCAGGAGCACTTCGATTAGTAGTTGGTCTAATATACAATCGCACATGTTCTAGAATAGCTTGATGCAATGGAATTGGGCCCTCCGTCTAGTATCACATAAAATCCCAATATAATACATGTAGCCTCCCTGGCGGTCTGTTTAGTTCTGGAAATTGTTGCTAAAAGCGGGCTACCCGCGTTCGCGGTAGATGCGGTGAAAAAACCGCATCTGCCGCACTTGCCGCATAGCTGCCGCACTTGTGCCGCACTTGCGGCGCGGTTGCGGCGCGGTTGCGGTAATCTGCATAGGAACCAACCACCTCTGATGACCCTCATACATTGTTAATATGTGCCCCTGCACCCTAGTAAACCATTAGCAGCACTGTTGTTGTGTGCTAAGTGGCTGCAGAAGAAGTGCGATAATGATTTTAGACACTTACATGCCTGGTACTTGAGGCCGTCTCCCTGTGTGTGATGGGACGTGTGGGCGGTGCTCATCATGTCTGCTCTCCCCCTCCCTTATGCACGCCCCCTCTCAGCCTGCTATAGTGATGTGAGGCTGATTGCGTCATAAAGGGGCGGGGCTAAATCGCGGCATCACGGTAGCCCCGCCCCTTTATGACGCAATCAGCCTCACAGCACTATAGCAGGCTGAGAGGGGGCGTGCATAAGGGAGGGGGAGAGCAGACATGATGACCACAGCACAACAAGTCCCAGCACACACAGGGAGACGCCCTCAAGTACCAGGCATGTAAGTGTCTAAAATCATTATCGCACTTCTTCTGCAGCCACTTAGCACACAACAACAGTGCTGCTAATGGTTTACTAGGGTGCAGGGGCACATATTAACAATGTATGAGGGTCATCAGAGGTGGTTGGTTCCTATGCAGATTACCGCAACCGCGCCGCAACCGCGCCGCAACCGCGGCACAAGTGCGGCACAAGTGCGGCAGATGCGGTAGATGCGGCAGATGCGGTTTTTCTCACCGCATCTGCCGCGAACGCGGGTAAGCCCGAGCCTGACTCGGGGTTAACGCTTCTGGTAGTGAATGTTAACCCCGAGTCAGGCTCGGGAATAACGCTAGGAAGGTTAAAGAGAACCTGTCACCAAACCAGGCATGGCGCTCGAATTACAGCACTGGATGCAGCATGTCTGCAGCATGCAGACAAGGGGTCCCCCAGGCCTTGAGCCACCCTGTACCCCGAGTTAATACACTTAGAAAACTTACAACTTACATGCTCCAGCCACTAAGGAGGTGGCTAGGGGCTGGAGCCAAGGGCAGATTCACACCCCCTGCATGTTTAATCTGCCCACCGCTGCCAATCATTCTCTCCCTCTTCAGCAGCATTTAAACAGAGTTTTTTTTTATTTTCTGAACCCTGCCGGACTTTCTGGGAGAGAAAAAAAAAACCTGTTTAAATGCTGCTGAAGAGGGAGAGAATGATTGGCAGCGGTGGGCAGATTACACATGCAGGGGGTCTGAATCTGCCCTTGGCTGCAGCCTCTAGCCACCTCCTATTTGGCTCCTCAATGTAAGTTTCCTAAGTGTATTATCTCGGGGTACAGGACTGCTCAAGTGCTGGGGGACCCCTTGTCTGCATGCTGCAGACATGCTGCATCCAGTGCTGTAATTAGATCACCATGCCTGGTTTGGTGACAGGTCCTCTTTAAAGGGAATCAGTCAGGTCAAAAATCCATATGTAACTGCTATCATTTTCTAATTCCACTGGTGAAGCTTTCTCTATTTATGTATTTCTTTTATTTATACTCCCCCCTTCTTGTGTAAACAGCAAATAGAGAGATTTATTACATCTGTCAATCACAGTGAGTGATCACTTACTTCTGTGCTGAACACTTCCCAAGGGATCTAATGTAGTGACATCACTGCACTTCACTACACTGCCCTGATCTGTAAGTATATAACCAAAATTCAGTGGAAATCATGTCTGGGGCCACACAGGCGGTCGGTTGCAAGGATGTCACGTGTGGTCAGTGCCCGAGCCTGTGCCCTTGGGTGACAATGAAAAGAGGTATATTTACAGGGATTAAAGTTATTGTCAGTCGTGACGCCACCTGTAGGTCTGGTGATGGCACCAGCGCTGCTGAGACCTCCGGGGGATGGGCAGCAGTAAGGTGTTGTGGCTCTCTACAGGAAGAGTGGGGTCCCCGGGGCTGTATGGATGGATGGTGGAGTAGGGCAGCGCAGTCGTTGTGGTGTGGGACTGGAATGATGAACACACACGGAAAGTCTCTTTTGGTACCTTTACTGATGGAAACCGGTACACGTCCAGGGATGAAGGATACACTTTGGGACTTCCACGTCAAGTGAGGTATAGGCCTCCTTGTCTTGTTCCTTCTCTCTAGTCTGGCATGTGTGAAACCAAGCCTGACCTTCTGCGTCTGTTACACCTGTGTTGCTGTACTGAGGGCCCTCTCTCTGGGCTACCGCTATCTCTCCTGCTCTCAAATGTGGGTGCTGCGGGTGTCCAGGAAGCTAAGCCTCCACGGTGTTCTGGATTCTCTGCTGGGCTGATCTCTTTCCCTTTGCTCAGACTCGATCTCCAGTGACCGGTGTTCTGGTGGGGTGAGCCGGTATGACTCCTCTGCCCCCTCTGAAGTGTTCCTCGCCTCTGCCTGTGGTCCTCGCTTTCTCTGGATCCTCACACTGGCTCTGGAGTGCACTGGTGTCGGGCCTAGCACGGCTCTGGTGACAAGTTTTAGCTCACTAGACTCTGAGCTGAACTTCACAGTTCTCCTAGCGACTGCACACTCTCCCTAATTCCACCCCCAGCACCTGTATTTATAGGGGATCTGGCTTAACAGCAACCAGTAGTGCTCCCCCTACAGGCCTGGGGTGGATGGTGTTGGATGTATGTGAGTACCAGATGTGGAAATCACTTAGTGTATTAATGGGTTCTGTGGCTTACCTGGCACAGGGCGCCACAATCACTCACATGGGGGCTGTATCCTCTTGTCTCTGCTTTCCTTGTATGCAGCAAAACAAGTGTTCAAATAATCACACAGAATCTCTAACAGACAGCATGGGCTTTTGCTCAGAGCAACAAATGGAAGAGACAGCCTTACATAGATGAGCTATCTCATATCTGCCTGCCATCTGTCCCTGTCTCCCCCGTTCTTCCCATGCAGGACAGCAAAAAGAAAATGAAACTAGCAGTGAGAGCATATGGGGGAGGGAGTGAATGTCAACCTGAGAAGGAATGAATAATAAATGAACATTTACATACTGGGAACTTCTCAGCAATGAAAGTTATTGACCGGACTAGTGAAGCTAGCTGCCTGCTGAGTGTGAAGATGCTTATAGCATGAGAACTACAAAGAATACAGTAATGATTTTTACATATTCTGAAAGGGCTGCCCAAGCACTATTCAAGGGTACTATTAGTATTATATTGAAAAATTACACAACAGACTCCCTTTAAGTTTGTGGGTGTAACATGAAAAAAGATGGAAAAGTTCATGGGGCAAGAATACTTTTTCAAGGCGCTGTATATTGTGATCCAGGTACCTAAATTACTAATTTAAGAAGATTCTCAGTATTTTTTTCCCCTTAATGCTGCAAATTACGTAAGTGATGTAGTGCAAATGCATTAAAATACCCACCGATCACAATGTTCCCCAGTTGCCAGCCCTGCTCTGATTTTCTTTCAGACTTTGTAACTGCTTGACAGTTAAAATCGGGCTATATTCCTGACCCCCCGAGACACCTCCCCAAATTCGAGACTTCTCTACTGGATCCGGGATGTTGGGGAGATATTGATTTTAATTATCTACTTCTCAATCTTTTCTAATGCAGGTTAAACTCCCTGAATACTACAAACCCTGGATGGACATAGCGGAACAATTAGCTGAACTGGTAGAAACTAAGAAACTGCGGGATGAAGTCATCAAGGTGAGAGTGCATTTTTCACGATATATACAGTTGTGGCCAAAAGTATTGACACCCCTGCAATTCTGTCAGATAATACTCAGTTTCTTCCTGAAAATGATTGCAATCACAATTCTTTGCTATTATTATCTTCATTTAATTTGTCTTCAATGAAAAAACACAAAAGAGAATGAAGCAAAAAGCAAAACATTGATCATTTCACACAAAACTCCAAAAATGGGCCAGACAAAAGTATTGGCACCCTCAGTCTAATACTTGGTTGCACAACCATTAGCCAAAATAACTGCGATCAACCGCTTCCGCTAACCATCAATGAGTTTCTTACAATGCTCTGCTGGAATTTTAGACCATTCTTCTTTGGCAAACTGCTCCAGGTCCCTGATATTTGAAGGGTGCCTTCTCCAAACTGCCATTTTTAGATTTTTTCACAGGTGTTCTATGGGATTCAGGTCTGGACTCATTGCTGGCCACCTTAGAAGTCTCCAGTGCTTTCTCTCAAACCATTTTCTAGTGCTTTTTGAATTGTGTTTTGGGTCATTGTCCTGCTGGAAGACCCATGACCTCTGAGGGAGACCCAGCTTTCGGACACTGGGCCCTACATTATGCTGCAAAATTTGTTGGTAGTCTTCAAACTTCATAAAGCCATGCACATGGTCAAGCAGTCCAGTGCCAGAGGCAGCAAAGCAACCCCAAACATCAGGTAACCTCCGCCATGTTTGACTGTAGGGACCGTGTTCTTTTCTTTGAATGCCTCTTTTTTTCTCCTGTAAACTCTATGTTGATGCCTTTGCCCAAAAAGCTCTACTTTTGCCTCATCTGACCAGAGAACATTCTTCCTAAAGGGAGAGAAAGCGCACATGGGGAAGAGAGAGCACACAGGGCGAAAAGTCAGCACAAGGGGGGACAGCGCACAGGGGTTAGAGGCAGCACAGGGGGAAGAGACAGCACAAGGGGAGAGAGAGCATAAAGGGGGAGAGTGAGACAGTACTAGGGAAGAAAAAGCGGGAAGTCAGCGCACAGGGCATGGAGACAGCAAAAGAGGAGAGAGGTGCACAGGGGAGAGAGAGTGCACAGAGGGAAAAACAGCGCATGGGAAAAGAGAGTGGAGAGTGGGGCAGACAGCACAAGGGCTGAAAGCGCACAGCTGGGAGAGAGCGCAAGAGGAGAGAGGGCTTTCTCAGGTAAGTTTTGGCAAACTCCACCCTGGCTTTTTTATGTTTCGGGGTAAGAAGTCGGGTCTTCATGGGTATCCTACCGTACAGTCCCTTTTCATTCAGACGCCGACGGATAGTACGGGTTGACACTGTTATACCCTCAGACTGCAGGGCAGCTTGAACTTGTTTGGATGTTAGTCGAGGTTCTTTATCCACCATCCGCACAGTCGTGCGTTGAAATCTCTCGTCAATTTTTCTTTTCTGTCCACATCTATGGAGATTAGCCACAGTGCCATGGGCTTTAAACTTCTTGATGAAACTGCACACGGTAGACACAGGAACATTCAGGTCTTTGGAGATGTCTCAAGTCCTCAGACAGTTCTTTGGTCTTCTTTCTTTTCTCCATGCGCAATGTGGTACACACAAGGACACAGGACAGAGGTTGAGTCGACTTTAATCCATGTCAACTGGCTGCAAGTGTGATTTAGTTATTGCCAACACCTGTTAGGTGCCACAGGTAAGTTACAGGTGCTGTTAATTACACAAATTAGAGAAGCATCACATGATTTTTCTAAGGGCCACTTTACACACACCAACTTATCTGTCCAACTTCTGACCAACTTGCTGGTTGCAGTGAAATCATGGACACATTGCTCCATTTTGTGACTGTGTACAATGGAACAATGTGTCCATGATTTCACTGCAACCAGCAAGTTGGTCAGAAGTTGGACAGATAAGTTGGTGTGTGTAGAGTGGCCTTAACAGTGCCAATACTTTTGTCCACCCCCTTTTTATGTTTGGTGTGGAATTTTATCCAATTTGGCTTTAAGACAATTCTTTTTGTTTTTTTTCATTGAAGACAAATTAAATGAAGATAATAATACCAAAGAATTTGTGATTGCAATCATTTTCAGGAAGAAACTGAGTATTATCTGACAGAATTGCAGGGGTGTCAATACTTTTGGCCACAACTGTATATATATAGAGTACAGACAAAACGTTTGGACACATCTTCTCATTCAAAGAGTTTTCTTTATTTTCATGACTATGAAAATTGTAGATTCACACTGAAGGCATCAAAACTATGAATTAACACATGTGTACAACATACACTTAACAGAAAAGTGTGAAACAACTGAAAATATGTCTTATATTCTAGGTTCTTCAAAGTAGCCACCTTTTGCTTTGATTACTGCTTTGCACACTCTTGGCATTCTCTTGATGAGCTTCAAGAGGTAGTCACCGGAAATGGTTTCCACTTCACAGGTGTGCCCTGTCAGGTTTAATAAGTGGGATTTCTTGCCTTATAAATGGGGTTGGGACGATCAGTTGTGTTGTGCAGAAGTCTGGTGGATACATAGCTGATAGTCCTGCTGAATAGACTGTTAGAATTTGTATTATGGCAAGAAAAAAGCAGCTAAGAAAAACGTGTGGCCATCATTACTTTAAGAAATGATGGTCAGTCAGTCTGAAAAATTGGGAAAACTTTGAAAGTGTCCCCAAGTGCAGCTGCAAAAACCATCAAGTGCTACAAAGAAACTGGCTCACATGAGGACCGCCCCAGGAAAGGAAGACCAAGAGTCACCTCTGCTGCGGAGGATAAGTTCATCCGAGTCAGCAGCCTCAGAAATCGTAGGTTAACAGCAGCTCAGATTAGAGACCAGGTCAATGCCACACAGAGTTCTAGCAGCAGACACATCTCTACAACAACTGTTAAGAGGAGACTTTGTGCAGCAGGTCTTCATGGTAAAATAGCTGCTAGAAAACCACTGCTAAGGACAGGCAACAAGCAGAAGAGACTTGTTTGGGCTACAAAACACAAGGAAGTGACATTAGACCAGTGGAAATCTGTGCTTTGGTCTGATGAGTCTAAATTTGAGATCTTTGTTTCCAACCACCATGTCTTTATGTGATGCAGAAAAGGTGAACGGATGGACTCTACATGCCTGGTTCCCACCGTGAAGCATGGAGGAGGTGTGATGGTGTAGGGGTGCTTTGCTGGTGACACTGTTGGGGATTTATTAAAAATTGAAGGCATACTGAACCAGCATGGCTACCACAGCATCTTGCAGCGGCATGCTATTCCATCCGGTTTGCGTTTAGTTGGACCATCATTTATTTTTCAACAGGATAATGACCCCAAACACACCTCCAGACTGTGTAAGGGCTATTTGACCAAGAAGGAGAGTGATGGGGTGCTACGCCAGATGACCTGGCCTCCACAGCCCAGCCACCAGACCTGAACCCAATCGAGATGGCTTGGGGTGAGCTGGACCGCAGAGTAAAGGCAAAAGGGCCAACAAGTGCTAAGCATCTCTGGGAACTCCTTCAAGACTGTTGGAAGACCATTTGCGGTGACTACCTCTTGAAGCTCATCAAGAGAATGCCAAGAGTGTGCAAAGCAGTAATCAAAGCAAAAGGTGGCTACTTTGAAGAACCTAGAATATAAGACATATTTTCAGTTGTTTCACACTTTTTTGTTAAAGGGATCCTGTCACCCCCAAAACACCTTTAAACCTATTAAAACCTGTCCCTAGAGCATATTAACACTTTCCCTACACTCCTTTTAGCTCCTATATGCACATAATCAAAGTGTATAAAAACGTTTTATAAGTACCTCATTAGTGATGATAATGAGTGACTATGCTATTCATAGATAGTCGGCCGGGCTTCAGCGTGGGGCTGTATGACGCGATCCGCTGTTGGCTTCAAGTCCCGCACTGCGCATGCGCAGTGCGCATTTTGAAGCTGACAGAGCGGCGCGGCTGTATACGTCGCCCGGCGACGGAAATGACGCGGATCGCGTCATACAGCCCCACGCTGAAGCCCGGCCGACACAAGCCACAGCGGGGAGGCGCGCAGGGAGGCGGCAATTTTAATCTATCATGAAGATCACGCCTATGGAGGCGTCATAGTATGAAGAGGGGCAGCCTGAATGAGTGACTATGAATAGCATAGTCACTCATTATCATCACTAATGAGGTACTTATAAAACGTTTTTATACACTTTGATTATGTGCATATAGGAGCTAAAAGGAGTGTAGGGAAAGTGTTAATATGCTCTAGGGACAGGTTTTAATAGGTTTAAAGGTGTTTTGGGGGTGACAGGATCCCTTTAAGTATATCATTCCACATGTGTTAATTCATAGTTTTGATGCCTTCAGTGTGAATCTACAATTTTCATAGTCAGAAAATAAAGAAAACTCTTTGAATGAGAAGGTGTGTGCAAACTATTGCTCTGTACTGTATATATATAAAGTATATTAAACATATAGTTCTGGCAGAGGTTTCATTGCTTCAGATAGTCACGATCATATTATATGGCACAGACAAGTGTTTTTCCGAGGCTTAACTTTATACCGATTGATAGTTTGAGCACTGCTAAGTTATCTTAGTCATTTTAAGTGAAATAACCTACTTTTGACAAGTTATCAAGAGATGATTTGTTGTGAGTCATGGTTGCCTTTGCTACATTAGTATATAACATACACTATATAATCTAAACTGGAATACAATTTTAAAGGAGTTGCCTTAGTACAACCAACCCTTATACTTACAACAATTAAAACTAAAAATTTGGACAATTTTAAGGAATTGTATTGCCTAAGGGGAATTTGTCAGCATGTTTTTGCTATGTAATCTGAGGACACCATGATGTAGAGGTTAATACATTGAATTCTGGGATGTGTCATCAGCCTGTATACTGTTGTTAATGTACAATGAAGGTTTTATCACCAGGTGATTATCACTGGCCTGACTACAGGGATCTTGGTACAGTAGCTGTCTGACCATAACCCCTCCTTTGATAAGCATCTCACTGTCAATAAATAATGTACACAGATTGCTATACTGTGGCGGGGGTATCTTTTTGAGATCTGCTACATGCCACATCTAAGTCGAAGTCTGAGTGTGCCACAACTGCTGCAAGTAGTAAACTAAGTGACAAGCACTTTGATACCACACCCCAGGATCTAAGGGATGGACCTAAGACAACTAGGAACAGCCCTGTGAGGGGCATTGTGGTGATTGACAGAAGGGGGGGCTCACAGAAGAGGCGAGGGGCCGATCTCCTCCGGGCCCCACCCCCTCACATCTTTGTTAGGCCTCCTCTCCTGCCAATCACTTCTTGGCACCATCCCCTCACCTCTTGAACGGGCCCCCTCTCCCATCATTCACCGCCACATCCGCCATCCCTGACGCAGAGGGGGATAGCCGAGACCTACATCTTCAGTGACGGCAGTCTCGGTCAGGTTTGTACTGCGCATGCACCCGATAGGCCGACATGTGCAGAACAAACAGGAAGTCACTGCACAGCGTGGGTGCCAGAAGGATTTGAAGGACGGAGCTGCTGTTGTTGGTGAGTATGATGTGTGTTTGTATGTGTCTGACTTTGTGTCTGTCAGTGTGTCTGTCTGTCTCTACACAGCACTAGGCTGTATATACAGGTTGACACTACTTGCTGTATTAGTGTGTCTATATACTGTATGCAAGCGGTGTATCTAGGGGGGTGCAGCCAGATCCTTTGCCCCGGGCGCAACTCAAAGGGGGCGCCAGCGCCATCACCTGGGCCGCTCTGTCACTGTAGTCAATACGTCATCACGCGCCTCCGCTCCGCCCTGCAAATTGTGCACGGCCGGTGCCGCACGTGCACTATTGAACCCCTGCTGGTCTGCCCCCCTGGCAGCAGTTCCCACCCCCGGGTCATGTCGCGCTGCGGCTGACATCACCCGGCTCGCCGCACGCAGTGATCGTGTGCGTACATTGAAGTTGGACAGAGAAGACAAGAAGAGGAGCTGCTGCCTGCCTCCTGACTGCGTGCTGTGTTGTGGACTAATCGGCCCACCTTCCTGTACTGTGCAGATAGACTGATCAAGATGAAAAGTGAAAGTAAAGACCGAAGATAGACCTTGAAGCTGGAGCCTGTTTATGTGTGAAGGAGGACATGCTGCCTAGAAGCATCCGAGTACTTAGGCTTTCTAAAGGCATGGAGCCAGCTGCAAAGTGACTGTAGGCCTGATCGTGAGAGATCTGGTGACCACTGGATAGTACCGGACTGAGAAGTTCCAGAGGTTGAGGTTTCTAAATAGGACCAGAAGCATGATCCACAGGACACAAGGGACTCCAGGATCATGAAGGAAGAAGAGGAGTTTCCCCCACCTGCCCTGCAAAGAAAAGTACGTACCACCGAGCAACACAGCATTGGGCCCTGGGACTGGACTTGTGTCCCCAACACTATCGTCTTTAGCAGTGTGTGTACATGTTAAGGTGTAGCATAGTCCTCAGTAGCCAGAGCATGGTAGCCATGTGTCCCTGCTAGTGTGGCACCCTGGCACCCTGGTTGGGGCACCACAGAACTCTTGGTACACAAATGGAATGTACACAGCAAGCAACACTCACCACTTACAAAACACTATTAACATCCTATTTCACCCCAGGCCTCTAGGGGAATCTCCACTGGTCACCTTAAGCCAGTTCCCCCTATAAATAGGGTCCTAGAGAGAGAAACAGCAGAGTGTGCAGACGCTAGGAGAGCTGCAGGAAGTGTGCAGTCACTGGTACTGGAGCCGTACTAGGCCCAAACCAGCACACCTAGCAAGTGAGAGACCCTTGCAACTGGGGTCATAGGACAGGAGAAAAGCACCTCTCGGGGACAGAAGAGTTACACCAACTCTCCCTAACAATCCGGTTACTGGAACCGAGCTGTGGGGACTACCACATAAACCACAGAGAGACCAGCACCAAAACCAGGGAGTTTAGCCCCCTGTTCACCTGAAGCACCCACGGATGAGAGCCCAGGGAAGAGGATAGATATTGCTTCACCCCTTTTAACAGTGCCCTCAGTGCAGTTAACCCAGGTGAATCACGTCCCACCGAACGTACAACCCGATTCGGCAGGATTCCATGTCCACCCGACCTCACAGAAAGAGAGAGAGAGAGAAAGGTAGCCTACACACTGCTTGCTGTGGAAACTGCAGGAGTGTCAACCTCCTCACCTGGTCCGAGTGTACCTGTTGCCACCAGTAAAGGTACCTAAAAGACTTTGTGAGTGTCCGCGCATTATTCCTGGACCTAACACGCAGCACTACAAAGCTGCCATACACAATCAGGTGCAGCTCCTGGCCCCGGGGACTCTCGCTCGTCCTGTGGGGAGCATCCCATCTTTCTGCCGTACATCCCCCCGGAGGCCCAAGCAGCGCTGGTGAAATCACCGGAATTCCCGCAGGTGGCGTCACGACAACTAAGAATTAACCCTTATCCGTTCAGCCAACCCCTTTTGATCTGGACCACCGGGTCCCACAGCCTCGGGCGCGGAACCGTGACAGGGAGAAGCAACGCCCGAGACGTGAAGACCCGGCTACGGTGAGTCACTAGCAGAGGCCAGTGAGGTTTAAAGTGTAGCATAGTCCTCAGTAGCCTGCTAGCAGAGGCCAGTGAGGTTTAAAGTGTAGCATAGTATTGATGTTTTCTGTTTGCTCAAAGTTTGCTCATGTATATTTGTTTGTAATAGATGGGGTGCCATGCTGCTGAGTGACCCAGCCACAAACTGCTATAACTGTTAATTGTACTTTTGCCACAGCACTCACCCCACCGAGGACCTGCTTTACCCTTACCTGCCCCTGTTATTTGCCACCTCATCTTGTGTACTGTAACTGTACTCTGCACCACAGTGGTCCCTCAATCATCAATTCAATACATGTACTGTATATGTGTATATATACAGTGTATATATATATATATATATATATATATATATATACACATGTGTCTGTATGTATGTTTGGGCGGAGGCAGAGCCTGGGTGGAGGCGGAGCTGGGGTGGAGGCTGGGTTGAGGCAGAGTTGGGGTGGAATCTTGGCGGAGTCTCAGGGGGGCCCCCAAAATTTTTCCAGTGAGGTGCTCAGAAATTCCCAGTGGCCACCCTGACTCATACCACAAAAAAACAAGCTTTTATACATCTTGGTGGATAGAAAACTAAAAAAGTTATGGCTCTTGGAAGAAATGGAGGAATAAACAAAAATGCTAATTATCCATGTGGGGAAGGAGTTAAGGTTCAAATGTTACTTGTCTTCCTGGTATTGGGGAGGGAAAAGAAAAAAGAATATTTTCTTCTGTGAATGCAGACACCATCCTTACCAGTCATGTGGATTTGATATTGAATTTATGGTTGTCCTTCCCTTTGACTCATACACATCCCAATTGATCGTGGGCCAGCACAGTTGCAACCAAAATTGTTGAGCGTCCATTACAAATTAGAATTATTATCAAAATGTACAACTTTCTTCTGTGCAATAAAGCAATCAAGAACAATGTAAGTAGCTCAACTCAACAAAATATATTAAGTGGTTTTACCAAATTCACCAAAAAATGCAACCTTTACTGACTACTCCAGTCTTGAAATGATTTACCTCATCATGACAAGTGGCTGAAGCAGGGTGCACAAAGCAACACCAGCTACACTATACGGACATGGCCACAGGAGAAAGCTTGTAACTGGCTGCTGCCAGATTCCAGAGGAGGCAGGTGGACAAAAACCCCAAGTGACTTAAAGAAAAAAACTTGCTGCAAAATTTGGTAACAGCAGGTTTCAGAGAGTAATTTGCATACTATAGAGTATAGACCAAATATCTCTATCTAAAGATGCAACCCCTACTGACCTCAATGCACAGAAAATAACCTACAGAATTTTGGGGAATCTGTTTTGTGGGGCAACGAAACCACATGAGTATCTTTTTGAAACATATGGATCTGAGGTGTCTGGAGGAGGAAAATGAAGCTGAATAGAACACCCTGCCTACAGTGAAGTATTGTGGTGGCTTTAGTGATGCCACTGTAAAACGTGATGGCAGCTTGGTGATCTAACATAGTAACATAGTAACATAGTAACATAGTTTTTAAGGTTGAAGGAAGACTTTAAGTCCATCTAGTTCAACCCATAGCCTAACATGTTGATCCAGAGGAAGGCAAAAAAACCCCATGTGGCAACACTAAGCTCCACATTGGGGAAAAAATTCCTTCCTGACTCCAGATACGGCAATCAGACTAATTCCCTGGATCAACGCCCTATCAAAGAATCTAGTATATATAACCGGTAATATTATAGTTTTCAAGAAAGGCATCCAGGCCCTTCTTAAATGTTAGTAGTGACTCACTCATTACAACATCATGTGGCAGAGAGTTCCATAGTCTCACTGCTCTTACAGTAAAGAATCCACGTCTGTGATTATGATTAAACCTTCTTCCCTCCAGACGTAGAGGATGCCCCCTTGTCCCAGTCTCAGGCCTAAGAGTAAAGAGATCATTAGAAAGGTCTCTGTACTGCCCCCTCATATATTTGTACATTATTATAAGATCACCCCTAAGCCTTCGTTTTTCCAAGCTAAATAACCCCAAGTTTAATAACCTGTCTTGGTATTGCAGACCCCTTAGTCCTCTAATAACTTTTGTCGCTCTTCTCTGGACCCGCTCTAGTTCAGCTATGTCTTTCTTATACACCGGAGACCAGAATTGTACACAGTATTCTAAGTGTGGTCGCACTAGTGACTTGTATAGAGGTAAAATTATGTTCTCCTCATGAGCATCTATGCCTCTTTTAATACATCCCATTATTTTATTTGCCTTTACAGCAGCTGCCTGACACTGGCCACTAAATGTGAGTTTGTCATCTACCCATACACCCAGGTCTTTTTCAGTGGTAGTTTTGCCCAGTGTTTTATAATTAAGCACATAATTATACCCTTTGTTTCCTCTGCCCAAGTGCATGACTTTACATTTATCCCCATTAAAGCGCATTTGCCATTTAGCAGCCCAAGCTTCTAGTTTACATAAATCCTCCTGTAATATAAAATTGTCCTCCTCTGTATTGATTACCCTGCAGAGTTTAGTGTCATCTGCAAATATTGAGATTCTACTCTGTATGCCCCCTACAAGGTCATTAATAAATATATTAAATAGGAGCGGGCCCAACACTGACCCCTGTGGTACCCCACTGTTAACTGTGACCCATTCTGAGTGTGTTCCATTAATAACCACCCTTTGTTTCCTATCACTAAGCCAGTTCTTAACCCACTTACACATATTTTCCCCTATCCCCATTGCCCTCATTTTATGTATCAACCTTTTGTGTGGCACCGTATCAAAAGCTTTTGAAAAGTCCATATACACCACATCCACTGCATTTCCTTGGTCCAGTCCAGAACTTACTTCTTCATAGAAGCTTATTAGATTAGTTTGACAGGAACGGTCCCTCGTAAAACCATGTTGATAATGGGTCATGAGGTTATTTTTGTTCAGATACTCCAGTATAGCATCTCTTAGAAAACCCTCTAGGATTTTACCCACAGTAGAGGTTAAGCTTACTGGCCTATAATTTCCAAGTTCAGTTTTTGTCCCCTTTTTGAATATTGGCACCACATTTGCTATACGCCAGTCCTGTGGTACAGACCCTGATATTATGGAATCTTTAAATATTAAAAATAATGGTCTATCTATGACAGTACTTAATTCCTGCAGCACTCTGGGTGTATCCCATCTGGGCCCGGGATTTGTCAATTTTAGTGATTTTTAGACGATACCGTACTTCCTCTTGGGTTAAGCAGGTGACGTTTAATTGAGAATTTTTGTTATCACTGATCATATTGTCTGTCATGGGATTTTCTTGTGTAAATACTGTTGAAAAAAAGTCATTTAGCATATTTGCTTTTTCCTCATCCTCATCCACCATTTCACCCAGACTATTTTTAAAGGGGCCAACACCATCATTTTTTAGTTTCTTACTATTTATGTAGTTAAAAAATATTTTGGGATTCTTTTTACTTTCTCTGGCAATGAGTCTCTCTGTCTCAATCTTTGCTGCCTTGATTTGCTTTTTACAAATGTTATTTAATTTTCTGTATTTATTTAATGCTTCATCACTACCTACTTGCTTTAATTCCCTAAATGCTTTCTTTTTGTCACATATTGCACTTCTTACCGCTTTATTTAGCCATAGTGGTTTCCTCCTATTTCTAGCATGCTTATTCCCATAGGGTATATATTGTGCACAGGTCCTATTCAGGATGCTAATAAACATCTCCCATTTGTGTTGTGTACTTTTATGTCTCAGGACATCGTCCCAGTTTATTGCACTAAGATCATCTCTCAACCGTTGGAAATTTGCCTTCCTGAAGTTTAGTGTCCTTGTGGCCCCTCTACTACACGTCTTAGTAAAGGATACTTGAAAGCTTATTAAGTTATGATCACTATTACCCAAGTGACCTCCAACCCGTATATTTGATATGCGGTCTGGCCTACAAGAAAGCATGGCAGTGGGTTGGTGATACATAAGTGAAGCATGGTGCTGGCTTTGTAATGCCAACAATGAAGCCTAGCAGTGCATTGGTAATGCTTATAGTGAAGCATGGCGATGGCTTGGTGATATCTACAATGACACATTGGGCTGCCTCGGTGCTGCCTACAGTGAATTATTACAGTGACCCAGAGAAGTGTGGAGCTGCATTGCTTTCTCTGGCACTGGAAACTGGCAGCTTGTAGAGGACAGTATGGAATCAATCAAATATCAGGAAATTCTACAAAAAATGTGATACTATCTGTAAGGAAACTGAGGGTATCACTGACCTTTAAACATGACAATGATCCCAAGCATACCCCAATGTCCACCAAAAGAATTCCCTGAAGATTCTGGAGGGATTGTCACAGTTGTCTGATTTGAACCCCTCAGAAAACTTTTGGTGCGTGTGAGGAAGGCGATGGCACCACAAAAACCCAATATTAGTGAACTGGAGGCCATTGTTCATAGGGAATGGCCTAAGAATCCTGATGAACGCTGACAGAAGCTGGTGTGTTTGGCTATGCATCACATTTTCAGCAGGTCATAACAGCCAGAGGAGCTCTAAGTACTAAAGAGTAACTCCAATATAATGCCCAAATAATGCTGCCAATAACCTCATACTACCACCATACTGTTACTGAACAAAACCCAGTATGTCAAGGCCAACATTACCAAAAAATATCAATCTATCGTAGATAAATAATACCACCAGACTATTGCCACATACTAGTAGTATATGCAGGTAGTGACTAAATAATACCACCAGAAGAACTACAGTACTAACAATAATTCACCAATGACTCCATGACAGTTTTTGCCACATCTTTAAGATCTAAAGAAGGATACTTCCATGAAACGCATTATTTTAGATTTTTTCATTAACATTACCATTTTTATTTAAGCCCTAGTGCTCGGTATTATATTTATTCTAAGCATATTACGTGTCCTTATTGTGCCTCTACTATTATTTACTCACAAGTGAATAGTACCCTATTGTGCCTCCATATAGTAACATATGAACCATTGTGTCTCAACATATTAATAATGCCTCCTGTGTACTACACAGTAACAGTGCCCCTTCAGTGCCCCCACACGTACCGTATTACATATTCCTGTCCAGCTGCCCACACATACAGCCACAAAGTATAAAATAAATTAAACAAGGATTGGCTGACGCTCTACACTCACCTATTTTGTAATCCCCTGACCAGACACTCCCAGTTTCTGGAGCACAGAGCCGGGGTTCTGTGGCACCCTGGTTGGGGCACCACAGAACTCTTAGTACACAAATGGAATGTACACAGCAATCAGATCTCACTAACTAACACACCTTTTACACCCCCTTTCCTCCCCAGGCCTCTAGGGGGAGCTCCACTGGTTACCTCGACTCACCCTAACAATCCGGTCACTGGGTCCGAGCTGCAGCAGCTATAGCGCAGGCTGCAGAGAAACCAGCAACCCCACCAAGGGAGTTTAGCTCCCTGGACACCTGAAGCACCACCAGATGAGAGCCCGGGGGAGGCAAGTACAACCCCACAACCCTTTATAGTGCTCTCAGTGCAGCAAACTCAGGTGAAACATGTCCCATCAGAACGTGCAACCCCGGTCCGGCAGGATTTTACATCCATCAGACCTCACTAGAACTGTTCAAACAAGGAAGCCTACACCACTGCTTGCTGTGGAACCTCCAGGAGTGTCTACTTCATCACCCGGTCGAGTGTACCTGTTGTCACCAGTAAAAGGTACAGAAAAGACTTTTTGTGTCCGTGCATCATTCCTGGATTAACACTCAGAACTACCCGAGCTGCCGTATTCCATCCAGTGCAGCTCCTGGCCCTCATCCTGTGGGGAGCATCCCATCTAGCTGCCGCACATCCCCCGGAAGCCCGAGCAGCGCCGGTGCCATCACCGGACTCCCACAGGTGGCGTCACGACAAATAAGAATCATCATCATCCATAAATCCCCTTTGATCTGACCACCAGGCCCCACAGCCTCAGGATCGGAACCGTGACAAGTGCTGCATCGCCTGAGACGTGAGTATCCGGCAATGGTGAGTCAGTTCTCCTTCATCACAGGTCCTGCATTTCACTGTCTGCAATGGGGATGTCTTGTTTCAGGTGACTGCTGCAGCCAGTCACATTCCCTGAGGTCAGTGACTGTCAGCAGTGGTCACAGGAGGTACACAAGACATCATTACTGCTCTAGGGAACATGCAGAACAAGAAAGAAGGAGAATCCTGGAAGCTGTGCACCAGGGGATAGAAGAGCAATAGTCCTCACCCCATGCTCCCTACCTTTTTGCAAATTGTTAGTGCCTGGAGGTAGAAACTGGCCTGCCTGAAAGTTATCACCAACTATCCACCCACAGAAGTGGAGAAGGTTCACCTTGGCGGGGGTCCAACAGCTAGGAACCCCACTGATCCCGAGAACAGGTGCTGTATGGCCAGATGAAACGGAAAGATGACCATACATATATCTAGGTACATCGCTTGGCCTTTTCTGGTAATTGCATAGAAGCACCGCTCTATTCTAAAGGGACATGCAAGCCAACACATTTCCATGATTGTTGGGGGTCCTAGTGGGCCAACCCTTACAAATCAGAAAGTTACCACACATCCCCTGGATAAATGATAACTTTCATTTTCAAGCCGTGATCTGCTTTTATAGTGGTTGTGGCTCTCACAACCACACAAGGTGAAGCCTCTGATACCTATTTAGGTCATATTTTATCTCTCAGACCCTTCATCCTCCCTACTTTAATATTCTGAGATAATGACCTTTGGGTTTTCATTGGCTGTCAGCCAGAATCATCAACATTAACATAAATAAACACATGAAATAGATCACTCTGTAATGACTCTATATAATATATCTTTCACTTTATGTATTGAATTATTGAAATAAATTCACTTTTTGATGATATTCTAATTCATTGAGAGGCACCTGTGTATAGTAAAAAGACCATATGTAGACATTTAGTACCAAGCTTCACCATCAGAGGGCAGGAGCGCATTACAAACCCTCACTGATCATTAATGGTGCCATTAGGACTGTACATGACAGACATGTCACTGCTTGGTGATTACCGCACACTATGCCAGTATAATTCAGTTAGGCCCCTTTTACATCAGCTTTTTTCGCTGATTGCGGCAGATCCGGAAGATTTACCGTATCTGCCGCCTAATGGCCGCACTTGCAAAAACACTTGCAGCAAGCCCAATGCATTATTTATGGGGCTTGCTGTAAGTGCGACAAGTGCGATATTGCCGCGATCCGGCAGTCAGCTGCATCTTTTTCTGTGCGGCCGCAACTGCGCAAGTGCCAGATTGCGGCAATACTGCACTTGCCGCACCTGACACAAGCCCCATAGACAATGCATGGGGTTGCAGCAAGTGCGACCATTAGGCGGCAGATGCGGTAAATCTGCCGGATCTGCCACAATCAGTGAAAAACACTGATGTGAAAGGGGCCTTAGGTTGGGTTCACATTTGCGTTGTCAAAGCAGCGTAACCGAATGCAGCCAAACACATGCGCACTGTGTTCCTATGCTTAATATGGGAGCGCATAGTGCCTGTGTTTGGCTATGTTCGGTTACGTTTGGGTGCGCATAATTGGTGCCCTCCGAACGCAGCATGTTGCATTTTTTGTGCTTTCGCGGGCGCTTGTTTTATCAGCAAGCGCACAAACAATGCATGGATCTCAATGGATCCGCAGTGTCCTCTGCATGACAGCGCAGGAGAACGCTGTGGATCACATTGAAATCTCTCCAGGAGGCCGTCGCTGATCTCCCAGCTGCCGAGACTGCTGATTGGGTGGCCAGGCACCATACTATGTGAACGTATGTGGAGAATCTCCCCTCCGTTCACATCAGTATGGCAGCCTTTGGCACTGCCTGACGCCTGCAGACACAAACGCTAGTGTGAACTTAGCCTTATTGCTGTTTTGCATGATACAAACTTATATTTTATCTTTTTTCTAGATGCCAGAGCTGGGCACACAGCACCTGGAGGGGCACAGACAGCTGCGCTTGGCCCGTGTGATCCTCAGCCATATGGTCATGGGTTATGTATGGCAGAATGGAGAGACTGGGGGAGTGAAGGTGAGAACGGTCATTGAAAAGATCCTATTTATTGATCTTCAAATTGAAGTTTTGTTAAAGCGTCCTGACCTGCATCTTTCTGACATATTCTATCAATGTGCCATAAATGCCCCATGAGACCCCCCTTAATTGCACTACCAGGCTTACTAAGTTCCCATATCCTGCCAGCCAGTGTCTTTGGTCCTGTCGTCATTAATACTATTAGCTTAAACAAGCCTTTTGAGGGTTAAATATTAGCCTGACTGTTTTTTTTAGGGATATCTGGCATCTTCCTAATCATAAAACGTAGCCAGGCTTTGCTTCACCCTTGGGAAAATTTTGCCTTATCAGAATGAATTCCAGCACCACAGATTACAGTAAAAGTTCAACTTTTAATTCCGGTTTATTAAAGTTAAAAAAAGACCTTTTAGCATAGCTCCTGGAAAATGTGTTAGTCGGACGAGGCTGTCGCGGAGGCAAGGGCAGGGTTACTCGACCTTCCGGGGCAACAGTCTATAGATCACGGTGGCATCCCAAGAAGCCGTGGCCCTGACCGTACATGTAAAAGGGGGTATTTACAGGGGATTTTGAGAGTCTGTTGGACGCCAGCTGAGGTATCTGGATAGGAGTGATCAGCGCTGCCGGTAGAGGTCCCCAGGGGGTAGATGGTGATGCAGCAAGGTGGATAACTCCCCTCAGCAGGAGCAGGCCTTGGGAGAAGTAGTATGTGCTGGTAGAGGAGATGGTGAGAGTTGTTCAGTCATGGCCAAAAGTTTTGAGAATGACACCAAAATGATATTTTCACATGATCTGCTGCCCTCTGGTTTTTATTTGTGTTTGTCTGATGTTTATATCACATACAGAAATATAATTGCAATCATATTATGATACCAAAAGGTTGTATTGACAGTTAGAATGAGTTAATGCAGCAAGTCAATATTTGCAGTGTTGACCCTTCTTCTTCAGGACCTCTGCAATTCTCCCTGGCTGCTCTCAATCAACTTCTGGACCAAATCCTGACTGATAGCCGTCCATTCTTGCACAATCAATGCTTGCATTTTGGCAGAATTTGTTGGTTTTTCCACCGGTCTCTTGATGATTGACCACAAGTTCGCAATGGGATTAAGATCTGGGAGTTTCCAGGCCATGGACCCAAAATCTCTATGTTTTGCTCTCTGAGCCATTTAGTTATCACCTTTGCTTTATGGCAAGGTGCTCCATCATGCTGGAAAAGGCATTGTTGGGCGCCAAACTGCTCTTGGACGGATGGGAGAAGTTGCTCTTGGAGGACATTCTGGTACCATTCTTTATTCATGGCTGTGTTTTTAGGCAAGACTGTGAGTGAGCCGATTCCCTTGGCTGAGAAGCAACCCCACACATGAATGGTTTCAGGATGCTTTACAGTTGGCATGAGACAAGACTGGTGGTAGCGCTCACCTCTTCTTCTCCGAATAAGCTGTTTTCCAGATGTCCCAAACAATCGAAAAGGGGATTCATCAGAGAAAATGACTTTCCCCCAGTCCTCAGCAGTCCACTCCCTGTACCTTTTGCAGAATATCAGTCGGTCCCTGAAGTTTTTTCTGGAGAGAAGTGGCTTCTTTGCTGCCCTCCTTGAAACCAGGCCTTGCTCAAAGAGTCTCCGCCTCACAGTGCGTGCAGAAGCACTCACACCAGCCTGCTGCCATTCCTGAGCAAGCTCAGCACTGCTGGTAGTCCGATCCCACAGCTGAAACAGTTTTAAGATACGGTCCTGGCACTTGCTGGTCTTTCTTGGGCGCCCTGGAGACTTTTTGACAACAATGGAAGCTCTCTCCTTGAAGTTCTTGATGATGCGATAGATTGTTGACTGAGGTGCAATGTTTCTAGCTGCGATACTCTTCCCTGTTAGGCCATTTTTGTGTAGTGTAATGATGGCTGCACGTGTTTCTTTAGAGATAACTGAAGAGAAACAATGATACCAAGCACCAGCCTCCTTTTAAAGTGTCCAGTGGTGTCATTCTTACTTAATTATGACTGATTGATCGCCAGCCCTGTCCTCATCAACACCCACACCTGTGTTAATGGAACAATCACTAAAACGATGTTAGCTGCTCCTTTTAAGGCAGGACTGCAATGATATTGAAATGTGTTTTGGGGGGTTAAAGTTCATTCTCTAGGCAAATATTGACTTTGCAAGTAATTGCTGTTAAGCTGATCACTCTTTATGACATTCTGGAGTATATGCAAATTGCCATTAGAAAAACTGAAGCAGTAGACTTTGTTAAAATTAATATTCGTATCATTCTCAAAACCTTTGGCCATGACTGTAGAGGGTGAAGGCAGCAGTGCAGAGGTGCAGGGGAGTCGCAGAAAAGAATCAAGGAGACAGTCTCTGTTCTTTACCTTTTACTTGGCATTGCAATCATCTACAGATCAAGGGTACTGGTTAACCGGTCCCAGTGATCTGGCCAGTCTGAGAAGAACTAAGCACCACTTTCACTATGATGGATGGGTATATGGCTTTCCCAGCTGTCTTTCTCCTTCGGCTGAGGTTCTAGGTACTATCTGCTTCCCTATGTGCCTCTGTCTTCCTCTTGGATACTAGCAGGCAGGCAACCAGGGACTCTCGAGACCCCGGACCCATTCCGGTCCTTCTATCCCTATGATAGTCACTGTGCCTCTGGTAGTTTCACAGTGTGGCTGCTAAGCTTGCAATTCAGCAGTCTCCAGATTACTGCCAGGCATGAAGATCTGACAGCCTGAGGTCCTGGCTCTTGTTCAAAGCTTGTGTCCTACACAGCCTGAAGGCTATTAGAAGACCCACACTCTCATCCACTGCTCGACTCTCTGTCTCACTAGCTTCTGAGAACTAACACCTAAATGCCACCCATCCCCATGGGGGTGTCCATGATAGAATATCTGAATTCTACTCAGACGTGGAATTAGTGCCGATGGAGTTAACTTCCACTGTGGTGACCAGACCGCAGGGGCACCACAAGGCGATGTGTCTTATTGGTGTCCTTGACTTGGCCGCTCCATCCTAATTGGCATTTCTGGCCTATCTGCCCCTCTACTGAAAAATACATATAGAGCTGTCCAAACCAAAATAACCCGTGTGTGGTCAGGTATAGGAAAAATTGGGTATGATTGGCATAAGGGGAGGTGGATAGGAGAAGCCACGTGGCTATGTAGGCTAGTGCAGGTACAATAGGAGTCTATGATGTCAGTGATTACAATGTAGGCACAGGCGTTCCTGAAGGATTAGTCACAGGCAAATCACCTCTGTGATGCTGGAGAAAACCTTTGTCTCCTGGAGACTGAGTTTGAGCAGTAAAAACAAATGGACTTTAGAACAGGATTATAATTCTATAACTTCACTCCATAGTGAATTATTATATCAAAATCTCAGACTGCAGATGGTCATTGTTACATCTAGGAAACATAGTTAAAAGGAACCAGTCATCCGATTCATAGAGCCCAAACTGCGGACAGAGCGATCAGAGCCGAGCTGCATATTTGCAGTCAAGTACATACAGGTGCAACTCAATGAATTAGAATATCATCAAAAAGTTATTTCAGTAATTCAATACAAAAAGTGAAATTAATATATTATACAGAGTGATTACACACAAATCTATTTGAAGTGTTTATTTATGTTAATGTTGATGATTATGGTTTACAGCCAATGAAAACCTAAAGTCGTTATTTCAGAAAATTAAAGTAGGGAGGATGAAGGGTTAAAAACTGCACTGCCGTATTCCACGAGACATCAAAGGGTGAATATAATATTGCTTTATAAGGCAACACGTTTCAGGCCTCCCAGAAACACCCTGAAACATGGCAATATGATATTGATTTATTCTGAGGAAGTGGCCAAGGAGCCCTGAAATGTGTTGACTAATATCGTAAATCAATATTATATTCACCTTTTGATGTCTCATGGAATACGGCAGCGCAATGTTTAACCCTTCATTCTCTTGCTGGGGACTGCATCAGACGTGATCTGCTTTTATAGTGGTTGTGACCCTCACAACCACACAAGGTGAAGCCCCTGATACTTATTTAGGTCATATTTTATCTCTCAGACCCTTCATCCTCCCTACTTTAATTTTCTGTGATAATGGCTAGGGTCACACTTTAAACCTGAATTGCAGATCTGGAAGCGGTGAACGCAATTGTCTTCATACATTCAGCAATCCGGGAACCTGATTGCTCAGGATGTGTAATCCTGAGCAATCCGGTTACCGGATAGTTTGCTCATCCCTGCTGCCGCAGGGATGAGCAAACTGTTCTGTATTCTGTAAAACTTAAAATTTAATAAATAAATGTTTGTTCAATGTCTCTAGGGGGTGCCCAGTCCCTCTAGAGACCTTACACCCACTTCGGTGGGCATATACTGCTGTAATGTGTTATGTACAACAGCTGACTCCTGTCAGTTGTTGTACACTCACAAACTGACCCCCCCTCACATCTTTATACCTGTCCCTGCACCCCCTCTTATCATTTCTAGCCATCCCTTTTGCAGAAAAAACGATTGTGTAAAGTAGAGAAAAGAGGTTATATTTACCTCGCCCTGTGTGAGTTCTCTGTTTCTGAAAAAGTCTCTAAAGGCGGGCCTGTCTGCTGCTCCCTCCGCCCGCTTTGTAATTATGTACGCCCCTCTCAGTTTGCTGCAGTGCTGGGAGCCTGGCCGCGTCATGAAAGGGGCAGGGCTAAAATCGCGTCATACCGGTAGCCCCGCCCCTTTCATGACACGGCCAGGCTATCAGCACTGCAGCAAGCTGAGAGGGGGCGTGTATAATTACAAAGCGGGCGGAGGGAGCAGCAGACAGGCTCGCCTTTGGAGACTTTTTCAGAAACAGAGAACTCACACAGGACGAGGTGAATATAACCTCTTTTCTCTACTTTACACAATCGTTTTGGTCTGCAAAAGGGATGGCTAGAAAGGATAAGAGGGGGTGCAGGGACAGGTATAAAGATGCGGGGGGGGGTCAGTTTGTGGGTGTACAACAGCTGACAGGAGTCAGCTGTTGTACATAACACATTACAGCAGTATATGCCCACCGGAGTGGGTGGAAGGTCTCTAGGGGGACTGGGCACCCCCTAGAGACATTATACAAACATTTATTTATTACATTACAAGTTTAACAAACCACAGAACATCTTGCTTATCCCGGCGGCAGCCGGGATAAGCAAAGTATATGCGGGAACCGCATTGCTCAGGATTACACATCCTGAGCAATCCGGTTCCCACATTGTGGATGCTAAAACCGCTCCAAAAACTGCAGCCTGCATGATTTTTCACGCAGGCTGCAGAGCCAGAGAAGGAAACTGGATTGCTTGTGAAGCAATCCGGTTTTTAGCATAGGCTCCTATGGGGAGCGTTTCTTGATCCGGTTTTGAGCTTTTTGAAAGCTCAAAACCGGATCAGGTTTTTTAAAAAAAAAAACCCAGATGTGACCCTAGCCTATGACCCTTGGGTTTTCATTGGCTGTAAGCCATACTCATTAACATTAACAAAAATACTTGAAATAGATCACTCTGTAATGACTCTTTATAATATATGTGTTTCACTTTATGTACTGAATTACTGAAATGAATTTACTTTTTGAGGATATTGTAATTCATTGAGATGCTCCTGTAGCTAAAAGGAACCAGTCATCTGATTCATAGAGTCCAAACTGCAGGCAGATTGATCAGAGCCGAGCTGCACAATTGTAGTCAGGTGTACCGTATATTTCCAGTATTTCAGAGAAAGCATACTTAAAGATGGTGCCAAACTTCTCTCGGCCCCAGCTATTCCCAGCACCGAGCGGCTAGAGGTTGTACTGAACTACTTTCCTCTTTCCCGGTGGTCTCTGGTTGGAACTTGGGTTTCGGTTCCACTAGTGTTTACAATGGCCGAGTGCAATCGGATATAACATCGGATTACTTTCACATCATTGTTAAACCTGAGGCAGTGTCTATCTGCAACCTTTTTCTCATGCCTAGTTGGGCTGAGGAAAAATGGCAGCATGCTGCATTTAGCAGCGAGTGATAGATTACTCGCAACCATACAAGTCTATTGGTGCATGTGAAACATCTGACTGCACTCGGATGTCATCCGAGTGCTGTGCGATATTTGCCAAGACAGGCAATAAAGAAGATGAGGAGATTAATCTCTCCCTCTCCTCTCACCTATGATCCGATTGCAGGATCAGATCACAGTGGATGACGATCGCAGCAAAGCCTGAGGTGAGGGTCATTAGCAGATCACATTTGATGCCATATACTAGTGGAACCCTGACCTAATACTTAGGAAAGTATATCTCCTTTGAAATGATATAGCATTTAAGAGAAATATATATGTGGCCTGTATTATGCAGCTGGGCTCTGATTCAGTTTGGGCAGCAGGGATCAGATGACAGATTCCCTTTAACTAACATACGCACTAAGAATATTTGATATGGTTTGTGCACATGATGTAGATCTGGACTGAAATCTACTGTATATTTTACAGCAGCAGCAGTGAATATGAGATTATAAAAAATCTTATGCACATAGCCTGTCCCAGCCTCCCCCAGCCCCCGGACAGGCTCCAGAGCCCTACCACCTCCCCTGCAGTATAATCTATCTAATCATTAGATAATGCGGCCGGCGGCCCTGAACTGCTGATAAGTCACCAGCCCGGGGGGCAAATGCCTCCCTGCCACCCGGCCCAGTCCGCCCCCTGCTGCAGAGGATAATGATATTATCCACAGAGTACATAGATCTGTCAATTTATGCTGCGGAATAATCAAATGCACAAGATTTCTGCAACGAAGTTCACGGCTGAAGTCAAATTTTTTGTGCAACACGACGTTGCTCAACTAAATGTGACTTTCTGTCATTTTTACTCTAAGGCTTTGTGCACACTGAGGTTTTCAAGGAATTTTTGGAATATAAGACAAATCCTCCTCAAAAATGAAAAACTCCTTACCCTAAAGTGGTTAAAAGAAGCGGCAAGCATCACAGAAAAGACATTAATGGCAAAGCTGCCACTGAAGCTGCCTGAGAAAAAACTATTGCCAGTGTTTTTTTAGAACAGGCTTCACCTGTGAAAACTCAGTGGATTCAACAGCATCTAAAAGAGTCTGTGTGCACATAGCCTAAAGTCTGAGGCGGACATGTCATTCGTGCAGCCTGTGCAGCTGAACAGGGCCCCGAGAGGTAAGGGGCCCATTTCTACCACCAAAGCAGTTGCAATTATGCATTTTGATCAGCTCTTGGAAGGGCAAAGGGCCAATATATTATTGTTCTTGCACAGGACCCTTTTCTGTCTGTGTTTCCGCCAGTGCCTAAAGGCAGTGGCAGATTATAATTATTATTATTGTTATTATTTATTTGTAGAGCACCATTCATTCCATGGTGCTGTACATGAGAAAGGGTTACATACAGACAAGTTAAAAATACAATGAACAAAGTGATAGACTGATACAGAGGGGAGAGAAAGCCCTGTCCTTGCGGGCTTAAGTTCTGCAGGGCAATGGGGAGGGACACAGTAGGTTGGGTCTGCTCGGGTGGTGCTGGAGTGCCAGGTCCGATGGTGGTGGAGCTCCGGGGTCCAGTGGTGGTGAGGTGGCACTATGGTCATTGCAGGTTGTAGGCGGTTCTGAAGAGATGGGTTTTCAGGTTCCGTTTGAAGGTTCTGAGTGTAGGGGACAGTCGGACCGATGAGGTGCAGAGTTCCAGAGGATGGGGGACGCTCGGGCGAAGTCTTGCAGGCGGTTAGATGAGGAATGTACAAGTGTGGAGGAAAGAAGGAGGTCTTGGGAGGATCGAAGATTACGAGTTGGATGATATCGGGAGATTAGTTCAGAGATATACGAGGGGGACAGATTGTGGACGGCTTTGTAAGTTAGTATTAGTTTGAATTGGATACGCTGGATAATTGGGAGCCAGTGGAGGGATTTACAGAGGGGAGAAATGGAGGAATAGCGAGGAGAGGGGTGGATTAGTCGGGCAGCAGAGTTAAGGGCAGATTGAAGTGGTGCAAGGAAGGCCACAGAGTAGGAGGTTGCAGTAGTTGAGGTGGAAGATGATGAGGGCATGCACTAGTAGTTTAGCAGATTGGTGGTTGAGGAAGGGACGGATTCTGGAAATATTTTTGAGGTGGAGGCGGCAGGAGGTGGCAAGGGCTTGGATGTGCGGTTTGAAGGACAAAGCAGAGTCAAGGGTTACTCTGAGGCAGCGGACTTCAGGTACAGGGCAAAGTGTGATGTCATTTACTGTGATAGATAAGTCAGGTAAGGAAGGTGTGTGAGATGGAGGAAAGATGATGAGTTCGGTTTTGTCTACATTGAGTTTTAGGAAGCGGGAGGAGAAGAAGGAGGATGTGGCTGATAGACACTCCGGGATTAAATAGCGAGGAGAGGGGTGGATTAGTCGAGCAGCAGAGTTAAGGGCAGATTGAAGTGGTGCAAGGAAGGCCACAGAGTAGGAGGTTGCAGTAGTTGAGGTGGAAGATGATGAGGGCATGCACTAGTAGTTTAGCAGATTGGTGGTTGAGGAAGGGATGGATTCTGGAAATATTTTTGAGGTGGAGGCGGCAGGAGGTGGCAAGGGCTTGGATGTGCGGTTTGAAGGACAAAGCAGAGTCAAGGGTTACTCCGAGGCAGCGGACTTCAGGTACAGGGCAAAGTGTGATGTCATTTACTGTGATAGATAAGTTAGGTAAGGAAGGTGTGTGAGATGGAGGAAAGATGATGAGTTCGGTTTTGTCTACATTGAGTTTTAGGAAGCGGGAAGAGAAGAAGGAGGATGTGGCTGATAGACACTCCGGGATTATAATGAGGTCCATCTGTGCGGCCGCCCAGGCCCAATGCTCTGGGGGGGCCCATCCGCACAGGGTAAACTGCCCCATTATAAATTTATGTGCCCACTGAGTCTTTTTCAGGAGAAGACCAGGCAACAAAAAAGAGTTTTCTCTGAAGTGTCATGATTGACAACTTTTCGGACGTCGTTAGCTGCAGCTTTATTATCAGCATTTTCATTTCATAAATGCATGGTTGGTCTACCAGGCCTTGCTTCCACCTACCCAGAATCCTACTCCACACTGATGAGGGGCAATACCCCGAAACAGCTGTCTGTGGATGGATACCTGGCTTTGGTAATTCCCTTGTCATATCCTTAAGCTTGTAACTGAGCGGGATAGTGACTGAAAGGGCCACTTAATATGGTGGTTATGGTGGTCTCCGCAAGGAGTCCACCCCAGGGCTAGGTCCTTCCCTGGAGGGATGTCTGGCTAGTCCCGTGTTTGAGACTCTTAAACGAGGCTCCACGGACTCCATATGCATAGATGCATAGTGACAACTTCCAAGCAAAAGCCGCCCAAAGAAAGGACCAGTCACTTTTTATATGTTCTCCATGACTTTCGAAGTTATTAAACAAATCTACTAAAGACAGTATATGTGCACAGCAAGTCGTTTTACCATTGCTGTGCATATGTTCATTCTTTTTGGCGTTTTATAGCACTTTTTCAGGGTGGTTCCAGGCAGAATCTGAACAAGATGCCATGTGCACATATCCAAAAGAGGAAAGTTTGCTGAAGTGGTCTCTACTTGAAAAACCGATTGTCTTTGAATGCCTCAAAAAACCCTTTGTGCACATTACCTAAGGATATGTTAACACAACATTTTTTTTGCACCATTTCTGCATCTCTTAGGCAATGGTCACACTCACCGTTTTTAGCAGAACCACAGGCAACGTTTCCTGTGCACCCCTGAAAGTGGACGCCGAAACGGACTGTGTGCGGCCGCTGTGCAGGTACAGAATGGGTTCCTATAGGTCACCGTTCTGCTGAAGTGAATACTGGTAACGGTGTCCGCTTCCGCAGAAAATCTCTAAGTTTTTAGCAGTTCTGCTAAAAACTGTGAGTGTGACCCTTGCCTTAGTAGGAAAAATGCAGTGTTTTTTCCATGACTCGTGCAAGGATTGCAGCACAATCCTCGAGCTGGTGGTTGGCTCTCATAACCTGAGAGTGATTGGAATACATGTAGCTGTCACACTCAGGTCAGGAGAGCCACCGGTCAGTCCGGCCAGGGAAATGCCATCCGTGCATGAGTCATCTGTCAGTGTAACTCCAGCTAAAGGCTTGTATTCAATTGATACCCCTTTCATATGACTCAGGTGCTGCCTCGTAACCTGGCCGTGCCATATCACCAAATATCCCAGACCCTCGGGCTGCCACTGATCATGGTCCATGCTGACTTTGTTTTGGCAAACTGGAAACGAAAGGATCCCACAGGGTAAGTGAAACTCTCATTTTACTATCTATATGGATATGACTGATGGAGATTTCAGCTTTCAGCAGAATGATTCAATGCTTAGAATTTGTGGGAGAATGAACTATTTTATTTGGAATACATCGCAACTATTATTTACATAATTACCAAAAAGGAGGATACTGGAAAAAAGACACAAACAAATAATGTGGACACAAAATACAGTCATAGGACTCATTCACACATCTGTATTTGATCAGTATTTCTATGCGAAATCCAGGAGTGTCTACAAAGCACAGAACAGATGCAAATCTTATAATTACAGTTTTTTGGTAAGTTCAACTCTTGGATTTGGCATGCAAACACTGATGCAAAAATAATGAGTGTGAATGGAGGTTTTATAAGGAGTCTGTCATCCCCCAAATGCATATTAAACTAGCTGTACCACTGTATAGTGATACATCATCTCCTGCCTTGACTACTGCAACTACCTGCTGTGTGGCCTCTCTTCTTGCACTCTTTCACCCCTCAAATCTATCCTAAACTCTGCTGCCCGAATAATCCACCTGTCCCACCGCTATTTCCCATCCTTTCCTCTCTGCCAAGCCCATCACTGGCTTCCCATTTCTCAGATGCCCCAGTTCAAAACACTAACATAGCATACAAAGCCATGCACAACCTATTTCCTCCATACATCTGTGACATGGTCTCCCGGTACTGACCTTATGCAACTTCCGATCCTTACAAGATCTCTTTCTCTACTCCCCTCTTAGTCCAATTGCGGTTCTGAAGTCCACGAACTTGGCTCTTGATAATGACCTTGTCGTACCATCAGCTATCATCTTGTCAGACTCACAATAAACAAATTGAAGCATTCCACGTTCCACTAGGTCTTGCAAGTGGTGACGTTTTACATCAATGTGCTTATTCCTTGCACTAATCTTCTCACTGCTGGGAAGTTTAATACATCCTTGTTTGTCCTCATAGATAACTGTTAGCTGAGCTAGTGGCTTGCCGAAATCTTCCCAAAGTTGTTTCAACCAAATTAATTCTTGACTTGCATAAGTAGCAAACATATATTCTGCTTCTGTAGAAGATGATGTGACTGACACTTGTTTTCTGCTGGACCAAGAAATTGAAGTTTCTCCTATAGGCCCCGTTACATTAATGACATCGCTGATACGTCACGGGTTTTGAGTCATTCCAGCAACTATGTTACGACCTCGTTGTGTGTGACTCTGCCAAGTTGTAACGATTAATCGTTGATCGCAGGTTTGAGAACATGTTCTCAAACTACACGATCAACAATCAGCCAACCTGGTATATCGTTGTGCTTGACACCGCTATAACGATGTCGTTTACGACTTCCCCCATTCACAGCAGTGAGCAGGGATTTTTCGCTGGGTTGTGCGCACGATACCTGCTCACAACATCGTTGGTAAGTTGTCCACGATATCTAGACGTGTGACATCTCACCAACGATGTCAAAACGATGTCTGAAACGACTGCGCGGCCACGAGATCGTTGCCGACATCGTTTCAACGTCGTGCGGTGTAACGGGGCTGACTCACCGCGGCCGGCTGACTCCGGTTTAGACAGGCGATTCTTCTTCCTTCCTTGTCACGGGTGGACCGCGCCTGCCGGTAGTGGGGCCCGGTGTAGTGCAGATCAAAAGTGAAGACGTCTTACGGGAACAGATTAAAGGGCTTTTAATTTGTTTTCTTCGTGACGCCACCTATGAGTAGTTCGGTAAGGGCTACCGACGCTGCGGAACCTCCGGGGTGATGGACAGCAGCAAGATGGTACGCTCCCCACAGGCTGAGCGGTGATCCCCGAAGGCTGGAGCTGCTCAAGATGTTGTGCGGCAGCTGCGGTTACCTTTTAGTTAATGACGGACAGTTCATAAGGAATCACAGACACAGGAAGTCTCTATAACGGTCTTTACTGTAACCATGAAGGCAATACACGGTATGCAGTGGTTACAGGTAGCGGACCGGGTAGACTCAGCAGTGGTAGTGTTTCTCAGAGATCCGTAAGTGTTCCTCCATTCTACCTGTCTTGTTCTAACCAATGTCGCCCAGGAATACCAGGTCGGGTACAGGGAGGTTGCTTCAATGCCCTATCCATCTGTGTACGTTGTGGATGCTTTGGGGAGCCTTGGATCCCTCAGTGAGTACACCGCTGGTTAGACGACTGGTTGGTGGTGGGGTGCTCCTGTAAAGCTGCTCCTCCACGGGGCTGGTTCGCGTGACAGAGGTGAACTGCTGCCAGCTTCGGTACCAGTGAACCGGCTGTAAATTGTGGGCACGGGAGTCTTTTGGGAACCCGTGTAATAATGCCCATTCCCGGATGATAAGGCCTCAGGTGCTGACACCCGTCCGGTGACGGCCCAGGGGCCCGCACGGGGTGCGGAGCCCCCGCTCCTCTCCTCTCTCGAGGGTCCTCTCTCTCTCTCTCTCTCTGCTGTTCTGCACACTGCACTCCACCCCCCAGGGCCTATGATTGGTCCCCTGTTCTAGGTGTTGCATGTTGCGTTGGATCTCCGAGTTAACTATTTCATTGCTGAGTCAGAGGATATTGCGGCTGCAATACCCTCTTGTGACGCACTCGTTGCGGGGCGCCACACTCCCCCTAGGTTGAATACGCTTGTCCCCAAGCGTCTCGCTACTCACATTACAGAGGTTTTTTTTTTTTTTTTAAACAGGTAATACACTTTTATTAATGACAGGTCATATATGCATAAAAGTGAGGTAGATAAACAGGTTAACACATTGCGCGGACCCGGCGGGCGGTCGGCTGTCCTTAGAATAAAAGTTCAGGCTGTAGCCGCCAAGTCGCGGTGTTACGGTGCAAACAGGAAGAAGTCTCTTTTAATAGCAAAGTTCAAACAACAACAGTCACTTATGGAGGGCAGTGTTCCGGACCCGTATAGCGAACCACCCATCACGGCATATATGGCGCTCATAGGTTACTACGTCCCCTCTATACAAGTCTCTGCTTGGATGGCCTCGCGGTAAGTGCGATTCCACATCACGGCGCCCCACAAACACTTCAGTACTCACACCCTCCTCCCTTACGAATCCCCACCCGGTGGACAAGTTAAATATGCTTACCCACCCGGTTTTACGGAATTGTTCAGGCAATGGAGATTGGCGGCGAGCCTCGGCACGAGCCTGCATGTTGGCTTGCAGTCGAGTGTGCCACTCGTCTCTCCGGATACGACGTACCTCTTCGTCGGAGTGTTGCGGCGTGTGGATAAAGTCACTACGGCGTGCTGGTTGTTGAACCGCTCGAGCTTGGTGGGCAGTCTGGAGTGGAGCCCGGTTCAACGGAACCGGAGAAGATACTGTTGCGGCGGCACCCGACCAGTGCACCCGAGCTGATCGCCCGGCAGAAGGGTTCCTTGTGTCTCCCCAGGCGAACCCGGTGTAGAGATCCTCAGGTGAACTGTAGGTCTCCTCGTCATCCTCCTCGACCTCCTCGATGACTACGTCGGGCTGCTCGGCTGACGAAGACGATGGGATGGAATCCTCTGGATCGGTGGGTGGCTGTGCGACAAAGTTCTCATCTGGATCGTTGTGCAGGACGTCCAGGCTGCCTGCCTCTTCTTCTGTAGCAGCGGGAAGTGGTGTTTCGATCCCGGTCACCAGGTAGGCCTCTGTAGTTGCAGAGGAGGCCTCCGGTTCAGGGGAGAAACAGGCGACAGTCTCGGTAGTGTGGAAACTAGTCGCGGGTTCCATAGGTGGAACCAGGTAGATGTCAGCTTCTTCGTGGGAGCGTATTGGAAGCTCCGGCTCTGGAACGGGATCGGCTGCGGTATCGTCCGCTGGAACGGGTCGAGCTGTGGTCCTCACTGGAATAACACAGTCTATGGGCTCCGGTGACGAAGCAGGACAGGCGATGGGCGACGGTGAGGCTGTTGAAAAGCTGGCGATGTCGTCTGGGCTTGGAGAAGCTGTACCCGGTCGGCTCTGCTGCATCGCATGATGGAGTCTTCTGCCTAGGGTCGCGCTCCAGCTGCGAATCGTCCACTCCACTGTCTCAAGTAGTCGCACCCGGAGGTCTTGTAAAGCCTCGAGCCAGAAGTCGGGGCTGCCATCTATGGTAAGGGCAGGATCCGGACCCGGTTGGCCTATGGCTGCTCTGGCCTCCGCCTCGACCTCCCGCATTAGGTCTTGGAGTCTCGTGCTGGCCATTCTTCTTGGAGGGAAACCACACCCGTTCAACCGGTAAGACGTTCTAGTAGAGCTGGTGAAGAAGTCTGTCGGTGTGTCTATCTATGACACTCCCATTTCCTCTGGGCTTTTGTAGTCCAATCGTGGGAAAAGTCTTTGGGGTCCGCCCCCATGGTTGATTCGAGCAATCAGGGCGGACAAAGAGTTTGGCGCCTTTTGTCTTTGGCCCTCCCTCAATGAGGGGGGGGTTGACTCACTCCTGGGCTTCACGTGGCGGCTTCTTGTGGCGGGAACGCCATCTTGGGCGCCATCTTGGCCCAATGGTGTAAAGGCGGGAAAGTTCTTTTTAGGACGAACAAAGTCCAAATGTAGACAATAAAGTCCAGTTTAAGCACAATATACCCGTTGGGTAACGGGCCTGCTCGTATCCTGTTCGTGACGCCACTTTCTGACTCACCGCGGCCGGCTGACTCCGGTTTAGACAGGCGATTCTTCTTCCTTCCTTGTCACGGGTGGACCGCGCCTGCCGGTAGTGGGGCCCGGTGTAGTGCAGATCAAAAGTGAAGACGTCTTACGGGAACAGATTAAAGGGGTTTTAATTTGTTTTCTTCGTGACGCCACCTATGAGTAGTTCGGTAAGGGCTACCGACGCTGCGGAACCTCCGGGGTGATGGACAGCAGCAAGATGGTACGCTCCCCACAGGCTGAGCGGTGATCCCCGAAGGCTGGAGCTGCTCAAGATGTTGTGCGGCAGCTGCGGTTACCTTTTAGTTAATGACGGACAGTTCATAAGGAATCACAGACACAGGAAGTCTCTATAACGGTCTTTACTGTAACCATGAAGGCAATACACGGTATGCAGTGGTTACAGGTAGCGGACCGGGTGGACTCAGCAGTGGTAGTGTTCCTCAGAGATCCGTAAGTGTTCCTCCATTCTACCTGTCTTGTTCTAACCAATGTCGCCCAGGAATACCAGGTCGGGTACGGGGAGGCTGCTTCAATGCCCTACCCATCTGTGTACGTTGTGGATGCTTTGGGGAGCCTTGGATCCCTCAGTGAGTACACCGCTGGTTAGACGACTGGTTGGTGGTGGGGTGCTCCTGTAAAGCTGCTCCTCCACGGGGCTGGTTCGCGTGACAGAGGTGAACTGCTGCCAGCTTCGGTACCAGTGAACCGGCTGTAAATTGTGGGCACGGGAGTCTTTTGGGAACCCGTGTAATAATGCCCATTCCCGGATGATAAGGCCTCAGGTGCTGACACCCGTCCGGTGACGGCCCAGGGGCCCGCACGGGGTGCGGAGCCCCCGCTCCTCTCCTCTCTCGAGGGTCCTCTCTCTCTCTCTCTCTCTCTGCTGTTCTGCACACTGCACTCCACCCCCCAGGGCCTATGATTGGTCCCCTGTTCTAGGTGTTGCATGTTGCGTTGGATCTCCGAGTTAACTATTTCATTGTTGAGTCAGAGGATATTGCGGCTGCAATACCCTCTTGTGACGCACTCGTTGCGGGGCGCCACAGGGCCTTAACTTGAACAAGGAACCACTTGTTAATTTCTGATTACTTGAATCTCCAGCCCAATCTGCATCAATATAACCTCTGAGAGAGATCTCCTGATGCAGATCTCTTAAGATTTAACCTTTGAGTTTCTTTAAGATATTGTAGAATTCTCTTAGGCTCAGTTCACATCTAAGGCTGGGCTGTGTTTGCCTGCGTTTGCGATTGTAATGCATTTTGCATTAAACCCAGGCTTAGATGTGAAAAGGCCCTTAATTGCATTCCAGTCTCTTTGGCGTGGCTTGCTTACACGTCGCCAGAGAATTGATTGTGGCTGTGATATCCGGACGAGTTGTGGTTGCTATGCACATAAGCGCCCCCACTGCTTGTCTGTAACTCTCATTGCTGGGTAGCAGATCTTCTTCTCCTTCCAACTTTAAGTAGGACAGATTCATTGTTGTTGACCTTACATCCAATAGCTCTTTTTCCTTGTGGTAGCTCCATAAGCTTCCATGTCTGGAGTTGGTGAAGGGACTCCATCTCTTCATTAGCAGCATTTATTCACTTCTGCTTCTCGTGGACAGGCAGTTTTTGTATCTCTTGCCATGACTGTGGCTCTCTCTCATGATGTGTTCTGACCCTATAAGAATGGCATCTAGCTGGGATACCTTTGTTTGGTCTTTGTGATCTCCTGACTGGAGGTTGACTTTGTGGGTTCAGAGCTTTTCCAGACCTCAATATTTTCCTTTTCAGTGCCTGAGTTTCTTAGTTTGGTGATTGAGATTCTTGTTCTTGCTTCTTAGGTTGAATTAGGCTAAGGCCACACTTGCGTCTGCAATCCAGGTACTGGATCCAGTTTTTTCATTTTGAAATGTTAAAAAACGCATGTGATAACGCACCCATAGACTCCAATGAAAAAAACGCATTGCAAAAGTGTGCAAAAGTGCAATCCGTTTAACGCGTTGCGTTTTTGAGAAATCCGTTTTAAATAGGGTCGGCAACGTTTTTTGGTGCACTTTCAAAAACGCATGCGTTTTTTTAACATGGGTCTAAGGGAAACGCGTGCGTTAACACATGGTACGTATAGGTACCATGCGTTAATGCATGCCGTTAATGCAAGGGCTAAAAATGCCTCCAAATTGACAAGGAACAAAACTGGATCCATTAACGGATCCAGTTAGCGGATGCAGGCTCCCATGTGTGGCACTAGCCTAACTGGTGTAACTTCATAGAATTTGAGCAATACAGAGCTCATCAATCACTACATCTTTGCTGATTGTTACTGTGTTGGTCTCTGGGTGCAGGATTCTGTATCCCTTTTGAGTTTTGCTGTAGCCTACCAGGACTCCTTGCTTTGCATGTGATTCCTACTTGGAACGTTTTTCTTTGGGAATATACACAAACGCTTTGCTTCCAAATATCCTGAGGTGCTTCAGGTTAGGCTTCTCACAGTTCCATAGCTCATATGGAGTTTTATTTGTGGCTTTACCTGGCAATCTGTTTTGAAGATAGCAAGCTGTCATGATGGCTTCTCCCCAATACGTATTAGGTAGATTTGCATCACACAACTCTACCCTCTCCTACTGTATCCTCACCCATCCCTTGTAGACTGTGAGCCCTTGTGGGCAGGCTCTTTTCTCCTCACCTACTGTATCTACAGGGTCCTCTCCCCTCCTGTACCTGTCTGTGCTTTGTATTGTTCATGTCTATGTATGCCCTTTTCACATGTAAAGTGTCATGGCGCTATAATAATAATAATAATTATAATAATAATAAAATAGAGGACTTATCCCCTGTAAAAATTATTTATAGCACTGTACATTTTAGAAGTACAGCGCATAAGAAAATAATTTTTAACTCAAATGCAAATGAGAGGGCTTTGGGGGCACGCTTGGTGTAGCCAAAGACTCAGTGCACCGTTATACTACCTTAACATGCATTTTGAGGACCTCCCCACAACTGATTGACAGTACTTGCTTGCTCAGCGTGAACCCTGGCTGAATTCAGCTCTTGTGTCTGCGCATGTGCACTGACATTACCTGATCCCCGTCACCCGCACACAGCATCAGTGTAGATGTGCACATGCTGGGTGAGTTCTCCTCCATTGCTCGTTTCTGAAGCCGCTCGCTAAACTTCTGTATCTATCTGTAAATGTGCCCAGGGCGTTAGTAATGGATGAGGGCTTCACTCTCCTCACCCCGGAATGCTACAGACAATGGATGTGTGTGTGTAGCTGATACCTCTAGGCTGGAGGCTTTCTTTTCATCCTTTGTTGTTTATAGTGCAGTACCACTGCATTTAGTATCTTTTTATAGACAGTCCACAACACAGTTTCAAAACTTCATGTTCTTTATTTGTAGGTAACATTAAACATAGGTTCTCACTAAGCATATGAGGCACCCCCAGGCTGTGGGGTACTCGGGGCCGGGCTGGTGCGGCTCTGGGATCACGGTAGTCGTGACCCATTCCCGTGGCCTTGGCTCAGTCCAAAAAAAGGGATATTTACAGGGGATGTTTGTCGTGACGCCACCCGGGGCATGTGGTCAGTGGGACCACCACTGCCGTATTCCTGCTGGGGACGATAAATTAGGGCAGCGTTGATGGTATGCCCTTATCAGGTAGGGCTGAGTGTCCACAGGGCAAGTGTAGTGGTGGAGGTGCTTGGTAAGGGATGGTGCTCTGTATACTTTACTTACTTCTGTGCTGCAGCTTTTCCAGTCAGCACGCAGGGACAGCAGGGATGCGGCTCTGCAGGTGGAGATCTCTGCAGCGGCGCTGGAAAGAACAGTCTCAGGCAATGGTGAGCTTACCAGGTACTTTACTGGTTCAAAGTTCTTTAGCAGCAAGTTACAAGTCACAGTTCTCACAGTCACAGTTCTTACAAGTTAGCACTGCTCTGGGCACTCTGGTTCTACTGCAGCTAAGCCAGTTGCTGTGTACAAATGGAACAATGTCTCCATGATTTCACTGCAACCAGTAAGTTGGCAGTGAAATTCCTAGAAAAGTTGCCGCGTGTAAAGGTACCTTTAAGGCCTTACTTGTCTCTTCCTCTTTCATCGCTCATATTTTCGGTCTGACCGTCACAGGCTTTTGTGTGATGCTTCCCTCTGTCTTAGGGTCACGAGCCCTAGTCCAATGGCTCTGTTTCTGTGGCGCCCCACCTGGTCAGGCATCACAGTTGGGGTACTGCACCCATAAATGAGTGTGCGGTTACCCCTGTCACAACGGAATGCAAATGTCCTTTGGGAGGCTCCCAACCTAGCACTCCGACATACACCCACTTAGGCAGATGGCAAAGGTCCCATACCCTAGGGGGGGAGTTAGGGGAGGAGGGAGGACACGCAGTGAGTTTCAGTTGGCATTGAGGGAAGATGGAGAACGGGGATCCTCCGAGTGAGTGAAGGAGGAATCCCAGAGAGGGGGCCTGGAGAGAGCAAACAGGCAGCCCAGGCAGAAGGAGGGAAACCCCCGAGCTCCCATACTCAGGAGGGAACCCTGGTCTGTTTTACTGGAGCACTGGTTCTGAAGATGGCGAGGGAGTTCACCCCCTCACCAAGAACACCGGAGGTCACAGACCGTTTACCGGTCCCAACACCCTGTCCAGAGGAATTGTCACACCAGGATTCTCATCTACAATGGGCCTGGTACGAATGGGGCACCTCAAGACAGGTATAGAGAGCAGGACAAAGGGCAGATCCAAGCAGGCATTCCACGGGAGACTCCCAAAGACTGCAGCCCCTTGTGACTACCCGGCCAGCTATTTCGTCCAGAGACTGTTACCTGCTATGAACTGTATTACCATTTGCATCGTTCCAGTAAAGTACCCGGGTAGAGTTAACGAGTCTCCATGTCTTTGTCTCTCCTCTACACTGTGTTCCTGCCATCCATCCATCCATTACAAGCACCCTTGCCATCACCGGTGCATCCCTGCCCCGCGGGGTTAGCTCCTGCAGGGAGCTGTACCATCAAGGCCGCTATACCACCACTCTCCGGAGGACTGAGGCGGCGCTGGTGCTCAATCAGCAGAAGCTGCGAGAACAACTATTATAAACTTTATTCCCCTGTATATATTTACCCCCTTTTTTAAAAGTTCGGTCTCCGGGGCCACGGGTCCGGGCAGGCCACCAGTGACATTCCCCCGACCTCAGCGGAAAAGGGCCCGGATACCTGAGTCCCCACTGTCCTGGGTGACACATTTCTACTTTGACGGTAGGTAGGCTGAAGGTGATAGAGTACCTGCCCCACTCCAGTGTGTCTCGTGATTGGGGTCTTAGAGTTTTCCAGTTCACCTCTACAGAGCCGGCTCTCTGGCTGTCTTTGGCCTAGCCCTCCAGTGATTGAGGTATAATGTGGGCTCACTAGGCTCCTTCTGTCTCACTGTGGGGTGTCACTGCTTGTAGCTTCCTTCCCCTCGCCTCTGGCTATGGAGCGAGCTTTCTCCCTTGGGAATACTGCCTCCAAGGTTCTACAACCTCCAGGGAACCTCTCCTCCTGGGAATGTGTCTTGTTCTTTTCTGACTGCCTACAACTTGGTGTTCCCGTGTTTTATTACAGTGCCTCCACCCACTTGTCCAGTTACTCCTTCTCTCCTCACACACTGCTCTAAACCCCTGCTCTTAACCCCTTGCCTAACCTACAATCCTAGGCGTAGGGTCAGTGTGTGTCGGTGTGTGGGTGTTCCTATGGTCAACCGTCTTCTTCGTCTGGCTGCAGGTCACCCCGTGGCCACCCTGGTCGCAGGGGCGCCACACATACTCTTTCCATTTCCCATTCTAACATAGACCAGCTCTGCAGCATAGGTATTAAGCATTTCCTTGTACTCAATCATAGAGGCCGCAACACAGAGTCAAGGGTTAACTGCTGTAACTGCATCCTATTAGTAACTATTCATATAGGTCCAGGTGTAACACTCTGACTGTTCACCTCTAGCACTGCATTGCTACTTTTTGGGGAAGCTCGTTGAGCTGATGCCCTTGTGCCAGTGTTCCTCAGACTTTACTCTGTAAAGTACCCATTGCTCACTGGCCAACACTGTCTTCAGACTTTTCACTTGCTTGCCAGTAGGAAAGGAGTCTCCTTGTCTGTTGCCTCTTGAGATTTAGTCCTTCATCTTTAGCCTGGTCCTTTGTACTCCTTTTACTTCAGGCTGCTTTCTTAGTCTTCCCTCACACACTACCCACAGCTCATAAAGAACTATAAACTGGGGGGCGTGTCCAGCTGCTGATGGCGACGGACGCATCTTAACTGAGCTCCTCACTCAGAGCCACTGCAAACGGCATTTCCCGGCATTTCCCGACCCCTCTGGACCTCCAGCGGCTTCCCACACGCAGCGGACCTTCTCTGGACGACCCCCAGCATGCCGCGGGCTTCCTCCCGAAAACGGCCCACAGAAAACAAGGTAACTGCGTACTTTGAGCCGGGCAGACAGCGCGACTCCCCTCACAACATGGCGCCGGAGCGCCCGCCTCCTTCCTCCCCGGCTGCACAGCGATCCCCTCATAACATGGAGGTTATAGGGGGAGAGGAGAATGATGATAGAGGGCCGGTCACCCAGGGAGCTATTAAGGCACTATTGGCAGCACAGAGACTTTCCATTCTTGAAGATATGAAGGGGCTCGTGGGCACCCTGAGGGAGGACATGGGAGTGCTGGCTGGGAGAACAGAGCATTTGGAATCAAAGATGGCAGACTTTGCCTCCGCACACAACAGCCTTGCTGACAGCCACGCTGGGCTGGACAGAGAGGTGGGGATGGTGTCCTCAACTATATGTCACTTAGAGGACCAGCTTAGAAAAAATAACCTAAAGCTGCGGGGCATACCAGAAGAGGGAGATGCGACAGAAGTGGCCAAGGCTTTTCTGATTGCGGCCCTCCCTGAGTCTCCCCAAGACCACCTGGATATCGAGAAAGCCTTCCGGATCCCTAAGCCGGCGAGGCTCCCTCCTGAGGTGCCGAGAGATATCTTAGTGTCCCTGCTGAGATCTGGGATCAGAGATCGGCTGCTGGGGCGCATGAGGAATGGCCCCCCCCTGCCGGAGCCCTTCTCGGGGGTCCAAGTGTACCCTGACCTGTCCCCAGGGACCCTGGCCCGCAGGAGGGACTTCGCTTCTAGCTGCAAGATTTTGAGAGACAACGGAATTTTCTACAGTTGGGGCTCCCCTGCGGCTGTTAACTTTAAGCATAAAGGAAAGAGGCACTCGTTCCCTTCCCCCACTGCATTGAGGAAGACCCTCAAATCATGGGGACTGATCACACCGAGTGCTCGCCCCTCCCCGCGACGTGACTCTAACAAGAATGCAGGAGAAGACTCGGCGGCAGCTGAGGCCCCATGAGGGTCCAAACCTGGAAAATTAACTTCCCAGTGGCTCTGGATGACTTGCTCTTTTTCGTTCGGGATTTCTTTTACCTCTAGACCACCTTCCCAATCCCTCTTGAACTTTGTGGATTGGTGGGTGTCCGAGCCGGACGTGGCCTGACTCCGAGTCTCTCGGGGTGGGCGCATGCCGGACATTGGAACATCCTATAAGACTTGAGGTGATCAGGGGATTTATTCCCCCCCCCCTAATTTACTTCTCTCTTGGCCCGAGGGGTCAAGGGAGATAGGTGGAGTTTACATACTCGTTACTTATTGTGAGTCGTGTATAGTTTGACTGTGATTTTGTGATTCTCTCCTACCCCAGTCCCTTCCCCCCCCTGTTATCTAACCCGTTCGCATCTATCCCCTCTTTGGCCCTCCGGGTGTCGGGGACTCGGTACCCTCCCAACACTCACCTTCCCCCCCTCTGCTCTCCCCCCCATCTTCCCTCTCTCTCTCTTTTCTCTTCTCCCCACTACCCCACTCCCTTCTCTCTCTTTACCCCCCTTCTTTTCCTTTCTTTTCCTTTCGCCACCTTTTGCCAACCTTTGAGTCGTTTTGGTTTAGTGGGTATCTGCCCCCCCCTACGCTAGGGAGCGGCTACCATGAATCTTAAACTGCTGTCCCTCAACACTAAAGGGCTAAACTCCCCAGCCAAACGTTCCTTCCTTTGGAAGGAGATTAAAACGTCAGAGGCAGATATTGTGTGTATCCAGGAGACTCACCTGTTGGTGGGCGACACTCACAGACTCCGACATGCCTCTTTCCCCCATGTATTTCACGCATGTCACGTAGCAAAGAAAGCAGGGGTGAGCATCCTAGTAAAGGGCTCCGTACAGTTTCAACTATTGGATTGTACTATAGATCCTGCAGGGAGGTATTTAATATTGAAATGTGAAATCGCGGGTGAGACCTATACCTTGGCGAATGTATACGCCCCAAATACAGGACAACTAAAATTTGTGAAATCCCTTCTGGGAAAACTTAGAGAAGTTTCCCTAGGTAAACTTATTATCTGTGGAGACTTTAACGTAATAATGGAGAGCCGTCTGGACTCCTCCTCCCCCACCTCTCGGGGGGGAAGGACTCTAGGTTCCATGTGCCGGGAGCACCGCATCCACGATATATGGAGATACCAGCATGCCGAGGAGAGGGATTATTCCTTCTTCTCGCATGTACATGGATCCTACTCTCGTATTGATCTTTTCCAGGTGAACGACGCCGCCCTGGGAGCCTGCCGGTCCTCAGAGGTGGGGGTCATCACCTGGTCAGATCACGCACCCATAACATTGGAGATTTCGGTGGGATCGGGAGGCGGTGCTCCCCGTCGCTGGAGGTTAAATGCAGGCATCTTAGCGGACTCCCGAGTGGTTGGAGAGCTTGATGCTAAATTACAGGATTACTTCTCCTTGAACGATGGCGGGGAGGTCACGGATGATACGCTGTGGTACGCCCCCAAGGCGGTCATCCGGGGCCTTCTCCTTCAAAAAGCCTCCCAGATAAAGAAACACCGAGAACAACTGAGACGGGACTGGACAGAGGAGATAGGTGTATTGGAGACAACCCACAAAAAGAACCCGTCCTCTTCTTTGCTGTCCCGGATCCTAGCCCTTCGCACTAAACTGAGAGCTCTTCTCCTCCAGCAATACGAGAAGTCATTGCGGAAGTTGAAAACAAAATATTATGCGATGGGGGACAGAGCGGGAGCCTTGTTGGCTCGTCGTTTAAAAAAGAGGGATGCTAAAACGATGATTTCCTCAATGAAACGCTCGGATGGGAGAGTGGTCAGGGATCCGTCCGGGATGGTTGAGGTGTTCGCCTCTTATTATGAAAAACTGTATAATCTTAGAGACGATATCAACACCCCCCAACCTACACTTACCACGATCAGGGACTTCCTTCGGGACTTGGATCTCCCCACTCTCTCAGCTGAAGACCTCCACAAATTGAATGAGCCTCTCTCTCATTCCGAGATCGACAAAGTGATTGTCTCGCTAAAATCCAACTCGGCTCCAGGCCCGGACGGGCTTGCGAACGAGTACTATAAGTCTTTTCGCCCGGTCCTTACGCCTTACCTGCTTCGCCTGTTTTCTTTTTGGCGAACAAGGGGATCAATCCCAAGCCAGGCCTTGGAGGCCACCATTACGACTATCCCCAAGCAGGGGAAGGCGCCGGACCGCCCCGAAAATTACCGTCCTATTTCTCTATTGAACGTGGACTTAAAAGTGTTTGCGAAGGTGTTGGCGGTCAGACTGTCGACGGTGATCCCCTCCCTGGTCCACCCAGACCAAGTGGGGTTCGTGCTCAACAGGCAAGCCAGAGACGGGACTCGCAGAATGCTAAATTTGATGGAGGTGGGTGAGAGGAGGGGGGTCCCCTGTGTATTCCTGTCCCTAGACGCGGAAAAGGCGTTTGACAGGATACACTGGGGATACCTACGGGAGGTTCTCTGCACCCTCGGCTTTTCGGGCCCCATCTTATCGGCAATCCTCGGCCTATACTCCCACCCCTGTGCTAAAGTCTTTTCAGCAGGCTTTTTGTCCCGGTCTTTTAAGATTTCTAATGGGACCAGACAGGGTTGCCCACTCTCCCCCCTGATCTTCGCCCTATTGATGGAGCCCTTGGCGGTCTCCCTTAGGGCGGATCCTTCGATCCCTGGAATTCAGGTGGGAGACAGGGCTCATGTGGTGGGCCTATATGCCGATGATGTTATCATCTCCGTCACTGATCCGACTTCCTCGCTTCCCGGGATAGTTGAGATACTTGACCTGTTTGCCCGGGCCTCATACTATAAGTTGAATGCAAGTAAATCGGTGATCTTTCCGGTCCACGTTCCGAGGGAGATGGCCGAACGCCTCGCTAGGTCATACCCATTTAACTGGCGCCCTCAGGGCATCCAATATTTGGGGATCTGTCTTTGTCCTACGACGGAGATAGCCTCCCGTAATGTAACTAAACTTCTGGGAGACCTGAGGGAGGCACTTGAAACCTTTCCAGTAGCATCCTTGTCTTGGATGGCGAGGGTGCAGGCCGTGCGGATGCTGTGGCTCCCAAAGATCATCTACCTATTCAGATGCTTACCAATTGCTTATTCGGCTAGGGACGTCGCACGCCTTCAGTCTGTAGTCAACACCTTCATTTGGGCCAAAAAGCCCCATAGAGTAAAGAGAGGTACTATGTATCTCCGACTAGCCGGCAGAGGGATGGGGGTCCCAAATGTCAGAATGCATCTTAAAGCGGTAATTTTGGAAACGGCAAGAGACTGGTGGAAGGAGGGAATAGACTCAGGCTGGAGACAAATAGAAGCCCACTTATCCCCAGGGAGTTCACTGAAACTCCTCCTCGCGGCTGAATCTCTGGGAGAGGTAGACAGGGAGGGACTCTTGCAATCAATGACAGCCCTACTTGAGGAATGGGGAAGTCTCACAAATAGTTGGTCTAAACTCCCGACCTCTGAGATTCCCCTATCCGCAATTCAGCTTCATGTTCCCTCCCTGAGCCTTACCCGGTGGAGGGAGCATGACTTGGACAAGCTGAGCGACCTCATGATCCAAAACAATCTGATGTCCTTCTCGGAGTTTGTGGAATCACACCCGTCCCTGGAACACACATTTTTACAGTTTTATCAGGCTATGCATTTTCTCCGCTCCAAAAAGTGCAAACATAATCTGTCCCCTACAGGCCAGTCCCCCCTGCTGCACTTCATCTCCATGGAAGCAGAGAGACCCAAGGGCCTGTCGCTTCTATACAGGGGATTGGTGGATGGCAATTCTCTGTCCAGGCCCCCCTGTGTGGAGAGGTGGGAGCGTGACCTGAGTTTTTCTGCCACCCTAGAGGAATGGGAAGGAGCCGTGCAATGCACGATGCGGGCTACCAGATGCATTAATCATGTCGAACTTTTGAAAAAAATTCATCTGCGCTGGTATACCCCCCCCTCTAGACTGGCGAACTTTGGTCGAGGTACCTCCCCCCTCTGTTGGAGACAATGTGGTCAAAGGGGAGACATGGCCCACATGTGGTGGGGATGCCCCAGACTGACTCCGTTTTGGCTGCTGGTGGCTAGCCTCCTGGAGACTCTCACGGGATTAACATCTCTCTGACACCGCAGCTGGCTACCCTCCACATTGGTTGTGAGGACTTCCCACCAGTGCCGCGTCACCTTCTTACGTATATACTCACAGCGGCCAGAACATGCATAGCGGCAAAATGGAAGCTTGACTCCCCACCCTCCATGGCAGACCTGGTAGAACGATTGAACTCGATATTCTGCCACGAGTACTATCTTGCCCTAGACGTTGGCTCGAGACGTTATGTAACAGAGGCCTGGGACCTATGGGCTTCTCACCCATTGGCTCTTCAGATACCATGCTGAATTGAACGACTGTTCTCTGTTGGTATATGGGGCTCTCTTTCTCTCTCTCTTTCTCTCTCCCTCTCTCGGCTTCCCCTTTCTTTCTTTCTTCTCCTTGCTCCTACGGTAGTAGTTTCCCCTCTGTCCTCCCCTCCTTTCCCTGACCACCCCCTGACTACCCGGAGGACTCTGACCCCTGTCTTCCCTTCCCCTCCCTCCCCCCTTTTATCCCTGCAGTTTTTAGTCTTCCTCCACCCCTATTTTACGACAACTCGAGTGCCGGGATAATATGGATACAAAACTCACTACCAATTATTAGAACACTTGAAGCTGATCCATGTTTTGTTTATCCCCATAGAAACAAATGTCAGCATACCAGCTTTAACTCGAAAAATGTAACAACTGACTTTATTATATGAGGAAGACTATACTTATTCTTATACTTGTATTGTTTCACTAATAAGCTTTATACTCTAATAAACACTTATTGAAGGAAAAAAAGAACTATAAACTACATCTTTCTTTTCTACGTTCCCTTATCCTACCGCACCGTGGGCAGGCTCTGTAGTTAACCCTGCCACAACTATCACTCTCCTTTCCTTCCTGAAACCCTAAACCCTCAATATTTAATCTACAGGAGTAGACAGCAGGGGTGGGACATATTGTGGCCATTGGCAGTAATGCGGCCTTAAAAGGGACTGCATACGTTTCAATACTTTTCATTATAAAAGGCATCATACTATCCCATTATATCAAATTCCATACTCATTACTTTCTATAATACTGTTGTAAAGATATCATCAGATTATCACATCCTATGCTATACACTAAATACTAAAACCATTGATGTCTTCAAGGGGGTTACAAGGCCGCAGATCACCCTCTTACATGTCAATTAAGCAAGCAGTTTCTGCGAGGAGCCAGGGAAGAAAATGGCACTCAGGCTGAGCTTAGGGAATGCTCACCCTGGACAAGCGAGTGCAGTACAAAACCCCAAAAATGCAAATTGAGAAGGTGCAAACTTATACTGAGGCCCCCTGATTTATATTTGTACAAAAATTTTATTTTCTCAGGCATTGTACTATACTATACTATACTGTACAGTGCTGATATGATTCCTATATGGGCTGATCACCTTATAGCTCCATTTTACCGCATTTTGGGGGTGACCGGTTCCCTTTAACAAATTCTATTAACACAGCGCCATCTGCTGTCGGCACAATACGGGCCCCAAAGCATAAGTCTGCAGCTGTTGTGTACTCCAACAATGAGATGTACTCAACATTTATAGAAGGGGTTAATAATAATACCATTTCTAGAGATCCCTTTGGCTGGTTCTATGAATAGAGCAGATATATTCTATTGTTATATCGCACACAATACATTTTGGGTAGATGGAAATCTCTTTATGGGCTGGGATAGCCTTTGGCAACCTTCTCTCCATACTAATTGTTTGTTTCCTTCCTTTCTCGGCTCCGGGGATTCTTGCTCAGACCTCTGACAATAGAGTAAGTGAAACTCCATAACTTTGAGTGTTCCCTTTGATGTTAATGAGGGGGTGCAGGGTCTCACAATGGGGTACACACAGAGAGGAATGTGAACGACAGAACTGTTAATAGATACTACCTAATGATAAGTTGTGAGCTATGTGGATGGACTGCTTATTAAAGGTGCATTGTTGGAGGAGCGCTGCTCTGCAGGACAATGATGCTTTATGGGTTCAAGAGTTTGATTAGCAAAGTGCTCATCTGAAAAAGAACATGTAGTTCTCACACACAATGTTCAGGTCCCAGGTGTAGATTATGGTCCGTGCAGGCGCACAGGTTATTATTTACATGTCACTCGTCCATATAGGGTTCACTATGAACGGACGCCTCCATAGCTCACTATACAGGATCTCGTGTTTTGTCCATAGAGGCCTCCTGTAATCAGTCAGTGTTTGAGATGATATGTAATATACAGTATACTGTCATACTGTATATTGTGAGACCAGCCGCACTGTCAGTCAATATATCGGTTGACCATTTCCAATAACAAAAAAAAACAGAACTGTGAATACAGCTCTGAAGTACAATATACACTGAAACGTGGAATCAGTACAAGAAAACCTATGTAATCTATTTCATATCTATATCTACTTAGATTAGAAGTTAGAATATATGGAGCAAAGTAATGAGAGACATGTCTTAATCATTGGATTCAGTTTTTAGTCTCAAAGCCCCTCATCATTCTGTCTGCCTTTATTGTGACAGAACAAGTGATTTTAACAAGGTCCCTGATACCAACATGGTCCTGTAATTAAAAGTCACCGTTGTAACAAGTCAGATCATGAAAATTTCTTTGCCCTAAGTCTTCCCCCATCACCTGGGAGTGATATTATTGAGAAGTGAGAGGAACCACAGCAAGTCAGCCACAAAGTGGAGACCACGTAATGATACAGAGCGGATGTGGCTCACACAAGGCAACAACACCTTATTGGCTCTTGACCCTCTCTCAGAGCTGGATATGGCTCACAACCCTCTCTTAGAGCTGGATGTGGCTCATGACCCTCTCTCAGAGCTGGATGTGGCTCATGACCCTCTCTCAGAGCTGGATGTGGCTCACAACCCTCTCTCAGAGCTGGATGTGGCTGGAAACCTCTCTCAGAGCTGGATGTGGCTCATGACCCTCTCTCAGAGCTGGATGTGGCTCATGACCCTCTCTCAGAGCTGGATGTGGCTCGCATCCCTCTCTCAGAGCTGGATGTGGCTCATGACCCTCTCTCAGAGCTGGATGTGGCTCATGACCCTCTCTCAGAGCTGGATGTGGCTCATGACCCTCTCTCAGTGCTGGATGTGGCTCGCGACTCTCTCTCAGAGCTGGATGTGGCTCATGATCATCTCTCAGAGCTGGATGTGGCTCATGACCCTCTCTCAGAGCTGGATGTGGCTCATGATCATCTCTCAGAGCTGAATGTGGCTGGTGACCCTCTCTCAGAGCTGAATGTGGCTCATGACCCTGTCTAAGAGCTGGACGTGGCTCATGACCCTCTCTCAGAGATAGATGTGGCTCCCAGCCCTCTCTCAGAGCTGGATGTGGCTGGCGACTCTCTCTCATCTCTGAGAGCTGGAAGAGGATGGCGACCCTCTCTTAGAGCTGAATGTGCCTCTGAAGGTCAAAATGTTTGGAGACCTCTGATCTATGGCAACTTGCTGACCTCCTCTCTCCTGACCATAGGAACCTGTCCACCATTGTGTCTGTCCCAGGAGGTGACAGTTTGCAGGGCTTTGTACTCGTCACGTTACTTGTGGAGGTAGCAGCAATCCCAGCCGTTAAAGTGAGTATGAATGTCATATCTACGGTAAGCCTGGATTCTGCAGTAAACTGATCTTGGGAAAATCTTGTGATGACGTGGATGAAGTGTGGGCTGCCTGGATACTACTTATCTGTGTTGTGTGTGTTTTTTCTCAGCCTGCAGGGAGATAATCAGCGTCTCTCATCTGTTATTAGGACACAGCGCTAAATAGTGCGACATGAGAAAACCGCTGTTTGTATAATACATGAGTCTATGCGATGTGTCATCATTTTTACCGTACTCCTCATGTTAATACCGTACTTGTGCCCGGTCTTGTACCCAAGATATGGCTATGCAGGAAATACATGTACTGATGTGTCTGATGTTAAACAAAGGGTTATATACATATATCAAAAAGTGCACACTGACCTCAAAATATGACCTCCCGTTCCAATAAATACATCCACACATCACACTTGCACACTTCTTGCTTAAAGTGTAACCGTCCTTCTAATTTTATATTTCATAATTTAATAGTATAAATGGAAATAAGCAACTTTGTAATATATCTTATCAGACAATTCCCTTTCTTTCTCCTCCTGGACTAACTTTTCTTTCTCAGTTCAGGGATAAAATCTGTATTCTGAGAAGCCAGACTTTCCCATTCCTAAGATAGGAGAGGACAGTTAGTGCTTAGAACATTCTATGGAGGGGAGGAGCTAGAGGCCGGCATTCCAATGCAATGTTTCCTGAAACCAGTTACATTTCTTCATGCAACTTTATCAGCACCAACTGTCATCTCCTATATCAATGATGGGAAAGTCTGCATTCACTGAAAACAGATTGTATCTGTGAATTGAGAATTTTGAGAATGAACGATCGGTCCAGGAGGAGAAAGAAGAGATTTGTCTAATAAGATATATTACAATGTTTATTATTTATATGTATACTATTGATCAACTGATGAACTGAAGAACAAGATGAAAAAATGAAATGGTAACGTTAAGGCTGGAGTCACAGGAACATATGTTCTCACAGGCGGAGATTATCAGAACGATTGTGCAAATGACACTCGGCTCAAACTCTGATCAGAATGTGACCCAATGTACTGTGATTAAGTGAAGAAAAGATAAAGAACTTACCGTATATACTCGTGTATAAGCCGAGTTTTTCAGCACAAAAAATGTGCTGAAAAGTCCCCCCACGGCTTATACACGAGTCATACAGCGGTACCCAGTGGTATACAGCCCCCCCCCCCCGTGGTATACAGGGCCCTCCCTTGCTTGTGGCACACCTGTAAAGGAAGACATCATTATACTTATCGTGTCGCTGCCGCCGCTCTGTCACCGCCACCGCGCTATTCCGGGTCTTCATGCTTCCTTCTCCGTCGCACAGGAAATGACGTCATTGTCTGTGCGCCGGAGGAAGAAGCTTGAAGACCCGGAGGAGCGCGGTGGCGGTGACAGAGCGGCAGCGGCAGCGACATGATAAGTATAATGATGTCTTCCTTTACAGGTGTGCCACAAGCAAGGGGGAACCCTGTATACCACGGGGGGGGGCTGTATACCACTGGGTACCGCTGTATACAGCTGGGGCTGCTGTATACACAGCTGGTTCCCTGTATACCACTAATTAGCTGTATACCACTGGGTACCGCTGTATACAGCTGGGGCTGCTGTATACACAGCTGGGGCCCTGTATACCACTGATGGGGGGGGAGGGGTTATATACCACTGGGGCTGCTGTATATGCTGCTGGGGCCTGTATATACCACTGGGGAAGCTGATTTATACCACTGGGGCTGCTGTATATACTGCTGGGGCCCTGTATACCACTGATGGGGGGGGGGCTGTATACCACTGGGGCTGCTGTATACAGCTGGGGCCCTGTATATCACTGATGGGTGTGGGGGGTTATAAACCACTGGGGCTGCTGTATATGCTGCTGGGGCCTGTATATACCACTGGGGAGACTGCTGTAATACTGCTGGGGCCTGTATATACCACTGGGGAGGCTGCTGTATACCACTGGGGCTGCTGTATATACTGCTGGGGCCTGTATATACCACTGGGGAGGCTGCTGTAATACTGCTGGGGCCTGTATATACCACTGGGGAGGCTGATTTATACCACTGGGGCTGCTGTATATACTGCTGGGGCCTGTATATACCACTGGGGAGGCTGCTGTAATACTGCTGGGGCCTGTATACTACCACTGGGGAGGCTGCTGTATACTACCACTGGGGAGGCTGCTGTATACTGCCACTGGGGAGGCCTGTATACCACTGGGGGGGCCTGTATACCACACTGCTGGGGGCTGTATACCTGTGCTGGGGTCCACCCTCGGCTTATACACGAGTCAATAGGTTTTCCCAGGTTTTGGGGGCAAAAGTAGGGGGGTCGGCTTATACACGGGTCGGCTTATACACAAGTATATACGGTAATTGCTCCATCTTCTCCACTGTCTGTGTCCACGTAAATCGGATTGCGCTGGGATGACATCAGTGCAGTCCGATGTTTGGACACACCTATATATTTGAATGGATGGACCCTATCCAGTACACTCTTTTTTCTGAATCGGCATGAGCAATAAAGCACTGTCCCATAGTATAACGTTGAAGCAATAACACATCGGGTAGCACTTGTCCTATTTATTTGCTCGCCTGAGTGAGCATTATAGGGAATCTGTCTGCAGGGTTTTGCTATATAATCTGAGAGCAGCATGATGTAGGAGCAGAGATACTGATAACAGGGATGTGCCACTTAGGCTACCGTCACACCTGGACACTCCGCCGGAGATATCGCTGGCGACGCACGGGAGCGAGCACAGTTTTGGCACCCCGCCAGCGTCGCCGTCGCGTGTTTACATGCGGCGATACCTCCAGCGACGCATCGGCGATATTACAGGAGACATCGCCGCTGGGGTGTCTACAAACCCCAGCGGCGATCCTGTAACATGGGAGCCTATGGCTCCCATCGCCTGTAACATCGGCGATCGCCATGTTACATGGGGCGATATGTACACATCGCCCCACAGTGGTCGCCTGGTTTCAGAGCAGTGCTGGGAAACCAGGTGACTACTCTAAGTTGATATTTCGCCTCATTATCGGCCCTTTACACTGGGCGACGCACCGGCGTGGTTGCTGGCGATAGGCCACGCCCCTGCGTCGCCTGTGAAATCGCCGGCAAAGTGTCCAGGTGTGACGGTACCCTTATTATGCTGTATGTTGCTTTTTCAATATAATCATTGTTCTATCAACAGAAGATTATGATTACAGCACAAGCTGCCTTGTGCCTCCTGGTCCAACCCTGCACCTGGGAGTTTAGCTTTTTAAGCACTGCTATGCTAATTCTTCATCAGAGAAAACTGTGATTCTATTACAACTGCTGCACCCAGTAAACTAAGTGATTCATCGCTGGAATCAGGGTGTTTGTCTCTATACTATGCTGTTTTCACATTACATAGCAAAAACCTGTTTACATGTTCTTTTTAAGTCCCACCCTGTGAACAGCCAAATCCAGACCCTAAGGCGGAGTGCCCATGATCAGGATTAGCAGTGTTTTGGACTCAGCATGTGTTCTCTGCATCCAAAATGCTGTGTCTTACAGTAGGAGCACAGTGGATGGCTTTATAGAAATCTCCTGCCCACTGTGCTTTTTTTATCCACAGCGTAAACTGACCTGTGGTGCAGCTGTGGCGCCCCTGCGGACTGGTTGCCACAGAGGCACTGCACCTAAGCCATAGGTGTGGTATCCCATGCCAGGTAAGGAGGGTACACAAATCCAAGACACACAAACACCTGCACCCAACACCCATCCTAACTCCAGGCCAGGGAATCTTGGATGGATTATATTTAGGGAAGGTCCCATCTTCTGGCTGGAGGAGGGAGTAGGTAGAGGGGGTGGGAGGAGAAGGAAGAAAATCATAGAGGAAAAGGAGGAGACAGAACAGTCTAGAGAAGATCAGTGAGAGAGGAACATGTAGACAGAAATGGAGCTCTAGGGGAGGCTCACGCCAGGGCGCCAGGGAAGCAGTGGGACCAGAGAGAAGGTCGCCATGGAACCCTGGCCAGAGTGACCCCATTCCAGCAATCACCCCGGAGGACATTGCTGGTGGAGCTAGGTTGCAAGAGGGGACCGACCCCGATCTAGCCATATACTTAAAATTGGAGCTAGAAGACCAGAGGCCGCTGCACCTGTATGGGCAGTGGCTACTGACCGTGCGTATTCTGTGAAATGGTGGCTAGACCTAGGGTCAGAGGACGGATCACCCGTCGCCCGACAAGACCCGCAGCCATCTGCTTGGGACATTGTGCACGAGGACGCAGGGCAGGAGAGGAGAGTAGCCAGCGTGGGGAGTCAACCAGGAGAGGCTTACAACAGGGTGTCTGGGAGGAGTGGACCCAAGTTGCCTGGGAGTTGACCAGACTGCTGACCCGGAGGACACGGTACCCCGCTGGCGTGGACTGCTGAACTGAATTGTGAGTAAACACTTAAGAACTGCAACCCCAGTGTCCAGTTATTCCACACACCCTCCCTGTCGCCTATTGCACCCCAACAACCATCACAGTCCCAATGGACAGTCACACTAACCCTTGGACCCCGCTCCACCTGTGGGGACTGATACCATCCCGGCTGCCACACCATCCTCCCCAGAGGCCTAACCAGCAGCGTCGACCATCCCTTGCCGAATACCACAGGTGGCATCACGAAAAAACTTCTAAATCCCCTGTAAATAACCCCTTCACTGCACGGCCAGGGCCACAGAGCTGGGCCACAGCCACCGTGACCTCCCAAAGAACCAGCTGGCCTGGCTACCGAGTACCCTCCGGCCCTCAAGGCCGTTTCTCAGCTTCCTGAGCCGCAGAATGTCAATTTATTCTTGCAGATATGCGAGTGTTCTTAGCGAGAGAGCACAGCAAAAATACACTGTGGTGAGAATCCTGATTGTGGGCACGGACATTACGTTCTCCTGCACAGGACACTAGGGTCTCTACAAGAGAAAACACACTGTGTCCAGAATACAGCATGGCCTGATCATGGGCACTTAGCCTAATACTTTTCCAACTGAAAAATGACAAAAATATTCCAGGATTTCCTCCAGATATTCAACTCTGTCCTACTGTAGTAAAATTGGGACTGTTAGCAAGTAGGATATTTTCTTTAGATACATTTTGGAGTGCAAAACGTTTATTTATGCTCCATTCCCAAAGCCTTACACCAGGTTTGCCATACTCACTCTGCACACTCTACACCTGCTGGACTTCGGCCCCTGCCCACATGTCTTGGGGACCTGTCACCCAGCTCATTTGCCCTCACATGTAAATTTGTATCTAGCTTAACTTATTGTTATTACAACCTAAGATGGTGGCCTGCAACAGAAAAGGAAGCCTGTCTCACCGCCCAACCGCCCAATCCATGAATACATTATATCTTTTTATATTCGTCTTTAAAGTCTATAATGGGAATACCCTTTTAATAGGCATCTGCCTATACTGTATTTCTCAGAAAATAAGACCTACCCTAACATAAGCCCTATCAGGATTTTTTAGGCTAATTGGAGTATGCTAAAAAAATGATACCTAGACCAAAAATAAGCCTTAATTGTAGTCCATTTTTGCATATCATACTAATATGATACCTTTTTTCTTGCTGCTGCAGCATGGTGGGCATGCAGGGGACCCAGGGGGAGCCTGGGGATGCCACTTCACCTCTGTTGAGACCAGGCCACTGAGACCACATGGCGGGGGTAACAGTACTTGTCCTGGCTGAGAGTTTGGCTGCCCTCTCCCCGATGTGCCACATACACACTTTGTGGTGGTTCTCTATCTCCGTTCCATTTTTCTAGCATTTCCTGACTCTAGGCCAGTTTTAGCTGCATGATTTCTAATGTATTGTCACAAAGAAGTAGTCCACCACAGCATAAAACCAATAGTAGTCTACTAGGAACGATATTGAGAATAAAGTCGACAAGATTTAACATAGGGCAAGTGCTGGTGCGGTCACTTACACTCTGGGATTTCTGTTTCTTCCATCTTTACAATGACTGGTCCTGACACTACACTGCATTCTGACCTCCAACCTCCCTGGAGTGAGGATAGGCACAGCAATACCCCGACAGTCCCTCCACACAGATCAACATTTGTAGTAATGGAGTTAGCTGAATGACCCAGCAAGTTTGCCGGTGTACCCTATGAGATGTTTCTTGTTCCGAGGGTAGCCACACCACCTCCCCTCCGTTCTCTTCACTATACAGCACTTGCCAGGTACCAGGCAGCCTCTAATTCCCTTACTGTTCCTCTTCAGCCTGCGCCGTGCCCAGGACCCAGTCCCTTTCGGCCTTACATGTTATCTGCTTGTCTTTCTACCACCACCATGAACTTTTAGTGATCTCACTCTATCTGCATATGCCCTACACCAACCGTATGCTCTACATCAACCGTAACTTCAAGACTGGATCCGGACCTAACCCTTAACCAGGAAAACCCAACCATTATATACCCCAATCTAGTGGACAGGCGAACCCTTAACCCTTCATGCTCCACTTACTCAACCTAGGCTCCTCTACACTGCAGAGGGACCCCTAGAGGCAACCAGCATTAAAACAACCATTTTACATAAAAGACCGTATGATTAAAAGTCACATATAAAAACAGTGGGGATCTTCAGAGAGGAAGCAGTCATCTCTTACTGGCATAAGCCACCTCCTTACACTGCAATGCATTAAAAAACACTACATTTTTGCTAATAGTCTTCTTTCTAAATCCTCAGTTGTTTTACGTGTACAGCTCCAACGCAGACCTCCACCGTTACAGGCTACTCGCTAATGCTTTGTAGTCAGATTATAAAGCCATAGTCCCATACTTCTTGATATCATACATTTGACATATTACCAAAAAGCAGGGAAACCAGCAGTGGCGTATCTTAAAGCTCACGGGCCCCAATGCGAAAGCTCCGACGTTAATAATACTAGTCTTTTTCTATAGGCCAAAGGGACTATTAGGGGTTGCGATTTCAACCCCTGCACCCATTGTACTTACACCGCTGGAAACCAGTAAGGAATATAACTAAAAATCAAAGTATACACGGGTTGTTTGTAGCTCGTAACCATAATAAACCATCACTGATTTCCAGCATTAATGGTTTCTATAGCAATGTTGAGCCCTGTGGCACTGCTCAAGAGATTTCTAGAGCTGAACATCTAACACATTGCTTAGACGTTTTCATCAGATTTCTTGTGCCAGAACTTCTTGAGCAGTGGCAAGGGAATTTATTAGGGAAATCTGGGCATGTGTGACCAACCAGGCTATTTTGGTTATAGGTCAAAGCAGAGAGCTCTCTTTTATCTTTCTTTTTCATTTTTTTAACTTTTTTCTTTATACCACCAAAGACATTAAAACAAATATTGCATTTTATCATGGAATTGTTTAGCCGCCATCCATACTAACTACGCCTGAGGCGCTTGCCCCACTGCCTCCTCCTTGCTTCACCCTTATGTATGATATGTAAGATAACATCTGAGGTGCAAGTTTCAGATTAGACCCCGAAGGTGTTCATTTGTTTTAAAAAGGGCATATATAGATATAAAGGGGAAATTAAATAATATGAATTGTCTAAACGAAGATCGGTCAGCCCTCCTTACAAGCCTGTCTTAGTTAATACTAGTGTACACTATGAAATAACAATTTTAGTTTTTGTTATTGCTTATTAATATTTATGAATATATTCACAACTGGGTGTTACCATTCGCTTTTATGAAAGGGGGGTGTCCCCGCAGAATAGTATTATCAGCTCTGATTGGACACTGTCAGAGTATGTGGAGACACACCCCAAATTGGTAACACCCATTTATTAATATATTTCCAGGAGAAATAACAGGGAAACGACACAACACAGGGCACTAATAATATATGTGTCAGAGTTTTTAGGTATTAACTTTACAGCATTAACTAAAATGTCCAAGTTAATAGTACTAAGATTATGCAATGACGATATTCTGTATTTTACCTTCTGGGCAGTCTATCATCAGGACAGTGAGAGCCATACAAGAAGAAGACACACAGACACTTCTCCCAACACTGCAAGACCTGGAGCAATCCATAACCAAGATGAGTGCAGCTCTGCAGCTCATGTATGGTCAGTGAGTAGGTGTACTTATATTATTCCTCCCCCAACTCCTACCCTGATACTCTATTACAGGGGTCTCAAACATGCAGCCCAGGGGCTACAAGTGGGCCTTGAGGCTACCATTTGTAGCCCATGGGTCAACTGAGTCATCCTCGGGACACTAGATAGCAGACCAAAGGAAGAGACCACCGACCCTCCCTAATGACATCCTACCAAACCACACAATGCAGTGTGTTGGATCTGAGGTGCTGAATCGCTGGTGGTAGGTAAATATGGAGAAGAACATTTTTTTAACCCCATCCGACAAGCAGAGCTGGCACCATCACCAGTGGGTGTCAGGTGATATACAGCTGACATACTGCTGCAAAGGCCATGATCAGTATCGGCACCAATCATGGCTGTTTATCTCCTTCGAAACCACCATGAATAGTAACAGCAGTATCTACAAGGTTATTTGAGTGATGAGTCTCCCTCTTTAAGCCTGTTCACCCTGTAAATTCAGAGTCCTGGTAGATTTCATGTACCATAGTTACCATATACCTATATAGGCATAAACCTCTGTTTATATAGAAACAAAAGTAAAAGAATATATATGTCACCATGTCCGAAAGCTGTAAAATTGAACTCTAACCCATACGATGTACAATGGAGAAAAAATATTAAAATCTAGCTTTTTGACACACTAAAAATGGAATAAAATGTGATTAAAAAAAGTCATAATGTAAAAAAAATAACTCATCCCACAAGAAATGCAGCCTGTGAACTTCATTTTTTTTCTATTTGCAACCCATGTACTGAGTTTGAGACCCCAGCTCTATTGTGACCCCCTGGTATCTGGTGTCGGAAATTCAACATGCCAGATCCTTCTTCCCCCAACATCATCTGTCAAGGAGGAGTTGGAGATCCTCATTCACGTTAGACTTCTGGCTGATCCTACTGATATCGGTGGGTTCGGCAGACGAGTCCTATGTATATGGTGCCTTAAAGGGCTTGTAACCCTGAATTTCATTTTTGACATTGGCTACAGTTTATTAATAGATAACAAATCGTGCCGTACTCACCTTCCCTTGGACCAACTGTGAGCATCCGCCGCTGCTCTGAAGTCTGTCATAGGCTGCAGCAATAACGTCACATTAAATCAATGACCTCAGCAGCTCTCCATAGACAGATTGCCTCCCTTAAGAGCCGCTGAGCTCACTGTTTGGCTGCTGTACTGTCAATGTAATGCCAGCGCTACAGCCAATGCCAGACATGGGAGCAGCAGATGCTCACTGGTGGACCAGGGTAAGGTGAGTATAGCCAAATTTGTTACTTTCTGAATAATATCAGACCTGAATATTATCTGAAAGGGAATAGCATCTGTATTATCATATATGCCGTTCTCTAATCTGCTGTTTGCACAAAATTGACAATTTTCTTTCCTTTAGATTACGTGGATGCTGATGTGTATTACAACACAATCCGCATATTCCTCTCTGGGTAAGTCTAAAGTATAAAATACTGTCCACCTTGATAAAGAATCCATAACTCAGAAGTAAAACACCCTACGCCCTGGATGGTCATGTCTTCTTTTGTTTGTAAGGTAACTTTTGACCAGAAGGAAACTACTTTGAGAAGGGAAACCTACTACTTTGGGAAGGGAAACCACCAACCAAAATCAAGGAGGGTAGGTTGTTTACAGGTTCTGTGTTGCTCGGAAAAGGGGAATATCCGGCACACGGTGCAACTTAGAGGGTACAACAAGATAGTTTAGGAGAGGAAGGCCAAAACAGTAGGAAGCAGGGATGGAACAACTATTGACACCCTGGCCCCCAAAAAAGGAAACTTTTGGAGGGACCGGTCAGGAGTTTTGTTTTAGATTGTGGAAATCCAAAAATCAGCTGGATCTACACATGTACCAAGCCAAAGAATCTAGGACTGCAGCGCCCTTCTTCCAACATTCTATTTAAAGGAACCTGAACGCCACAGGCTCGTTGGGATAGACACTGAGGAACCCCATCATAATAGGCCAACATGTCAACGCTTTTCTTGTGTAATCCTTATCGGAAAGTTTGAATTACACTCGTCCGTCAATGACATCACCTAGGAGAGCAAACCAGTATTTTTGTCAGTAGGAATATTGTGATATACTGTGCCATATCAAGACTGATGGAAGTCTATGGGATACTTTCATTGTATTGATACTACTTAGAAGTAGAACTCCAAACTAAATACTAATTCCAGTTGAGTGAAGGTATTCTACCAAAGTTACTAAAATGTTTGAAAACTCTCATGTTTTTGGATAGAGAATATGAGAAGGTCAGAGAGGTAAGAATGGAGGAAACCACTTGATAGTGCCATTCCATGGTTAATTGTCCCTTTTCCCGTAGCTGAAACCCAATCTACTAAATTATTTTTACAGACATGCAGCCTTATATTTACAATATTTTCCTTGTTAATGTTTTTGGTTGGAAAATACATGACTAGGGAGGGCAGATGTGCCGAGCCTGCTGTACCCCATTTTACCATCACCATATCATCAATAGAACACAATATATTGTGGGATGTTGATAACATTTAATAGCCACAGACTAATTAAAATAGCACAAAAATATTACTTTGCATTAAATCAATGGAAAAAAGTACCATATATTACCGTAATTAATATTCCACACATTTGAGAAATTCTGTTGAACTGAGGTCTTGGATGTCCTCTATACCTGCAATACCAAAATAACCAATTTCTAAATTCGATCCATGCTGGAATAACAAATCTGTCCAAGGTATTAGATTCAGCGTAATTTCAGAACATGTTACTTGGGACTGTCCTGGAGAGAGTAACACAAACATTTTGTCAAAGCACCTATGTAAGATCATTCGATAGACTACAAATACATCAATTAGAGCCAACCATGACCTCCTCATTGCCAGATGTCATATCTGATAATGAGCACCTAAAGCTCTCGCATCACCAACCAAAATCAAGGAGGGTAGGGTGTTTACAGGTTCTCTTATGCTCAGAAAGGGGGAATGTCGGGACACAGAAAGTACAACAGGATAGTATAGCGAGAGGAAGGTCCTAACGATGGGAGCTGGGCATGGAACACCTCCTGACACTTAATCTGTGTCTGTCCCTGAACTGCCCTACCATGTGATGCAGGTCCTTCCCCTCACTGCCGTTACATGGCCTAGTTCCTGCCTGTCACCTCTACTAACCCTAACTAGTGCGTAGGCCGGTGAGTGCCTAGACGTCACCTCTGTTGTAATGTAAACACTGAAAGTAGTCAGATGGGGATATAGACAATAAAACTATTTAAAGAGAAGTGGGTGTCCTCACCAACCTGGCTGCAAGCTAAGAGAAACTGGAGCTACTCGCAAGGAAAACTAACATTAACCCTTGCTGGTACAAAAGAAATAACCACATTTAAAATCAACAGACCCAGAGCTGTCACAAGTCTACTACTTCCTCGTGACAGGTTCAGGCCTAAATTGGGGGGTAAGTGAGCTCCAGCTCTTCACTCTAATGTTCCTCTGCATTAATGGGAACCTGTCATTTGATTCATACTGACTAAACCACAGAAAAAAAGGCATAATCTAAAACAAAATTTGAAAATAATTCAGGGATGAGGGGCCTGATAACTCCGTTGTGGCCTCCTGAAAGCTTCTACTCACCCTGCTCCAGATGATGGACAGTCTCTCACAATCACCCGGCCAGGCTCTGCTTCACGTTCCCTATGGTTCGAGCAGCAAGACTCTAATGAAAGGTTCACTTTAATCCTTCCTCTCTCATTACGATTCTCCTATAACTAATCTCATTCTTCTTCTAGGTTACCCTCCAAACCCAACTGATTAACCCTTTCTAAATTTCCAAGCCCCTTCATGTCTTGGCTTGCTCCATTATGGCCCTCACTTTTCATTATTCAGACATTTGGAAATAACAGAGGGAAATATTTACATGGCAGATTTAGTTTTAGCTTTTTTTCTGTTTTTAATACTTTCTTTATCTTTTTTCAATATAGTTTTCATCTGTGAGAATACTCAAGAATTCCATCCATTGTTTCTTAGAATCTGAACTCTTTACTATAGAGTATTGAACTCTATCCCGTCATGTTCTATGTATGGAATTTCTCTATTTCCTTGTAAATTGTAGAGTTCTCTCCATTATAGTTACTCATAGACAAATCACTCCATGGGACAGCCAGAGATTAGAGGTCAGCATCTTGGATGTTTTATTTAGATCTTGGGAATCCATTCTGAAGACTCCTGGAGACCCAAATTACTCATCCTTTATTATCTGTTACTAGAAACTAATGATATCTCAGTGACAAGAAATGACATCTCAGAAAGCAATGAAATGTTCTGCACACATCTGATTTCTTCATTCTCATGTTAAACTTCTGGTAAAACGTAGGAGTTTCATCATGGGATTAGTTCGCTTTTACATTTTATAGCCATAGCTAAAAAAAGTGTTACATGACCTGCTTCATACGTATCTACCAAGATATTTCTTCCTATAAAAACTCTAATAAGAACTTTCCCCAGTGCTACACTCCTCAACATGGAAATTGTAAAGCCAAAAAAGAATAGTGGTGGTGTTATAGAAATCAAAGGATGGCTAGACGTATTAATGATATAATGTGATGGAAAAATGAAAGCATCAATGGTTGGCGAGAAATGTTCTATCATGCTGAAGCACTTAAGCTTATCATCAAGATCCACTGCTGGCAGCTCCCCATGTAATTGCCGATCAATGGCATCCCAGATGTGCTTGATGGGAGACAAGCCTGTAGATGCTGCAGGCTATGGTAGCTAATTTAGACCATGCAGCCAATCAGGAATAACACAAGCAACATGTAGCCCAACACTGTCATGTTGAAAAATGGCTCCTACACACTTCAGAAATGGTACCATTACCACTAAACTAAGTGAATATAGAAAAAGTTCCAACCAGGAAATGATAGTGCTCCCCAAGTTCTTTACATTTACGGTCCCAACAGTTTTATATTAGAAAAATCTTTATTATCTATTAAAGGGAACCAACCACCTAAAAATCGCTATCTAACTTATAAATATCTGTCCCTGGAGCCTAAAATTACTATTCTAACCATCCCTGACTGACTAAATCTACCTAACTAGATGCACAATAAATCACTTTTTATACTTACCAAATCCTTGTCTGATGGCGTTCCTCCAGGCTCTTTGACCGATAGGCAGGGTCTTCAGGCGCGCTCGCACCCGCCTGGCTGCTGTCTATCTTCTTTCCAGGGCGGCATCTTCTTCCAGGAGGATCCAAATTATCTATTAATAGGTCCATACAACGTGTTTCGGCTATTACCAAACATATACCTTTTTCAGGTATGATTAAAAAGATTGAGCTGTTGATGTACCTGCAATGACGAGTATAGGGGTCTGGCTACTGTACATTATGCCCCCCCACACCAGAATACTTGGAGTAGTACCAGTGTGATGTTCTTTTGTGAAGGCCTCTTCATTGCATTGCCCATGTGGTCTATAAATGGAAACCAGAAGCTGAAGTGGAGCAATGGAGGCTGGAATGGAGATCTATCTTCTCCAGTAATGTGTCTTGGATGCAATGATGGAAATGAATGATTTGGCACTCCCGTATTGCAAAATTCATGTCTTATTAAAAAAACATCGGTTGAATGCAGGGAAGAAGCCGCACTGCACCCACCACAGATCATGAGTACAGGACGGCTGCGGTATCTCTGTGTGCACCCACTGGTTCCTGCAAGTCCAGAGGCACGGTGTCCAAGACACAGCGCCTCCAGATCGTGAGCACATACCCTTATAATCCATCTTTAAATTTGTAATACAAAAGGAATCACTTGTAGTAGGAATAGACCTATGTATTTCGGCCTTATTTCTTACTCATGGTCTATTATACATATAACATCTTTCCCGTTTATGCTGGAATCCAAAGTCACGTGTTCTGGATGACCTGATACAATTGGTGAAGAGCATGCATATAGTGAAGTTAATGAAACTCCTAATATCATAAATTCTATCATTCTGAAAAGATCAAAAAATACTTATTTTATTTCACTCTCAGGGTTCAAATGGGATTATGCAACAAGACATTAGGTTTGTCCCTAGAAGAGCAACTACCATTGCTAATATCCTTTCTGCTCATGTATTTACCACAACAACTAACTGCATAGAGATAAAGAGGCTTTTTCAATTGGGATTTTTTGCCTGCGGTCACACTATATGTAAAATGTAGGTATGTAGATAAATAAGACTCTCTTCAATTCATCCATACTGGTATAATTTATATCAGTTTTGTTGTATATCTAACAGAATGTTCTTTATGTAAACCAGAGTACATGGGCTGCACTATATGTACCGTGATGCTCAGAATCAAGAGACACTTTCTAACACTCAATCTCAAAGCAGTTAATGTTTCAGCAGCTTCTAAACACTTAAAGAAAGACGTATTCCAGCGTCCAAGACGCGGAACAGATAAGTTGTTAAAAAACAAATTTATTTTGCACAAAGGATAAAATTCCAGAGCATTATGTGGAGGAACCAGATAAACATAGTGAGGAACAAACCTGCGCGTTTCGGCACAGAGGCTCCTTATTCATGGATACTGTGAGTCAAAATCCGGAGCATTGTCACAAGCTCACAGTGTGTATCTGTGTCCGAAATAAATTTGTTTTTTAACTAACTGATCCGCCTTCTTGTACGCAGGAGTACATGTTCTTCCTCTTTATGCTGCTTTCTGACGCATACCAGGGCAGCTCCATGAGTCAGCTGTGCAATCCTCCATGTGCCGACAGGGGGGTGAGCTGATCTGTTTTACTTTTCTAAACAGTTAGGTGTCACGCTCCACGAAGGAGCCAAATGGTGCGTGGTGAGACAGAAATGAAGGGGAATACTGAAGGGGCAACCCATAACATTTATGCTAGGAAACCCTGAGCTCTCTGACGTCCATAGACAAGTTTTTTCACTCTTTGCGCCGATCACATTCCTACCTCTGTCTTAAGCCCCCGTCACAGATAGCGAGATCGCTGTTGCGTCACGGGTTTTGTGATGCAACAGCGACCTTGCCAGCGATCTTGCAATGTTTGACACGTAGCAGCGACCGGGCCCCGGCTGTAAGATCGCCGATTGTGTCATAATGGACTGGACCATTTTTTGATCGTCGAGTTCCCGCTGGGCAGCATGCATCGGTGTGTTTGACGCCTTAACAACGACCTTGTTGGCGACTCAGAACTCAACCACGTAGGTCAGAGTCATCAGACTAGCTGCTGTGTGACATGGTCCCAACGACCGCCGAGGTCATTATACGGGTCGCTGTATAGTTGCTGCGTCATTGAGTAGATCTGACTGTTTGACATCTCACCAGCGACCACGTAGCGATGTTCCAGCGATCCTTACCAGGTCGTATCATTGTCGGGATCGCAGGAACGTTGCCAAGTGTGACGGGACCCTTACCCTAAATTCGGCCCAGACTATTAAGCAGGGCAGCAGGAAGACTAGTCCTGCTCTATGATAACAAAACATAGAGAATAGACAGACAAGGGTATAATAAACTTTCAGGCAGCTATCTTCAGAAACAATTCCAAAGCAACTTTTCTTTCCATGGCTCACATCTCTGCACCGATACCAAAGTATAGCAAGTTATCACTGGCAATCACCCAAGCTAAGAGGTGAGTACTAGTACTGGAGGGGAGTGGATAAAACAGAACAGCTGAGATAGTCCAGGATGGAAAGTCAAGGAGACAAAAGAACAGCTTTAACTCTTGCAGTACATCACAAGGGAAATCTGCACTGCTAACATTAAAGCAGCTCCATTGAGCATGGGCGTGTGTGTAGCCATGCACTGTGATCTTCTGACCCCTAGAATAGGAGAAGCCACTCTCTGCTGTGGTAACTCCATGAGATTAGGCCCCAATTCATCAAGACTCAGACTTTTCTCTCCAGTCGTGATAAGGGGCAGGTTGGGGTGTGATGCACCTGATTGAATAAGAGGTTTATACCTCTTGATGAATCAAGCGAAGTGGCCTGCTCCTCACCACAAATATTACTCAAGTTGGGGACTGGAGTTAGATTTGTGAAGTAAGACGAGTCACCGTTCTTCATGATTTTGATGAGAGTAGCTTACAACATTTTTGAGCCTCATGCAACATGTGCAACTTTTCAAAACTTTTGTATCATTACTTTCCCAGATGAGCATTATGGTTCTAAAGTCTCCTCATTACTGGCATGCCAGACTGGTGTGTCATTCAACATGAGGAGCAAAGCTTAGTTTTATCTTTACGCTTATCTTTTAGATTTCACTTAGCCTCTCACACAGCCAGATCAAATCTCATACTTTGCACTGACAAGGAGCAAACACTCCGAAACACCATGTCTATAAATTGGGATTCTGATCTGGTGCAAATCCTAAATCACTTGATAAGTCTTGTTAAATGGTCGCTTTTGACTTTTAGGATTGCTACTTTCTATAGGTGGCTTTATATGTTCAACTCAATTTCCTCTCTGAAGAGACATTTGCATATTTAAATTTCTCAGAGGAGCATTTCAGCTCCAACATCTTCTCATTATTGTCATGCCAAATTGGCATGTCACTCTCCAAACGGGGAAAAGCTTATCGTTTAGTTTTTCCTCACATTTTTAGTTATGAAGCTAGACTCAATATTCTAAAAATGTTGACATGCATATATATTTTACTCATCACCCTTTAAGATTTCCCCACGTTTTTAGAAGGGAGGATGATGATCAGAGAGCAAACCATAGGAACATGATTGACTAATCACTTTCCTACATATTGGGCAGCCTGAGGGGTCTACTGGTGCTTGGACAAACATGTTCCACCATCCATTAGAGAGTTTATCGGCTCCACTGAATATGTGTTAGTGCAGTGTGGCGCCCCGCAACGAGTGTGTCACAGGAGATTATTGCAGCCAAGACAGCAGCAGCAATATTCTCTGACCCAGGTGGCGTCACGACAAATTAACCCCTTAATCTGTTCCCACAAGACGTCTTCACTTTTGATCTGTACCACCAGGCCCCACTACCAGCAGGCGTGGTCCATCCGTGACATGGAGGAAGAAGCAAACTCCTGTCTAAACCGGAGTCCCGGCCGCGGTGAGTCAGCAGCAAGGTGGATTACTCCCCTCAGAAGGAGCAGATCCCTGGCGCTAATAGTCCATCACATTGTACAATGATAGATAACGGGGATTATCCATATTAGGTTGTATGTATGAGGATAGAGGAGGCTTCCAAATTTGACCACTGACATGTATTTAGTGGTTCTTAGACATTATAGGGGCTGTTTTAAACTACTTAATATGCCTTGTAGTGACCACTAATTTGTTATTTGAGAATTGGCTCTAATATTTTTAGGTTATAATTAAATCAGAAGTTACTGGATATTCGATACACGGCTTAAAGTCTAGGAATATTAACTCCAAAGTCCAATGTTACTAGCAATTTGACTTTTTGATTTATTAGGTTCTGCTGTAACAATATTTTATGCAATCCACATGTAATGGACCAAAATAACCGTGGAAAATCCTTTTCGGTGGGCATGCCTAGAGCAGTCGCATTTTTCCTGTGACGTTCTATGCTCGAATTCTTTTAAGTATACGCCATAGATTCTCAATGGTCCTACCCAAATACTCCGGTTATTCTCACAGCTGCCTCCATGCTGCACTATATTCCCTTGGAGTTCTAGTTAAATATTCTCTAACCTCAGAGTGTCTGCCACAAATGCCCCATACAAGTTACATTGTCTCATTCCTGCAACCGGTGCCCCAATGACAACCACACCAATCTCCCATAACTCAGCTTGCCCGAAACCTCCTGCTCTTATCCACACAATAAATGCGCTATCTGACGATGGCTTTCCAGGATACTGGATGGATCATTTTGGGTGAGGCGAATTTTTGCAGATACAGATGCAGATAATACAGGTGCCACCAATATTTTTTGAATTCTTTATTGTATTTTCAAACAGTATAAGTGTACAGAGTAAAGACATGACAAGCGTCTCCCATTGTGCAAATCATATGAAAGACATACTAAAGAAGAGACAACACTCTGGGCAGCATAGTTGTCCCGAACGTATGTCCGTTGTGTAACATATGCGAGACGTAACTGAAAACATAAACATTATTCACAAAGAAAAGATAAAAATATAGTAGGAAATTTAGAGAAAGAGAGAAAGAAGTAGGTTCAGGGGGAGAATGCAGGAAGGTGGGAAGGGAAGGAGGGGTTGGAGATTGGGTGAGTGGGGGCCCTTCCCTCCCGTCCTCAAGGGGCAAAAGAGCTCGGCTGCAACAGCATTAGAGAATCGTCAATCAATTAGAAACCTCTACTAACTTTATATACATCCGTGTCCATAAATCTCATCCAGGAGAACCATGTTTGTTTAAAAGACTCAAACGAGTCGTGTACCGAGGCCGTTAAGTCTTCTAGGTGCATTAGGTCGTTTACCTTTGATATCCACATCGCCACCGTCGGGCTTGTCTCCGTCTTCCACAGTAACGGGATACAAGACCTAGCTGCCATCACCAAAAAGCGTAGGAGTGACCGCTTATAACTGTTGTTGTGGGATCTCACAGTGGTGGAGCAAGAGTAGACCAGGACCCATCTCTCCCTGGAAGTCAGTAACCAACCGAATGAGTTCTATAACCCTCGTCCAGAAAGGCCGAAGTCTATCACATTCCCAGAAAATATGTAGCAATGTACCGTCAGCCTCCCCGCACCTCCAACACTTAGGGTCAACAGACGGGATGAGTTTATGTAACACAGCAGGTACTCTATACCAACGGGTTAGTATTTTGTAGTTCGCTTCCTGTAACCTGGAACAGATGGATGAGGAGTGAGCTAAGCTAAAGATCCTCTTCCTCTGTTCTGTGGAGAGAATCAGGCTCAAATCCCTTTCCCATGAGAGCATGAAGTGTGGGGTCGGCAGGTCCGGCTGTGTGACCAGATAGGAATAGATCTGAGATAGTGCATGTCTGCTACTCACCGTCGTGGTACACAAGATCTCAAAGGGCGTCTTGGTAAGTTTATATGTCGCTTTTAAGGGCAACTCACGAAGGTAATGAGTTAGTTGAAGGCATCGCCAAAAACCCAGGGGAACCGGTTGCGTGATTAAAGTCAGACTTTCCAAAGTCGGCCATGTAGATCTGTCTCCCAGGGTCGCTACTCTGTCTATTCCAGATTGAATCCATGACTGAAAAACAGAGTCACCTACGCTAGGACCAAACCTAGGGTGGCTCAAGACCGGGGTCAGTGCTGAGTCGGTCGGTAACATCAAAGCCCTAACCAACGGGAGATTACAAACCCTCAAGGTGGCTCCTATAGTCGGATGATCCCAGAGCGTCTCTTTTTTAGGGAGGGTCACCCAAGGCAGCGTCTGTAGGTTGTAAGAGGAATGGTCCTGTTCGATCTTAACCCATAATTTGTTATCCTGGTGTCTGCACCAGTCCACAACTCTGGAGAGATGACTTGCTATGTAGTATAGTTTAACATCAGGTAAATTTACACCCCCGTCTTCCTTCCGTCTGGACATCAGGGTTCTCGCTAATCGAGGTTTCGCTCTGTTCCAAACAAAGGCGGTCTGCATCCTCATTAGTATTTTAAAAAAAGACGCTGGGATGGAAACCGGTAATGTCTGAAAAAGATACAAAATCCTGGGGAGTATAGTCATCTTAAATAACTGGCATCTGCCAGACCACGAGAAGGTAGACTTCATCCAACGCTCCATGTCCGACTCGATTGCACTAAGCAATGAGGGGAAATTGGCACTATATAGGTTTTTAGGATCAGCTGTCAGCATGACTCCCAGATATTTAAGTGCTTTGTTAGCCCAATGGAAAGTAAATGTAGACCGAAGTCTGTGGTATTGCACATCAGGTAATGAGATATTTAGGGCCTCTGATTTTGTTCTATTGATCTTGAAATTGGAGAGAGTATGGTATATCTCCAATTCTTTCAGCAAATTCGGGAGAGACAATTCAGGTTTCGTGATGAAGAATAAAAGATCATCAGCGTAAGCTGCCATCTTATATTCTGATCCACCGTGTTGTAGACCAAGACATCACCACTGGACCTGACACGACGTAGAAAAGGTTCCAGCGTCAAAATAAAGATTAGCGGAGACAGCGGGCAACCCTGTCGAGTACCGTTGAAAATGTCAAACGGCTCGGAGAGAAGCCCGTTGACTCGCACACTCGCTGATGGGACCGAATATAAAGAAAGTATCCAGCTCAGCATCTGGTTACCCAGACCGATGTGGGAAAGCGTCGATTCGATAAAGGACCAATGAACGCGATCGAACGCCTTCTCCGCATCGGTGGATAGACACATTAGTGGTACCTTTGACTTTCTGGCAGTCTGTATCAGGTTTATTGCTTTAGTGGTGTTGTCCCTGGCCTCACGCCCGGGGACAAATCCCGCCTGGTCCGGGTGTATCAGGCCCGGAATAAACGTGGAGAGTCTATCTGCCAATATCTTTGCGAAAATTTTAATATCTACATTCAGCAAAGATATAGGGCGATAACTTGTTGGTAGCAGAGGGTCTTTACCTGACTTGGGTATTACTGCTATTGTGGCCCGCAGGGTATCTTTAGGCGGAAGACTAGTGTGGGACATTGCATTGAAGAATGTGCACATATGTGGGATAAGGATGTCTTTTAATTTCTTATAGTATCCCACTGTATACCCGTCGGGGCCCGGTGCTTTACCCGAAGGGGTCTGGGCTATGACTAGGGCAATATCTTGTACCGTGATAGGAGCTTCCAAAGAGCATGCGTCAGCGTTCGACAACTGTGGCATACCAGAAGACTCGATATAGGCCTTGATACGTGATTTAAGGGCATCTAAAGCCAACGGAGATCTCACATCGTCCAAATTGTAAAGGGACGAGTAGTATGCTCTAAACGCTTCAGCTATGTCCCTAGGAAGCTTAGATCGCTTATGAGTAACGGGGTGCTCTATCTCCGGGACATATGTAGCTGTCTTTTGTGCTCTAGAAGCTCTAGCCAGAGATTTGCCCGCCTTGTTGCCATGTTCATAGAAATGTCGTCTACATCGAGATAGCACTCCTTTTGCCTTGATTAACAAGACTGTGCGCAGTGCCTCCCTAACTCTAAGAAGTTCCTTGCCCAGTTCTGTAGAAGTACATCGTTTGTGTCTCGTCTCAAGCTCCCTTAGTTTTCCCATAAGTGCGGAAGTTTCTGCATCTCTAGCCCTTTTCAATCTGGCTCCATGTTTTATGAGGATCCCCCGCACCACACATTTGTGTGCTTGCCAGGTCACCACCGATGTCACATCTGGGGAGACGTTAAGGGCAAAATATTCACTTAGTGTGTTGGTCACCTCCGCTCGGACCCCCGGATCTTCCAACAGAGCAGCGTTAAGCTTCCACTGCCACTGTCTCGGGATCTTGGAGGACAGAGCAAGGGAGACCGTCACCAGTGCATGGTCAGAAAATGAGATCGGGGCGATAGAGACGTCTACTACATAGATCAAATCTGCCTGTCTTAAGAGAAAGAAATCAAGACGTGAATACATGTCGTGGACGGGGGAATAAAATGTGTAGTCTCGGGCAGAGGGGGAGAGTATGCGCCAGACGTCTAGCAACTGATGGTCATGAAGAGCTCCATGGAGGCGTCTATTGTTTATCTTGGAGAGTGAGGACCTACTGTGCGAAGTGTCTAGGGCGGGATCTAGAACAACATTAAAATCTCCTCCAAGAACTAAGGTGCCCTCTGCAAACTCATCTATTTTTTCCAGAAACCGGAGAAGCATAGAAATTTGACCAGTGTTAGGGAGGTACAGCGAGGCGAACGTATATACATTGGATGCAATCTTACCCTTCACCAAGAGAAGTCGGCCCTCTCCACCACTGTAAGAGTCCTGAAGCTCCCAAGGAATCGACCTGGAGATGACAATGCTAGTCCCGGACGAGTGGGAGTCGTTGGATAAGCTGTGGTATGCCTGCGGATACGAATGGTCTGAAAGCTTATATGGCTTGGCTGTTGACATGTGAGTCTCCTGAAGGAAGGCGACATGGATCTTGTTAGATTTCAGGTAATTAAACAGAATAGAACGTTTACCAGCACTATGAAGGCCTTGTACATTCAATGAACCCACACGAATCTCAGATATATGTGAATGCGTCATTTCACCTTAACCCCTCGGCACAAAGAGGGAAGGACAGAGGAAAGGGAAGGGAAGAGGGAAAAAAGAAAACGGAAGATCGGGAAATAGAAAGATAAGAAGAATGAGAGAGAGAAGATCAAGTTGTAGAAACAGGAAAAGTCGTGTGTAAGAACTAAAGAGACAGTGACTATAACAGTCTTTGCCGGCGAGCCAGCAAATGCGGACCCCTTGAAAGAAAAGCAGAGGGGACCGCAGGGACCGCAACAGACCACGAGACGGTATGCCGCAGACCCGAGACTAAACATATCCATAGTGTTCGCCGCGTATCCCCGGTATGATTATATACAAACAATCTTACATAGCATTATCTAGAATACTCAGGGGTTATACGACAAATAGAATTAACAGGAACCCGCATTCCCGCAATAGGAAAACATATAAGTGGAAATATTAAGACAATATCATCGTCAAACATTAGTGTGAAGCACAACATAGCCAAAAACCATGAGTAGGGGGCTGGAAGAAAGATCCCCGTCCAGTGTCATTCAGGGAGAGAAAAAATTGTCAAAAGACAAACTCAACATCTGTATAACAAAGGCATGTATCAGGAAGGGCATGTAACATGTTTGTCCGATACCAACAGTATGGTGTCTTCTCTGATATCATCGCCTTCAGTATGCGGTGAAAAAGAACAACGCACCGCATGCAAGGTAAGGGTGCGTTCCCTTACACAAGATAACACGCCCTTTATGGGACACATGAGGAAACACTGTTCAGGTGGTGGAGGAAGCACAAGAGTCACTTCGCCTTCTCCTTCTAGGGCTAGTGGTTCGTGAGGCTATCTGGCCTCGATCAGTGTCTTGAGCCCTTCTCCGTCTCCGTCGGCTGTCCTGGGCCTGAGATGATCCTCGTCTCGTAGACAGAAATGACTGGAGATTTTCAAGAGAGAGCCAGTCAGGAAGTACAATAGGAGGTATATCCAGGAAAGTAAATAGGTCTTCCAGTTCTTTTTTCTGCCACAGATAAAAAAGTTTTGTACCCTTGCGGACGATCAGGTGAAATGGGTGACCCCACCTATAGGAGGCTCCCACTGCTTTTATCTTGCTGAGTAAAGGTTTCAGCTGACGTCTGAGATATAAAGTGAGGCCGGAGACATCCGGGTATAGGCTTACTGATGAATCATCAATCGACACTTCGCCGTGTGACCAGGCCTTTTTAAGTATACCCTCTTTATCTGTGTAGTTGTGTAGCTTACAGAGCACATCCCTGGGATTATTCGGATCTATAGGACCAGGTCGGGACACTCTATGTACTCTGTCCACTTTATACGTAGTTTCCTGTGGCTGTTGGGTCACCTCATTAAATATGGAGAAAACAGTGTCTAGTAAAGTCTCAGCTGTGACAGACTCAGGGATCCCCTTTAGTCTCACATTACTTCTGCGCTCTCTGTTCTCGTGGTCGTCAGCTTGTAAAATAAGGGCCACAGTATGTGAATGTGACCGAGCAATCTCCCTCTCTAATGCAGCCACTCTGGTCTCTGTAGTGTCCATATGAACCTCAGCCTTGGAGGCTTTCAGCTTGAGATCGACAATGTCTTCCTTAATCAACCCTAATGCTCTCTCCTGTGAGGCTTCCATCTTTGCCAACAGAGCGTCTAAATCTTGTTTTGTTGGAAGCACAGCAAACATGTCTTTGATCTCCTGCATGTCAGACTGATAAGAGCTGAGCTGTGTGTGCAATGTGGACGACCTCACAGTGTTGCCTGCACTGTTTTCAGCTCCTTCACCGGCGCCATCTTTTCCCTCCTCCTCCACCACTGGGCCATGGGGATTCATCGCCTGGGACATATGCGATGGGGCACATTTACCTGCCTCTTTCATGCCTCCCGGAATCGAGGGGCTGTCGCTCGAACCCTGGTTTCTAGGGCTCCTCTGTGGCTGCGGCTGGGGCTGGGGAGAGGACTGCTTCTGGCCCGCTCCGGCCGCCATTACAGGCGCGCGCGTTCTTCCTCCTGTCCCTCCAAACATCTTAGCGATGGCTGCCTCCGGTTTTGTCTTGCCTGAGTGCTGCAGGGGTGCAGGCAGCTCCTCCGGCTTCTTTCTTCGTGACATCAAGCTGTCAAGATAGCGGGATTGCGGGTAGTATGTCTCGGGCCGGCGGAGCACACAGAAAGCGCGTCCTCACACCGCCATGATCAGGCCACGCCCCGCCAGGTGCCACCAATATTGATATACTTAGAGATTAGATTAATTGTAACATCTGTGTTGGTTCCTGTCCCACTTGGTCCTGCTTCAGCAACTAAGTAGCAATGCGCCTTTGTTGCGGGTGATTGTAACAGCATCAATCCTATTTAATTCCTGGGACTTTTGGTGCCGCTAGATCATGGAGCTATGGAGTTATTTGTCTAGTGTTGAGTACACTTTTCTGAGAGCTCTGGTTGGGCTGGCTGCTATTTAAACCCCTGGGTCTCTGACTTCCACTGCCAGTCAATTAGTTTTGTTACCTAACTCATGCTCTAGACCTTGTTTGTGATGTTTTCTTGATTCCTCCAGTTTTCTGACCTCAGTGTGAATTTTGACTATCCTCTTGTCTTACGGGTTTGTGCCTGACATTAACTCTTGGCTCTGACCCTGTTTGGCGGACCTTCTGGCCTCTGGTGCATTCCTCCAGATGGCAGTCCTGCTGCGGCAAGAATCCACTGGACCACGTTGTAAGATCAGATCCTTATAGAGGGGTTAAAGGGTGAAGGTCGGGGTTCCTCTGGAAGAGGCCAGACTGAGTGGCTTGTGCCAAGTCTGTCTGAAGAAGCCTTTTTGATCCTGTGGCTTTTACAGATTTAATATTATTATGAATAAACTGACTTGTTGTCAGTTAGGAGTAAACATGGGTCTTTGGTGATTGGCATAGGAGTGATTGGCCTCATATTGTCACATAGTTACAAAGTTTTATTGAATTTTTTTCTATCCACATGAAATATTTCTATATATCACCCTACACATGCATCATAATAATAAGGAAATCAGAAATCTTCAAAGCTTCATTGCTTGATCACCCTTTTGCAAACCCTGCCAGATGCACAGCTTACAAAGTTCTGTCTGCTTTGTGTAAAGGCATTGCTGTCAGTGGTGTACATAGAACAGAATGTTGGCACCAATTTGCCAATGATGTAATGAGGAGTGCACTTATTAAACAAAGTGGATCTCCCGCTTAATGATGAATTTATACCAAAAACTTCTAACCTCTTATTATTATCAAAGTACCCTACTGTGTAGATGATGAGACACTCGCTGTGGTCATTACTTCAAATAGCCTACAGATGAAAATCCAAAACACGAATGTCCTACTTGCCCTAGCAGCCTTATCTAACCAAATTTTTGCCCTTTACTCACACCTCCAAATATAGTCCTCAACTGTCACGTGTAGACTGCTCTGCAGTCTCTGAATAACTCTGCAGTAGTTCAATGGAGTTAATATCCTTTATTCTATTAAGGGTTAACTTTTGTGGCTCTCCAGGTAAGCTGCTGCTGTGTGTCAGTTTGCATGGTTGTCCACTTCCTCAAGCTTTAATTAATCCCATTACCCATCAGGTGGTATCAATGAAAGAGTTCATTCTCTGCAGAAACTGTGAGCTGTGGTGGCGCCGAGTGCTGTTCTGCTGCAGCTTTATTGCTTTATAGGTTCGTGGAGATTGCCATCTGTCTGGAGTTGCTGTGCCTTGGGCTGGTCAGGAGCAAAGCAAGGGTGGCAGCCCAGATATCCTCTCCTTTAGAGGTACTTCTGGTCACAGGTTCAGCTAAGGATCCCCAGTCTGAGGATCAGACTAGTTCCCCTGATCGCCTTTTGCCCATCACTGCCATCCTGCTATCTTATCACTTTGTCCATTATCTCCCGTGACATCAACTTTCCACAGTTTTGCTCCCTTTCATACCCAACCTGTCTCTTCTCATACTTAATCCCCCATAACTATTACATTTGGATAAACGGCCAATTTTGAGAGGATCGGACAACCATTTAATAAGTACGGGGGCCTACTTACTGGATTTTTCCATCATTTTGGTTTGTGCTTCATCCCAAAGCCTACCTTCTTCTAGGCTTCCATGCTACCTGCTCCTCGGTTGGAGCCTCTCCTTGGCCATTCTTACAGAGTGTGTGTCGCTGGCACAGTTACTTTCTGGCACACTACTTAAAGTTTTCAATGATCCCTATTGAGCAGGGTGATGTTGGTTTCCCATTTTTTCCATTCTATCTTGACCACAAATTGCTAAACATGTTGGTTAGATTTTTCAGGGGTTATATATTCTGAAAGGTTAAGATTTTCATCCAATGTTAATTAGAAGTTTTTGAAGTTGTGGTTTTGGTTTACAATATGCAGTTCAGTTCCCAGGAATTAGCTGTACTGACTGCATCTGGAGATCTGGTTTTATTCAGTCCTTATTTAATTAGATTTTATTATATCTTACTGGATTCTTTAAAGGCTGCATATTAGATAGTAAAGGCCTCGGGGGTTGTGAGGTCATCGATGGTCATCAATCCTGAGAACGTTACATTTAGTGGATGAGGTAGAACAGTTGTAACTTATTTTCTACCTTTTTACCTTTCATAAGACTTTGAAATTCAGATAAGACTCTTGGCTTTTTTTCTTCGATTTTTGCAAATATTGCTCTGTTCACATTTTCCATAGGAATTATGCTAACTTGCAACAGGAGAGGTATGTGAGTCGGGCTGGCAAGGAAGGGGTTACTCAGATACTGGGACGGTGCCTTTGGTGGGGATGATGGCTGGTCGGTCCCGGTTCCGTGCCCTGGGCACTCAATTGGCGGATGGGGGGATGAGGGGGAACTTGGGGATAGGGAAACGTGACGCCACCTGTGGTATCTGGTAATGTGGTTACCAGTGCTGTAGCTGGCCTCTGAGGTGATGGTGAAGCAGCTTTGGTAGTACAGCTCCCCAGAGGCAGAGCTTTACCTCAGGGCAGCGGGGTGATGAGAAGAGTCGTAGTCCTTGGCTCTGTAGTGCGGTAGGAGTCTCCCAGGCGACGAATAATTGATGCAGAGACCAGATTAGCTCAAACAATTCTTTACTGGTACCAGGTGGATAAAGTACACGGTACAGTCGGGCTCACCTAAGGTTGTAGCCGTGAATTTTGGAGGCTTTTCCAGAGTCTGTCAGAGGTGTCTCTAGAATAGCTTTCTTGGTTGGTGTTTTGCTTTAGCTCTCTTGTCAACCACACTAAAGAGCCCGATCGGGCCCAGGTCTGTATCACAGGAGCGATCCTGGTTGTAGTAGATGATGGTGTAAATTGTGAGATTGTGTGACAGAGTGCAGGTGGACACTGGAAGATCAAGTGACTTTGCTGTCTTTACTTTTACTTTGTATGCGTTCATCTCAGATCAGGGGTACTGGTTTGCAGGCTGACAGTCTGGTTAGTATGAGAAGTAGAAGTACTTCTGATCCTTCCGTACGGGCAGAAGCGGTGAGAACATCCTCCTGTACCGGTATTTAGTCCTTTCCCTTGTTAGTGTCTTGACCTATTTTGGGACAGAGGTGGGATTTAGTTCTGTGGTGCTGTGGCTCCTATTTTTGGCCCACAGCCTGCCGGTCTGCGGTTTGGGATAAACCATTATAACCTCTCGTTTCCGGTTTACCGGTGTTGACCTGGACTCTCCAGCCGGCTACAACTAGTCCTGGAGTGTCCCCCTTGTTTGTCTGGGCACCTCTCTCCTTAGAGGTGCCCTCCGTCACGACTGCAGGGTCCCCTGTGTCTGTCCTCTCTGGTCTTCTGACACCGTCTGACTGACTACTGTCTGTAACTGTCACTCACGTCTTTTCTAGGCTCCACCCCCTGGGACCTACTGAATGCCAGTCCCCTGTGCTAAGGTGTCCTATGAGCAGTGTTTTGGGTGCAGGCTCTGTATTTTCCTCCTCATCCACGTCTATGGAGGCACTACACCTTCTGTTTGGGTGCAGTACCTCTCTATGGCATCCCGCCAGAGAAGCGCCACATATGTCTGAATAATGGGTGGACATATTGTCTCGATCGGAAGGGCCGGGTCCTCGGTAGCTGTAGAGTCAGTGTGTATCAATGGTGGCTAGTGCTCAGCCACGTGGCCCTGACTGGAAATATGAAGGAGTGTTATTTACAGGCATGAAAGTTTATAGTTAGTTTTTTAAGCCAGCCGAGGTATCTGGTCAGGAAATGACCAGCGCTTCATGCAGTGGACTCCCAGGGGTGGATGTTAGTGCAGCAAGGTGGATTGCTCCCCTCAGCAGGAGCAGATCCCTGCGGGTTGTAGTAGATGATGGTGTAGAAGAATATGATGAAGATTGTGGTGAGCAGAGGTGCAGGGTGGACACTGGAAGGAAGCAATAGACAGTCGCTGTTCTTTACCTTTTAACTTTGTATGGCAGTTCATCATCAAATCGGGGGTACTGGTTCGCAGGGCTGACAGTCTGGTTAGTCTGAGAGAACTAGGGACCGACCTACCAGCTGACTTTTCCATGTGATGAGGTTCTAGGTACTTTCTGCTTTCCCATGTGCTCTTGCTTCCTCGTGGCTACTAGCAGGCAGGCAGGCAACCTGAACTGGTTGAGACCCCGGACCCACACCGATTCTCTAGCCCTTTGACAGTCGCTGTGCTCTGGATAGTCCCACAGTGTGGCTACTAAGCTTTCAACCCAGCAGCCTCCAGTTTGCTGCCCGTCTTGAAGATCTAATAGCTTGGGGTCCTGGCACCTCTTCTGCAGGTCGTGCTCTGTACAGCCCAAAGGCTGTCAGCAGACTCACTGTAACTCCTCTTTGCCTCCCTCATGACTCCTCACTACAGCTAGGTACACCCTCCAACCAGTGTCTGTCACAGTCTAAGACAGGCTATTTGTGCCTAGCCCACTGATCAGAGTTTAGGAAGTGTGTGCATGTATAGGAAGTCCACCACGTTGTATTAGGACCGATACTTTACCTTTAACTACCACTGTGGCAACCAGACCAATATCATTGGTTCAACAGAGACTCATTCACTGATCACACAGGATTTCCGCCCCCTCTGTGTGATGTAGCAGACATGCATCATTTGAAGGAGAAGACAGACAACAGAGAGAGAAGACAGAGACAAAACACCAGGATCGTTGGAGGTCTGGTGGCAGTAATAAAGATGGAGTCCTAATTGTGCCTGTCTCTTTATTTCTAATAAATAATTTTTACTCTGTGTGGTGTCTTTTTTTAACCCTTTATTGGAGATTCTTAATGGCTGACTCTAACTTGGTCTGACATTAAGAATCTCGGGCTTAATACCAGCTGTTAAAACAAAGCTGGTATTAACCCCTTATTACCCAGTGTGCTATCCACCACCTGGGCCGCTAGTAAAGCACTTGGAAATGACACTTCTTATAAATGCACCATTTTTAAGGGTGGCTGCAAGCTGTTATTCTTAAGCGTACGGGGGCACTAAAACAATGGGCCTTCACCCCGTTGAGAATACGAGCCCTCAGCTGCCTAGTTTTACCTTGGTTGGCAAATAAAAATAGGGCGGAGCCCACACATTTTTTTTTTGCCAACCAAGGTAAAACTAGTCAGCTCGCAGCTGTTGCTTTCATAAGGCTAGGCTTAAAAATACAGCTAAGCCCCACGCGTTTTTTTGTTTAATATTTATTTATTTAACACCCTATAATGGCAGGTTGGTTGCCATACACTAGGGCTGCCGGAAGAGCCTGGTAAGACGCCTTGAAATGGTGCTTCTTATAAATGCCCCATATTCAGGGGTGGCTGCAGGGTGCTATTCTTTAACATGGGGGGCCCTAAATTAATGGCCCTCACCCCACTGAGGTCACCAGCTCTCAGCTGCCTAGTTTTACCTTGAATGGCAAATAAAAATAGGGCGGAGCCCATTTATTTTTATTTGCCGTCCAAGGGTAAATTAAGCAGCTAGGGTGGCAGCTCGCAGTTGTCTGCTTTCATTGGGCTGGACTTAAAAATACTGTGAAGCCCCACGCGGGTTTTTAAAATTAATTATTTATTTAACACCCTATGATGACAGGTTTGTTGTCATACACACTATTATGCATGGCAACCAAAACAGATTCACTGTCCAGATTGAGGAAATCCAGTTTGACTACAACAGCCAATCACAGAGGCTCTCGCAATGCAAACCTGACAGATTGTTTACATTGGTCACAGTGCAATGTGAGTTTTCCTCGAAATGCCCATGATGTGAGTTTCAGGCCAGTGTGCCTTCACCCTCAGAACAATCCTTCACATTCTTTAATCTCACTAGTTGTAATAACTTTGTTGCTTTTTTTTACCATATTATAAAAAAAATCAATGAAGTTACCCCGGCTGTACAAATACAGAGCAAGCATTACATAAACAGTTTCCCAGAGCGGATTCACATTACTCATCCTTGGTGAACGCAGTGAAGTGTCAGACTTTTATGGTCAGAATATACTTTATATTGTGTTCTCTTCTAAATTATTTGCTGGATTTGCATCCATCATATTTGTTAAGGCCCCGTTACACTGTACGAGATCGTGAACGATATCGCTCAAACATCACTGGTTTGGAGTCGTTGAAACAACATCGTTAGTGCATTGTTGCGTGTGACACCAAGATACGACTACGATAAATCGTTAGATCATTGATCGCAGATATGAGAACATGTTCTCAAATCAAACGATCCTCGATCAGCCAACCTGCCGCATTGTTGTGTGTGACACCGCGATAACGATGTCGTTAATGACTTCACCTATTCACAACAGTGAACAAGTATCGTTCGCTGGGTTGTGTGAACGATAGCTGCTCACAACATCGTTGGTGCGTCGTCCACGATATCTAGACATGTGACATCTCACCAACGATGTCAAAAAGATGTCCTAACGACCGCGCACCCATGAGATTGTTGGTGATATCTTAACGACATTGAAGCGTGTAATAGTACCTTTACCCACACTGACGGGTGGTGTGTGTCCGGGAGTGGACCCACTGAGTCGTGACACCGAAATCCACCTGAAGGAGTGCGCCTGGGAGGGCCACCGAGACTACTGCTATAACCACTGGACGTGGAGACAGAATTAGCTGGTAGGTGGTTGCCAGGTGCAACCCCAGGGAGTTTAAATGCGATGATTGCTGTCACCAGCAGTTGGTTCTTACAGACAGCGACTCTGGGATAGGTGGTTCATCCAGATGGCAGAGGCTGGCTGGTAGCAGTATTCTGCAGTAGCAGTCGGGTGCAGGCTGGTATACAGCTGGGCAGACGCAAGCAGGTGTGGACTGGTACACAACATGGTAGGTGCAGACTGGTAGATGGCACAGCAGAAGCAGGTATATGCAGGCAGGTGCAGACTGGTATATAGCACGACAGATGGAGGCAGTACTCTAGGATGAGATAGATTAGCACACAAGGCAACAGGTTCAGGGGCTTGTGCAAGCCCGTGCTGGACTGTACAGATAGTTAGACTGGGAGGGAACCCAGTCCAAGACGGAGTACCGACTCAAAGTACAGGAATTTTTAGCTCTGAGCCGCCAAACCCGATGGGTCGAAGGCCTTCCATACAGCCCCGACCTTGTCCGACACACACATCCCCACCAGGAGTACTAAACCGGGTTAAGCCCTTTAGAGAGAAAAAGGGTTACTTCTATATACCCAAGGGGCCTGGTAGTAAGAGGGCTCCATGCAGGGCGCAGTGAAAAGGACAGAGATTGTACCAGAAGGAACATCATTTAAGGCCTCAGATAGACTTTGCATCCTTTGATGACTATCCGGCCACCTACCCTGTGACTGTGTACCTTGTGAACAACTTTGAATGTCACGAGTAAACACCCGTGCAGAGCATGAAGGTCTCCCGTGTTTTATTCCTACTACGACATCAGTTACTACACTGCCCTGGGGACTCCGCTCCACCTGCAGGGAGCAACATCATCCGGCTGCCTGCCCATCGTCCCAGAGGTCTGCAGCAGCACTGGTGCTTTCACCAGACACCGCAGGTGGCGTCACGAACTATGTTTTATTTTGCTTTACTAACCCCTTTTTAAGTGACACTAGGGCCACGGCCCCGGGCAACGGCCACCAATGACAGCAACCTTGAACAACGCCTAGGATCCGAGTCCCCGGCCCTGGAAGCTTGTCTTCCTGCCATATGGGGACCGACACTGAGGTGATAGGTGCTACAATATTACAGATCCAGAATAGCATTTTGACTTCCAATCTTAGCAAACTTACCAGGACAGACGTCCTGCGTCTACGCCTCGATTTGATGTTTCATAACTTAAATTTTAGGGATATTCAATAGCAAATATAACCCATCCTTACATAGAAAAAAGTATTTTAGAAATTGTTTATTCTATCACTATCCCTCCTTTTCATGTTCCTACCCTCAGATGTGTCCCACTTCTGATCATGTTCTGTTAGAATCATTCATTCTCTATGCCTTGAATACATAATACTAATACCTTTAGGGGCCGGTCTCATCAGCAGTTGTACCAAGCATGTTTTTTTTTTAATAAATGTAAGTTAAGAAAATGTAAGCATTTTCATCACGATGGGTTAAGGAAAAAATATCTTTTTAATTTGAGTTGCTAAAATTTACGTTGGTTTTTGGGCCATTTTGCATCTTTAACCCTTAAGGACCAAGCCTCATTTTTGTAATTCTGACCAGTGTCACTTTCTAAGGTTATGACTCTGGAATGCTTCAACATATCCTAGTGATTCCAAGACTAATTTTTCATGACATATTGGACTTCATGCTAGTTGTAAATTTAGGATGATATTTTCTGCATTTCTTTGACCAAATAGAGTGTTTACATGCAGTGACAGTTCAAAGCCATGACGGGTATAGCTGTCATTGATCATTAAGGGATATATACTTCATGTTGACCATTATTTGCCATTCCACCTCCCACCAACTTTTCTTTCCACTTCTTAAAAGACAGTAAAAGGTCAATGATTAAATTTTTTAACAAATGTAACCTGTTAATTAGCAAAATCCTACACTCTCCATAGCCTTTTATGGTGCTGATCATTATTGTCAGTTTATCGGCTGACCGTGTGACTATGGTAATATGGTGACTACAGACATGGCTAAAGCTGGGACCTAATGGATCACTGAAGGGGATATTGTTTGGACTTAATAAATGGGTATATGAGGGTTGTCAGTATGTTTTATTTCTAATATAGCATTTTTCTGTGTGTTTATTAACTATTCACTTATCGGATTAGTAATGGGCGGCTTTCAGAAGATGCCTGACATCACCAACCTAGGGCTTAATGACAAGCTGCCAATACTCAGCTGTCATTGCCCCTTCTATCAACCCAATCCTATCGTACCAGGGCATCGGGAAGAGCCGGGTCAGGCGCCAGGAATTTGCGCTTCTAATGAATGAGTCAATTTCTGGGCCGGCTGCGGGCTGCTATTCTATAGCGTGGGGGGACCTAATAACTATGGTCCCCACCATGCTGAGAATACCAGCCCTCAGCTGCCTAGTTTTACATGGCTGGCATTTAAAAATAGGCGAAGCCCACACAACTTTTATCTAATTATTTATTTAATAAATAAAAAAAAAATAGGCTCCCCTGTATTTTGCATTGTCAGCCAAGGTAAAAATAGATAGCTGGGGGTGACAGCCTGCAGCTGTCCCCTTTATCTGTACTGAGAAAGAAAAATACAGGGATGTTCTGTCATTTATGCGCAGCAAAGAGGGTAGTGTTAAACCAGTTACGACCAATACAGGTCACTAGATACCTATTTATCTTGTTTCCCCATACATGGGAGAATGTCTCCTTTAAGAGAATGAGCCATACAGAAGGGACCTCCCCCTGCTTCTCTGGATGAAGGAGACGGCAGACATGTTCCTGAGAAGAGATGCATCCTTAGCTCCTGTCCCTTCTTTCTACAAATCATCTTCTCTTCTGTTAGATGATCCCAGTAAGAGCAATGCAGTTACATGTTTTACTGTATATAGAGAGGTGTTACCTCTGTGTAGAATTGGGCCTGCTGCAGTGACCTTTACCCTAGTTAGTGATGTACACTGCATCCTGTGTTTGAATTACTGCTGTGCTAATTGCTCTAATGTACCCGGTACTGACTGATTATTCTGTACCTTGTATTATAGTTTTTACCAATCAAGTTCACTCCATCACAATAAATTAAGACTACAGAACCCCTACAGTCTATTTACTGGGAAGTGGACGAGGGTTAGCGTTAAGCAGAAATCCACAGCATCATACATGGACGGAAGCAGAACAGGGGACCCCTATGCATTTTTTTCTATTGTTTATTGATTTTACACACTGTGACAGGTTTGTTGCCATACACTAATGTACTAGTGCATCTCAATGAATTAGAATATCATCAAATATCAATGTCTTATTGCCATGTTTCAGCGCATAAGTGAGCCCTGAAACAGGTTGACTAATAAACCAATATTATATTCACCCTTTTATGTCTTAAGGAATATGGCAGTGCGGTTTTTAACCCTTCGTCCTCCCTACTTTAATTTTCTGAAATGATGACCTCTAGGTTTTCATTGGCTGTAAGCCATAATCATCAATATTTCCAGAAATAAAACACTTGAAATAGATCACTCTGTCTGTAATGACTCTACATAATATATGTGTTTCACTTTTTGTATTGAATTACTGATATAAATTAACTTACCGTATATACTCGCGTATAAGCCGAGTTTTTCAGCCCAAAAATTGGGCTGAAAAGTCCCCCCCTCAGCTTATACGCGAGTCAATGTATACTGTGTACACTGTATACAGTGTATACAGTATACAGGCCCGCCCCCATCAGTATACAGGCCCCCCCTTGCAGCACAAACCTGTAAAGGAAGAGATTAGTATACTTATCACTGTCCCGCTGCCGCTGTCCCGCCGCTGCCATCGCGCTCCTCCGTCTTCATCCGTCTTCTTCCGGCTTCCTCCGGTCGGCGCAGGCAATGACATCATTGCCTGCGCCGACCACAGGAAGCCGGAAGACGCTGGATGAAGACGGAGGAGCGCGATGGCAGCGGCGGGGATGGCGGCGACAGGACAGTGATAAGTATAATGATTTTACTTTGCAGGTTTTGCGGAGCAAGCAGGGGGGCCCTGTATACTGATGGGGGTGGCGGGTGGGCGGCTGAACACTACCACTGGGGCTGTTTATACCTCTGGGGCTGCTGTATACTACCACTGGGGCTGTTTATACCTCTGGGACTGCTGTATACTACCACTGGGGCTGCTGTATACTACCACTGGGGCTGTATATACCTCTGGGGCTGCTGTATACTACCACTGGGGCTGCTGTATACTACCACTGGGGCTGTTGTATACTACCACTGGGGCTGCTGTATACTACCACTGGGGCTGCTGTATACTACCAGTGGGGCTGTATATACCACTGGGGCTGCTGCTGTATATACCACTGGGGAGGCTGCTGTAACACTGCTGGGGGCTGTATACTACCACTGGGGAGGCCTGTATACCACTTGGGGGGCCTGTATACCACACTGCTGGGGGCTGTATACCTGTGCTGGGGTCCACCCTCGGCTTATACACGAGTCAATAGGTTTTCCCAGATTTTGGGGGCAAAAGTAGGGGGGTCGGCTTATACACGGGTCGGCTTATACACGAGTTTATACGGTAATATTCTAATTCATTGAGATGCTGTAGTATATGGCAACCAAGTGCAGACACTTGTACAGATTGTGGTGTGCACTCTGAGTGCAACAGCCAATCACAGACGCTCTCACAGAGGTCAGCGCAGTGAATATTCATGAAGCTTAATACGCGGCCCCAGAAGCAAGCAGTGGGAGACTAATGAGCTCTATTTGTCTATCTACCTTCTAGTGAGAAGGCATAGAGGATCCAGTTTTCTGGATTCTACCTGATTCGATAAAGCCGGATCAAGCACCCATTCACTTTCATTTCAATATATGCCGATCATACTGGATCTGATTAGGTCCGGGATTTTAACCACCCCAAAAAAAGTTGCATGTTGCATTCTGTAGGTGGTTAAAAAATAGTTTCTGCAGGATCCAGCAGAAACCAGATGCAACCGAGTGTTGCACTAACCGAATCTGGTTTGCATTCCGTTTTTTAACAAGGAGCCGAATCTCCGCTGGATTCAGAAAAACACTAATGTGAATGCGCCCTAAGAGCTACTAAACTCAGTGTAGGGAAGGAGTAAAATTTTTTTGTTATGAGAAACGGTAAATAAGGCTAGGGTCACACTTGCATTTGCAATCCAGTTACTGGATCCAGTTTTTCACCCTGAAAACCTGATTAGGTACCTGACCCATAGACTCCAATGTTAACAACTGTTTGCCAAAGTGCAATCTGTCTACTGGATGCAGTTTTTGAGAAGTCAGGTTTTAATAGGGTCTGCAACACTTTTTGGCCTTTTTTCAAAACCTGATCAGTTTTTTTAACATGGGACCCTATGGGAACCTGATCCAGTACCTGATGGTACATATAGGTACCATCAGATACCTGATCAGGTACCTGATCCGGTAAAAATGCCTCAAACAGACAAAGGGAAAAACTGGATCCAGCAACGCATCCAGTTACTGGATGCAGGCTCCCATGTGTGACCCTAGCCTAAGCTTCATGAGCTACCTAGCACCTTCCAGGAAGGATTCAATCCTCTTTCAAACATGTCTTTATCCCTTTTTAAATCCCACCACATCCCCTTTCTGTTGCTCCATCCGGCCTCCTTGCCCTTGGCTCAATTTTAAGGATTTTGTTTGTCAAGATATTTTTAGCTACCTCCTCTAATTCCCAAGCTCCCAGGAAAATATCATTTTTAGAAACTTCCTAAATATTCTCAGTGGACCTAAAAAAATGTAACCTCAGAAGAAACTCTATTGGTATGTAGAAGGCCAGAAATGAAAACCAAGCCCCATTAGCATTTACTATGTGATTTTTAGAGCAATTATTCACCATTGTTTCTGTTTCCCAGAATAGTTCTGCTTTTTCACTTTAGCATGGTATATTTTGTTTCCTAGAAGAAAGGCCAACATGATATTGCACAATGGTCAGAGTTCAACCTGTGTACTTATTGGGAAGTTTATCACACACAGGTCGTATAAGCACATATAGGGTTTATTAGGAATTTAAGATTAATCTTTTTAATGCTGCGAGTTGTGGCAATAATTTGATCCATGTTAAATTTGAAGTGGGGGTTCTGTAAAATGAAAAACATTTTGGGGCCAAATAACCAAAATCAAAACACTGTTATTCTGTCACCGATGCATGTATGTGAGATATGTCTGAGGGATGTTAGCATGGTCTCTGTACAAGAAGTAGTAGATAGTTACTCGCTACTTCATTTCCCCATGTATCACTTGCCACAATTATACAGTCCAGGAAGGATGGTGCGATGGTTTTATTTTAACGTTTTTATTTACAGTACCTTGTTGAGATGAAGGTCAGATGTCAGGGAGAAGATGGGAGTTGTTGGATGAGTTTGGAATGTAGAAGTAAGGACATGATGCAGCCTTCAGTCCTTATGTACATGTTGCCAAAATGGCACTGACTCTAGCAGGAAGAAGTGGAGATAGATGGGAACACGATGGGAGGGGTTATGGAGAGAGGCATTATGGGAAAATAACAATACAATTTGTAGGAAGGCATACCATACCTATTATAACAATAACCAGTAGGTGGCAGCAAAGTACAACAAACACAGTTGCTATATTGTTATAGGAATATAGGAAACCACATTAAATGAGTCAATCACCAAGGGAAATGGAGAGACAGCTCAAAAGTACTTACGGTACCTCTGTCCATCCTCTTATTTTGTCCTTTCATGTGTTGGGATGTGTCCGTTCATGTGTTTGGATGTGCAGCAGAGGTATTCTGTCCATGGCAATGTCATTTCTATGCCTATCAATTGACTGTTACGGACATGGCTCGGACTATGTGCACATTAGCACTTGGGATCCATGTGTACAGGATCCAGCAAAATATAAAAATAGAAAGAACCAAATACAGATGCAAATGGAAACAAAATGTTCTGTTTGTAAACAAGCCTGTATCCGTTTTTGTTTCGGATCCATTTCTACTGTCTCTGATCACCTCTAGTGTTCTTTGTATGCGCATTGCTTAAATTAATTCGATAAACAGAAAGAATAATCAGTGATCATTTGTTATAATCTATTTCCCTTTAACTTTCTCAACTCCAGTCCTCAGGAGCCACCAACAGTGCAGGTTTTTAGGATTTCCTTAGCATTGCACAGATGTTGTAATCATCACCTGTGCAGGTAATTAAATTATCACATGGACAATACTAAGGAAACTCTGAAAATATGCACTGCTGGTGGCTCCTGAGGACTGGAGTTGAGATACACTGCCTAAGGGCCCATTTGCATGATGTGTATTTGCTACATATTTGGTGCGTATCTGTGGCGTATACACAGCAGATCTGCACAAAATCTTCAGCAGCGTATTTTGCCAGCAAAGTGTATGGGTGTTGCTAATTCCTGTCTGCATGGTGCCACTAAAAGGCACATCAGACATGCTGCATATTTTACTGCGGGAAAATCTGCAGCATGTCAAGTCTTGCTGCAGGTTTTCCCAAACTAAATACACCAATTCCCTGACCCCGCCTCAGAAACAGGGCTTGTTTCCTATGTTAATGTGTTAATGAGATTAAAATTTATTGGGACTAATTGGGATTAATAAAGGTAGGGCAACACAGGTCCAAAATACTGATGAAACAACCATTCATAGCCTACCAATTCATGGAGAAGGGTGCCACCTAGCATTAAATATTCACACAGATAAGGCTTGTATAGGGCGTCATTCACACAGTCATGTGTGATGCACAGCGCCCCTCATGCAGCCTATTGATGATGCCAATACTATTAGATCAGGTGGGCTGCCCAGAGCTTTGTGGGTGCATCCACAGAACAGACCAACACTTAACTTGCAATAAAAAGATGAAAATTATGTATAAACTATATGAGGTATTGGTCCATATTTTGGTCAAGCTTGCAACCCACATCAAGGGTCCTTTATAGTTACGAGTCCCTACACTTAATTTAAAAACGTCTCACAGAAAAAGAAACAGCCATTCCCAACACTGGGTAGATTACCAAGGCATTAACACGATGCAGCAGGCCCCCTGAGTGGGTATCTTGTGATTTTATTGAAGCTCAGATTCTTCAGTTCATTACTAGACATAGCAAGCTCTGAAGAGGTAACGGTAGATTTGGACTTCCAGATTACTGGTATATTAGAGGTAATACAAAAATAGAAAAAGTCCCAAATCTCTAATTCTGTCAGTGTGTGCAATATTGCGTAATATTTCAAAATGAGATTTATGACATTGGGTTTATATTTTGCTTTTACTTGCAGGTGGAAGGATAACCCAAACATGCCGGAGGGCCTGCTCTATGAAGGTGTATCAGGAGAACCCCTCTATTTCTCGGGGGGTAGTGCTGCTCAGAGCTCGGTGTACCATGCCTTCGATGAACTTTTGGGAATTCAGCATCAGCCTCAAAGTGGTAAGTAAGGAGTCAAGTATAGCATCTGCATTGGAGGCTGGTGTTTAAGGGTATAACACTTGGGGGGCATGAATTATACTTAATAAACAAAACATGAATATAAATTAGGTTTCCTATTTGAAAGGGAGTGCACCTTGAAAACTAAATGGAATAGAAATATTGGGCAACATAGAGAACTTTCACTGACCAATATTGTCTTGTGTTCTTCTTTTGTTCCTTCAGCTGATTTTCTCCTGAAGATGCGCAGTTATATGCCTCCTGCCCACAATAATTTTATTAATTGGATTCGAGAAGCCCCCAGGCTGTCCGAGTACATAACCAGATCTGACGATCCAACTCTCTTGTCAGCCTTTAATCAGTGCATCTCAGCACTGACCGAGCACCGCTCCCTCCATATCCGCATTGTCTCTAAATATGTCACTGCAGCTGGTGTCCGGGCCAGGATGAAGAAGAATAAGAAAGAAAATATGGGGCAAGACCAGCAGGAGAGGGGTACTGGTGGGTCACAAGCTATGACCTTCTTAAAGAGTGTTCGCGACACCTGCAAAGAGGGACTGCTCAGGCACAGTACTCCAGGGGACCATTGATGTCATCCTTCTCCTTGATTATCTTCCTTCAGGGGTCCTCACAAACCATGGAGGATCAGTTCTTTCAGACACCACATCTCACATAAGTCGAAACATTAAAGGATAACCACCCAAACTGTATTAGATTATGATTAGAGCATTATATCTTCAGGGAGTTTACTTTCTAGGAGACCAGAATTTTAGAGGTTCGGTGGTGCACCATAGTCTTAAGTCTAATCATGTTCCTAGAGGAATGTCCCTGTTTTTTTTTTTTTTTTTTTTTAAAGAATAGCATTTATCATCTCTATAGATCAAATGTTACCTGAATCCATATTAGTTATCAATGATACAACTACCATTCACAATAACCTTTAAATTATCAGTCTTTTATTATAATCTTTGTAATATATTAAATTGACATCACTCTTTTCTTTCTGGGTTTTGTTTGTTTCCATTATCTCTTTTGGGATTTTTTTTGTACGTTGAAATACATACAGTATATGTAAAGATTTACATGCAATGAAGGCCATATATGGGGCAACTATAGGCCAAGAGCTCCATAATGTTTGGAGAGTAAATGATGAAAGGCAATAGAGTTGAGGAAATTGACTTAGAGGCCAATAAATGAAGAGTTATGACCTGCACTACCGCATATGTGTACCATATGTTTCTGAACTGGGAATAGGGACACCGGTCACAGAAAATTACCCACTGGTCAGGTGCAAAAGCTTCTGGCAAGACTTCAAGTTCAAGACATTCAAAGTAGGAAGGAATGAAGCTGCTTTCACCAGTATGATTTCTTCAAACATTTATTGTGTTGATAAGTCATCATGCGGGTGACCAGGAGGATGCAGGCTACGTTCCAGCACAAGGAACGTAGCCCGCATGCTCCTATACACCCGCATGATGCCCTTATGAATACAATAAATGGTTGAAGAAACCATACCAGTGAGTGCAGCTTTATTCCTTCCTACTTTGAATGTTTGGAATTGACTTCGAGGACCCTGGCCCACCAGCCTATTCAGTACTCTGTAGCCACCAGACAGGAATCCTGCGATCCTCCTTCTACCTGTCGGTATTCCCGTTACGATATCACAGGCAAGGGCTAGAAATCCGACAAGGTTCCAGGCATGCCAAGAGGTAGGAGGAAGTTCCCAAAGCTCAGATCCAGCGACAGCTGATTAGTGATGTGACCGCTAGACCGGGGTCTGTGAATTTATTTCCTCATCTCTGGCACTAGGCAAAGAACCATTTAGATTGTTTTCAAGGATGCATCATGCTTGGATAGATTTATTGGAGAAAAGTTCACATAATGGATACTAGGAAGGAGACTTGTGAATCGGGGACTTGGTTACAACAATGTTTTTCTGAATCAGAAAAGTATACATGCCAACTCTCCCATATTTTAACGGAGACTGAGAACACTTACTTCCCAGACTCTCAGATGAATAAGAAAATCTCTTAGGCATGCCACTTAGCCTCCCGGAAAGCAGAGCTTACAGAAGGTTGTTGTACACAACGTGGGAATTCTCTGTCATGATGGAGCCCTAGCTTCCAAACACATATTCAGGGGATAGAAACTGGGATGTGGAAGGTTGTGGCCTGGAAAGGAGGGTTTGGGAATAAAATTCACACGACTCTCAAATAGGCATTAATAAAAGCTACCAAGTTTGATTGAAATATGGCTCCTTGCTTAATGTTTGTCGTATGCAGTTCACGCCTATTGATTTCAATAGAACTAGTCAGGTGCGGTGCTACTTCTGGGAAAAAAATAAACATGTTTTGCTTATCCCGGTCGGCCTGATTATGAGAGCAGGATGTGATATGATCAACTCTAGGTCATTGCCCCATCTCTGGATGACTTTGACTTCGATGTTGACCATTGCAACAGGAAATATTTGGTCTCCTTTGCCTCTTTTGGCCTTTGATCAGTTTTCAATCTAGTTTGGAACCAGCCATAGCTTTGTAGTTATAACCTTGGTCTAAGGGCATAGCTATTATCCATTGCTAGAATGCAAGAGTGAAGGGTCTCAGGAAGGTAACATGGCTGCAGAGGGTTCAGAGAGTGTACAGAGTTAACTGTGTAAAAGAACTGTACCGTGAATCGTTTGTACTGAGAAAGAACTGCATGTAAAACCCGGTGAACCCTGCTTAAGTCTCCTGTGTGTGATTCCCTACACCTTGAACTGTATATACATATTACACCCTGTCAGGAGCAGCCCCGACCCACGGCGTGCTCATCCATCTTGCTGCAGCATCATCCATCCATCCTCCTGGTAGAAGTACGCAGCAGCGGTGGCCCCTCACTGACCACAACCCGTGGGTGGCGTCACGATAAATCCCTGTAAATACCCCCATTACTTGTGGACTCGGGACACGGTCCAGACCAAAACTGCCGTGATACCCCCCGTGATACCTCGGTCCGGTACTGAGTACCCCGTCCCAGTGGGCTCGACAACAGAACTGCCATAGACTATAGCGATGGCTGTGTCATATGCAGTAGTGACATTGGCTGCAAATTAATGTGTGTAACACCCCAGGGTATGGGAACTCAGATCTCTGGGCCCTCTGCTTCGGTGGGGGATGTCACTGGTGGCCTGCCCAGATCCGTGGCCCCGGGGGACAGCCCCAAAAGAAAGGGTGTTGTTTTAATATCTACAAAGGAATTGCAGTCTTTGTCTCATGACGCCACCTGTAGTGCCTGGTGACTAGACGCCAGCGCCTCCACAGTCCTCCGGAGGGTGGTGGTATTGCGGCTAGGGTGCAGCAGCTCCCACCAAGTAGAGCTAAGCCTCCGGGGCAGTGTTACCTGTTGCCAGGAAGGTGCAAACCGTTGAGAAAAGTCAATGGGAGCAGGACAGAAACGCAGATGCAATTCACTCTTCCAGGTACTTTACTTGTAGAAAAACTGATCAATGATGATACAGCTCACAGTACCCCCCGCAGGACGGCTAGCCAGGTAGTCGCAGCAGAATGCAGAATCTGTGGAAGTCTTTGGTGGTACCTTCTTGGATCTACCCTTGTCCTGTTCCTTACCTATCTTTTAGTGGTCTGCTTCTTGAGAAGTAATACGTCCCAAGGGATAAACACCCCGAGAGCATCTTCGGAGCTGGGACGAGTACGGTTGGTGAACACTCCAGACCGCGTTGTCAGACCCGTGTACTCCGGGTGAACAAGTCAGGGCCTTTCTGTCTGGGCTACTTCTTTCTCTAGCCCTCTTTTGAAGCCCCCTTTCTCCCTCGGGTAAGCTCCCATTCTCCGTCTTTCCTCGGGGAAGACGCTCCTGAAGAACCCTGTGTGTTCTACCTGCTCCTCTCACACTTTCCACTCTTCAACTCTTTTTTGGGACCTACCCCTGTTTGCATCGGTGGGTGTGTCTTGGGATCAAACCCTTCCACAGTGTTCTGCATTATACTTGTGACAGGGGTGACCACACGCTCATGTTTGGGTGCAGTACCCCACTTGTGATGCCTGCCCAGTGGGGAGCCACATGTGCAGGCACAAAGAAGCATATCAATAAAATAGAGGTAGATCATGGGGCCCCTGGAGTGATTGGGACCATGCCAACTGGGCTGCATGTTTTATGCAGATGGAAAAACCCTTTGAAGGAATTCACTTTTTACATTAACGGAAACTGTTGCAGATCTCAACTTTCAGCAGAATCACTCAGACATTGTGGGTAAATTAACTGTTTTACTTGGGACTTATAACAATCATTTATCATCACAACATGGAGATACATGCAAATAAAAGAGATCACACAATGCACTATTAACAGAGTTTAACAAATGACATACTATAGTGCCATCTGCTCAACACAGTTTCCACTACACAAGCCTGCAGTTGTTGGATACTCCCAACAGGGACCCCATGCTCAGTACCTCTTTTTGAGACTGAAGAAGTGATTAGTATCAGTCGTCTGTGGTCTGCCAGACTTGGGCATTTTAACCAGGGCTGTGGAGTCAGTAAGCCAAATATCTGACTCTTCAATTTCCCTGAATTCGACTCTGAATCTGGCTCCAAATCCACCAAAATGCACACCGATTCCAACTCTACAACCATGGCTTTGAAGTCAGTATTCCAAAAATCTGACTCTAACTCCTCAATTTCCCTGAATGTGACTCCACCTAAAATGTCCACCGACTCCAACTCCTCAATTTCCCCGAATCCAACTCCAACCACCCAAAATGGGCACTGACTCCCACTCCACGACTCCAACTCCACAGGCCTGCTTTTAACTCATTACATAATTTACCATTTGTTCAAATAATAATATCATATTTCCATTTTTATGGTAGGGGCTATTGTGTGGGAAATGTGTAGGTGACTGCAGCTTGTTCAGATGGTTGGGGCTATAGAAGGCTTTTGATCAAGTAATCATGAGGCTGGCTCAATTTCAAAATTTGGCCAACATTAGGGACATGAGACAAGACCTGCAATCTCATTCCCTTAATTTAGTCCTACAGTGTCATACACCTGTCACCGGACATATGAGGTGACATTTCACAGAATTCAATAGTTTGGACAATTTTGAATTAAGAATGGTGTTTCACGTCCCGTCCTGACATATTGTATATACACTTCCATAGTTTACACCTTTATCTATTAACATCATTTCTCAGGCTTGTAGTTCATGTATATATTCCGAGTAACCTGCAGCTATTTCAGTCCCATGCGATTATGATAGATACGGCGGTTTCTTTTGACGTCAATTCCGGATTTTGGTAACTTTTTAGGTGTTTGCGCTAATAATAGATAATAATTGAACGATGGAATGTCTCCTTCCCATAAGCGGGGGTGTTCTAGAGGAAATAAGTGCAATTTATAGATCTGTGTACATCATGGCAGGTCACCATGGGCACTTTATAGTGAATGTCACCATGTGGAAGTGATCATGAAATGCACTGATGTTTGTGTGTCTTTCCAGAAAGTATGAATGGCATGTTTCTTCGGTGCGGCGATGTCTTGTAGCTTTAGGCGGTTCTTGGTTTCCTCATTCTGGATGTTGTGCAGAATAATTATCATAATCTTGTAAAAATTCCAAGATTGCTAAAGAGATTACTGCAATGACAGCAGACTTAATTTATTTTTTGTAAATTAAAACCATAGTGTATATCTACAACAGATCTACCCACAATATCTAGAAAGTACTAGGTGGTTCAGCTTTTCCAAGTCATCGGGGGAATAATTCTGATGGTCTGGTATAGACCCCAGGCTAAGTCCAATTTCGAATGCTTACCTGGGTTACATGATTCTTTCTCATACCAAAACCTACACTCTCCAGCGTAAGAAACCCATCAGCAACAATCAGGCAAACAGGTCTAGGCCCAAGTACTAATGTCCATCCAGAAATCTGTCTAGAAGAATAGAAGACTTTTTGCCTATGTCTCATTTGTCATTTCTTTTTGATCATGTAGTGAATTTCTGCTTGATCTCTTTCTTTAGTCACAAATTTTTATTGATAGCTTTATGGTAATATTCACAAGTACAAATTCTGGAAGTCCTGGAGACGGAAGGAAGAGGTTCGGATTATAGAAGATGCGAGTCTTAGGTCATTAGCGAAATGAAGAGGACAGGTAGGGAGAGGCTGTGTGTAAGTTATTACTTTATATTAGATTCTGTATTGGATGGGCAACCAGTACAAGGACTGGCACATGGCGGTAGCATCAGTGTAGTGGTTGAACAGAAATATGATCCTGGCTACTACATTCATGGTGGATTGGAAAGTAGAGTACAGGGTAGGGAACTCCAGGCCTCGAGAGCCGCACCCAGTGCAGGTTTTCAGGATTACCATAGTATTTGACAGCTGGAATACACCTGTGAAGGAGATTAAATTACCAACTGTCAAATACTAAGGAAATCCTGAAAACCTGGACTGTGTGCGGCTCTCGAGGCTTGGAGTTCCCAACCCCTAGTTTAGTATGAGGGAGACCAATTGGTAGAGCGCTGCAGTAGTCCATGCTAGAAAGTGTGGAAAGTGAATTGTAAAGGGTCAAGAGTTCCAGGTGTAAGGGGGTGGATGGTGCCCAGATGCTCTTGCCATGATGACACCAACCACTTTGTATGTTTTCTGTCTTTATTATTGTACAAGAGGCTCATGTCACAGATTACAGGGGTGAGGCTAGGGTCTGATTTGTGTCAGCATATACACTGACGAATCCGTCTAAAACGTAGGCAGGCACAACGCATAGCGTTACATTCCGTTAACACTATATGCTGCGCCTATTTGTCAGTTTATATGCTAATGCAAATCAGACCTTAGCTTGATTGTAGCTCTGAGCTCTCAGGTCGGTGCAGGATCAGGTTTACTTTCTCGTCCACACAAGCACCGACCACAGAGCTCAGATCTATAATCTGTGACAGAAGCCTCCTGTCATTACTACTGTCAATTAATATAATGAATCCAGGCTGCAACTGACCCCATCCCCCACTGGCACATATCTAATATATACAGTAGAATGTATGTGTGTGTGGCAAGCCCCACCCACTCCACATGACCACACCCACTCCACAGGACTACGCCCACTCATAGCCACACTTGCTCCATATAGCCACACTCCACGCAGCCATGCCCATGTGTGTGTGGAAGCCCCACCCACTCCAGATAACCACACCCACTCCAAATAGCCACGCTCACTACACATAGCTACGCTCCTTCATTGTGATGCCACAATAGAATGTAGAATGTTAGCTTATAAAATTCTGTGTCATGGGTGTGGCTATGTGGAGTGGGGTGGGGCTATGTGGAGCAAGTGTGGCTATGAGGAGTGAGCATGGCCATGTGGAGTGGGCGTGGTCAAGTGGAGTGGGTGTGGTCACGTGGCATGGGCATAATCATGTGGAGTGGGAGGGGCTTGCTACATACACACACACATACATACACTCAACTTTATAACTTAGAATCTAAGGCTTAGATGAATGATAGGCCGCAATGTATTGTATAGAGTGTTGAACATTATTATGTGATAATGTGCAGTATAAGATGGGATGTAGCACTTATGGTACCTTTACACGCCGCCACAACAGGATGGATACAACCCGCTACAGGCTACAAATGTAGCTTGTCGCGCCAATATCGCCCGTAGTAGCGGCGTCTGAAGACGGGACGACACAGCCGGCTACAGATACATCTGTATCCGTGCACTGCCCATAAACAGATGGCAACAAAGCCGATTGTAGCGAGCTGTATCGGCGTGTAAAGAAGGAACAGAAGGGTTGTTTCTACACCATGCTATGTAGCTGGGGCGTGACACAGGGTCCGGGTTTCCGCGCCCCCTTCAGCGATCATTGGAGGAAGCTCCTGCGTTGCGATTGGTTGTCGCCACACAGGGCGGCATATTTAAGGAGCTGACGAGTCACACTACACAATTGCTCGAGCGTCAAGTATTAATCTGCCTCCTGCGACGCCTGTCCAATCATGGTATTTTTGCTTTCTCCTATCAGCGTACGGACGTCTCGTAATCCACAATTGGAGCAGGCCTATGTGCTGTCCCTGCTGCACCAGGTACGCCCATAGTAGCTGGTTGTAGCGGTGTGTAAATGAGCTACAGATGGCTACTTGAGACACCCGGCGATGTATCTAGCTGTAGATGTAGCGTAGCGTAGCGCATCTTGTGGCGGCGTGTAAAGAGGGTGCGTTTCCCGTTTGTAACTGTTTGGGCGTGCTCGTGCACGTGAAGTAGCGGGATGCATCCATCCTGTTGTGGCGGCGTGTAAAGGTACCATTAGGGTCAGATAAGATATGTAGGTATCGTTGTTTAAGTAAGCTGGTTAAGCGAAATTAAATTTTAAATGACAATCTGTATTAGCAATAAATATAAAATGTACAAATTACAGTAAGTGCCTCAAGTGTACAAGGTAGGCAGATATGAATACACTTCAAAATGCTGAAAATATTCAATTTGATATTATGCCTATATAATAATTGTTTTTTTTGCAATCCGTATACTCGGTAATCAATACATTGACAAATGTAATGACAAACTAACCTAGGTGGCATGGTGTAGTACCCTTTACAGTCTATATATAGCCACTAAGATATAAACACATACATTTATCATACCTATGTCATTTAGCAGGTGTAGAACTGGTCTCCTTTATTGTCCCCAACGCACGTTTCATACACTTACTTCAACAGGAGGTTAAGGGAGGGCCGATAATGTCTGATTTTCAAGTAAAGCACTACTTAAGAAGGAACTAACATCCGTGTGACGATCCCCCTTGAAAGAATCCTGGCCTGCACAGGAGCCTATCTATAGGTACGGCTTGCACACGCCAAGGCCACACACCCAACCAGGATCACTGCGATCAATCCCTTTCCCCCTGCTCTGTGGAGGCAGCCAGGGTGCAGTCTGCTACCAAAGAACCGAGTCCCTCATCTTTGTCATGGGGGTAGTAAATGGACGAAGGTAATGAAGCAGAATGGTAGTGATGGGCAAAGGAAATAAGGGTAACTAGTCTGACCCTCAGACTGGGGATCCCTAGCTGATTAGATTAGTATGAGGAAACTCCAGCACAGGACTTCAGTCTTCATTTAAATCATTTCTTTATTAATGCAGGTTTAAATAATTGACAATTGTCACAGGGTGCATGGTCCCTTACGCGTAAGGGACCATGCACCCTGTGACAATTGTCAATGATTTTAACCTGCATTAATAAAGAAATGATTTAAATGAAGACTGAAGTCCTGTGCTGGAGTTTCCTCATACTAATCTAATCAGTGGATCACAGACGCCTCACTCCTCAGCACAAACCGGCCTCCAAGGTAAATACCAGTAGTAGCACCTATCCCCCTTTCCCTTATCCCTGGATTATTTTGATCCCTAGATCCCTAGCTGACCCTATTCCAAGAATTACCTCTGAAGGCGAGGGCCGCCACCCTTGCCCTGCTCCTGACCTGGCTAACACCTCCATCGAGGGATTGGAATAGGAACAGCAACTCTAAAGGAAAAGACAGCTCCTGAAAGCCTCCAGCAGGAACCACACAGCATCACACAGGTCAAAGAGTGTATGAACTCTTTCAGCCGACATCAGGTGATGGATCATGAGACTACTTAAAGGCTGGATGAGTGGACAAACAACATTACCTGACACACATGTGGCGCCCCGCAACGAGTGCGTCACAGGAGGGTACTGCACCTCTGACTGAAGGTGCCGTATTCTCCGTCTCAGTGATGAACATGTTAATCCCAAGGCCCCATGTACCTCATGCAACCCTTAGAGGCAGAGGACCAATTAGATACCCATTTCCTGGGCAACCGGTCCTGGTGGGAGGAGAGTTAGGTGTGTAGCAGTGGGGAAAGAGAAGGGCAGAGTTAGAAAGTGGGAGTGACAGGAACAAGAATGGAGTCGTGACAGAACAGCTAACAGGGAGGGCACCGAGCAGTGGTGACCCAGAAGTGAAAGGGGCCAAGAGAAGTAGAAACAGGAACTAGACAACCCGAGCCCAGTCCAAATCCGGAGTACCGGCTCCGAGGTGGTGCAGATGCTTCACCGCTGTGCCACAGAACCGGAGTGATTGAGAGCTTCACAGGAGCGCAATACACAGCTTACCATCACCGCAGCTGTATCGGGAGGGATACCCACCATTGAGGTTCAGGGACCTATTAGGAGTCGCTAGGCCAACGGCTCGGGTGCCCAACAGAAGTTCCTCTGTATCCTGACCTGGTACGTTAGAAGCCGCGAAGAGAACAAGGGACAGTCAGTTTAAAGAAAGACTTGTGGAGCCTTGGAGGGACACTGTTCATTACAGGGACCTCCCGGTCCGTTACCTGAAAGTGGAAACCGTTATTCCCGTGTACTGTGTGAGAACTGAGTAAAAACCCGTACAGAGGAGTGACGTGTCCGAGCCTTATTTCAGGACTGCTACTAACTGATTTATCTACAGAACCAACCGAGCTGCCATATTCCTCAAGTGCAGCTCCTTACCCAGGGGACCCCCGCACATCCTGTAGGGAGCGGATCCATCCTTGCTGCCGCCCATCCCTCGGAGGTCCAAGCAGCGCCGGTGCCATCACCGGACCCCTACAGGTGGCGTCACGAAGTGATAACTTTATTCTTATTTTAACATCTCATCTTAAGCTTTTATTGACCACAGGGCCTCCACAGCCTCAGGCACAGAACCGTGACTACAGCCAGCGCCTGAGACCTGAGAATCTGGCCCACGGTGAGTCACACACAGCAGCAGCTAACGAGTACTGCAGAGCCACAGCATAAGTTAACCCTTAATGTACCAAAGGAAATTAACTCCAGTTTAAACTACAGAGCAGTCTATACGTTATAGAGAAGGGAAAGATACCAGAAGAAAGAGACAGGTTAAATATTTTAGTTAGATGGGGAAAGGGACTGAAGAAGGTGAGAGGTAATTGGGTTACTGATGCAGGTGCTAAGGCAAGAAGATGTGAGGAGACTTGTATCAGTTTCTTTTGGGACCAGTTCAAAGATGGATAGCAAACTTGGTGAAGTGCGGGAGGGTAGAGGAGCCATGAGATTTGGAAACAATTTCCTGTTGGATATGATCAACAGCCCTGAGTTTGATGGTTGGTGATAGGGCCCTGCTAGTCTGACTCCATAAGTAGGCTGCAAGTGTAAGGCTTTTGAAACATCATTTCTATGGAAGTCTGTGTTAAGCAATACTCACACTATGATTTTCATGAGATAGTTTAAAGGGGTTTTCCACTGTATTCCACTTGTTTCCCCAGTTAAAATAAAAAGGCCCTTGTGATGAGCTGCCCTTCTCTGCCCTGAACTAACTTCTCTAATGAGTCGGGGGTCACGCGATACAGTATCATCACTCCCACCACAACGTGACGTTCCACACCCCTTAAGGTACCGTCACACGGGGCGACGGTTGCGGCGATGTTGCCGGCGATGCGCGGGAGTGCGCATCCCTGGCAACATCGCCGGGGAGATGTCACACGGAGCAACTTACCGGCGATGTCGCCGGCTAGTTGCCGCGGCTATCGCTCGCTGGGTTGCCCAGCAACCCAGCGAGCGGTAACTCGCAATGTTGGAGATAGGCGGTGTCGTCCGCAACATTGCAGGTTGCCGCGTTAAACAGGGCGATCAGGCATGATCGCCTCAGCAACATCGCCAGGTTTCCCAACATGTTGGGAAACCTGGCGATGTTGCTCAGGCGATTTATCGCCTGATTATCGCCCTGTCACACGCGGCAATTCGCCGGCGATGTCGCCACAATTAGGCCACGCCCCTGTGTTCCCGGCAACATCGCCGGCAATGTCGCCCCGTGTGACGGTACCTTTAGAGTTACGTTATGTCAGCTTGGCACAGTTTTACAGATAGCCCCCTGTCCACATGTGTACAAGGAGGCATGGCAAGGGAGAGAGGATTATCCACACAACCTCTGGCGTGGCATCACACTCGCTCACAACCCTGTTAGGCTGAGAGTCCTCTTTTACTAGCTGCAGTGAAACAGAGCCCTGCCAACCCAGCAGTGGCGTAACTAGGGTTCGGTGGGCCCCGGTGCGAAATTCAGACCTGGGCCCCCCCCCCCTCCGCGAGGGCACACGTTGGTCGGATGTTTGGGCACCATGTAAAGTTCAGAGTTCTATAAAGACTCACAAATTGACCCCTCTATGTATTAATGTCCCTAATCCTGCTATATATGGTCCTGCTCCTCGAATATGGCCCTTATCGTGGTATATATATTCCCCTTTCTGGCATATATGGTCTTCCTCCTCCCGCCATGATAGATGTCCCAATTATTATAACGTATCCCATATTACTCCATATATTTCAATATATCCCCATAGTCCTCCATGTATTATAATGCATCCAATTGTCCCCCATTCATAAGGTAGCCCCAAGTCATCCAATTATTATAATGCACCCCCACTATCCTACATATAGTACCCTCATAGACCTCTATATAGTATAATACAGCCTCATAGCCACTCCATATAGTATAATGCAGCCTCACAGCCCTGTATACAGTATAATGCAGGCTCAGTTATCCATGTAGTGTAGCCCCTATAGTACAGCCTTATATATGCAGCCTCATAGCTCTCCATTAGTGCAGCCTTATATCTCTCTATATAGTGTGTTATATATGCAGCTCCACAGAGATCTGAAAAATAGGATTAGTGACAACTGCACAAAACAGTAGACTCACTCCAAAACCCAGTGTCACCCCCCAAGCTTATTCCAGTAGTGGAGTCTTCTGCTCCCCACCTCTGTCCCCCGCTCTTCACCTCTGTGCCTCACCGTCCACCTCCTCCTGTCTCCTCTGCTCTCCTCCTCCTCTGTCCCCCATTCTCCTGTGTCCTTTGCTCTCCTCCTCCTGTGTCCTCCATTCTCCTGTGTCTCCCACTCTCCTCCTCCTCTGTCCCCAGTTCTCCTGTGATCCCCACTCTCTTCCTCCATCCCCCTGTGTCCATCACTCTCCTCCTCCTCTGTGCCCAGTTCTCCTGTGATCCCCACTCTCTTCCTCCATCCCCCTGTGTCCATCACTCTCCTCCTCCTCTGTGCCCAGTTCTCCTGTGATCCCCACTCTCTTCCTCCATCCCCCTGTGTCCATCACTCTCCTCCTCTGTCCCCAGTTCTCCTGTGATCCCCACTCTCTTCCTCCATCTCCCTGTGTCCATCACTCTCCTCCTCCTCTGTCCCAGTTCTCCTGTGATCCCCACTCTCTTCCTCCATCCCCCTGTGTCCATCACTCTCCTCCTCCTCTGTGCCCAGTTCTCCTGTGATCCCCACTCTCTTCCTCCATCCCCCTTTGTCCATCACTCTCCTCCTCCTCTGTGCCCAGTTCTCCTGTGATCCCCACTCTCTTCCTCCATCCCCCTGTGTCCATCACTCTCTTCCTCCTCTGTCCCAGTTCTCCTGTGATCCCCACTCTCTTCCTCCATCCCCCTGTGTCCATCACTCTCCTCCTCCATCCCCCTGTGTCCCCTGTTCTCCTCCTCCTCTATCCCCTGTCCTCCTGTGTCTCCCGCTCTCCTCCTCCTCTGCCCTCCGTTCTCCTCTGTCCCCCGGCGCTTTCCTCCTCTCACCTTTCTCCTCTTCTGTGACAGCGTGTCCTCAGTTCCTGGATGAGAGGCCCTGCACACGGCGGGAGACTGAGGCTGCTGCCGCCAGACTCTCCGGACCTCCAGAAGCTCAGGGCTCCGTCCTGAGACACAGCACGTGACGCAGCAGCCGCGGAAGTTTCAAAGCTGCCGCGCCGCCGCGCCTTCCTGTCCTCCGGCAGCCGGTGTAAATCACCTGGGGACCGGCCTGGCAGAGCGGCAGAGAGACATGGATGTGCGTCCTAGGTATGCTGCATGCACATCCATGTAAAGCAGGCGCAGGGTCGCAGGGGTCGGCGGGCGCCGGGCCCCTGTACTCCCGGGCCCAGTCGCACTTGCGACCTCTGCGACCGTGGGTGGTACGCCACTGCAACCCAGTTAGACTGCCACCAGTTTCTCGTTAGATATAAGCCCAGTCTGTTAACAGGATTATATCAGACCATTAACCAGCACCGACAGAATGTAATATTAAATTGAGAACATGGATGTGTGGATTCCTGAACGGAGATAAAAGAGCAGCCTAGGATTAAATTGTATATTTAATCATGTTAAGGGCACACTAGACAAAACACTATATAGATTATGGATCTAAATATCCAATGGTCAGATAGGCAAGTACAGGTGGTAGTGCAACAAGTATAAGCAGATGATATATAAGTCATGGCTTGAATTTTACCATCCAACCCTTTTGATATTCAGGAGATAATCTGCTATTTTTCCTTAGTTCCCTAAATAGCCATGTGTATGACGGAGTCAGGACAGGGGTCTAACAGCTATTGTTTATGGGGGGGGGGGGGTCTTTTTTCAGGTGTGTCCATTACAGCTCCGTCTTTTAAAATATATTACTGCTGATCTAACCTCCAGTCCTGGTAGAAATCCCAGTTCAGATAATAATTGTCCTGTTGGGTTATGTCCATTGTCACTATGTCACCTACCAGCTTTTGCCTTAGGGCCAGGTAGGAAGCAGAATTTTTCTCCCATACATGGAATTTCCCATTATACTAATGAAACTCAAAGATCACCTCTACAAATCAGGAAAATCCACAAACACATGCTGTCTTTGTTGCAGCATGGCTGTTACATAATCCTTAGAAAACAGACTTCAAACCCAGGATCCTTGGTTTACAGTAAGGGAAAGAGTCAGGCATCCAGACATTGCCACATATTTGTCTGAGACCCCCAAAAAATCCAATTAGAATGTAATGTGTGTGGCATTAGGAAAGACTGGGCAGTTGCTTTTCCTCATTGATGTTGCTTTTATGTTTGTCCTCCAGCTACTGTAGAAAATTAGTTTTTCTATTTGATCTTTACAGTAGAGCAGGATATGAATGTGCCCAAGAAATGGCAAGTATTTAGGGGTACGTATTCATTACAGAGCTTTGTACATATAAATCACCCAGGGTTGTATGGGAACTCAGGTATCTGGGCCCTGCAGTAGTTGGGATGTCACTGGTGGCCTGCCCAGACCCATGGCCCTGGTGATCAACTGAAAAGGGGGTTAGGGAATGGTGATGAGGAAAAATATATAAAAGTTTGTTGTGACGCCACCTGCAGATGCTGGTGATGGGCATCAGCGCAGCTTCAGACCTTCGGAGACGATGGTATTGCAGTTTGGATGTTGCAGCTCCCTGCAGGTGGAGCTGAGTCCCCAGGGCAGTGTAGCTGCTGTGCTGGTTGTCGTAGTGCTGGACGTGGTAGCAGCTCGGTGAGTTAGCTTGCTGGAATAAGACACTGGAGGCTTATGGACGCTGTACAGGTGTTTACTTGTAAATGTGCACGGATCAGGTTCACAATTACAAAGTCTTTAGCAGGTAGCTAGCCGGGTAGTCACTGAGGAGAATAACGTCTCTTTGAGGCTCCCAGAGAGTACCTTCTGCTTTCTTTCTCTGCCCCGTTCTCTTCCTTGCGCCTCATTACTTCCTTGCGCTGCCCTGCACAGCCCGCTTGTCTACCAGGCCCGTTGGGTGATATGAAGTACCCTTCTTTCTCTCTCTAAGGGGCTCAACCCGGTCTAGTGCTTCTGGCGGGGCTGCACATTCTGGACGGGGGATCGGGGCTGATAACCTGTCGACTGGCCGGTGTAGACAGCCCAGGGGTGAATTCGCCTGTATCGTGACTCGGAGTCGGCTCTCCGTTAGTGGACCAGGATTCCCCCGGACTGTAGCAGGTCCAGCACTGGGTCTCCTTTTTCTGTCTGGGTCGCCGCTCCTTCTGGGCGCCCTCCCTGTGGTGACCCCTCAGGGTCCTTCTCTGTCTCTCTCATTCTGCTTCTCTTATGTGTGTTTTCCACTCTGCTCTGGCCTGAAACTCCTCCCACCAGGACTGGGTCTCTCAGCAAAGGATTTAACTCTGTAGTCCCCTGCTCTAGAGTGTGTGGATGCAGGATAAGAGCCAGAGCCTCAGATTGACGTTACACTCCCGAATGACAGGAATACTGCACACTCAGTCATGGGTGCAGTACACCTACTGTGGTGCACTGACCAGTGGGGCACCACATTCCCCCTTGGTGAAACACACTTGTCCTCAAGTACTCGGTACAGAGCAATTTTTAATATGCAGTATAACAATAAACACTTTTAATAATAACGCTAAGTATGCTTGCTTTCTCCCTGTCCGGGAGTCGCATTTCTTGTTACGTTGCAAAATTTTACAGCGGCCTAACGGGGCCGGTACACTCACTGCAGGCCCAGTGGTAATTTGTCCGTCACCGAGCATAGTGTCCTTTGTCACCGCTGGGCTGCTTTGATACGCACACAGAGTCTCTGGCTTAAGATCACAGTCCAGGGTCAAGCAAAAACATAATGGCGTAGCCCTCATTAAAGTCTATGAGATCACAGAAAAAGCAGTCTTTACACAACTATTTACATGACCGGGTTTTAAGAGTGTCTCTACAGCTTAGATACACGCAGGGCATACCATCTGCGTGGCCTCACATGTCGCTCGTAACTGACCTGGTCATCCTGGTATAAGTCCCAGTCTGAGTGGCCTTTCCGGCCATCCTCCTCCTCGGAGCTTGGCTGGCTGGATGGCTTCTCAGCATCCTCGGACCCTGCTCCGGTCTTGCTGCCGCTGTCATCAGGTAGGGCATCAGGGTCATCTCGCTCTGCCCCGACTTCCGCACTAGTGATGATGGGCTGCATCTTGGCTGGCGGGTCTACACTGGTTACCGTGTGCTCAATCGTGGACCGCTCTCCGGTCTCTTGCTCCTGGCTTCAGCTCCTGGTTGCTGGACCTCCGTTGCGTTGCTCTGTCCCTGCCGCCATTTTTAGTTTCCGGCAGGGGTATTTTAATCTTTGGTCCGCCCCCTTGGTTGTTTGGTGGCAGTCGGGACGGGCAAACAGTTTCGCGCCTCTGGTTGGGCCCTCCCATGGTAAGGGGCTCAGGCACACCCCTGGGCCAGCACATTGTCCTTTCACATGGCTAGGCCGCCATCTTGGGGTTCCCAGTAAAATGGCGGGAACCCGTTCTTAGTGCCATGTAACGGCGGTAAAAGTTATTTTAAGCTGAAAAGTTCAAAGGCACGCAGTACCCGGTTGCACCGGACATGGGATCCTGTTTGTGACGCCAGAAGTATGAATCACCCAGGGTTGTATGGGAACTCGGGTATCTGGGGCCTGCTGTAGTTGGGATGTCACTGGTGGCCTCGCCAGACCTGTGGGCCTGGTGATCAACTGAAAAGGGGGTTAGGGAATGGTGATGAGGAAAAATATATAAAAGTTTGTCGTGATGCCACCTGCAGATTCTGGTGATGGGCACCAGCGCAGCTTTAGACCTCCGGAGACAATGGTATTGCAGCTTGGATGTTGCAGCTCCCAGCAGGTGGAGCTGAGTCCCTAGGACAGTGTAGCTGCTGTGCTGGTTGTCATAGTGCTGGATATGGTAGCAGCTCTTTAAGTTAGCTTGCTGGAATAAGACATTGGAGGCTTATGGACTCTGTATGGGTGTTTACGTTTAAAAGTGCATGGATCAGGTTCACAATTACACAGTCTTTACCGGGTAGCTGGCCAGGTAGTCACTGAGGATAATAACGTCTCTTTTAGGCTCCCAGAGAGTACCGTCTGCTTTCTTTCTCTGTCCCGTTCTCTTCCTTGCGCCTCCTTACTTCCTTGCGCTGCTACCAGGCCTGTTGGGTGATATGAGGTACCCTCCTTTCTCTCTCTAAAGGACTCAACCCGGTCTAGTGCTTCTGGCGAGGCTGCACATTCTGGATGGGGGGTCGGGGCGGGGTGATAATTCAACCTCTCGACTGGCCGGTGTAGACGGCTCAGGGGTGAACTCGCCTGTACCGTGACTCGGAGCCGGCTCTCCATTAGTGGACCAGGATTCCCCCAGACTGTAGCACGTCCGGCACTGGGTCTCCTCTTTCTGTCTGGGTTGCCGCTCCTTCTGGGCGCCCTCCCTGTTGTGTCCCCTGAAGGGTCCTTCTCTATCTCTCTCGTTCTGCTTCTCTTCTGTGTGTCTCCTGTTCTCCCACTCTGCCCTGGCTTGAAACTCCTCCCACTGGGACTGGGTCTCTCAGCAAAGGATTTAACCCTGTAGTCCCCTGCTCTAGAGTGTGTGGATGCAGGATAAGAGCCTCAGGTTGATGTTACACTCCCCAATGACAGGAATACTGCACACTCAGTCATGGGTTCAGTACCCCTACTGTGGCACACTGACCAGTGGGGCGCAACACATACTTATTGTTAGGGGCATACATAAAAATCATGGGGCCCCATAGTAGAAGTCCTAATTGCCATCCCACCCTACAAAAAAATGTAAAATATTCTATGGGGTCACTGAGGAGTATATCACAACTTTGCAGTCTTTACAAAGTGATTTGTCTCCTACCGAAGCCCCCACGCATTAGGTTACCCTTTTCATGGCCCTCATAAAGTATGATGATGACTAAAAAGTGCCCTACAAACCCTGTATGATGCTCCACGATGAATTCCTACACAGTTCCCTCCATACACAGCATGATGACTCTACTGACCCCTACAAAGTATAGAGACTCCAACGCAGTGAACCCAACATAGCCCTTCACAGAATATGATGACTCCCATACAGCCCTCCATACAGTGTAATGTCCTCTATACAGTACAACCCTCCACACAGTATAATGGACCTCACACAACCCATACCATACCTCCCAACTTTCGAAGTACAGACAGAGGGGTAAAAGAAGCGGCGCACACAGCGCTCATTGGCAAATTTTTGTCCACACCCAAGCCATACCCATTTGAAAGTGATGGACAGTCAGCAGATGCCCAGGACTGTTAATTATTAAAATTTGTAGGCAGCAGATATTCAGGATACTCTCCAAGCATGTGACAACAGAACTTTTTAAATTAGCAATAAACAGGAACAGATATGATAGGCTTAATGAATCAGGAATAAAACATATCATATGGAGTTCTCAGTCTTTGTGTGGCTTCTCTGCAGCAGTTTCTGTCTCATACACAGGCACATGAAACTGGATACAGTCACATGCTTTCCTGTGTGAGTGATGTGCCCCAGGGCCGTGGAGTACTCAGAACTGGGTTGTGGTGTTTCTGGGAGGTCACAGGGGTCTCGACCCGGCTCCGTGACACTGGGTTCAGTGTTAAAGACAGTTTTTGGGGGAAATTATAAACATTATTTGTGACGCCACCTGTGGTTTGCGGTTATGAGTGGCCGCCACTGCTGCAGAAACTCTGGGAACGATGAATGGGTAGTTGGGATGGATTGGTTCCCCACAGGTGGAGCAGATCCCCAGGGCAGTGGATGTTGAAGGGTGTAGGGTGCAGGATGGGGAGTGCCCATTAACAGCCAGACTTACGGTTTGTTGGTTCCTCAATTCCTTTACTGGCAACTCGGGGTTCTCCACACCTGGCAAGTTCAGAAGCCTCCCTGCTGCACTTTTTCTTGTGGGTCCCTGCTATTGCTTAAAGCTGAGATGCAGCCCTGTCTCCTGCGTGTGTATGACAGGCAGCATGAGTCCTTCTTTAGCCCCACTTCACGGACGGCTGCTCCTGGACTCTTAACGCTGCTTTGATTCCGTGCACTTGGAATACCCCAGCCTCCAGTATTGGCTGCCGGGTGTCCTTTTCTTGGCGCTTGTTCTTCTGGGGTGAGCTTGACACTGCACCACTAGCCCCAGGCTCTCCTCTACATTCTCAGAGCTTTGCCTGCGGGTCTCTCAAGCTAGGCTTTAGCTCTCCTGGAGCTTAGCACTGCTCCAGCCCCCTGGTTGTCTTCCTCAGTACTGCTCCATACTGAACTGGCTAATTCCGCCCCAGACCAGAATTTATAGGGGAGCTGCTCTGAAACTGGGTTTTAGAAATCCCCCTTCAGGCCTGGAGGCAGAAAGGTATGTGCTTTGGTTTTGCCTGGTGTGAATACCCTCTGTTGCTCTCAGGTATGACACTACCCCCCGAGGGAGATAATGACATAGTGGCACCCGAACTCGGTGGTGTTACATGAGCCTCTTGGAGTTTTTTTTTAATTTAACTTTATCTATAACATACAAAAGTAGCAACAGAACAATCATACAGGAATGGTGTTGTTGCATTAAACATATTCCAACACCACCACTCAACAACTACTTATCCTGTTAGTCACATTGCGGTTCTGAAGTCCTCAAACTTACCTCTTAATAATGGATTTGTCATACGATCAGCTATCATTGATGAACCCCAGGGCCGAGGGACACTCGGAACCTGGCTTTAATGCTTCTGGGGAGTCACAGGGGTCGAGACCCGGCTCAGTGACCCTGGGTTCCGTGTTAAAGACAGTTCTTGGGGGAAATTATAAACATTATTTGTGACGCCACCTGTAGTTTGCGGCTATGAGTCACAGGGGTCGACACCCGGCTTCGTGACCCTGGGTTCAGCGTCAAAGAGTTCTTGCGGAAGTTTAAAAGGGAAAAATTGATTGTGACGCCACCCGTAGTTTGTGGCTATGGGTAGCCGCCACTGCTGCAAAACCTCTGGGATCGATGGACGGGCAACTGGGATGAAGTGGCTCCCGATGGGTAGAGCGGGTCCCCAAGCAGTGGATGGAGTAATTGGTAGTCTGTGACAGGCAGGGATTAACTTTAGACCTTGTTACCTTGTTCAGTGGCCTTCCCAGGCAGTCGCCACAGGAAGAACACAGTCTCACATAGTTCTGCAATTCTGTACCTGGGTTTACTCACAGGAAGCTTCAAATTTTCAACAGGTCATAGATGTTACACTCTCTCAGATAAGCTCTGATAAGCTCCATCTCCTGACTCCTGGAGAGCCACACTCTGGCTTGGGTGCAGTACCCCTCGTGGTGTCCGGACAGGTGGGGCGCCACTTCATCTTGTCAGACTCACAATAAACAAACTTTAGTACATCATGTTCCACTAAGTCACGTAAGTGGTGATGCTTTACGTCAATATGCTTAGTCCTTACACTTATCTTCTCACTGCTGGCATGTTTAATGCATCCTTGGTTGTCCTCACAGATAACTGTTCGCTGAGCTAGTGGCTTGCCGAAATCTTCCAAAAGTTGTTTCAACCAAATTAATTCTTGACTTGCATAAGCAGCCGTTGTCTTTAAAAGTAACTACATTCCCTTTTGCGTGAGCTTCTTTGCTGACAGAAGATTGCTTTCAAGACTGAGAACATAGAGGACATCCTTTACTGGGATCTTTCTGCTTTGTGCTGAGGAAACTGGACAGTGGAGGTAGCCATCTCCTACTCCTTCTGAAGTCATATAGTGACCATTAGCTAAGATTAACTTTTTTGACTTGCTTTTATCAAGGTCAGTGAAGAAATCCTTGTTATTTGTCATATGGCTAGTAGCACCAGAGTCTATACACCATATATGCTTTGCAGATGGGCCTGTACTGGCATTTAAATGCAGCTTCAACACATGCAGAATCTTCCTTTACAGCTGTTTTAACCCTTTGATGACTGTTCTGCTTTTTAAGCTGACTCATTCTTGTTTTCCAAGCAGTCTGCTTTAAGGTGGCTTCCCCATATTTCTGTTTCCAGGCAGGTACAAATAGGCAGCTGGGGGCAGCCCGTTCCTTCCTGCTGTACCTGGCTGGCGTACAAAAATACGTTGAAGCCCACGTCGAAATTTTTACCGAAAATCCATAACACAATCCAAAAAAAAGGGACTGCATCTTTATTAACCCCTCGACCATCTTCTCTGTGACAGAGTAGATGGTCGAGGGTTAATAAAGATGCATTGCCTTTTTTTTTTTATTGTTTTATGAATTTTTCAGAAAAATTTCAATGTGGGCTTCGCCATATTTTTGTACGCCAGCCAGGTACAGCAGGCAGGAACGGGCCGCCCCCAGCTGCCTATTTGTACCTGCCTGGAAACAGAAATATAGGGAAGCCCTTTTTTCATAGTATTTCATGAATATTATGAAATAATAATAAACAAAAAGGCGTGGGGATTCGCGCTATTTCTATGTCCAGCCAGGTACAACTAGGAGCTAGGAGCTGGAATCCGCAGCGCAGGGAGGCCCAAGCTTTCTGGGCTCTTCCCACTGCGAATTGCAGCCCGTAGCCACCCCAAAAAATGGCACGTTTATAGAAGCGCCATCTTCTGGTGCTGTATCCAGCTCATCCAGGGCCCTAGTGCAGTGGCTCACTGGGTAATAAAAGGGTTAGGGTCAGCTTTGTATTATCAGCTGGCCCTAAGCCCGAAATTCATGGGGTCACGCCAATATTAGACATGACCGCCATGAATTTCTAGTAAAGTTTTTTTTTAAAAAAAGCACAACACAGAGAAAAAATTCTTTATTAGAAAAAATAACAAAACAACACTTAGACTCTATCTTTATTAAAAAATCCAGTTTTCTTCTTTAGCTCAGCTACGTCTCTGGTAGAGAACCTCTACCAGAGATGTAGCTGAGCTGTGCTCTGGGTGGCCATGGGAAAATTCATGTGAGTTCATGCTGCATGAACTCACATTAACCCTGACAGCACAAAGGCTACTTCAAATGAACAGCTGATCTGCATCAGCTGATCATTTGAAATAACCGGTGGGAAAGCCAGCAGTGAGAAGACTTCACCGCTGGCTTTCCTGCTCTGTGCTGCGCTCCCTGATGCCCCCTCATCGCTCCCTCCGCCGCCTCCCCGCCTGATCCTAAGTTAATGCCTGGTGGGGGTAGCAGCTCCAGGGAGTGGGCAGGGGGCATCAGGGAGCGGGGAGTGCAGCACAGAGCAGGAAAGCCGGCGGTGAAGTCTTCTCACCGCCGCCTGCTTCCCCGCCCTGGTCCTTCGCTCCCTGGTGCTGCGCTCCCTGCCCGGTCCGAACTCAGGATTGGGATGGGAGGCAGCGAGGGAGCGGAGGATCGGGATGGTAGGCTGCCAGGGGCAGAGGATCGGGCTGAATGATTGTTTAAAAGCCAGCGGCTTTTTACCGCTGGCTTTTAAACAATCATACCCCCATTTCAGCCTTTTCCTCTGCCCCCAGACCACTTTATAGAGTCCTTTTGGTGAATGAACTGTTATCGAACATAACCTCGAACTGCCGAATTTGAAGCTAATTCTTCGCATTCGTCAAATGACTTGAACACCTCCCAAAACAGCTCGAATTTGAGATTGGAGAACATTTCGAATCGAACATCTCTCATCTCTATTCAGGATACTCTCCAAGCGTGTGACAACATAGCTTTTTTAAATAGCAATAAACAGGAACATACAGTATATGATAGGCTTAAAGGGATCCTGTCACCCCCAAAACACCTCCTAAGCTGAATAGGCGTGATCTTCATCATAGATTCAAATGCGCGCCTCCCTGCGCGCCTCCCCACTCTCCCATTCCATCCGGGCTTCAGTGTGGGGGCTGTATGACGCGATTCGCGTCATTTCCGGCGCCGGGTGACGTATTTACACCCGCGCCACTGTTAGCTTCAAGTCCCGTACTGCACATGCGCATGCGCAGTACGGGGCTTGAAGCTCTAACAGCGGCGCGGGTGTAAATACGTCACCCGGCGCCGGAAATGACGCGAATCGCGTCATACAGCCCCCACACTGAAGCCCGGACGGAATGGGAGAGTGGGGAGGCGCGCAGGGAGGCGCGCATTTGAATCTATGATGAAGATCACGCCTATTGAGGCGTGATATGATGAAGAGGGGCAGCCTGGCTGAGTGACTATGAATACCATAGTCACTCATTATCATCAGTAATGAGGTACTTTTAAAACGTTTATATTCAGTTTGACTATATGCATTTAGGAGCTAAAAGGAGTGTAGGGTAAGTGTTAATATGCTCTAGGGACAGCTTTTAATAGCTTAGGAGGTGTTTTGGGGGTGACAGGATCCCATTAATGAATCAGGAATAAAACATATCTTATCGAGTTCTCAATCTTCTTGTGGCATCTCTGCAGCAGGATGCTTCTTGCTCATACACAGACACAGGAAACTGGATACAGTCACACGCTTTCTTTCCTGTGTGAGCCTCTGGGAGTTTTTTTATTTAACTTTACCTACAACATACAAACCTAGCACACGGAACAATCATATATAGGAATGGAGCTGTTGCATTAAACATATTCCAACAAAATTAATCCTCTGATTATTGCATTTTTGCAGCAATTATTATGCCTTTTCCGATTTATTTGATGCATTTTGGTGAAGATGTGAAGCCGCCTTTTTATGAGTTTTTTATAGTTTTGATTCTGAACTTAAAAAAGTAACTGCAGTTTTTTACATGCAGTAATTTCATAAGAACAAAAATATATGACTTTTTCTTTACTTCTAGTATACAAACATCATAGAAATGGATTGTAATATACAATACATCTTTATGTAACTGTGTGTAATCTATTACAGATTAAGTTAACTAAAGCCTTCTATGCTTGCTATGTGGTAAAGTTGCTGCTTGCCAACACAGAGACCAGAGTTTGAGTCCTGGCAGAGAGTAGTGAGAATTGTATTTTAAGTTATTCACTCCTACCTGATCTACAGGTCAAGTTAACCAAAACCTCCAATGGCTATCAGTATGAGCAATAGTTCAGTGGGTAAAGCTGCTACTTCCTAACATTGAGACCAGTGTTCGAGTCCATGCCGTAGCAGATTCCAGGAAAGCAGTGAGTTTTGCTTAGGAGAGGACAAGGGGTAGCAAGTGTCAGAAGGACAAAGTGACCCACCCCAGGGCCATAGTTTCCGGTCTGCAGGGGGTAACAGTGGCTGGAGGTGGGTTTGGGCTCTGGCTTGCAAGTTCACCAATTCCCTAGCCCACCATTCCTCTAGGCGGCACTGTCGCGTTGCTTGGTCGGCCAGGTTCTGCTGTTCTATATAGTCAGGCTGCTCATGGATTGGACCGGGGGCACGACTCTGACCTCCGCCATAGCAGCTTGGCCGATCATCTCTATCGGCCGGTATCGGTGATTGCTCCACCACGTCATGCAGGGCTCTGATGCCCCAACTTTCTCATTGTCGCCATCCTCGTTGTCCTCCTCGGGGCTCGATTGGCTGAACAACTCCTCCACGACCACGTCAGGCTCCTCTGTGGACATCTCCGGGACATCAGGCTCGGCAACCTCCTCCAGGTTCTCGTCTCGCTGTCATCATCAGCTGGGACCTTGGGTCATCTGACTCCGTGCAGGGCCCAGATGCCCCAACTTCTATGCTGGCGACGGGTGGCTGTTCAGCCGGTGGGTCCCCTCTGGCAGCAAGGAGCTCAACTGCGTGACCTGGTCTCTTGCTCTCAGCTCCAGCTCCTGGTCGCTGGACCCCCTCCGTGCAGCTCTGCGGGACAGCTCCAACCCAATTCCGGCACTCCAGCGCCTGATAGTCCATTCCAGGGTCTCGTTTAGTTGGTCCCTCAGGTCACGGAATGCGGCCTCCCAAAAGGCTGAATCCCCCTCATGGGTTAAGAGATTAAGAGGGAAACTGCCCCCAGGTCTCCAGTCGCGGCACTGGCTTCTTTCTCAACCTCCTGCATTAGGTCTCGCATTTTCATGGCCCCCATCGTGACCGACCTGTTGACTTTACCCATTCCGTGTGGTTGCTGTTTTTCGGCCGCACCCTTCCTGCTGCTTTTTAAAGTCTCTGGCAGGATCACTTTGATCTTTGGCCTGCTCCCTTGGTTTTTCAATGGCAAATGGGGCGGGCAAGCAGTTTCGCGCCTGCGGCATGGCCCTCCCACAATGAGGGGCCGAGGCTCTCTGTGGTGTTCCTGCCGGTTTTTCCCTCTGTCCTCATTCTGCGCTCTATGCTCCTGCACCTTCCTAGCGCTTCCCTGCACAGAGCCCTTCGCTGATCCCCACGGATCCTGATGGAGTCTTCCTAATTGCGGCGCTCCTTGATCCTACACGGGGGCTTTTGGAGATGTATGCAGGGATTGGTCGCGACTCCCTAGGGAAGCTCGCGTCCCTCCGGTTTGGCGGCTCAGGGATGAACTCCTGCACCGCGCTCGGAACTGGTCCTCCATTGTTGGACTGGGTCCTCCGGGCCGAGTTTCGTACCGGTCCAGATTAGGGTGTTAGCAAACACCCGGGGATATCCCTCTTCTGTTTGGGTCACCTCTCTTTAGGTGCACTCCAGTGCTCCACTCGCACGGTCCCCTCTCCTTCAGATCTCCTCATGATCTGGCTAACTCCTCTTACCGTTCTTCACTACCCACCTAAACTCTGCCCACCAGGATCGGTTCCTTAGTAACAAGTTAACCAATTGATCCCCTGTCTCTAGGTATGTGAATGCGTGTTGAGGAGGGCCTCAGATTAACATCCCAACCCCCTGGTCACAGGGATACCACACTCACTGGTTTGGGTGCAGTACCCCCCCCCGTGGCATCCCGACCAGTGGGGCACCACAAAGGCAACAAGGAAGGCCAAATACTCTGTGTTTCGGCAAAGTGGACTCTGAATACTTCTGGGCTGGCCAGGCCATAATCTTGTTGGACTATGTATCCCGGCTGAGTTGTGACTGCACTGAGTCTTCAGTAAGCGATAAGAACCACAAGAACTTAAGTGTTATCTGGTCCTTCCTGCATGTCCCTATACCCACCTGCAGAGCCGCCACCTTATACCACAGCCCTGCTCCTCTACCACTTCCTATCCACCTTCCAAAGGACCTCAGCCCTAACTGGAGAGGGCTTACCACCTGGCTTCCTACCATCATCCCCTTGGAAGTCCCCACAGCAGCCCTGCCCTGGCCACTTACATGCCAGAACTCCAGTTGGCGTCACAACAAACTATACACTTTAATCCCCTGTAAATATTCCCTTACCTACGTCTGGTTGGGCCACGACCTCTGGGAACTGCCACTGTGACCTCTCCTGAAATGTTAACCCCTGGAAGGTCGAGTACCCTGGCCCCATGACATATTAACCAATGACACAAATGAAGAAGTGCTGTTCCTTTCATTCAGACCAATGTTATGTTACAGGATCATGAGTCTACAGATATCAGATGGGTTGGAGCTGGTTCCAGCTAATATTATATTATGTCTCCAAGGCTGTTTATAAGCAAGGAACGTAATAGACATTATCTTCTTCACTGAAACATAGCTGGCAGTGCCTGTGATTGCCAGGGCTTCTCAAAACAGTTGTGTTGTGTTAGATGTACCCCCGCTAAGTCTATCGTCACCATCTTCTGATTGTTATTTCCCTGCAAGTCAACCCTGGATAGTAGAGATCCCGGAATAGTCAGACTAGGACACAAACTACGTGACAGGAACAGATACAAAGACTCGATAGGGAGAAAGATTCTAAGAAATGTAGGGCAGTTAATGGGGAGTGACGATGGGACATGGAAGCCATCACTTTATTGTGGACACAGCTACGTGCTAGATGGGGTCCTTCATGTGGGTAAATTCTGTTTATTGCTGACAGTAAAACACAATCACACATTTTTATACTCCCTGGTGTGTATTACATAATGTGATTGAAAGAGAAAGTATAAAAAAGCATAAGGCAACATCCAGACTTTAAAGGAATGTGGCAAGAAAATGACATATTTAATATTTTTTTCTTATTTTCCATATAACTATACTGTACTTAATAAAAATTCCCTAAAATCTTGCAATTTGAACTCTGGCCACTAAGTCTAATGTTAGGCTGATACTTCCTCTTCTGAAGACATCATTTTTCAATGGTTATTTTACTCGCTCATTGTTATCTCTTTTTATCTCATTTTTATTATAGACTGGATTACAATGAAGGGTACTGCATATATATATATATATAGAGAGAGAGAGAAAGATGAGCAGATGACCTTGGTCCATGGTCCAGGTCAGTAGTCTCTGCCCATGAATACTAGGAGCTGATTTTCCTTTCCCTGTGGATATAAGGCTTGGCTTATCACTAACCAGACTGGCAGACGTCATCCTTGCAGCATGTGGAGCACAGGTGATGTCTGCCATCCCGGTTAATCATAAGCCAAGCATTGGATCCCATTGGGTAAGGAAATTCATGCAGCTCCTGTCCACAGCCAGAGACCATTGACCTGGACCATGAACTAGGGCTGAGCAAAGTGATCCATTTACCTCTAACAGACGAGTAACTACAACAGGTGACGGGGTTGCAATTGCACCCGGGCCCTGGAGCCTAGGGGGCCCCAAAAGTCCCTTTGGCCTGCAGGAAAACACTATTGCTATTATGATAATTGGGGGCCCCGTTGGAGCTTTTGCATAGGTATCCATAAGTTTTAAAGGGAACCAACCACCCCCAATGACCCCCCGGACTATTAATATTGGTCCCTACACACAGCACATACATGTGCTGCAATGATTTTTGCTAAAAAAAACGGTTTTTAAAACTTGAGATAATGCTTTTGAAAGTTTAACACGAATGGACGGATGGGCGGTACTTATCTGTTTGAAAAGCCGGGTTGCAGCTGTCAGTCATCCCCCCCGTGTCCCGCAGCAGCAGTAACGTCCAGCCCTTTGCAGCGTCACAGCCCTGTGCACGGGCTCGCATGCCCGTGCACACGTCATCATCTGCAGCCGGGAAGCGAGCGCGCGCTCTGACTTCCACAGCCGAGCGCAGGAAGTCAGAGCGCGCGCTCGCTTCCCGGCTGCAGATGATGACGTGTGCACGGGCATGCGAGCCCGTGCACAGGGCTGTGACGCTGCAAAGGGCTGGACGTTACTGCTGCTGCGGGACACGGGGGGGATGACTGACAGCTGCAACCCGGCTTTTCAAACAGATAAGTACCGCCCATCCGTCCATTCGTGTTAAACTTTCAAAAGCATTATCTCAAGTTTTAAAAACCGGTTTTTTTAGCAAAAATCATTGCAGCACATGTATGTGCTGTGTGTAGGGACCAATATTAATAGTCCGGGGGGGTCATTGGGGGTGGTTGGTTCCCTTTAAGTTACACCACTGCCCTGTAATCATGACTGCACAGAGCATTCCTAGAAAACTCCCTCATTGAACTGAGTCAATATAATTCTATTGTTTATAATAGTCCATCTGGCTGCTGTAAATGACTCACCCCAGAGCCGTGGGGTACCCGGTCCCAGGCGTTGATTCATGGGGGATGTTATTGGGGTCTGTGCCCGATCCCATGGCCCTGGTGGTCACTGAAAAGAGTCAATAAAAGTAATAAAAATAGTTTGTGATGCCACCTACGGTTCCGGTATGGTTACCGGTGCTGCGGGTCAGACCTCCAGGCTGATGTTTGGGCAGCAAGACGGTTATGCTCCCCGTAGGTGGTAGTAGTTTTTATTACACAGGAGGCAGCTTACCACATGGCACAGTCACTTGTCCTTTTCACTGCAGCAAGTGTGCGGCTCATCAGGCGAGGGAAATAAAGTACGTCACACAGTCTTTAACTCTGAACGGGTTTACTTGCAGTACTTCAGGTAAATTAGCAGATGTTACAGTCACTCGGGTCTTACTGGCCTGGGTGTCCCTGCCGGCCCCTCACTGCGATCTATTCTCCTTCTACCGTGTAGTGCCTGAGGCGCAGAGCCTCGAGCCAGCTCCCACGGGTCTTCGGTGGAGGACGCCCCTTTAGGTCCCTCTGACCCTAGTTCAGTATGCCTTTTCAAGGGATGCGCCGGGTCTTTGGCCGCAACTTCCTACAGAAGCTCGGGGCCTCCGGTTTAACGACTCGGGGATGACCACCTGCACTGTGTCCAAGCTAGTCCTCTGCCCGGAGCAGACCTCTCTGGTCGGTAGTAGTACTGGGTCCAGTTTCGGTGCACCACAACACCTGGTGCTCCTAGGTCTCCCTCCTGTCACAACCTTCCTGCCTCATCCCCACTCCCCATTTCAACTAACTGTCCTCGCACCCATACACTTTTCTACCCACCTGACTCCTCCCACAGGACTGGGTTTTCCTTACAGCAGGTTCACCCACAGTCCTCTACTCTCGGTGTGTATGAATGGTGTTGTGAGGGTCCTTGTTTACCATCCCAGTTCCTTTGGTCACAGGAATACCGCACAGTCTTATGTGGGTGCAGTACACCTCCATGGCGTCCCGACCAGTGGGGTGCCACATAAACCCTACCCAGAAATGCTAATAACAGCACCTATGGGTAAATTGATGCCCCCCATCACAATCCCTCCACTCTCCACCCCGCCCCCCTCCGTACTCTTGTTCAGAAAATAGATTAAGCAGTCTAACAGTAAAAAAAAAATAAATTGAGAAAGAGAATAGATATCAGTATCTGGTTTAATTATTAAAAATATTATTGGTAATACACTCCCTCTAACGTATTGGATGCATAATAGTATAATATTCTATTCACAGTAAGTGGTTAAACCTTCTACCTCATAGAGTCCCATGGTTTTCACTATTATCTCTACGCTGATGACATGTACCGTGTTTCCCCGAAAGTAAGGCCCTGTCTTACATTCTTTTGGGGCCAAAAGTGGCCCCGGCCTTACTTTCGGGGGGGGCCTTACATTGGTGCCCCAGCAGTGTGGCTACAGGCCCCTCTGCTGGGACACTGCGGAGCGGGTCGCACGTCACGTGCGCACCGCTCATTACATATGCACTGCATCCCCCTGTCAATCAGCGACAGGGGAGCAGTGCATTATACAGTATATATGGGCCCCTATTGCTGGCACACTCCCCCCTGTTATAGGCCCCCACCCGCTGCTGCTAAGAGATCTTACCCTCCAGGGTCTTCTTGCAGCGCGTCCATCCGTCCTCTGTACTCGCTCGGCGTCTCCGATCATGTGACCGGCCCGTCGCAGTCGCGATGAGTCATGCCTGCGACGGTCACATGACCGGAGACCGCCGAGCGAGTACAGAGGACGGATGGACGCCTGCAAGAGACCTGGAGGTAAGATCTCTTCAGCAGCAGCAGCGGTGGGGCCTCATAACAGGGGAGTGTGCAGCAATAGGGGGCCCATATATACTGTATATGCACTGCTCCCCCTGCGCTGATGACAGGGGGATGCAGTGCATATGTAATGAGCGGCGCACGTGACGTGCGACCCGCTCCGCTCCCCCCCCCTCCGCTGGCGCCTTATATTGGCCCCGATTGTAAGGCCTTATAATCGGGAGGCCTTACATTGGCAGGCCCCCCCTTACCCAGGCGGCCTTACAATCGGGGGCCTTACTATCGGGGAAACACGGTAGATCTACCTCTCTGGACCTGACATCACCTCCTACTAACCAAATCTACATGTCTGTCCACGTTTCATCTTTCTTCTGCTCGATTCTAAAACTGAACATGGACAAGCAGATTCATTACTCTACCCTCACCAGACTATCTATCAAGTCAATGGCTGCTCACTTTCCCAGCCCCACATGCTCAGTGCCTCAGGTGATCCTTGACTCTGCCTCTCCTTCAACCCACATATCCAAGCCCTTGCCACTCCTGCTGACTCCAACTCAAAAATATTTCCCAGATCTGTACATTCCTTGACGAAGAAACTGCAAAAACACTCGTGCATGCCATTTTCATCTCCCGCTTTAGCTAGTGCAACCTTTGGTTCTCGGGCATCCCTTCCTGCACTCTTGCACCCCTTTAATCTATCCTAAACATTGCTGTCTGCTTAATTTGCCTGTCTCCCCGCTTTTCCCTGGTCTCTTCTCTCTGTCAAACCCTTCAATGGCTCCCTATTTCTCAGAGGCCCCGGTTTAAAACCTTAACTATGACATATAAAGCCATAAACAAGCTATCTCATTTCTGCAACATGGTCATCCGTACTCACCTATATGCAACCTGCAATCCTCTCAAGATTCCTTCTCTACTCCCCACTTACAGTATATCCTCTTCCCACAATCTCATACAAGATTTCTCCCGTGCATCCCCCATACTCGGGAACTCTCTGCCACAACATATAAAACACTCACCTACCGTGGAAACCTTCAAAAAGGAACCTGAAGATTCTCCTCTTCCAACAAATCTACAACCTGCAATGAACCTCAGTCCACCAAACCGCCTCACGACCAGCTCTATCTTCAGCTACTCTATCCTGACCCATCCCTTGCAGACTGTTAGTCCTCATGGACAGGGTCCCTCTCTCCTTACGTACTGTATCCTCACCCATTCCTTGTAGACTGTGAGCTCTTGCAATCAGGGACATTCCCCACATGTACCTCTCTGTGCCTTGTATTGTTTTTTTTTTTAATCCAACAACTTTTTATTAAAATTTTCAAACAAAATACAGAGTTTTTGTCAAACCCCAGGTAGGGGTGCAATCAGGTGAACTGATAATAAGTAAATGTTAAACCGAGGAGTGGGAGGAGGGGGAGGGAAGGGGAGCGAAGGGAGGGGATGAGCGGGATACAATGTTATACAAGGTACTCGAAGACAGTATCATAAAAGCGATATCTCGTCAAAGCATTACAGAAGAAACTCAACAGTCAACAACGGAGAAAAGAGGGGTGGAGTCCCATCTTTATGCGGATATTGTAACTGAGTTATATTGGGAGGTAATCCATGGATCCCACCAGCTAAGTATCTTAGTTTTTTTGGGAAGGTCACAGGAGAAAGTTAGGAAATGCTTGCTGATGCGGGAGATTAATTACTCCTTTGATGGGATGTAGGAGCTTTCCAGTGACCCGCCACATATTGGAGTGATGCAATTAATATATTGGTGACCACTGGTTTCAAGAGAAGGGGAACATCCTCTAGCCCAATTCTCAAAAGAGCCAACGTGGCTTCCAGTGATATGGAAAAACCCGTTACATTAGCCAGTAATAACTCCACCTCCAACCAAAAGGTTTTTATTCTAGGGCATTCCCACCACATGTGTGGAGTTGTACCCTGGTGAGAGCAATTCTTCCAGCAAAGGGAAGATACAGGTGGGAAAACACGTCTAAATTTCGCCAATTTTTTGGAGTAAGATACCAATCCAGTTGGAGTTTTTTGGCCTGTTCTAAGTGGTTTATGCATGATGAGTAGTGAGATGCATGCTTGGCTGCTATATACCACATTTCTAAAGGAAGGTTGAACGAGAGATAAGACTCACATCTCCTCATGTATGGCAATTTAGACTGTCCCCTGGAGTTAGAAAAGGCCTTGTAAATAGTGGCAAGCCCGTGTTGTGAGGAGTTTACAATTTTAAAGACGTTTTGTAGCGATTCATCAAAGAGACTAGTTTCAGGAGGAGGCTAGATAATAGAGTTAAGGAATGTGTCGTAATTGACGGTAACAGTGAAAATTGGAGTTGGGCAGTGAGTATTTGGATGCTTAATGTGGCAAATAATATTAAAAGGCCTGAATGATCTATCACATCCTCTAAAAAATTAATCCCACGCTCTCTCCAGGGAGCTAGAGACAGAGAGTCTACTAAATGTTCCAGAGCTAATAGCGAGATGTAACTGAAAAGGAATGGGAAAAATTCCCTGCTTAGTTGCGACCACACCCCTAACAGGGCTGCCATCGTGCTGAGATAAGCGGGAGTGCTATTATGTTGTAGTAGGTTAATCTCCAATAACAGTCTCGTAGAATACCAGGGAGTATAGAAGGATTCTATTTGCATCCATAATGAGGTCTGGGAGTCTGCCCACCAGGTCTTTGCTTCATCTAGTAAAGCAGCTTTATAATACAAGCGGACAATAGGGACACCCATACCTCCTCTTGCGTAAGGGAGGGTCAAAATATTGGTATATTTATATATATATTTATATGTGTGTGCTATTCATTTGAAAGAGGGAGGGGGGACACAGGGAGGGAGGGAGGATACTCACCTGTCCAGAAGAGCCTATCATGGTTGCTTGGTGACGTCTCTATGCACCCGCCACCTTCAGCGCATGTACACATGGCATGCTGAAGGCGGCCTGTGCTCTGTGTGCACCCAGTGATACGTCACCGGCATCACGTGACCCGCGTCATATTGATGCGGCAATAGGCGGGTAATTTGAATCATGCCCGCGCTCTGGAAAGCACAATTACACCCATTAGGGGGTAATTTTAGCAGCGAGGCGGGAAGCGTGGCCCAGGAGACCTTGGCTTTTCGTCAAAGAGACCTTTAGGAACGCCCATCCGACATGGATGGGGTAAGTTTACAAAACGATTTATTTCACTTGTAAATTGCTGTAAAAGTTCACACAGGGATGGTTATTATTATAGTAGTTTGAGGCTGCAGGGACAGCTATTCATAGGTTAGGAGGGCTAGATGAGGTGACAGGTTCCCTTTAAATACTGTAAAACTAAATGCGAAAAACTGATGCCGAGAGGTAGCGGCAGGAGTGGAGGACAAAATCAAATAATCGGTATCCCAAAAGCTAGCTCATACATAAAATACCTAGGTTTAAATTTGAAAAGGACGTCGGGCCAGGGATATACTTTAAACTATAAACCTCTTGTTGAAAAAATTGAGAAAGAGTTGGGGAGATGCGCCGGACACCCGTTATCGTTATTGGGCACCTGTTAAAAATGATAAGCTTTGCGAGGCTATTATATCGATGCAGACACTACCACTTCTGCTCAAACATACCGATTAAATAGAATAAACAGGGCTTTTGCTGTATTTATCTGGAGAGGCAAAAGACCCAGACTGAAATTGTCAACTCTAATGGAAAAGGAGGGGCGGGATTGCCGAACATCAGAGCATACAATTTGGCATGCTTGCTAAGGCACGTGTTGGATTGGATAAAAAATACCAACAGATATTTGGGTGGCCAGCTGGAAACCAACTACTGTATACCATGGGACAGAAGATCCTTGCTGCACGCATCGCTGGCAAGCATTACAAAACATATTAAAAATACATTAATTTTCAGAGATACTATGATGACGTGGAAAGCAGTAAGAGAAAATGCAAACTATCTTGGAAGGTTTCCAAACATCTTAATCCGCTGGGGAGGGAAAATGCACTGTTAAGTGAATGGAGACAGAAGGCGATTGGGCGGATGGGAGACCTGATTAATTTGAGAAAAAACGTCAGTTGACAGGTTGAGAAATAGTGGAGTCATTCGGGCTTGGAGGATGTCAGAAATTACAGATCCTACAGTTGAAATATCATGTCATGTCAAACTTACTAGACATCTCGAAAGTGGCAAAACCTAATGTTTTTGATAATCTGATAGAGACAGAGATCAATTCATTGAATGTTTCAACAACCAAGGAGAGATTAGAGAGACACTGATACCATCAGGAACTGAGAAACTATTCTCAAAGTGGTCACGCTATCTAAATCAAGACAATGCGGCGGAGGGGATTATTGAGGGATGGGGAAAAATTATACGGTATGTTTTGAATGAAAGATGGAGAGACACTCATTTTCGCATAATTCATAGGTTGATATGCGGATTCAACATCCCACCAAATAACACAAACCCAGGTAGATCTACACAATGCCCGAAATGTCAGGAAGACCGGAATGATATGGTTCATGGTATATAGAGCTGCCCACAGGTGCAGAATTTTTGGGTAATGGTACGAAGGCTAACATTATGCCTTTGTGGACAAAACCTAAGACCAGAGCCTACAATCTGGATCTTTCAAAATATACAAGGGGCACAGGGAAGTAAAGGGGGTGTACAAATTTTGCATGTCATAGCTCTTCTGACGAAATGACTGATATTGAAACACTGGCTATATGCAACACTGCCAGATGAGGGGGAATAGTGGCAGGCCTAAAAGCAGCACTAGATATTGATAAGAGAGAGGCTGAAAGGTATAAAGAAAAGTTGAAGAAGTTTATTAAAAAATTGAGGGGGTTCATTGAAATACAGCTCCATACAGCTCACTGACTCCGAAATCACATATGTCATTACACCATTCAGAAAGACGGAGTGGTATCTGTTGGAGGAAATCGGAGAATTCTTTAGGGAGAATGAAATTAAGATCAGACCCCCAAAGCTGAGATTAAAACCATAATAGATCTAGAAATGAGTAGAGAAAAGTTGGATAGTAGACACGTCTAATAGGACACGAACCATACAAATGTATAATTAAATTAACTTTATGAAACTGTAAATGGTCTTACAATCCAGATACCTGACAATCCGATGTTGCTGTGATATGAATATCTAGTTTTAAGACTAATGTAAAAGTACTACCGAAATGTATACAGCTCTAACGGACTCCCGGTAACATTGTTTATATGATTGTATGTTTATATGCTATGGAAAACTTAATAAAAAAGAAATTTTAGAAAAAAAATAAAAATGATAACCAATTAGCATCAAACTCACATTTAAATGGAGTCAAACTTCTATAGATTTTTTTGGATATCTGCATGAGGGTCAATGATTGTGGTTTGTTACAAACTGATGTATTTAGAAAAGAAGCATCAGTAAACTCTTTGTTACACGTCCATCATGCTTCCATGATTAAATCCATCTGGGTTGGTCAGTACCTTAGCATGAGGCGAGTCTGTTCCACCGAGGCATACTTTCAGAAACAATCTAATGACTTGAGTGAACATTGCAGGGAGAGGGGCTACAGTGAGCGCAAGATCAAATATGGATTTAATAAACCTAAAACGACCTCTCGTGATGACCTCCTCTCCTCAACTAAGACTAAGGATGTGAAGAATGATGGTCCAATCAGATTTATTACGACCTTTAATCATGAGTGGGACAATAGGAGGAAAATCTTACATAGGCATTGGCCTATCTTATTTTCACAGCCATCCCTAAAGGAGACCCTTGCTGTATATCGACAGATGACCAGCAGGAGGGCAAAAAAAACCTTCTTGTAAGGAGCCATTACGCCCCTAAAAATCCCGGTATATTTGGAAGCACCACAACTACAAGGGGTTTCATCCCATGTGGTCATTGCCTGGCATGTAGGAACACCTCCCATGGCTTTGACTTTACGTCAAGTGACAGTAAAAAGCGTTTCACCAACAACAAGTGCATATTTTGTGGCAGTACGCGCGTGGTGTATTACGCCACGTGTGGCTGCCCAAGATTTATATTGGGTTAACCACACGTGGTTGCGTATGAGGAAACGCAAACAAGTGCGAGATATTGAGGGTTCCAAAGAGTTCAAGGACGTGAGTACTTTGCGAATTTACCATATCACTTTAAATTATGCCATGGAAGTAGTAGTAAAACACTTAAGATACGTGGAATTGACATTGTCCATTGTGGCATGGGGGGGGGGGAGATTTAAAACAGATTTTGGGCCAAAAAGAAACCAGGTGGAGCACCGTTTTGGAGATACTGGTACCAAGGGAGTTAAATGAGACCAGGAGCTTTTTCTCTTTTTTTTTTATCAAGGATCTAACTGCTTTCTCCTCAACTCCCCGTACCCTTTTTACTTTGGCAATTAATTTTGTCATATTTATTTCCCCCCCCCCACTTTTTTTTCCCTCCCTTCTAGTTTTGTATTTGGTTTGTACATATTGATATTATTTTTAACTTGTTTTTAATTTGGTGTTATGTGCATGATTGTAACCCTCTCATCTTTGTGCCAACAGAGCCCCATACATGTCTCCTATTACAGTCGATCCTGTTGAAGATCAAAATCAAGATTCGGAACATGTGTTATATATAGGATTATATTCGATTTGACTGTATAAGTGATTGCATTGAATTTCTGACCTTCCTCTGTCTCCTCCCACCCTCCCTGGGGCGTCTCTATCGCTGACTCTGGTAACCACCAGGCGTCAGGAAACACGTCAGTGATGATGTGTGGCGCCCCACTGGGTACGCCGCCACCAGAGGTACTGCATTCCCGCGGTTAGGGAGTGTATTGCCCCTGTTCTCCAGGTGCTGGGATTGTGTAGCTGAGCCAGAAAGAAACACAAACAGTACCCAACACTTAGGCCTTGGGACAATGGGAGGACCCTGAGGGAGGGCCTAGGTCACAAAAGGGGGACAGAGAAGTGTCAGACTGAGAGCGTCAGAGTAGTACACGATACAGGAAACCGCAACAGGAGGATGCGGAGAAGGTGTGGTGCTGCCTCCCGGGGCTCGGAGCATGACTATGCTTGCCCCAGAAGGGAGAGACTAGAAGGGTAGAATGAGAGAAGAACCCTTGGGGTGCGGAAGAGACAACGATTCCCCATACACCTGAATCTGATAAGACAGAGGGGTTGGTGGACACAGGGACCCGGCCCTGAACACGGTGCGGATGCTGCCCGTCCGAGCCATTGAACTGGAAACCCCAAGCTTCTAATGGGAGCTGTGGCCAAACACTCGACACATCTTGGGGAAGGTGGCTGAACTAGGGAGCAGTGCCCAGGAGGGAACCTAATGGCATCCGGGACACAACAGAACCTGTGACCTGTACTTGAGCTCTGTGCGTCAGAGGCGTAAAGAGCTTGAGGGGCAGAGCAATGACCTACTCGCCTCAGAAGAGAACTACCCCTTATAACGCAGAGAGAGAGAGAACATAAAGCCACCAGAGACAGAACACCCAGTAAGAGAGAGGGCAAAACCGAGGCTCAGTAAAACCAACCCAGTCCTGGAGACAATGCTGAACCAGAACCTGGCAAGGAACGTACCCGACGGTTATGCTGAAACACCAAGTAAAAGTAACAGAACTACAGCTGTGGTGTGTGTGTGACTTTCTTAGCGGCGACCACCAGCTGTGCGGGCCGCATAGACACCGGGGTACTGAACGAGTCCAATGAATACCTGCCAAGGTATATACTGAGTACCATGATTCACTTCCCTGGGGACTGCGCTCCACATGCGGGAGCAGGATTATCTAAGCTGACGGTCATCATCCCCAGAAGTTCTGCAACAGCGGCGTCTGCCCTGGCCGCATACCGCAGGTGGCATCACGAATACCCATTTCCCCTTAGAGTATCCTTGTCATCTACCCTCGTTTATTAAAATGACACCGCCAGGGTCACGGGACCAGGTCTCGGCCCCTGCGAAAAGAACTGAGAAGTGAAGAGAGAACAACTAGTAACTGCCCTGTTCCCGAGTCTCCCCCGACCCTGGAGTGGGTGTGTCAGACACACTTCCGGGACGGGTCACGTGACGTAAAGGCGGAGGCCAGAAGCTGCTCTGGAGGGTGGAATGCCATTCCAGCGTTCCTGCTTGCATGATCATACATAAGGGGCATTGCTGGTACTTGTGGTGAGGTCCCCTGATGAAGCTGACCCACTAAACACATGATATGTACATGGGGACTGCACTAGAAGGGCTTCCTTTCCCTTTCCTGATACTATCAGCACAACATGTTATGAATTGATTGCTGTCCACCTTATTTATATTCAGTGTGTATTGGTGAGACTATCTGTATATATTTTATATCCATTGTGACATTACTATTATAATATTTATTCATTTATATAGCACTATTAATTCCATAGCACTTTATATACATGAGTAATGCTGTCTCTCTTGGAGCTCACAATCTAAACATCCTATCAGTATGTCTTTGCAATGTGGGAGGAAACCAAAGTACCCAGAGGAAACCCAAGCAAGCACAGGGAGAACATACTCCTCGCAGATATTGTCCTTAGTGTCCTTGGTGGGCATTGAACCCAGGACCTCAGGACCTCAGTGCTGCAAAGGCTAATCATTTGAGCCACCGTGCCCCCCATACTATGACCATGTATGTACTTTAACAAGGGCTGTGAATTTCAGCACCGTAGGAGAGCTATGTATAGGATTTGCGACATGTGGTGATACCAATTTATTTATTGTGCTGCTGTAAATACCGTATATACTCGCGTATAAGCCGAGTTTTTCAGCCCAAAATTTGGGCTGAAAAGTCCCCCCTCGGCTTATACGCGAGTATACAGAACCCCCGGAGGGCACCGCGGCACCTGGGACCCACGGAGATGCGGGTCCGGAGCCATACACCAAGCCAGGGCTGCTGTGACCTGGGAAACAGGAGTAGACGACTCCGAGAACCGGTGGAGTGAAGCAAGGAGCTACGGAGACACGTGCAAACTAGATCAGCCGCCGCTGTGCACGCGATCCCCTGTGTCTGCGACTGCCTGAGCTGCACGCGGTGCTGGACCGAGGGAGCTGAGGAGCGATCCGGGCTCTCTGGCTGAGGTGAGGTGCGGGGGAGGAGAGGAGGTGAGAGCCGCCGCGGCAACTGGCAGAAGGGGGAATTGGTGTCACCGACCGCCACATCACCGCGGGGAGACGGAGGATCACTGAGACGAGCACCCGCCGAACCAGCTGACACTGAAAGTAGAACCCGCCTGCGCCTGCTGACACCGGCCGGGAGACCCGGGATCAGAGAGTGCAACGAGGTGTCCCTGAGCTCCGGTCGGAGGTGAGGTGAGGTGGGGGGTGCGAGGGGAGCGGAGGAACGCTGCGGCGCCGATCCACTGGGGACGGAGGAGACGGAGGAGAGACAGACACAAGTGCCCACTATAATACTGTTTGTTCTACCGGCTCTGCCGTTCCCCCCCCCTGCTGTGTACACCCATGGGGCTGCTGCTGTATACACCCCTGGGGCTGCTGTATACTACCTAAGGGCTGCTGTATACTACCTCTGAGGCTGCTTTATACTACCTCTGGGGCTGCTGTATACACCACTAGGGCTGCTGTATATACCTCTGGGGCTGTATATACCTCTGGGGCTGTATATACCTCTGGGGCTGCTGTATACTACCTCTGGGGCTGCTGTATACTACCTCTGGGGCTGCTGTATACACCACTGGGGCTGCTGTATACTACCTAAGTGCTGCTGTATATACCTCTGGGGCTGTATATACCTCTGGGGCTGCTGTATACTACCACTGGGGCTGCTGTATACTACCACTGGGGCTGCTGTATACACCTCTGGGGCTGCTGTATACTAACCACTGGGGCTGCTGTATACACCTCTGGGGCTTCTGTATACTAACCACTGGGGCTGCTGCTGTATATACCACTGGGGCTGCTGCTGTATACTACCACTTGGGCTGCTGTATACTAACCACTGGGGCTGCTGCTGTATATACCACTGGGGCTGCTGCTGTATACTACCACTTGGGCTGCTGTATACACCTCTGGGGCTGCTGTATACTAACCACTGGGGCTGCTGCTGTATATACCACTGGGGCTGCTGCTGTATACTACCACTGGGGCTGCTGCATATACCTCTGGGGCTGCTGTATACCACACTGCTGGGGGCTGTATACCTGTGCTGGGGTCCACCCTCGGCTTATACACGAGTCAATAGATTTTCCCAGGTTTTGGGGGCAAAAGTAGGGGGGTCGGCTTATACACGGGTCGGCTTATACACGAGTATATACGGTATATATGTGCCTTTTTGTACCCACTGCATCTTTCTACAAATGCACCAATTTTATGAGGTGACACGTTTTGCAAATAAATTCATTCACTTGTAAGCAGAAAAGAAACTCCTTCTGTCTTTTTGTTGGTAAAATAATTAATAAATAGCATTTCCCACACATCTACTTTACATCAGCACAATTTTGTGAAAATACATTTTTTGTTAGGTCGTAAGAACGGTTGAAAGTTTATCAGGAGTTTCTAATTTTTACAACAAAATGTAAAATCTTTTTTTAGGGATCAGATCATATTTGAAGTCACTTTGAGGGGCTTAAATTATAGAAAATATCCAAGAGTGACACCATTTAAAAACCGCACCCCTCAAAGTGCTCAAAACCACATCCAAGAAGTTCATTGACCCTTTATGTTCTTCATAGGAATTAAAGCACCCCTAAATTTAGTGAAGGTAAAGAGAAAAAAATAATTTTTAATGCTAAATGGGGTCCATCTTATAATGCCAGTGCCAATCTAACAAATCATATAGGATATATGTCCCTCATAGCCCCCTCATCCTGGTACATTGTCCCTCATCCTGGGATATAGCCCCCCATCCTAGAATTAGCCCACATAATCTGGATATGGCCCCCTTATATTGGATATAGCCCACTTGTGCTGGCACACGTCCCCCAGTGATGGCACACGTTTGCCAGTGATGACACACATCCCCTATTGATGGCACATGTCCCCCAGTGCTGGCACACGTTTCCTATTGATGGCACACGTTCCCCAGTGATGGCACACATCCCACAGTGCTGGCACATATCCCCTATTGATGGCACACATCCCCTTTCGATGACACACGTCCCCCAGTGCTGGCACACTTGTCCCTGAGCCTGCACTCACCCCCCCTGTGTTTTCACACTTGCCCCTGACCCTGCACTCACCCTCACTGTGTTGGCACACTTGCCCCCTGTGCCTGCACTAACCCCCCTGTGCTGGTATACTTGCCCCCATCACTGTTTAGAACCCCCCTGCTGGCGCACACATAATAAAATAAAAGAACATTACTTCACCTTCCGACGATCGCTCCGTTCTGCCAGTTGAGCAGTGAGTTTCTGCGTTGGCCCAGGTCATCGGGAGCGCCCAGTGATGACATCCGGTCACATGATGCACTCCGGTCACATGACCCGATGGCCGAGACCAAAGCAGGAAGTCACCGCTCAGCTGGCAGAACGGAGCGATCGTCAGAAGGTGAAGTAATGCTTTTTTATTTTATTATGTGCTCGCCAGCAGGGGGAATCTAAACAGTGATGGGGCAAGGGTAAAAGCACAGGGGGCTGTGTGCAGGCACACCTAATGTGCACTGCAACCGTCTAGATCTTGGCGCTGGTTTAAGCACCAAGGTGGCGGACAGCGGCAGTGCAGTGCATATTGGATGAGGCTAATGAGCGGGAGCATGTGACCTCCAACTGCCTCCCGCAGCCCGCCCCAGCCCCGGACACCACTCCAGAGCCACTCCCCACCCTGCCCTGCAGTATGTAATCCATGTATTCAGATTATAAGACGCACCCCCCGCTTTCCCCCAAAATTTGGGGGAACAAAAGTCAGTTTTATAATCAGAAAAATATGGTATGTGTTTGTTTTTTGCAGGATGAATTGATGCTTTTATTGGTGCCACTTTCGGGCACATATCATTTTTGATTGCTTTCCATTCTGATTTTTAGTAGGCAGAATGAACAAAAATCAGCAATTCAGGATATTTTTTATGCCATTCTGCGTGTAGCAAAAATGATAAAACAGCTTTATTCTTCGGGTCACTATGATTACAACAATACCATATTTATACAATTTTTTATGGTTCTCTGGTTTACACAATAAAACTATATTAAAGAAGAAATTGTTTTTGCATTGCTATATATTGCTATAACTTTTTATTTTCCCTGTGTGAGCTTGTTGTTTGTGGAGGAAGTCGTTTCCATCTACACCATTTTTATTTACATTCTTCTTTTTTTGCGTTTTATTCAACTGTTTGTTTAAAGGTTTATGAAAAAGCAGAGTTTTATGCTAGGTTTTTTTATTTGTTTCTTACAGCGTTCACTCAAGGGAGTAAATAGCGTGACAGTTTTATAGGTCGTGTTGTTATGAACGTGGAGATAACAAATGTTTTCTTTTTTTATTTCTGTTTTCACAGAAATATACGTATTGGTATAAGGTTTTTCATTTTTCTTTTTTGTTATTTTTTTAAAAATATTTTTGCAATTTAAAAAAAAAAAAAATGTAAACTTTTTTACTTAGTCCCTCTATGGGAATTCAACATTCATTACTCTGATCACTGATATAATTCATTCTCTGAAACAGCATGGCAATGCATTACATCTGTCAGTGATGCAGTGGCAGAAGCCTCTTAGGCCCCTTTCACATCAGCGTTTTTTTCAAATCGCAGATGCGGTGAAAAAACATTACATACATTGTATGGGGCTTCCCGCAACCGCACCGCAACCGGTATGCGGCAATGTAGCCGGTATGCATAATCGCGGCAGATGCGGTTTTTCACAGCCTGCCACGATTGACAAAACGCTGTATGTGAAAGGGCTTAACATGTCCGGCATGATCTAACAAGCTTGTTGTAGTTGGATGGCCCAGGTCATCATGACAAACGATTCGCCATGGCTACGACCATGCCTTGCATTGATGTTGCAGGGCTGCCGATGGACAGGAAGGGTTGCTATCCCCTCCCAGCTCCTAATTATTAAAATTGATATGGACATTGGCATTAGTGTTAAACAGCCAAAGTGGCATTGCAGGCACAGTCCTGGCTGAAGAGCTGGTCTTCAGCTGTCACTTAACCCGATGCACCCAAACGGCAATGTGTGGGCCAGAACCTGTACCCTGACATTCATCAGACATAATGAGCTGAGTGATACTGTTGATTAGAAGGTTATTTCATGGATAAACTCAGGCCATTTTTCCTTCTTGAGATGGAACATTCTTCAACATGTCAAGTTGGGAGGAAAGAAGTTTAATCATAATCACAGACGGGATCTTACTGTAAGAGCATGGACTATGACTCCTGCCACTGATGTTTAATTGATATCACTATGACAATTTAAAAGGGCCTGGATGCCTTTCTTGGAAAACTATAATATTATCAGTATACATACTAGATTCTTTGATAGGCGTTATCCAGGAATTGTCGATGTGTTGGAGTCAGAAGGAATTTTCCCAATGTACTCCAGGTTGCACATGTGGTTGTTCTTTGCTTCTTGTAAATGTTAGGTTTTTGAGAACTGAGGCCTTAAAGTCCTTTCTTCAACCTAAACATTTATCAGTACATGTCTATGTAAGTTTTGTTTATCCTTTTGCACAGTCCATTGCATTGGGGATGGTAAGCAGTTGTGCAAAGTTTCTTGCAGCCATAGAGTGCACACAGTTCTTGGAATAAATTAGACTTAAATTCTGAACCTTGATCTGTTAGGACCTGCTCGGGATATCCATAAGGTCTCATAAAGTGTTTCCATAACATCATACCAGTGGTTCGAGCAGTCTAATCTCCAACAGGAACGGCCAAAACAAATTTGGTGTCGTAGTTGCTGATGGTCAGCGCATAGAGGTGTCCCGTATGGCTGGGTTGCAGTGTGCAGTTTGACATAATCAAGGGCAACAAGCTCCAAATAACTAGACCACAGAAAAAAACACCCATAACAAACGTGTAGAAGTACTCTGCTACAATAGGTAATGATAAAAAGCAAGTGCTAGTAAAAAACAGTGTCAAAAAGAGGGTACTTAGTTAATACGTTTTTGCAAAAAATGTACAAAGCTGTTCTACCAACGCCAAAGTGACCGATATCAGAACGGTCCCTATCTAACTAATTTAAAACCTGATCTTGTATAAGTATACCTCATGGATGCAGGACGAAGACGGGCCAGAGTCCAATATGGACACAGTGCAGCAGACAGCACCTTATGTGCCTGGCTCAGAATGGAAGGAGTGCGGCACTTCCTATCTTGCATAACAAGAAACTAATGAAAATTTATAACTGAGCCAAAGCACAATGTGAACAGGTCTGTAGGGCCATGTTCACACCACTAAATACCTAGACCACACGAAAAAAAAAACAGTATAACAAACTGTAGAAGTACTCTGCTTAGGATCTTCCAAACTGACTTCGGTCTCTCCACGAATCGATTCCCTATATATGTGAAGAAATGGGAGAGGGACCTTGGGAAACATTTCTCCTTGTCAGACTGGGACAAGATATTCTTATATTCTTATTCACGTACAAATCATCTTGCTCAGCTGCCTCACAGGAGAAAAATTACAAAGTGATGGCGAGGTGGTATAGATGCCCCGTGGATGTTCATATGATTTTTCCTACTATCCCAGGTGAATGCTGGTGATGCTCAGATTACGCAGGAACATATCTTCACATATGGTGGACTGTCCTGTTATAAGCTCTTTCTGGAGGGAGGTGGGGAAGTTATACAATAAAGTCACTTCAGACGAATATCCTTGACGGCTGAGATGACCCTATTAAACTTACATAACATATCTATATCAACATACAAAAAGGACCTGTTAAGGTACTTCCTCTCTGCGGCCAAAATGTTAATACCCAGACATTGGAAGCAGAACTTACGGCCATTGCGTGCAGAATTCGTGTCTGAGCTTAATGACATGTAGGATGGAGGACATAGCAGATAATGGGATTATTGCTCGACACTGCTGCCTGTGGACACCCTGGATTCTATATAGAGACCAGAGACTTGGAGGCATGGCTGGCAGAGGAGGGCCATGATGTGGGGACGTGAGTGGAACTTGTGCCGTACCTGGGAATGACAATTCAAATCTGAGTACTTAACCGCACTTCCTCACCTCACCTTAGAGGGAACCTGACCACTCCAAATCATCCCCAACCCTATTAATACCTGTCCCTGCACCCTGACATATCATTATTAGTGTCCTTTTCTATAAAAATGCGTTTTGTGACATTGCAAAAATTAGGGGCGTAATAGCCGGTGTGACGCTATTTGCATCACATCCGGTCTTTGTGACATCGGTACACCCTCTAGTGTACGCCGACCTTACTATGCGCATTGTGCATGCGCGGCTTTCGATTTACACCTAAAGGGTGTACATACATCACAAAGACCGGATGTGACGCAAATAGCGTCACACCGGCTATTACGCCCCTACAGCAGGGCGAGGAGGATTAGGATTACTTATCACGCCCATCGGGCGTGATAATGAGCAGCTAAGGAGGCTTAGAGTCTCACAGGGAGCGCCCTGTGAGACTTATTCAGGGACAAGAAGTCGCACATATGTAAGTGCATAATGTTGATTTTTGCAATGTTACAAAATGCATTTTTTTATAAAAAAGACACTAATATGTCAGGGTGCAGGGACAGGTATTAATAGGGTTGGGGGTGATTTGGAAGGGTCAGGTTCCCTTTAATTTGGGTTTCTTATCATATTTGCATCCGACTTTACATGTTATCCTTGTATATACCGGATACCAATGGAATAGCTTCCCTGGATCATTTATGACAAAGTATTGATATCTCCCCCTCTATCTGTCCTATTTCCCTCTTCTGCTTTGTTTCTTCTTCTGTACTTTTGATCGCTGTACAGCTCTTCTAATGGGGTCAAAAGACACCCAATTGGTTACATGTTATCATATATTTAGATAGATTATTGGGTTTTGATAACAACACTCTTGGCTGGCAATTGATTCCTTGTACTGTCTACCTTGCCTCAAAACCAGACTTTGATTGAAAAGGATTCTCTTTTGTTTAGATATGACACAAATCTGCCAATGGGGCATCTTCAAGATATAATACTGCTAGACTTGCTAAATGTTTCTTCATATTTATATTTGTATAACAGATATTATTACATCCATAGCATAGCAAAATATAACGATAAGACATCTTGGTATACTTGTTTAATAAAATTTGATTAACCAGAATTACTCTGCTATAATAGGTAATAATAAAAAGCTAGTGCTAGTAAAAAACTGTGTCAAAAACAGGGTACTTAGTTAATACGTTTTTTGCAAAAAGTGTACAAAGCTGTTCTACCAACGCCAAGGTGACCAATATCAGAATGGTCCCTATCTAACTAATTTAAAACCTGATCCTGTATAACTATACCTGATAGATGCAGGATGAAGACGGCCAGAGTCCAATATGGACACAGTGCAGCAGACAGTACCTTATGTGCCTGGCTCAGAATGGAAGCGGTGGGCACTTCTTATCTTGCATAACAAGAAACTAATGAAAACTTACAACTGAGCCAAAGCACAATGTGAACAGGTCTGTAGGGCAGTGTTCATACTACAGAAAAAACAGTATAACAAATGTGTAGAAGTACTCTGCTATAATAGGTAATAATAAAAAGCTAGTGCTGGTAAAAAACTGTGTTAAAAACAGGGTACTTAGATAATAATTTTTTTTGCAAAAAATGTACAAAGCCGTTTACCAACGCCAAGGTGACCCATATCAGAACGGTCCCTATCTAACTAATTTAAAACCTCTTCCTGTATAAGTATACCTCATGGATACAGGATGAATACGGGCCAGAGTCCAATATGAACACAGTGCAGCAGACAGCACCTTATGTGCCTGGCTCAGAATGGAAGCGGTGGGGCACTTCCTATCTTGCATAACAAGAAACTAATGAAAACTTACAACTGAGCCAAAGCACAATGTGAACAGGTCCGTAGGGCTGTGTTCACACCACCATAATAAATAGACCACAGAAAAAAATGTCTAGAAGTACTCTGCTATAATAGGTAATAATAAAAAGCTAGTAAAAAACAGTGTCAATAACAGGGTACTTAGTTAATACGTTTTTTTGCAGATAATGTACAAAGCTGTTCTACCAAGCCAAGGTGACCTATATCAGAACAGTCCCTATCTAACTAATTTAAAACCTGATCCTGTATAAGTATACCTCATGGATGCAGGATGAAGACGGGCCAGAGTTCAATATGGACACAGTGCAGCAGACAGCACCTTATATGCCTGGCTCAGAATGGAGGCAGTGGGGCACTCCCTTATCTTGCCATACTGCTGGGTTGCAGTTTGACATGATCAAGGGCAACAAGCTCCAAATGACGGTGAGTTCTAATGAGATGCAGCGGAGCTCTTTGTTCCATACCTTCTCAGCTACTGAGACACGGAACACTTTCTCTGCACCATTTCTCAATATCTTGCACATTCCTATCCAGTAGAAGCATTCTCCGATTGTTATCTCAATTTTTTATCTCAGTCTTTTGGCAACTAAAGTGTTCAGATTTGTCATGATAAGCCTCAAGAATGCATTATGTTGGCATCTTGTCTGGGTAAAACTATTTGGAAGACTCTCTTGTGAGTGTAGAGGATCACAGTGAATCGAACTAACACTCCTTTGTGGTACTGCAGACGCTTTTTCTTTAGCCTTGCTTTTCTAGATTCTAGAAACTTCCATTTCATAGGGTTCTGAAGGTTCTGCTGTCCTTTTGAATTTCAGCCCAATCATGCTTATCATGGGTCTGGGGTTATGTTTAGAAACTGGAGGTCCTGGGTCTCTCTGCACATTCTGCTTGGCGACATAGGAATAAAAGGCAGGCATTTTTACTTCTTTCTACTCACCCATAACAGGGTTTTTCTGAGGGCAGTCTGGACAGGGCATCAGCATTGACATTAGATTGGCCTGCACAGTACTTCATGAGAATCTTGTAATTGGCCAAGCGGGAGGCCCATCTCTGCTCAAGGCTCATTTAGCAGTCTGTAACTGGAACAATGGGTTGTTGTCGGTAAAGGCAATGAAGGGAGTTGCTGTCAAGTAGAGCTTAAATTTGTCGGTGAGAGCCCACACTAGTGCAAGGAATTCTAAGTTAAATTAACTATTGAACCAGTAGTAGAATATGGTGCATACACCGCGCAGTCAGGGATCAGTCTCAAAAACTTTACACGGATTGCTGCCCCTTACAAGAGCTCTAAAAGGACAACCTTGACAGAAGATAGCAAAAGCCTTTCCATTCAGTGGACACCAGAGCTAGAACTGCCAGGAAATTAAGATTAAGTTAACCAAAGCCCCAGTCCTTGCCTATCCAGACTACAACATCCCCTTCCCCTGTATATAGATGCCAGCCACATGGGAAATGGTGAAGTACTATTCAAAGTCTAAAGCCCCCATCACACATAACGAGATTGTTAGCGAGATCATTGTAACCTCACAGGTTTTGTGACGTAACAGCGATCTCGCTAACGATCTCGCTATGTGTGACACTTAGCAGCGATCAGGCCCCTGCTGTGAGATCACTGATCGTTACAATGTGCTCTGGGTCATTTTTAGATTGTTGATCTCCCGCTGGGAACGCTGCACCGTTGTGTTTAAAAGGGACAATGACCAGCGATCTCAATACTACGCCCAAGAGTGATAATTCCCTATGACCTCTGTATCATTCCGGATTGTTGCTGAAGTCACTGGTGAGATCTGACTGTTTGACATCTCACCAGTGACCCCAAAGTGATGTACCAGCGATCTCTACCAGGTTGTACCATTGTTGGGATCGCTGGTGCATCGCTACGTGTGACGGACCTTAAGACCACAAAGAAAGAGCAATTGTCTATGCCTGCAGATCCCTCCGACCAACTGAAAGAAATGAGAATTACAGTTCATTTAAAGAAGTTGTCCGACCCCAAAATCAACATTTTTTAAGCTAATCTGAGCTGCATTGTAATATACAGCACCCCTATAAAAAAAAGTTTGTTTCTAACTTTGTTTCCTCCTGAATTCTCACTTGATTCCTAGAATACACTTTGTTTACTTGTGGCTCAACCAAACTTGACATTATGTCACTGAGCTTGATTGCCTAATTCACAGGCAGAGCTGATCCCACCCAGCCTCAGTGCCAGCACCGCCCACTGCACTCTCATTGGCTGTCAGTAAGCTGATCTCTATCATCATTCCAGCATTGTGCATAACACAAACAGTGATCCTGTGTCCTGCATTTACATTCTCTGCAGTCAGTGCTGCTTGCTCAATGCTGTGTGCCCTGACAATATTACAGATTCTTCCCAGTGCTGCTAGCAGTAAATCCAGCAACAGATGGGTTAATATCTCCTGACATCGCTGAAAACACTGGGGGAGGAGGATCACTGAAGTGTCCGGGGAACACAGCATTAAAATGCAGCGAAGGAGACATTAGGTGATAAGAGCCACAGCACACAGAGCCCCCATCCCCCAGATATCCAACTGTCGGCAGCTGCTGGGTGTCCCTGCATACAGCCTCCAACAGCTCCTCGCTACTCAGAGTCAGCAGGCGTGAGCCGAGTTAGTAGGAGGGGGCCGGCTGCTGTCAATCACAGTGACTTCAGCTGTGAACAGGGCGGGGGAGAAGCTCGAGCTCAGGGGGCCGCGACGTGACATCACAGGAAGCAGCAAAATCACTGCTGTCATTACCTGGCTGAGAGAGAAGGGCCTACAGCAGATCAGGTAGGTAATTACCATCTACCTACTTGTATCTGTGTAGTCCAATTATGTAAACATAGGTTTAAGCCGGATAACCCCTTTAAGTTGAGCAAAACCAGCCTGCAAGGGAAAAAGGTGCAAATAAGGGTTTTACGTTATGGAGATAAGGTGATTTTTAGTGATTTGTGGCTCACCTGGAAGGGTTCTGAGAGCGACAAACAACTTTGATAGCATGTACCCACAACCGCTACAGCCACTATAGGAGAAATATTGAACTGGTAGTAGAATATGCTGCATACGCTGCGCTGTCAGGGGTCAGTCTACAATAATAATAAAAAGCAAAAGTGATTATTTTATTATGCGTTTCAGAGCAATAACCTGCTCCTTCTTCATTTAAAACCACAATATAAATACATATAGAAAAACAGCCCCCATATACCATAAAGATCATGAGGTCAAAGACTTCCCATAAGAAAAAAACCTGCAAACTTCAAATCAGCTGACAAAAAAAATATCTCTTTTGTGAAAAAAATAGAATGTAACATCCTAAAAAGTAAATGTGAATAAAGTGATCTTATTTGTGTCGATTAATTGTGACTTGTTATCTTGTGTCTTTTTCTTTTTTTTCCATTTTTGCTTTCTTTTTCCTAAGATTTATTTTTTCCTTTTTTGCTATACTGTTCTTTATTTCTTTTTTGTTTCTTATTTTTCTTTTTTATTTTTTCTTGTTCTTTTTCTTTTTTACTTCTTTGTTTTTTTTTTTGTTTTTTTTTGTTGTTTTTTCTTTATTGTTTTTTTTCTTATTTACTTCTTTGTTTTTTTTCTTGTTTTTTTTTTTTTTCTTTTTACTTCTTTTTTTTGTTGTTTTTTCTTTATTGTTATTTTTTCTTTTTTTTTTTCCTTCATTGTTTTTTTTTCTTATGTTTCTTTTTTCTTTTTTTTTTTTGTCTTTTTTGCTTTTTCTTTTTTTCTTCTTTGTTTTTCTTTTTTTTTGTTTCTCCTTTATGTTTTTTTTTCTTTTTTTCTTCTTTGTTTGAGTTAATACATTGTAGCACCACCTTTTGCTGCGATTACAGCTGCAGTCTCTTGGGTATGTCTCAATCACTTTTTCACATTGAGAGACTGAAATTCTTGCCCATTCTTCCTTGCAGAACAGCTGGAGGTCAGTGAGGTTGCATGGAGAGCGGAACAGCAGTTTTCAGCTCTTTCCACAGATTCTCGATTGGATTCAGGTCTGGACTGTGACTTGGCCATTCTAACACCTGGATACGTTTATTTTTGAACCATTCCATTGCAGATTTTGCTTTATGTTTGGGATCATTGTCTTGTTGGAAGATAAATCTCCGTCCCAGTCTTAGGTCTTTTGCAGACTCCAACAGGTTTTCTTCCAGAATGGTTCTGTGTTTGGCTCCGTCCATCTTCCCATCAATTTTAACCATCTTCCCTGTTCCTGCTGAACAAAAGCAGGTCCAAACCATGATGCTGCCACCACCATGTTTGACAGTGGGGATGGTGTTTTGAGGGTGAAGAACTGTGTTGCTTTTACGCCAAACACATCGTTTTGCATTGTGGCCAAAAAGTTCTATTTTGGTTTCATCTGACAGAGCACCATTATTCCACATGTTTGGTGTCTCCCAGGTGGCTTGTGGCAAACTTCAAACGAGACTTTTTATGGATATCTTTGAGAAATGGCTTTCTTCTTGCCACTCTTCCATAAAGGCCAGATTTGTGCAGTGTACGACAGATTGTTGTCCTATGGACAGACTCTCCCACCTTCAGCTGTAGATCTCTGCAGTTCCTCCAGAGTGATCATGGGCATTTTGGCTACATCTTGATCAGTCTTCTCCTTGTTCAAGATGAAAGTTTAGAGGGACGGCCGGTCTTGGTAGATTTGCAGTGGTCTGATACTCCTTCCATTTCATTTTTTCTTCATTGTTTTTTTTTTTTTTTTCTCTTTTCTTTTATGACACAAGATAAAAATTTCACAATTTATCGACACAAATAAGATCATGTTATTCACATTTGCTTTTTAGGATGTTAAATATTGAACCGGTAGTAGAATATGGTGCATACACTGTGCGTCAGGGTCAGTCTCCAATAATAGACAAAATGCGAAAGTGATTATTTTATTACACGTTTCAGAGCAATAACCTGCTCCTTCTTCAGATAAAACCACAATACAAATACATATAGAAAAACAGCCCATACATACCATAAAAATCATGAAGTGAGAGACCTCCCATAAGAAAAAAACCTGCAAACTGCAAATCAGCTGACATACAAAATATCTCTATTGTGAAAAAAATAGAATGTAACATCATAAAAAATAAATGTGAATAACATGATCTTATTTGTGTCGATAAATTGTGACATTGTTATCTTGTGTCTTTTTATTTTTTTTTTCATTTTTGCTTTCTCTTTTCTAAGATTTATTTTTTTCCTTTTTTGCTATACTGTTCTTTATTTCTCTTTGTTTCTTATTTTTCTTTTTTGATTTTTTCTTCATTGTTCTTTTATCTTTTTTAGGGCCCTTTCACATCAGCGTTTTTTGAAATTTGCGGCAGATGCGGTGAAAAAATTTGCTGCCGCAATTACCGCATACCGGCTGCACTTGCGGCGCGGTTGCGGTAAACGCCATGCAAAGTATAGGCGTACTTGCGGCAGGTGCGGCAAGTGCGGTTTTGCACTTGCGGCAGGTGCGGCCGCGAAAAAAACGCGGCTTGTGGTTAAGACGGCAGATAACCATTTTTGTAAGTATATTATTTTCTGCCTGCACCTACGCTTGTGGTGATGCTGTCTTAATCTGATTTACAAATTGCTTATTTTTGACTGAGCTCCCACTATATTATTTCCCCTTCCCCCTTCCTTAGTTTGGTATCCACACTTGGACACCATTGTGAGAGCCCTACACACACCTATTCATTGTTTCCAATTACATCTTTGGGCATATAAACCCACTCACATTTCATAATTTCACCAGGGCATAGTGTTAGGACTTGGCAGTGGAGGCTCCTTGTAAGTGGATGCCAAGCTTACTCTCTAGTGGCCACTATTGAAACTAAGATCTCCATTTTTATCATATTTAGCATAGGGCAGTTTCTGCAATTCACTTATACATCATATCCATTGATCCTCTTGTTTCTAGTGCCACTCATTCATTTTCATTAATCATGAAATAGTAGTGTCGCGGCAGATAACCATTTTTGTAAGTATATTATTTTCTGCCTGCACCTACGCTTGTGTTGTTATGTCTCAGCCTTCAATCACTCTGCATAGACATGTGTGTCTATGCAAGATGATGTAGCAGTGCTGAGATTGTCATTTCTCAGCCTGCAATCACTCTGCATAGACATGTGTGTCTATGCAGAGTGATGTAGCAGTGCTGAAATTGTGTTTTTGGACTACGGCGGACGGAAGAGGATTTTTTAATAATTAAAGATGTAGTCTCTAAGTGTGTTTTTTGTTTTATTTCTAATAAAATATTTTTTTCTATGTGTTGTGTTTTTTTTAAAAATTCACTACAAATTCATGGCGGTAATGTCTACTATTGGCGTGAATTTCGGGTTTAGGGCCAGCTGATAATACAAAGCTGGCCCTAACCCCTTTATTACCCAGTGAGCCACCGCACCAGGGCCCTGGAAGGTTGGGTTCAGCGCCAGAAAATGGCGCTTCATTGAACATGCCATTTTCTGGGGTGGCTGCGGGCTGCCATTCGCAGCGGGGGGTGCCCAGAAGGCTTGGGCCTCCCTGCGCTGCGGATTTCAGCCCCCAGCTGCCTAGCTGTACGTGGCTGGACATAGAAATAGTGCGGAGCCCCACGCATTTTTTTTTTAATTATTTCATGAAATTCATGAACTAATCAAAAAAAGAGGCTCCCCTATATTGTTGTGTCCGGCCAGGTACAGATAGGCACCTGGGGGTTGTTGGCAGCCCGTCGCTGTGTGCTGTATCTGGCTAGATACAAAAATACAGCGAAGCCCACGTCAATTTTTTTTCTGAAAAATCCAAAAAACAATAAGAGTGAAAGGGACTGCATCTTTATTAACCCCTCGACCATGGTCGATGGGTTAATAAAGATGCAGTCCCTTTTTAGAGGATTGTTTAATGGATTTTCCTGAAAAATTTTCACGCGGGCTTTGCCGTATTTTTGTATGCCAGCCGGATACAGCAGGCGGCAACGGGCAGCCCCCAACCCCCAGCTGACTGAAAACCATAGAGCCCCTTGTTATGGGGCGCCGGATTGCTCCGGACCGGGGCAATCCGGGAGAATCCGGTTTTCACTTAATGCCGTGATAGCGGCCGTGCTTTGCGGCCGCTGCCGTTCTTTGTGGCTACTGTCACAAAGACACAAGAAGACAGCAGCCGCGGAGGACGGTGAGTGAACCGCCGCCCCCCCCGCTCCAGCCACTGCTGACAGCTGGATCCTCCGCTCCCCCCGCAGCCTCCCCCCCCCATCCTAAGTTAGGATTGGGTGGGGGGAGCGGAGGATCCAGCTGTCAGGCAGCAAGGAAGCTGTCAGTGGCTGTCAGCATTGTTTAAAAGCCAGCGGCTTTTTATCGCTGGCTTTTAAACAATGAAATGGGGAATTGCAGGTTTTTCCTCTGCTGCAAGACCTCTTTATAGGGTCCAGCAGCAGAGGTATTACTCGCAATACTCGCTTCCCCATTGACTTACATTGGACTCGCTAGACTCGCAACGAGTACCAAGTATAAGGACCTACTCGTTACGAGTCTAGCGAGTCCGAGTATTTTAGTACTCACTCATCCCTAGCTAGGAGGAAACAAGTTATACTACT